>CM055757.1:10956263-11608763 GCA_029465975.1 Dallia pectoralis
AATCCTCTGTCTCTAATCCTCTGTCTCTGTGTACTAATCCTCTGTCTCTGTGTACTAATCCTCTGTCTCTGTGTACTAATCCTGTCTCTGTCTCTGTCTCTGTGTACTAATCCTCTGTCTCTGTGTACTAATCCTCTGTCTCTGTGTACTAATCCTCTGTCTCTGTGTACTACTAATCCTCTGTCTCTGTGTACTAATCCTCTGTCTCTGTGTACTAATCCTCTGTCTCTGTGTACTAATCCTCTGTCTCTGTGTACTAATCCTCTGTCTCTGTGTACTAATCCTCTGTCTCTGTGTACTAATCCTCTGTCTCTGTGTACTAATCCTCTGTCTCTGTGTACTACTTCACAGAACAGCGCAAACCGTCTCTAACCGGAATAGAAAGTGACCCCAAATAATATTGACACAAAACTTATATGTCAGGTTTATGGTTTTAGAGTGTTATAGTTACTGTATATGGTGATATATGTTAGTGTCAATGTTACCGCAAGTTAACCCAACACAATAATCCAGCCTTACACATATTTATATCTCTGCAATAATACTTAGTAATATAAATAAGCCATTAATCGTGTATCTATGGGTTTGTAAACCAGCTGTACGTCTGTACGTCTTTCTAGTGACAGACGTTCTAACACATATATATATATATATATAAACAGACACATTCACACACACATAAACACAGGGCGTTCACACACACACAGATGTCCACACACACATACATATACAAACAGATACGTTCACACACACAAACACAGGGCGATCTAAAACACACACAGACGTTCACACATATCCATATACAAACAGACGCGTTCAAACACACAAAAACACAGAACGATCGAACACACACACTAACACACATACATACACACACACATATTCACACTCACGAACATAGTCGCACAAGCCACCCTCTTTCTCTGGCCTCTGTTTGTGCCCTTGGCTGTTTCCCAGATTATAGATGACTTGTGAAAGACCAAGAGACTGGAGGTGATCCTGGTTGATCACAGGGTATGTGCTTTATCAGTGACCAGCACACAGCCAGCTTGCTTTTTCAAGATTAGACCCCAGATTGAAATCCTAAACTGCTCGTGCGACTGGCTGGCCTGACTGCCTGTCTGTTTCTTCACATATTTCAGTTCTAACCCCCGCCTCTCGACAGGGTCGCTGTAATTGGCCCATTTCCTGCTTATAAAGTGCCTGGTCTGTTTTAATTGGCTAGGTATGTTACTGGCTTTGCCGTGCTTCGAATGGAAACCCGATGCAGAGCCAACAAGGCTCTCTGCTTCATGTGGAGAAGAAACCGCTGGGTGCTACCGGTATGTTCCAGATACAAGACAGCAGTACTTAGCATTAGACATTAGTTAGACATTTAGATGTAGCCTGAGACTCTCACGTCTAACTGGGTGTTTACATCTGATATTAAGGACAATTGGTTGGTTGACACAGGGTTTGGTTGTGACAGGGGTTGGTTGTTTGAGAAGCTGGTTGACACAGGGTTTGGTTGTGACAGGGGTTGGTTGTTTTAGAAGCTGGTTGACACAGGGTTTGGTTGCACCTCAGAATTGTTAGGGTTAGGGGATCTTATCGGCTTCTAAATTTATCCCATAACATTCACAGACATTCACAGACATTCACAGACATTCATTCACAGACAGACATTCACACACAGACATTCACAGACAGACATTCACACGCAGACATTCACTCACAACAGCAAAATCGGAAAAAGTGGAATGTAGATCGTATCTTCAAAAAGGAACCACATTATGGTCTGTGGTTCCACCATGTTCACGTTTACCCATCGCTTTTCTGTAAATCCAACCAACGAGTCCCCGTAAACACTGAGATCAGAACGCGCTGTTCCAAATTACATTCCGTCTCCCTCCAAAACACACCGAGCGAGAAAGCCAGAGATGTGTCCTTTATAAAGAACACAAGTCTCTGGTTGTGATATTTTAATTTGTTTTATCTGGGGACGCCAACCATCCAGCAGATATCTGGCGTGCAGGCAACATCGGGGCCTCCGACCACATTACAGTATAAACATTACCGAGGACTACGGGACGGGACCGCTCTATCCGTCCTGCACCCAGAAGCTCTCCAGATGGACTGGCTGATGTGTTTAACACGATGGACAGCGAGGTTGTTTATCTCTGTGGGGGGTGTCCTGATTAAATGCACGATGGCAGGACATTTTGTGACCATTTCGTTAGACGGGTTCTACAGCGCTCTAACCTCCTTTTTTACGAGCTACAAAGAGACGCCAGCGTTTGCCGATCGTGTACATCTTATGGTTAAACGCACGGCAAACTTGACCGTTGCTCATCAAGCGATCAGAAATAGCACAACGTGGTTTGGGAATTTCTGTTAAACGTAGTCCCGCCCCAATCCCGGGTTTCTAATCCGACGCCAAGTGGGTAATAAATTGATCTCTCTCAGAAATGCGTGTGCCGTAATTAAAACGTGCTCTCCTCCGAATAAACACGGGACAAAATACACCAGCCATCTAGGTTGGCGTGGCCCAGATTCTTACCTAGAATGACTGCCTCGGAAAAATTGTGGTATTAGCCGCCCAACGATGACACGTGCCGAGCTAATGACTAAAACATGAGCGAAAAGACCACTTGAATTGTTGCCAAAGAGGAAGCCACAAAAAACAACAATGTCAGCTTGAATTAGCTGGGCCGGAGGAGGAACAGCCAGACCCGATGATGTCTAATTTGTCCTACATAACTGAGACCGTCGTTCCCATGCGTCCGTCACTCACAGCTTTCAACCCTGGCTTTCCCAAATTTTCACACTTTTGTCCCACTATTCCTGCAGGAAAATTATCTCGAGATGGGAGTTTATCTAGAAATACCATGGGACAAGTTTACACCAAATAAATCTGTAACAGTGGCTCTTTCATTTTTCACCCAGACTAACAAAAATAAATCACATGGGATGACAGGAAATTTACATTTTCCACTCTTTATTTTCTTCAGTCACTCTCTCGAACCCACTCTAATTTCCTTGTTTTTCCGTTTACTGTTCTAATGGCATCTTTCAATAATTTTCTCAACAGAGGAGTTTGGATATTCTGATTTCGCTTTAAATAGTATTGGGGACTGTGTCTCTTATGTTGTCGGACATTTCGCAAGACATTAGGAGGTGCCGCTCGGTTTCCACTTAATTTTGGGGGAATTGTAAACATGGCCTGCCTCTCTTGTGGTCGTGGATGGGGCCATATATTATCCTGCTTGCTTCACCCCACTGATGTCGACCGCACTCCTGAAGACCTTTGACCAGATCCCAGAACCGATCCTAGACCAGAACGGTTGTACTAGTTGAACAAACGTTCTAATGAACTGCCTGACACACACACACACACACACACACCAACACACGCACAGACAAACAAACAAACAAACAAACACACAGCAAACAAACACACAGCATCCCCATGTATCTCTGATTGGTGTTATTCCTCCTGGTATTCACATTTGTTAGTGGAACATGCTTCATTTGTGGACACCGTGAATCAAGAACAGCTGTTTTGCGGGGAGCAATGATGTCACGCCCAGGAACGTCAACGGTGATCCTGAAACTGCGGGGGGGGCTGTCACTCAACAGACTGAATGGAAGCTGCAGAGCCTCTGTTTGGGGTAGTCAGCTGTCACTCATCTTCTCTACCGTGGAGGGTGTTGCTGGGCCAGCCAATCAGAGGCGGCACAGCACAGCAGGTCCCGGAACCAGAAAGAGAGTCTCCATCTGGTTGGAGGGTGGGTGAAATCTGCATTTAAATGTGCTGCCTAACTGAGCTGAGACACCTGGTACATAGGCCTTTCTGGAGCTGTCACCTGGTACATATGCCATTCTGGGGGCGTATAACAAAGCTGTCACCTGGTACATTCTGTGGAGTTTTAACAGAGCTGTCACCTGGTACATATGCCATTCTGGAGGGGGGGCGTTTAACAGAGCTGTCACCTGGTCCTGGTACATATGTCATTCTGGAGGGAGGCGTTTAACATAGGTGTCACCTGGTACATATGCCATTCTGGAGGGGGCGTTTAACAGAGCTGTCACCTGGTACATATATTCTGCCACAGAGCTGTCACCTGGTACATATGCCATTCTGGAGGGAGGCGTTTAACATAGCTGTCACCTGGTACATATGCCATTCTGGAGGGAGGCGTTTAACATAGCTGTCACCTGGTACATATGCCATTCTGGAGGGAGGCGTTTAACATAGCTGTCACCTGGTACATATGCCATTCTGGAGGGAGGCGTTTAACATAGCTGTCACCTGGTACATATGCCATCTCTGGACAGAGCTGTCACCTGGTACGCCAGCTTCACCTGGTACATATGCCATCTGGGGAAGCTGTCACCTGGAGCTGTCACCTGGTACATATGCCATTCTGGAGGGAGGCGTTTAACAGAGCTGTCACCTGGTACATATGCCATTCTGGAGGGGGCGTTTAACAGAGCTCATGCCATTCTGGAGGAGGCGTTTAACAGAGCTGTCACCTGGTGCCATTCTGGAGGGCGTTTAACAGAGCTGTCACCTGGTACATATGCCATTCTGCCATCACCTGGTACTGCCATTCTGGAGGGAGGGTTTAACAGAGCGTTTAACAGAGCTGTCACCTGGTACATATGCCATTCTGGAGGGAGGCGTTTAACAGAGCTGTCACCTGGTACATATGCCATTCACCTGGAGGGGGGGCGTTTAACAGAGCTGTCACCTGGTACATATGCCATGTACATATGCCATTCTGGAGGGGGCGTTTAACAGAGGTCACCTGGTAACAGAGCTGTCACCTGGTACATATGCCATTCTGGATTCTGGGGGGCGTTTAACATAGCTGTCACCTGGTACATATGCCATGTGGGGGGGTAACATAGCTGTCACCTGGTACATATGCCATGTTGTAACAGAGGCATTCAGGTTGGTCCTGTCTGCCTGTGCTTCTGCTGTTGTCTCTGATTCAAAATCAGACAGTATTTGTTATAAACTAGCAACCCCATGATGTGTCTCGTTCGTGATTTTCCCGGGAACAATATTATTACTCCGACCAGGACACTCTGTGACACTTCTGGGATACTCAGCACCGTTTGAACATTTAAAGGACCACACCACGGTCATCTGACAGCCGAGAACTGGATTAGACCCGTTTAAACAAACACATTGAAAGCCGTGTCGATGTGGAGCGTGCTGGCTGCTCCCTGAGTGTAACCGGTTGTCTTGATAACTTTAATACGACACAGATCTGCTCCAGGTCAGGGGAAATAGGATTGAATGGAAATTTGTGAGCCACATTTACCAAATCATCAGCGTGATTAATAGTGGCTAACACCTCATAAAAATAGAAGCCGCAATTACCGCGGAAAATTACCATGGAAGCATTACCATCAGGCTAATAAGAACTGAACATAATTACATTTATCTCCGTATTGTCACAGAGATTGATAAATTCACACTCAATCTCGTTAATCTCTCAATAACATCCAGCACATAATTTCATAATTATCCTTTTGGAATAGACCCAACAAGACAGGAAGAGAGAGTGAAAGACAGGAAGAGAGAGTGTGGGAGTGAGAGAGGTGGAGAGAGAGGTGAAGGGAGAGAGAGAGGTGGAGAGAGAGAGGGAGAGAGAGTGGTGGAGAGAGAGAAGGAGAGAGAGTGGTGGAGGGAGAGAGAGGGAGAGAGAGAAGTGGAGGGAGAGAGACAGGAAGAGTGGGAGAGAGAGAGAGGTGGAGAGGGGGGTGGAGGGAGTGAGGGAGAGAAAGACATGGAGAGAGAGAGAGAGATGGGGAGAGAGTGTGTGTGAGAGAGGGAGAGATGGGGGAGAGAGGGGAGAGAAAGTAAGAGAGAGAACAAAAAGAGACACCAGACACAGAGACACTCTCATCCCCCCTAATAGTTTTTCCACCCAATCCCAGCAGAGGGACGATAGTGCAGATAATTATTAACTCTGAAAATGTGTCTTTGTGTGGCGGCCTGAAAGGAGAAGCTCTTCAGTGTTGAAGAGACAGAGACCCGAACAAAAGGCCTCTGAATCGGGCCAGAATTATCTGTAATGGTGGCAATTACCGGACGGGATAACATCGTGGCCATCAACGCTCCTCACAGCGGACCTCCAATCACAGGGAGAATGTCAGGAGGGAGGCGGGACAAAGTGTCAATTTGCTGCACACTGGTTGGTTGACTTGCCCACTGGCGCACGTTCACTGGTCAGGCGTTCGAGCGACCCCCGTGCCCGGCATTCCTGTTCTTCATACGCTAAAAGCTTCCAATAGTGTCTCACGCAGTGAAACGGAGGTCCTCCAACCACATGGCTCCGCGTATTGAGGCACGGAGATCCCTAAATTACCCAGGCAGGCCTCTGGCCTCGGTTCGTACAGGAAGTGCTACAGGAGATGTCGAGCGAACCCAAAAATTATAGATTGTGCCCTGAGGCGACCGTTCGTAATTCGGGAAAAACCAGAGGACTTGATATTCTGCTGGGCTCCGGCTACAGCTACGACAGATACCACAGAAAACCGCCCCCGCAGGCAGTAGAACCAAAACAAGACCGGCACCCACATGAGCCGTGTGGTTGGACATCTCACAGAGCAACTCACGGGGCTATCGTTCGTTCGTTCTGCTTTAAAACCTCGGACTCTGAATGTCAACCCCTAATCCCTTCAGACGGCCCGGACTTCAGACGGTCGCTCGCGCGTGTTTCGGAACAGATCGAACAGCTCCGCCCAAAGCCCGCGTTATCGTCCGCGGCGATTCGTCTCCGGGAACAAGGTGAACGGGGTCCGGCTGGCTTGTGGGCGTGTCCCATTCCTGCAAGCCGAATCAATGTGAAACCACCAGACAATCAATTGATGGTTTGAGCCGTGGAATTCATGGATATCTCATCCCTCGGTCTGGTTATTTAATCTCCATATGATTATGTCCTGTCTGGGATTAATGTCGGGTTGCTTAACGTTTATTCCCGGTGTTCTTCAAGTCGACTGTTTCTGTATCAATTCCTGTTTTAACCGAACATAAAGAACTGGATCATTAAGGTCATAGCAGGCATATGTCCTCCGTCTGTTACCGATGGAGATATACGAGGCGCTCATGATAATATGTTGACATGTGTCTGTCCAACACACACACACACACACACACACACACACACACGGTGGTTAATTCGATTTTCAAGCCACAATACAAAGTCACCGATGTAGGAGAATAGACCTGTCAGTCAGCATCCTGCTACAATAGTCCCATTGGAGGCCGGTTGATATCCTTCAGGTTGAGAATTAGGTCTGAGCTTCAGATGCTATCGAGCTGTGGATCTGTGAGCGTCATCACGACGGCCAGCGTATAAAGCACATGTCTGGACCCTTCTATTTATCTACTGGGGTTCAGGTGCCGTGTTCCTCTCACTCTGAATGAAATACAGCACACCACATCTACAAGAGCGCCGCCCACTGTAGAGACAAATAGTAACACTTAATTTAGCAGCCACTGTAACGGCAACTTCACACTTACAATGTGCTTGTGGTTTAAAGAATTTCCGGATTGACAGCTGTAGTGTTTCAATAAGTGTGTGAGGTATGTTGGCCTCATCTCACACTGATAAAAAAATCCTAAGGAACCCAAACCCCTAACCACAATCATGTTGAAGTGTTGTGACCACTGTTGACCTCGTGGTAGCCTAACCGTAACCCCTAACCCCAAACCCTAACGATATTCATATTGACCACGGTGTTTATTTATTTCTCCACATCGAGTCCACGTGGATTCGGTCCGTCAGACAGTCTCCCACTCACACAGCCCCCCCCTCACCCCCCCGACGAACGACCTGATTTGGTCTTTGGTGCTCGTTAGCAGCACACACTTTTAATCGCTATTTACCCAGTCAATAGCTATGCTAATCAGTCCAGCACAGCCAATCAAGCCCCCTCGTTCCCTCGGCCCGGAGAGGACGGGAAAAATAAGACGGTAAGATTTCCGTAGGGTTTCGTTTTTTCAATAAAACAAGATGTGGTCCCCGGTCCTCCTAAAGCCCCGCATTCTCCTTGAAAGACCTTCATTAAAAGAGAGCCGTCTAAATATGGCTACTGAGTAAACATCTGTTAGCGGAAGGAATCACGTCAAGGCAAATGTTAGCCGCCGCGGCGACCCCCCTGGGCTAGTGTTTCATGGGTAAATAGCCGCTTTTCAGGTGCAGATAAGACCGATCAAGTCAGTGAAGAAATGAAAATAATTTCCTGTTAGCATGGCTCTGTAAGAGCGCCCACGTCTAACCGAGGCTGGCATCTAAGAAACGTTCTCAGTATAATAGTCTTTTTCTAACACTTAATAATCTCATCCTGTATTCTCATCCTATCCTAGACCCTATTTTAGTATTTTATGAGGAAATATTTCTCCGAAACGTCTTAGCGATAAGAGATATACAGAATGTGCGACAGCCAAGTTACACTGCTGGCGGTGCGTGTGGGAATCCCAGACAGTTTCATGGATCCACTACTGGAGTTTCGCCACCACATCTATGGGTCCATTATAACAAGGAAGATGGAGTTGTGGTGATGGTGGAGTTGTGGTGATGGTGGAGTTGTGGTCATGTTGTGGTGATGGTGGAGTTGTGGTGATGGTGGAGTTGTGGTGATGGTGGAGTTGTGGTGATGGTGGAGTTGTGGTGATGGTGGAGTTGTGGTGATGGTGGAGTTGTAGTGATGGTGGAGTTGTAGTGATGGTGGAGTTGTATAGATGGTGGAGTTGTGGTGATGGTGGAGTTGTATAGATGGTGGAGTTGTGGTGATGGTGGAGGCCACTACACTCTGGGGTCATTGGGCAGATGTGA
The DNA here is from genome assembly GCA_029465975.1 of Dallia pectoralis. NCBI lineage: Eukaryota > Metazoa > Chordata > Actinopteri > Esociformes > Umbridae > Dallia > Dallia pectoralis. The sequence continues at coordinate 10,965,098 of CM055757.1, forward strand.
CCTCACAAACACACAGAGGCCCTTTGTGTTCAAGGTAGTCATCTGGGTCTCCTGCTTTTAAACATTAACAGACCAGAAATTCACAGAGAGACAGAACGTAAGATGGAAAGACAGATAGAGAAGCAGGACAGAGAGATATTCACAGAGAGACAGCAGCTTGGTTGTTTAACATGTAATGTACATCTGTCACTGTAATTCACCACGAGTCAGTATTCACTAACATTTATATTCCACAGATGTGCAAATGTAAAGTTCAAATGTCCACAAAGAGCTCAAATATCCAGATAGAGTTCAAATGTCCAGTTAGAGTTCAAATGTCCAGTTAGAGTTCAAATGTCCAGATAGAGTTCAAATGTCCAGTTAGAGTTCAAATGTCCAGTTAGAGTTCAAATGTCCAGTTAGAGTTCAAATGTCCAGTTAGAGTTCAAATGTCCAGTTAGAGTTCAAATGTCCAGTTAGAGTTCAAATGTCCAGATAGAGTTCAAATTTCCAGCTAGAGTTCAAATTTCCAGCTAGAGTTCAAATGTCCAGTTAGAGTTCAAATATCCAGTTAGAGTTCAAATATCCAGTTAGAGTTCAAATGTCCAGTTAGAGTTCAAATGTCCAGTTAGAGTTCAAATGTCCAGTTAGAGTTCAAATGTCCAGTTAGAGTTCAAATGTCCAGTTAGAGTTCAAATGTCCAGTTAGAGTTCAAATGTCCAGTTAGAGTTCAAATATCCAGTTAGAGTTCAAATGTCCAGTTAGAGTTCAAATATCCAGTTAGAGTTCAAATGTCCACTCAGAGTTCAGATTGGATGTTATCCAAAACTGCTTGATCCAACAATACACAACTGCTCACAAACTCCAACTGGTCCGTAATTAACACTGCGCGGACGGTAAAATAAAATTTTCTACAACATTAACGCAGAGGACCTGAAACAGAATATTCTTATTAATAAATAATGTCAACTGATACAATTGCGTATGCGTACAATCTCCAATAGACACAAGCCAACGGTTAGGAGGAGATGGAAAACGTGGACCCAAAACCTGTGGAATAAGCCAATGTAATCTGTGTTATCTAGGAACCCCACTGAGACATATCATTTCTCACCAATAAGTCCCCTGTTCTTGGAGACCAGGCCGTGGTTTATTAAATTATCTCCCGTGCTTCGGGAAAATGCAATATCCTCTATAAATCACTCAAACGATCCTTCAGACTGTCAGGACCAAGTGTCGTTCTCTATCCTATCAGCTTCAGACCAGGTTATGCAAATGCTTCGCCGGGTGTGTTCGATATCCATTGAGATGCTTCGGTCGTGCCGCGTTTGCCCCCACAGCCCGCCGCTCGTCTCTGGCATTATATTCTGTCCTTGATAAAAGTGACACTAAGCATCAAGTCGTCACCGAGTCGGTAATCCATTATGAAAGAAAGGGAGCCAATTAAACTAAGCCCGCGACGCTGACCCTCCCACCTTGACCTTGGTGCTGACACAATGGGGGGAGGAGCTGAGCTGCATTGAAGAACACTGAAAGGGCTTATTATGGCCCGTACGAGCCTGTTTGGGCCGGATTCAATCAGAATCGCAAAGTACCTCAAGCCCACCGCGGGGTCATCCAACGGTGCTGCTGTTGTTCTAACCCAGATGTGACCCGTCGTCACATCGCCCGATAGCGGAGCTAAATCCCTGGCAGATCCGTCGTTGCTGCTAATTCGGTAGGATGCAGATCTGCGGTAGATTGACTCAAACGCGAGCCAGATTAGAGTTTGGTTTTAGCTTCCTCCCAAACACATGGCCTGTCTGTGGTTTGTCTGCGGGGGGGGACTGGGGGCTGAGGGGGGTCTTGCTGAATGGCTACGGCGAATCTGAAGGGGCCAAAGAGTAATATAACAATGTTCTCTCTAATAAAGATCTCCAAGGAGGACGGAGCAAAGAGCACTCCCCCTGTTCTGTGGGAATGGCCGTTTCACATTCCTCCCCAAACTCAGTGCACAGGACCCAATGAACAGGACCCAATGAACACGACCCAATGAACAGGACCAAATGAACAGGACCCAATGAACAGGACCCAATGAACAGGACCCAATGAACAGGACCAACAGAACAGGACCAAATGAACAGGACCCAATGAACAGGACCAACAGAACAGGACCCAATGAACAGGACCAAATGAACAGGACCCAATGAACAGGACCAAATGAACAGGACCCAATGAACAGGACCCAATGAACAGGACCCAATGAACAGGACCAACAGAACAGGACCAAATAAACAGGACCAACAGAACAGGACCCAATGAACAGGACCAAATGAACAGGACCCAATGAACAGGACCAACAGAACAGGACCCAATGAACAGGACCAACAGAACAGGACCAAATGAACAGGACCAACAGAACAGGACCCAATGAACAGGACCAAATGAACAGGACCAAATGAACAGGACCAAATGAACAGGACCCAATGAACAGGACCAACAGCACAGGACCCAATGAACAGGACCAACAGAACAGGACCCAATGAACAGGACCAACAGAACAGGACCCAATGAACAGGACCAAATGAACAGGACCCAATGAACAGGACCAACAGAACAGGACCCAATGAACATGACCAACAGGACCCAATGAACAGGACCAACAGAACAGGACCCGATGAACAGGACCCGATGAACATGGCACCAGGATGGCACCAGGATGCCAACATGCCAGTTGAGGCAGTGTGATGCCCTGGGCAGTGTTCTGCTGGACACCCAGTGGTCCGAGTCTATTTGATATGTGTCACCTACCTTAATAACACAGTTGCAGACCAGTTACACCCCTTCATGGCGTTGGTATTCCCTGATGGCGGTGGCCTGTTTCAGCGGGATAATATCAGCTGTAATCAGTTCCAGAGACCAACCACACAGCAGAATGTGCACGGCCCTGAACACTGTTCATTATCAGATCTGGGAAACAAATTCTTATTCTCTCTCTGTTTATAAACGGAACACAGAGGAGTAGACGGGTCTAGCACGTAAATACACAGAGCAGGTCATCACACATTCTTTACTTGCTTCATGTCAGCCCCATCGTGTCACAGCGGACGGGCGTAGATGACGTATGGGTGAGAATCCCGGGTTCACCCAGAGGACTGTGATGCCTGGATCATCTCACTGTCACAGGGAAAAAAAGTGTGTCTGCAATGTACTAAACACCAGGAGCCCCAACACCAACCCCCACAACACCCCACATCCCGCCCACACCAAACCCCACAGCTCCCCCACATCCCCCCAACAACCCCCACACATATCCTTGATTTAAAGAGATGCTCCCCTTCACAAAAGTAGGTGGCAAATACAGGAGGAGGGAAAATCTGAACTTGAAAAGAAACGTCTGCCTGGCAGTTTTTTAAGACTTCATTTTAATAACGTGTTTTCCTTGTAGTCTCAGACTAAATGGCCTCCCCCGGTCACACGCCGGCATTTGAAGTGGATCGGAGATGGACTCAGATGCACTTCCCTCCTAGGGCCCTAATTTGACAGCTGTTTACTGCACACTCTGTCTCGCGTTTGGTTCCACTGTGTTTCCAGAGATGACGTCATGCGAACCTCTCCTGGAGAAGCTGTAAACTGCGTCTATTTTAAAATGTGCATTTAAGTTAATACTGTTGCAATAATGGGGCCTGTTGTTTGTGGGCTCATGTATCAGCAATTGAATACAGTAGGATTAATTTAAAAAGTATAAAATGATACAATGGTTCGAGTACCTGTTCGAATTAATCCATTCCATCAAGTCTGAAAATAAATAAGGAAACAAACAGAAACACCAGACATGTTGGTTTGATGCGCTGTTTAGATTCCGCAAATTCACAAACGGTCGAATTCATGCGTTGTGTCCTTGGACCACGATATAGTCCTCGTAAAAGAAGCGTCCAGCCTATTCGTAATACGAAGTGATATAATGGCCACATCACCTTCTGTGAACGCATTAAAGAAAACACAGAGGTGATCATTCAAGTCCAGCTGTGACATGTAAGATAAGAACATTGACATGGAGCCAAACTCTGGTCGAACGCTCCATCCAGAATGGGCTCAGGCCATGAATATATAGGACGCCTGTGTCCGAGATCGTAGAAAACGTGTTGATGTTTTATGAATGTCATTGGATTTGTCAGCAGTTGTTGTGGGTTACAGTCAAGGTAAAACAGAAGAAAGGCAATTGAGTTGGGTCCTAATTGGGTTCACCACAAACCGTGCAGCATGCAAGCATCTCTATTCTAGACCTACAGTCAATCTGAATCAAGTGACAGTCAGCCCCTTCAAATGGTCACTCTAAATATTTCTGAACTGATGAATAAGCCTTAAAACTAAGACGAAATAATACATGGGGCGTCATAATTCTGTCATTTTGACTTTCGGATGGTTCATATAACACTTGTTATTAACGCCAGAAGTTGATTAGAACAGGGGATAAATATGTTCTATCTTTAGATTGGCAATCCCTTTCCCCCTTGATTCTCCTGTAACATCCCGAAACGGTATCAATAAAAGAACCGGACTGTCGACAAGGAAAGTATGATCTGATTTGAAATGGGATTCTAGCAGAAGAGACACAGCTAGGGTCTGATGAGCTGCGAGCTGGAGGCTTGTCACAGAGGTCCTGATCTCTTGTGAGAATTGATTCCCGTCATTCCAAGCTCTGCCTCAACTCAGGCTGTGTTCCTGCCAGCGAGAGCGAGATAACCGGGGGCCAAATGACCTGAGACCAACTTACGAGAAAGTGCACGCAAACGATGTCGGAAATAAAAACGGAACACGCCAATTTTTCAGCCAGTCGTTCCGGACGCCCGTGCCGTCTCCGGAGTGTCCCGGTCTCCGCTGACCGGAATCCTTCGGGTTTGCCGCCGGAAAAACGTCCCCTCTCGGCGCGAGTCGGCCCGCCTGATTACGAGCACTTTACAAACCGCGACAGCGTGATTGATTCTCCACTTTCGCGGGGAGAACTTAACGCCACCTCGGCTCCTGTCGACGCGCGGCCAATTACGCGTCGGGAGCCGGTAACCTTGAATTTATGTCGCCATGGCAACAAAACCGGTCATGCATTATGGATTATCATTGAGATTCCACACCCCTGCCTTAAATAATGAGGGGCCGCGAGTTAATCAAATCGGGCGTTCTGTGTGACACAAAGTGAAGGAGTGGCTCTCATTGTTGGGGGCGCCACGGCAACAGCCAGCGGGGCCCGACGGAGCGGACAGCTGCCGGGCCCACAGTCTGATAGATGGCCCTCATATACATCACTGAACATATAGACAGATGGTCCTCAATGCCTGGAATTTCCGACCCAGGAAGCAGCTGTTCCGGCTAACCTCTGCCGCCTGTCTCACCTTGCTGTCATGGAACACGGCGCTGGGAAGGAGAACGTGCCCGGTTACGATGTGCCGGGCTTGGAGACGTGTGTGTGTGTGTGGGGGACGAGGCTGGGGGCCTGGCAGTGATGTGCTGGCTTGGTGACGCGTGTGTGTGTGTGTGGGGGGGGCTGGTTACGACATGCAGGGCTTGGAGAGGGGGCCAGTTGGATTTCCAATTTGCACCGGGTTGCCCTTCTATTTCCCATGTTTTTTTTGTTGTTGCTTGCCTGCAACTTCATAGCCACCACTGTGAAAAGAGCAGGAGAGACACAGGAGATGTTTACTTTCTTGCGTATCTATCTTACTAATATCTATCTAACAACACTCTCATGTCTCCATCCTCTCTCCCTCTGGTCTCTCTCATGTCTCCATCCTCTCTCCCTCTGGTCTCTCTCATGTCTCCATCCTCTCTCCCTCTGGTCTCTCTCATGTCTCCATCCTCTCTCCCTCAGGTCTCTCTCATGTCTCCATCCTCTCTCCCTCTGGTCTCTCTCATGTCTCCATCTTCTCTCCCTCTGGTCTCTCTCATGTCTCCATCCTCTCTCCCTCTGGTCTCTCTCATGTCTCCATCCTCTCTCCCTCTGGTCTCTCTCATGTCTCCACCTTCTCTCCCTCTGGTCTCTCTCATGTCTCCATCCTCTCTCCCTCTGGTCTCTCTCATGTCTCCATCCTCTCTCCCTCTGGTCTCTCTCATGTCTCCATCCTCTCTCCCTCTGGTCTCTCTCATGTCTCCTCTCTCCCTCTGGTCTCTCTCATGTCTCTCACTCTCTCCCTCTGGTCTCTCTCATGTCTCCATCCTCTCTCCCTCTGGTCTCTCTCATGTCTCCTCTCTCCCTCTGGTCTCTCTCATGTCTCCACCTTCTCTCCCTCTGGTCTCTCTCATGTCTCCACCTTCTCTCCCTCTGGTCTCTCTCATGTCTCCACCTTCTCTCCCTCTGGTCTCTCTCATGTCTCCATCCTCTCTCCCTCTGGTCTCTCTCATGTCTCCACCCTCTCTCCCTCAGGTCTCTCACATGTCTCCATCCTCTCTCCCTCTGGTCTCTCTCATGTCTCCACCCTCTCTCCCTCTGGTCTCTCTCATGTCTCCATCCTCTCTCCCTCTGGTCTCTCTCATGTCTCCATCCTGTCTCCCTCTGGTCTCTCTCATGTCTCCACTCTCTCTCCCTCTGGTCTCTCTCATGTCTCCATCCTGTCTCCCTCTGGTCTCTCTCATGTCTCCACTCTCTCTCCCTCTGGTCTCTCTAATGTCTCCATCCTCTCTCCCTCTGGTCTCTCTCATGTCTCCTCTCTCCCTCCGGTCTCTCTCATGTCTCCACCTTCTCTCCCTCTGGTCTCTCTCATGTCTCCACCTTCTCTCCCTCTGGTCTCTCTCATGTCTCCATCCTCTCTCCCCTCTGGTCTCTCTCATGTCTCCATCCTCTCTCCCTCTGGTCCCTCTCATGTCTCCATCCGCTCTCCCTCAGGTCTCTCTCATGTCTCCATCCTCTCTCCCTCAGGTCTCTCTCATGTCTCCTCTCTCCCTCAGGTCTCTCTCATGTCTCCTCTCTCCCTCAGGTCTCTCTCATGTCTACTCTCTCCCTCTGGTCTCTCTCATACTGTCTCCACATTGTAACCCTCAGTTTTCACTCCTTGCTCCATGACATAATTGTGACATAATTGTGGTAAATCACTGTGCGGGATTAATGCAATCTTTTCTCCTATGTCTCGTCCTGCCTCCTTTCCCCAACGCTGTTACGTAAAATATTGTGTAAGCATTTTTATTAGCCAAAAGGCAAGTCGAGGAAACCAGTCTCTTCTCGTCTGAAGTGCTTCCACAGTACCTCAGCAGTTTTCCTTTGCACTCCCCGGTTTTTCCCGTCATCCACGCAGATTGAATATGGATGAGGGAAGGAGACGGATTACAGAGGTTTTATTGGGATGACCAGGCATGGCCGTAGCTTCCTGTTGGTCAAGTGTTTGTGGAGTTTGTCTGGAATGTTTTCTATCGGGAAAAGTACCACAAACACTGTGTGTAGAATGATCATATACATCTGCACACAATCCCCTAATGTACGTCAAAAATGGAGTTCCCTGTTCAGTAAGACAAATTATGCTTATTTAGACCTGCAATTAATAACCACCCAGACCAGAGATAATTAATAACCATCCAAATAAGAGATAACAGATAACCAGCCAGATCAGAGATCATTTAAAAACAACCAGTTCAGAGATAATTGATAGCCAGACAGATCACAGCTAGCTGTCAGCTGTAGCAGCAGACAGAGAGAGAGAGAGAGAGAGAGAGACAGGCGTCATGTGTAGAGTTTGAGGATGTTTTCAGATGTGTTTGCCTCAACCTGCTCATTCTGCCTAATACCCCCCCCCCCCCCGCCCGCAGTCTGTCCTTACTCACTCTCTCCTTCTGTCTGTCTCTCTCTCCATCCCTCTCTCACTCTGACTGTCTCTCTCTCCACCCCTCTCTCTCTGTCAGTCTCTCTCTCCACCCCTCTCTTTCTGTCTGTCTCTCTCTCCACCCCTCTCTTTCTGTCTGTCTCTCTCTCCACCCCTCTCTCTCTCTGTCTGTCTCTCTCTCCACCCCTCTCTCTCTGTCTGTCTCTCTCTCCACCCCTCTCTCTCTCTGTCTGTCTCTCTCTCCACCCCTCTCTCTCTGTGTGTCTCTCTCTCCACCCCTCTCTCTTTCTGTCTGTCTCTCATGCGTTATGCATCACATCTATATATGCATCTGGAACCGCCTGTCATAGAGTGTCATAGAGCATATATCTTCAAATATATTAATTCACACACCCTGTATAAGGCAATGTGTCCAGGTTGTCTGGCTCTCAGGTGTGTTGGGGCCCATCTAGCTAACATATGAATTCCCATTTCTCCTTATTCCCAATAATCCTGAGAGCCAGACAACCTGGACGTCAGTGGGCCGATAGGAACTCCGGTCACTCCACCAGAGCTTGAGCGTTCGCCGTGTTACTTTTGAGGTGTGAGATTCATTGAATTGAATGTTTTTCTCTGCGTCAAACATGACTACAAGCTTCCGCTGCAAAGGAAATCCCACGGACTAGTGTCCATCAACCCGAACAAAATAAAAACACATTGATTTTTGTCTGGGATCTCTGAGGCAAAGGTTGTTTCACGTTAGTAACAAGCGTTTGGCGGTCTGTCGTTGATGTTATTCGACATGACCACAAAGCTTTACAAGGGATTCCCAAACGGGTGTCTCATGGGATTAGAGTCAACAGGACATGTACTGTTCGAAATCTCACCAATAAAATAATATATAAATGCTTGTTGATTATTCTGGCGCAGTTAGCATCTATAACAGAGGCATTGAGGGCTAACTAGCTAGTATCACAAGGCTCCATTTATCCGGACACACAGCAGTTGATACTAAAGCTTCTGGTGGTCATTTATCTGATCCCTGTATAAACCAGCTGCGCCATCCGTCCGTAGGCCTCACTGAGTATCCTAGAGGCCCCGGAATACCAGAGCCCAGCGGTACGCATCAAGGAGAGAACAACGGCACTTAATCTCCCCGGTGATCTTACTCCTTTAAAACTCCCCTCGGGGTCAGGTGAGTCGGAGGGGTGGGGGGGTTAGTTGGGAGGAGATAGGGTGTCGGCACCAGGTGGAGGGATGGTGTCTTTAGACTAATGAAAATGCAGAAGTGCAGTCCGTCAGCGGGAGTCGTTGGGTATGTACGCACCAGGCCAGCTCCTCCAGTTCAGCCTCCTCGTTTAGTTAAGTGCTCTCCAGCTGCAGCTCTGACACGGCTGTGGGTCCTCCTCGTGCTCCTCGAGCTCTCCGCTCCTCCCCTACCCGGGGTAATCTTCAACATCTCCAGCGCGATACTGCTGATTCCTCATCTGCATGCATTGGCTGCTCCACGAGCCTTCGGGCCGGTCCACGAGCCCCGCGGCCACGGAGAACGGCGCCAGGAAGTGATGCGTATTCAGATGTGAGTTGTGAGGCCTCGAAAAAGCATGTTAGCAACAGCGATTCGACTTACGGAGATAATATGACAGATAAGACTGATTGATTGATTTGAGATCTGTTGTAATCCTGGCATGTGTTTGATGGAGCACAGGGGTCATCGTGGGCACAGGGTCATCGTGGGCACAGTGGTCATCGTGGGCACAGGGTCATCGTGGGCACAGGGTGATCATGGGCACAGGGTCATCGTGGGCACAGGGTCATCGTGGGCACAGGGTGATCATGGGCACAGGGTCATCGTGGGCACAGGGTCATCATGGGCACAGGGGTCATCATGGGCACAGGGTCATCGTGGGCACAGGGTCATCATGGGCACAGGGGTCATCGTGGGCAAAGGGTTATCGTGGGCACAGGGTCATCATGGGCACAGGGGTCAGGGGTCATCATGGGCACTCTGACCGGTCTGCAGCTACACACCCCCATACACATCTGGGACTTGTGCTACAGTAGACCTTCGGTCAGTTTGGAACCACCGGACAGACTTTGTTGACCTCTCGCATCGATGAGCCTTGATCATTTTTTATTTCGATTTGGCTGGTTAATCTCAATGTCACAATTTTTATCACACTCTTTCATTTAAAATCTGGTAATGACCATGTCATTATATCATGATGGTAAAGGACAAGGAACTTTAAATTATCAACCAATGGCACTTAAAGAAATAACTTATATCGTGGACACAGAAGATATAGTAGATACAGTGTGCATTGAAAGCCATAACCTCTTTTCAAAATGTCCTACAGCCTGAAAAATTTTCACACATTAAATCAGACTTTATTCGGCTTTTTGTAACCCACGGTAACCACCAATTTCCACGCGAAACAAAAAGGAGAAATGAAAGCGGTAAAACTCATATCATTTTGAGTAGTTAAAGAATAAAAACCAGAAACAACACTAAATCAATATAGTGATTTATTTCCACATTTACCATTCTATATTTACTTCATTTGGATAGTGGCGTGTGACAGAACTGTAATGGCTGCTCCGGGGCTGTTTATCACATTTAGAATTCAGAAGAAGACGCCGACTGTATTGATTAATCGCCGGCTAACCTATGTTTTCATTATGGGGCCATTTTGGGCGCGTATGATTGGATCTCCTCATGCCTAACGCCGGCGAGGTAATGAACCACAACTGGCTCCTCGCCTGAGATTGCGCGCGCCGGGAGAAGTGCCGGGCCACGCCAAGGCTCCCCGGGTCATTTGTTACGGTTAATCCGTAAATTTATGGCCGCGAATATGTTCTTAGGGGGCGTGTCCCGGGTGTTCCAGGTCGATGCAGAGTCCCGTGACATATTGATCAGGCGAAGCCGGGACGGGGAAAGGCCAAACCTGGAAGACCTTGACTTTGGCAAAGGCGTGAGCGTGAATGTCTGGGCGCCTACTCTACATCCGAAGTCATTTCCAATCACTTGGGGGGGGGGGGTGCTCAAGGGCACCACGGACGGCCCATCATGCACCTGGGCCGCGTGAGTTACAGACAGACACCCTCTGAGATGGGGCCAACTCCGGGCAGCAGTGGGCGGGTTACGTTCGAGGAGACACCATCCATCTTCATTCAGCATTTTCAGTGTGTGTGTGTGTGTGTGTGTGTGTGAGTGTGTGTGTGTGTGTGTGTGTGTGTGTGTGTGTGTGTGTGTGTGTGTGTGTGTGTGTGTGTGAGTGTGTGTGTGTGTGGGTGTGTGTGTGTGTGTGTGTGTGTGTGTGTGTGTGTGTGTGTGTGTGTGTGTGTGTGTGAGTGTGTGTGTGTGGGTGTGTGTGTGTGTGTGTGTGAGTGTGTGTGTGTGTGTGTGTGTGTGTGTGTGTGTGTGTGTGTGTGTGTGTGAGTGTGTGTGTGTGTGTGTGTGTGTGTGTGTGTGTGTGTGTGTGTGTGAGAGTGAGTGTGTGCCTACGTAAGTTATGTCTGTTCACGTTCAACAGTTTTATTGATCTCACATTATAGCCGATGTCGTTGCAGGGAGTCGGAGGCGGAAGTGTTTTTAAACCACAAACCACAGAAGTAGAATCGTACGATAAAATGAGAGACAACGTGTAACATTACGCGCATTATACATACATGTTTGTATATTAGTGTGGGTAGGTATGTTGGAACCATAGACTGTATAAAGATATGGACGGTCTCCCGGTCTTTCCCATGTCTTTACTCATTCTGCCTGCTCTAGAGAGACTCCCGGTCTTTCCCATGTCTTTACTTGATAGGTGTCTTGAGTGATAAAGGGGCCTGTCGTGTGGAGTAATTAACAGAAAGAGGTCCTGTCTCAATGTCAACGATAGAATACGATACTGTGGAATTAGCCAATAATATGAGACCGTTTGCAATTTAAACATTAAAAGAAATATACACTAGACTAAGAAAAATTGTCAGAGTCTGATTTTTCTTAATGTACATCCTGCTGTCCAAATATGGGCATGTGGGCGTGGTTGGATGGATGTTAGAGACACACAGTCATTCTCCAGTCAGCCACTCAGTCAACCAGGCAGGCAGTCAGGCAGTCAGCCACCCAGTCAGTCAGCCACCCAGTCAGCCAGCCACCCAGTGAGCCAGGCAGTCAGCCACCCAGTCAGTCAGCCAGTCAGACACCCAATCAGCCAGCCAGTCAGTCAGCCAGTCAGACACCCAATCAGCCAGTCAGTCAGCCAGTCAGACACCCAATCAGCCACCCAGTCAGCCAGGCAGTCAGCCAACCAGTCAGCCAGGCAGTCGGTCAGCCAGTCAGACACCTTCCCAGTGTTTTCCTTTTAGCTGACTACTTAATATGCGTGGTCACACTTGTCCGTTGGCTGCTAAGCTGACCCCAGATCAGCTGTGTATTAATCTTCTGTATGATATTTATTTTGGACAGGGGTCTTTCTGTTGAAGCTCAGGGTCAAAACGAGGAGACCTCGAACGTATTTAGACGACGTGACTTGAACAATTATACTGCACTCTGATATATATTATTATATTATATATTATATCTGATGCTGTTTATATATTATATTATATGTTATATCTGATGCTGTTTATATATTATATTATATATTATATCTGATGCTATATTATTATAGTATATACTATATCTGATGCTGTTTATAAATATATTATTAAATTATAACTTATATACTATATCTGATGTCTTATCAATGTCTTAATTTTCATTGTCTCACTGTCTAAATGATATCTGTATCACTGTCTGCCTGTCTTAATTATGACTGTCTCACTGTCTAAATGATATCTGTATCACTGTCTGCCTGACTTAATTATGACTGTCTCACTGTCTAAATGATATCTGTATCACTATCTGCCTGTCCTAATGATCTCTTTCTCACTGTCTAAATGATATCTGTATCACTGTCTGCCTGTCTTAATTATGACTGTCTCACTGTCTAAATGATATCTGTATCACTGTCCGCCTGTCTTAATTATAACTGTCTCACTGTCTAAATGATATCTGTATCACTGTCTGCCTGTCTTAATTATGACTGTCTCACTGTCTAAATGATATCTGTATCACTATCTGCCTGTCCTAATTATCTCTTTCTCACTGTCTAAATGATATCTGTATCACTGTCTGCCTGTCTTAATTATCACTGTCTCACTGTCTAAATGATATCTGTATCACTGTCTGCCTGTCTTAATTATGACTGTCTCACTGTCTAAATGATATCTGTATCACTATCTGCCTGTCCTAATTATCTCTTTCTCACTGTCTAAATGATATCTGTATCACTGTCTGCCTGTCTTAATTATCACTGTCTCACAGGCTTAATTATCTCAGTCTCAGCACCACTGTGTTGATATGCTAGTTATCACAGCACAGTTCAACCAGGTGACATAGTATGTCTCACTGATCCCTCTGCTGTTTCTCTGCACTCCAGACTGATGTCACACTCTCTGAGTCAAACAAAATGCAGAGAGTCTGTGATTCATGACAACAGGCCGGAAAAGACCCAGCGTCATTCAGCGAGGTGATGTCACCGAACGCAATAGCTCAAACCACTAGACAAGTCTGAGAACGCGTTAGTCATGCTCTTGTTTATGTGTTTGTATTTCAATGTGACTCAATACGCTGTCATCCTGGACAAATACACTTTCTGTGTTATATGACGCAATGTCAGATTTGAGCGAATGAAGAGACATCCTAGCATGGATTATTTCCGAATGATAGCTGAGTGACAAATATGGTGTAATTCCTTCACATCTTCCCTCCAAATGGTGTGTGTGGTTTTCCGGGAACAGTGAGTTAGCTCTTTGTTAGCCGACCTCAATAAGGACTTAGATATAAACCTCAATCGAAGCCGAGAGAGTTGGAGGTCTTCTGTTCACTAGATATACAAGTAAAATGTATTTTATAAAGCCCTTATTACAGCCGCAGTTGTCACAAAGTGCATTTACAAAACACCCAGTCTGAAACATCCAGAAATAGCAACAGTTTATCCGAATAAGCCTTAATCCAAATCAGTCCACGATAAGTGAGGTGTAAATAAATGTCTGCGGTGAAATGTCATCGACATCAACGTAAAGACCAACCGACGTGGCATTTAGATAAATGTACCGTTCACCGTTATGGTTGGAAACCACGGCACCTTGCAGTAAAGGAGCAGTGTTCAACAGGGAACCCGGCAGAACATGTTGAAAGAATTGTAACTGCAGAGAAGAGTTAATGCTGAGATTGTGATATAGAACCGACGCGCTTTCAATCCGTTTCCCTCTGTTTTGGGTTTTGTGATTATGAGCACGGTGGTTCTCTTGCAGACATTTCTCCTTCCACAATTTAGCCGGAAGTTAGCCGTTAAATTGGGGCCTCCGGGGGCCCGGTGTGTTTGAATTCACCCTTGGTGTACCCGGGCACGTACCAGAGGACGCAACCCCACCGTAGCTTTAAAATAATAGCTGTTAATATAAATGATCTGCCGTTGATTGTGATGGATAAACTGGGCCCAGACACCTTGACGACAAGGGCACAGAGCCACGTGTCATCACTGTTTCCTCGCAAACAGAAGAGTGAGGACCCGATGTCAGCCGGAGCACACGGTACTCATCTCCTAGTATCCCAGGAAGCTGAAATATACGAGGGCCATCATCCACGCCATTCCTCAAAAAAAGCCCTCATAAATTGTGGGTCTACATAATTCGGAAGTATAAACACTTTGTGAAGAATCGCCGGGTGCCATGAGATTCAGACAGTGATCTATGGGTGGGCTGGTGTACCGGTTATGATCGATACGTAGCCGTCTTTGGAGTTCCTCTTCTGGACAAATTCCTGAGAATTCTCCTGAACTGGAATGTGCACGTATTAATAGAAGACTCACAAACACACTCACAAACACACAAACACATTCACGCACACACTCACTCACACACACTCACACTCACTCACACATGCGATGCTGAAGTCCAAATTCACTCCAAACAGGGCCTCACCTTTCCCCGTCGTGCTGGGTTTCATTAAGCAGGCCAAGTGACCCAGCGGCAGGAACCTGGCATCAGCGTAACAGCGGTTGTGTTGCCATAAATGAGACACCCTGGGCGTAATATATGTTATGTTGTATATCTTATTGATTGCATTGTCATTCATATCTGCAAGTTCTCTCCCTCTCTCTCCCTCCCTCCCCCTTCTCTCTCTCCCTCTCTCTCCCTCCCTCTCCCTCCCTCCCTCCCTCCCTCCATCTCCCCTTCCCCCTTCTCTCTCTCCCTCTCTCCCTCTCTATCTCTCCCTCCCTCTCCCTCCCCGCCTCCCCCTCTCCTTTCCTCATCCCGTGTATTTATTGTGTTTGACCCGTAACCACTTGAACTGCTCTCAGTACGGCTGGTGTCTGAAGGTTGAACAGTAACAGTGTGTAAAGTGCACGCTTGTATAACTATTGCTACATTACCTGGACTGCACAGGGCCCTAGTTGGTCGCCTGAACACGGTGAATTTACAGGAGGGGGAGGAGCAGTTGTTGGGGGACGTCCTCCGGCGTGGATGACCTATGACCTCTTACGGCTTCTGATTACGCTACCTGTCAGTTTAAATATCCCACTTAATCTGCTGTATGTTTTGTCACAGCACAAGTAACAATGTTCGCTTTCGTACCATTGGTTTTATGTGTCAAGGCTTATTCTGCCTTCGACCAATAAAACGGATTCATGGACTGCACGTTCCTGAAATGACCAATGAAGTGGCTTTCTTGACGACATGTTCCTGAAATGACCAATGAAACGGCTTTTTAACTGCATGTTCCTGGTGAATGGTACGAAAGGTGTCCCCAAGTCAGCAGTCACCTCTGGCGACCTCAATCCCTTTCCCTAAATGGTCTTCATCAGGAACTGTCCGTGGTCTTCATCAGGAACTGTCCATGCAAGCAACCAGCAAACGGTGTCTCTCTGCAAAATCCAGTTAGAATGCAGCCACATGCATACATGATGAAATATGTTGACATATTCTAATGAGACAACAATGGTGGATTCAGAAGAGTTGTTGCTAGGCTGAAAAATGGAACGCTTCGCACTTAGCAATGATAAAGCTTAAACACAAACGACCTATTAACCCAGACAATTATGCAGAGTGGTAAAGTGACACTCGAATCGGACCTACACAATAGAACAATTACCGAGAATGGCCATTGAGCAATAGCACAGATCTCAATGCGTTCAGAGGCGGAGGGAGAATTAGAATAAAATCACAACCAAACGAAATAAGCCATGAATATTGATGTGGAAACATGAAGCCATTGTGAGAGGCCGAAGTACTGCAATATGTCGAAGACAAACGATAGCCCACCATTGCTATGTCCGGGTCCTCGGACCGACAAGTAGCGGACTAATAACATGCCTGAAACATATGATAATGGCCCCCCTGCAAAGCATTACCAGCACTGACACCTGGAATACGTGCTGAAAGCCTGCCTTTGTGCCGTTCTCATGAAAACTAGTCAGCCACTATCCTGTTAAGTGTCCACTATAATAAGTTTAGGACGATCGCCTTTGGCTCACTCTTGGAGGTACGCTATCTAAGCATCGCAAGACAAGAAAAAAAGTGTCTCCACTTCCATGGACGTATTTACCGAGAGCCTGTTCACCTTGTGGACCTCGGGGAACGTTCACTCAAGGCCACTGCTGTCACCTGTTGACGTCTCGTAGAGGACATCTCTTCGGGGATCTGACAAATCGCAGGGGAGAATATGTAAATGTTTCCCCTCTGGCTCAGCATTCGTTGCAGGGGAATTCCGCTCGAAAGCGCGCTTCACCTTTTCTCCAGCCATCCCCGGAGAACAACAACAGCCTTTTGCTATTGTAACCAGTTTGGCGAGTCGGACGTTTGAGGCAGCAGGGCCTACAAACATCGTCAGAAGGTTACTTCATTACGGTGTTGGAACCTGGACGTTCTAAAGACTCCTCGGCCAGGTTCTAAAGACCAGAATAGGTTCAGAAGACCTGTTGAATAACATGTACACAGGGAATACTGATACGTAATGTTTTAAATGTTCTTGATGTCAGTACAGGTTTCTATGAAATGCATTTATTTTAGTATTTTATTATTCTTTTCCTCTGTAAAGCAAATTGAACTGCTTCTATGTATGAATTGTGCTATATAATTCAACTTGTTGATAAGATATATCTTTCCCATTTTCCAACATTAGGTGCTCACTGATGCTCTAAAGTAATGTGGATGTATGTGTTTGTCTGTTTGTTTGTTTGTGAATTTGTGTGTGTGTGTTTGTGTTCATCTGTAGGCTGTAAGTTTTTAGCTCCCGGGAGAGAAACGGCATTCACCACAGTGTGACACGTTTAACATGTTTAATCTGCTTGTCGTTTTGATTAAGATCGTAGTCACTGGAGTTATGCGAGACTTTGTTGTCTCGTAATATTGATTAGCTTCATGCGTAAGAATATAAGTACATATGTTTTGGGGCATCAGGACATATCTACTCGATCTTCAGTCTGGCTGAAACACTTGATACCCATCTTAGTGAACAGCTTAAGGACTTTTAATACACTAACTCCATTTTATCTATGTACCAAGCAGGCTTTAGGAAGAAGCACAACACATTTAAAACAGTCATGAAGGTTTTAAACGATTTCGTTACTGCCTTGATAATAAAAACTGTGTCTCGCTTTTCCATTGAACTCTGTGAGGTTTTTGATACAGTTCGTCATTCAATGCTGACGCTGAGATGGTCAGGTATTAGTCTTGCTCAGCATGCTTTTGCATAGATTACTATCTGTACAACTCAGGTGACTTAATTCCTTTACACATCTGAGTTTTCCGTTTTGGATGGTGTACCCCAGAGCTCCGTATCTGGTCCCCACTCATTCACAATTTACATAAATGATCTGGACAAACATTTGCAAAATGCTCATCGTTCATGCTGATGACGCTGTTATTTATTGTTGTGCCTCGACATTGGCAATAGCATTTCCGAACATACAGACTGCTTTTAAAACGGTTGAACATACCATGTGTCGAATAAAGCTTGTTCACAATGCAGACAAAATCAAACTAATGGTCTTTTCTGACGAAAGAAATATATCATTCTATTATTGTAACTTGCCAGGGCAATGAGAAATTTTAAATATGACTGGTAGCGTCTAAAAGCAATTGAGTATTGAGTATTTATTTTTAACCGCAAAGCACTAACACACCATTGCACTTTAAACGCTGGGGTTGGCTGGCCATCCCTAGTCACCCACAAACTCAGCTACTGGTACACTTTTATTTACAAAAACATTCAGAATTTGCTAAATATTTTTTATGCATTTCTATTCTCCGGCAATGTGGTGGGAACTTTATTTGTTGGCTGGACTTTCTCCTGCTAACTGTCTCAAATGCCCAAACTGAATATGGAAAAGGCTGGCTTAAATCTGCTCTGCCTCACAGGCTTGGAATACCTTACAAACTAGTTTTAAATTGGAATCATTTGTGGATTACTATCTTGGCCAGGATGCTGCTGGTTAAATAAAGGTTATGTTAAATTAAACATCCAAAAACATTTTCAGAAGTCACAGTGTAATTGCGTTCTGCTCTGTGCACACACACACACACACACACACACACAAACAGCGTCTGTTGGACAGACGCTGCTCATCGACACATTCATTTGCACCGGGTCTCTCATTGCCCTTGGCTTATACACGTCCATATTCAGCCAAAATGGAAGCTCGCTAGCATCTGTTTAACTTTAGGAGCTGGGTTGGTGTATTCTTATTGGTCTGTTATTGATTTGTTTATTCTTGTTAGCCATATTAGCCACAGGCTTGTTTGTGGGGTTCGGGAGATATACGTTGCTAATGCTAATATGTTAGCCATCATTCTAGTAGTAAATAACCAATGTTTTTTCAATTGTTATTAAACACATTGAGACCCTAAAATCCTTAAAAATGAGAGGGATGGAAATTAGGAACAGTACAAAGTTGACTATATGACCATATGACAATATGCAGCTTGAAGAGAAGTGTTACTACGGTGCAATTGTGTAAAAGGATAGCAAATCGTTAGGGCATTTGTACTTACATATCAAACATATTAGAAATGATGAACTTGGAACATCCAATCATACAAAAATACATACGCTGGTGGGACTAAACCTAATGCCCACCTGCCTAATAAGCTGGGTCCAAACCTGCTGAGGCATGGACACTAGACCCCTAAAGGTTTATTGGAGTATCTGGCACCAAAACAGCAGACTGTTCAAGTCCTAAAAAAAATGCAAGGTGGAGTCGCCGTGGATGAGACACGTTGGTCCAGCACATCTCACATACGCTCAAACAGATTGAGATCTGGGGTATTTGGAGGCCGGGGCAACAGATTGAACTCTCCATCGTGTTCCTCAAACCGTTCCCGAACAATGTGTGCAGTGTGGAAGTTTGTCTGATGCTCGAAGCACTAGGCAACACACAACTGCCGAAGCCAGAAACCTGCTGTATATAATATATATTGACGAAGATCCAGACAGACATTGTTCATTTACCCTTCAAGAGGAGATGATTACTGAGGCTCCGTTCCAGCAGGACACTAAGTTTTGCCTGTCGTCCTAAACGGTTAGCATGGATCGATCCTTGGTGGCGACTCAGTTCAGTGTTTCCAAATTGTGTGATTCAGTCTTATTACGGACACATTGTTCTTCACTTTACGCTGGTTTTGGCACGAGTGGTGAGTTAGGTCACGAGTGGTGTATGTTAGTTTCCCACTCGGGGTGATTAGTGGGGAGCACTTCCTGTTTCCCAGGTGGTTTGTACATGGCTGTTCTGAGATTGGTGAATAGCTGGGTTATTTAGTGTCTGGGGTAATGGCACTAGTTGCTGGTGAATGTTCTGGGTACAGTGTATCTACCGCTGTTTTGATATTAACTTATTAACTGTGTAGTTCTCTAACGTGATAATTGAGCTCTGCATTTGGCTTTCCTGCTCTACACCAACTGTTTCGTGAAAGATTTAGTCGTACATTTGTCCCCTGTTATAATCTAAAGACTGTATTGCCACTCTCAAGGCGTTCAACAGATGTTAAGTGAGACTATTAATATGGGAAATAAAACTGATTGATCATCCGTGGAAAAAAAAACTGTTAGAAATGTGTTCTATTTAAGATTCATGGATCATGTATTCATGATGTCATTAGAGAAGTGATTATGTAATTCTACATGGACCTATACAGACTAAGTTAAACCTTTAAAATTAAAAAAAGTCAGTTAAAAGAGTTTTTGTCATTATAGAACCGACATGCTAACATTGTAGCAGCCTTTCTGTGGTCTGGTGTGGTCCAGTGGTCTGGTGTGGTCCAGTGGTCTGGTGTGGTCCAGTGGCCTGGTGTGGTCCAGTGGTCTGGTGTGGTCCAGTGGTCTGGTGCGGTCCAGTGGTCTGGTGCGGTCCAGTGGTCTGGTGCGGTCCAGTGGTCTGGTGTGGTCCAGTGGTCTGGGCACATGTGCTGTACCAGCAAGCGTTTAAATGGGCTCAAATTATTGCATTCTCCTACAAGCACATAGTGGGTGAGTACTTCCTGGTTGAAAGAGTAGTTTCATTGAGAAAACACTGGACGTGACGCGGTTAGGAGGACACATCCAGGTCTTCAACTCGCCCGAACCTTCCTCAATCTTGCTGCTTGTAAATGTTGTCTTCATTCAAGTAATGGCAAAAACATGGTAAATATTATCGACATACACTGCCTTTCTATGTAGAGGTATATGTGCTTTCTCATCCTACCGCTTTTATCATTATAGCTTAAGTTTAATGTGGTTTTCCCAATATGTTGAAATAATGCAAAATTACAATATGATTCATATTATCTGTCTGCATTATTCTTGCAGAATGTGCTTAATGATTTCTAAAGGTATTTTCTATGCGTGGCTTTACAAAGACAGGCAAAATGCGCTCCTAATTACAGCAGTGTGGCCACATTAGATACACAATTGCGGAATAAATAATTGAAGAAAACAAAATGTAATTTTTACAATGTGAATTAGGAGACACTATCCAAATGATGATCAGGCATTCGCAAATAAAGTGTTGAACCAGTCCCCATCACACCTTCAACGCAACCGATCAGAGTAGGAACCCTACGAATACACATTCTCTAATGCTAATCCACACCTGCTAGCATCCACACCTGCTAGCATCCACACCTGCTAGCATCCACACCTGCTAGCATCCACACCTGCTAGCATCCACACCTGCTAGCATCCGGGTGTTTTCAATGGCCTCCCTGTGAGAGGTGGCTGAGGCCTGTTGCTATGTAATCAACGGAGAGAAAAGGAGGTGGAAGCAAAGGGAGGTGACGTAAATAGGAGGCCCCCAGGAGCCCGCTTTACGCCCTGGTTCACATTGTTCCTGACACACGACACACAGAACTCCTCACGGCCTCCGAATGAGAGAAGGGGCCACTGGAAAACCACAAGGAGTCTTTTATCTTTAGTAAATGATTGAACAAACATGGCTTGCCTCGGAGCCCCGCTTCTTGTGGGCGTGGTCACCCTTGGGGTCACAGAGCAGCTTTCTAATAAGCATCCTTCTCTCAAGCCCAATATTTGCTCGGCAAATGAAGCCTCGGTAGTCGGTGTGAGGGGCGTGGGGGGGGCTGGAGCATTATTGGACTGGACTTGGGAGGGGAGTGGCTGGAGAGGGGAGTGGCTGGGGAGGGAAGCAGTCAGATATCACCAGGAACAGATGGAGCCTGATAAATCCTGAAAGCGAGGAATTACCTGCCCAAGTCGCCAAGCAGCCAGAATTATCACATGGCTCTGGGTTCATTGTCAATTAGAGTGGCAGTTAAAGCCAGGCAGCAGCTGTAGCAGATGGCTGAGATCCAGTGGGGCCGGAAGAGGCCGGGACAGGGGCCAGCCCAGAGGCAAACTTCTCTCAGCCTCACAGAGCACACAGTTATCATTGGGTCTCAGCAGATTGCAGCCATGAGCCAGGAACATGGCAGTCTGATCTTCAGCAGATAGCAGGGAGGGGCACAGAGTGGATTAAAAAGTTTTTATAGGTTATTACTATCTTGATTTGTTTACATTATTAAATATTCTCTTTGGAAGTTTCATCTTATTTATGATGATGAATTGAGCGGAGGAGAGAGAAAGGTATTGTGAGGGAGAGTTGTGCCTGTGAATGAGAAAAATAAAAACGAATTTGTGAACAAGACGACTCTGGAGTATAAAGACTCATTATGAAATTAATTTGAAGTAATCTCAACACCCAAACGTGTGCCACTTGCTTAGCAATGTGGTTGTATTAGTCTGCTACAACTACGGTTTTGTCACGCTTGACCACAACAGAAACAGTTTAGTGATGAGGACATATTTTTGATGGAAATTGGAGATACATTCACCATAATGTGTCAATACTGTTGCCATTCATTTCACATTGATACTGGAACTGTGCTGTAGGACACGAAAAACAAAAAAATGCCAGGCCCAAAGTCCGCCTGGGATGAGGCAAGTCAAGGGCAGCTGTTTGCAGAGTTTGTCTCCCTGTTTTCCAGTCAGGGCTCCCTGGCCTCCCCTAAGCTGAGCCAATGAGCACTATCAAGCTTCACTTTTAGCAAGTGCAACCATTCATCAACAGGCAGGGGTGCTGTAGGTGGGGGGGTCTGAGAGTTGTGGATTGGGGGAGGAGGGGGGCTGGAGGACACCCTCGCTCACCCTTCTGGCTGGCTGCCTGGTTGGCTGATGACAATGTAAGCTTCTGCCACAGGCACACAGACACAGAGTCCAGCTCTCTGTTATACCCTTCACAAAGGCCTTTCACTCGGCCAGGCCCCTGCCCTACTCCTCCTACCTCTCTTTCTCTCTTCCTCTCCCTCTCTCTTCCTATCTTTCTCTTCTTCTCTTCCCCTCCCATCTCTCTCTGTTTCCCTTCCCCAATCTCTCCCTCTCTTTCTCCCCCTCTCTCTCCCTCTTTCCTGCTGTCTATTCTGTCGCCCTCATCTCCCCACAGAGGCCTCGTTCCTCCTACTTTGTTCCGCCACTCTTGGACCTTGTGTCTGGGCCCAGCTGATAGCGAGGAGGGCCAATCCATCTGCCGTGTGGGGAGGTGGGTGGGGGGGATTGATGAAGAGAGCGGAGCAGAGGTCCCCGGTCCCAACAAAGCCCATTAACAATGCTATCCAGCAATACGGCCGCATAGGAGCCGGCCAGGGTATCCAGGCCCTCTGTCGTTGGGCAGACTTACAGATTGTAGGCATCCGATAGGTCTAACTGACAGACAGCCGCTCTGATCTGAGGCACGTTGTTAGGTGCTAAGCAAGCAGAGGGTCTCCCAGGGTTTCTGAGGGGAATATTGATATTTTTTTCTTCCCGTGGCCGGCTGGCGTGTGACGATAGCGCTGCGTGTGTTAGCGTTGTGTGTGTTAGCGTTCTGTGTGTGTTAGCGTTCTGTGTGTTAGCGCTGTGTGTGTTAGCGTTGTGTGTGTTAGCGTCGTGCGTGTTAGCGTCATGCAAACAACAGCATAACAACAGCACAACAACAGCACAACAACAGCACTCCACGAGGAACACAGAGCAGACATTGTGTTAAAGGAGTCAAGGCACCAGACTAAAGGGTGAAGTTACTGACAGAAGCACAATAGAAATAATTACTGCTCCACCACATCAGATGCTCTTATCTTAGAAAACATCTTGCGCTCCCCTCCTGCATTTTGACACATTTTTACATTCATTCAGGTTGCCTACCTACAGTTTATCAAGCAAACTTCAAATAGATCCCCTGTCTTGGAATGACACCACATGAGGCCCCCATTCAGCTGGCTGACTGTGGCCACGGTTTCATTTCACTGTGCAGTCAAACTGAGAAAAGACACCTATCTTGCCTTCTCATTCTTAATTAGATTTGGAGGGTTTTCAAAACCGTATTTTGTTTTCTTCGGTATCGAACATTGTGTGGAAAAACAAACCCACACGAGATTAAAACCGCTAATCCAAACTGTTGGTTGAACTCCAAAAAAGGACGTCTGGATGGTGAGTTTATGTCACACATGATCTTTTACATAGTTGGTGTATGTAGCAACACTGTACACCAAGTGCTGAAGGGCCTAGAAAACGAGGCGTCTGCAGATAGTCGATTAGGATGTTTTCGGGAGATTGAGAAATCAGTCTGCGTCTCGTTTGCATGTAAAAGTCCTATCTAGTGGTCCGGCTTCCCTGCTTTCAGCAAAAACACACGCTTGCACACGTATGACATTATTGGAACTGACCATGACACAGTGACACAGGGGTTACTGGCCACTTTAACGTGCAAAAACACACTAAAAACACATATTAGGAAGTCCTATCAGTTGGTGGACACAAGTTACAACCATCCAAAGATCCTGATTCTCCGAAACCTTAACCGGAATGTTAGCTTTTATCTAAACCAATCGACTAAGCCGTAAATAACCTTTTTTCGCTCATGGGAAAAGCGAAATGTCAAATTTAACTTCTTTCACTTTCTCGTGAATTTTGATTCACACAAGGAGAGAAAACCCGTAAAACACACACACACACACAACTTGTTTCTTTAATCTCACCCTGCTATCTGAACTCTCACGTTCTTTAAGATGTGTTTATGTAAATTGAAGGTTTCCATCTGTTTGATGCTGATAGTCAGCATTAATTTGTGTTTTTTTTAATACTCCTGTGGCTGTCTTGTTCATTAGTGCGTCTTTTCTCTATTCAGATCGTAGCCCCCTCAGAGGTAACTTTTGGAAAAATGCAAGCTTCCTAATTTAAAAGCTGAAAAACATATTTTTCTGTTGTGCTAATGGCATTTCTTTCTGGTTGACTTGCCAGCAGGCAGACACAAAACACAGTCCATTATCCTCCATGTAAATCGCTGCGTGTATTTTTTTCTCCCAATCAATGAAATATGGGACTGTTTGATACACGCTGATGTGCTGGCAGAAAAGTACATTGTAAAAAAAACATTGGCATGCTAACATATATTATTTTTGTTGGCTTGTTAGTATGAAGGCTGACATTCTGTGGAATTGAGCTCATTTATAGGAAGGCGAATACAAACGTGAAGAAAGTGGACTCACATGAAATGATTATTTATGCAAATCTCTACATGCCTCTGTACACACGCCGCTGATTTACACATATTATTGGATTGTGATATTGTTCGGCTAGCCAGGGCAAAGCAGCACACGCTAAACCCTAAGCTGCCGTTTATAATATCTCATGTGCGACACAGATTACAACGCCTGGGCATCGTGGCTCTGTGATTGGATGATGAAGCAAATGTCCACAACACGGTGTTTAGAATAGTCCCAGTTTCCTAGTAAATGAGGGAATATCCGAAACAAGTGGTGTGATTCGACCACGCTCATTTCAGAGGCTTCTGTTGGGCCCCTAATTGACAGTCTAAGTGGGTCAGCGGAGAGGCCAGGCCCTGTTAATTTATTTTTTGAGACACGCTATCCATATTTATGAGCTCCTGCTGTTTTGTCCATCACCGCTGATCAGACTTGCCGTGTAATTCTGCTCCGTTCAAGCGACTGAGGCAAGAGCCTTTGGAGTGATTCGGCCAGTCCCCATTCAATGATTCCAGATTATTTCATTTTTAATTAAATTCAGAAACAATTCATAATTTGCAGCCTAGTAGCATATAGAACCTAATGCCATGAAATAGTATATGTCACGATGGAAATATAAGCCGGACTGGTCATGAGAACAACAGACTGTATTTTTGTCATCTGTCTTAAATGAATTGTCTCTACGATCAATCAGGTTGTTCTTCCAGTCGGTTCAAAGACCCATCATTGAATCTATCCCAGATTTTTGTTATATATTGCTATATATATATTTCTAGAATATGCCTGAAAAAAAAGGTTTTTTTAAATATTACACATATTAAGATGTTGCCATTGGACACTGACAATCATTAAAACTTGAACAACATTTGAGGGCTCATCCGGGATATACACCAGACCAATTAATTGCGATTGTGTGATAGTGCTGTTTAAACTAAATGCATTCGATAGTATCATTCTTTCTAACATAGGATAGACATCTTGTGTGAACTTGCGGTGTAATGATCTTGTATCTTCTACTGATTGAATGGTGGTCATATACAATATCTACATACTCTGTCTTTTTGTGTTTAAGTGACTCTGACTGTTCTCTTCATAGACAACCATGCAGATTGTAGAAGGCTTTGCTTCGTTGCTTTGCTCGACAGTGATGCTCATTACCCAGGTAAAAATGAGCCCAACATGACTTGCTTTTATTTTTACCTCATTTTTTATGTCATCCACCCTAATTACTATAATTTGTTTACAAACCAAACCTCAGGGAAATATTTGTTGGAGAGACCTTGATGTTTGCCCTGTCTCCCAGATGGAGCATACCTGTATTGTCAGGGGTAATGGAGTAATTATGTTCTTTTTTGAACCCGAAAAAACGTACATTCATTTCCATTCATTATGGCTTGTTAGGATTTCTTCCAAATAACAATGTGGCCTGTTGTGGGCATGATGCCAGTACAGTGGTCTGAAGCTTTGATATGGTCTCACCTATAATACGTATACTGTATATAATACTATAATACTGGGAAAAGATTGCCCAGCAAGAGATGAATACAATAATGGATTAAGTAACGATTGCATATTTTGAGCAGGATGTGTTTTTTGGGAGAATTTCCCCTTTACAAACATGCATTTAACTTAAATTGTATGTTGTTCTGGGGAATTTAAGTGGAAAAACATTGTACATTTGGATTTCTAATAACCTTTATTTCAGATTAGTGGATGGCTAGTTAGTAGTGTGTTTATCATTATAGACCCTGAATGCATTGTCTCATTTACTGAGGCTAATTTGGTTCGATTTGCATTTGGATTAAATGTGACTAAATTATGTACCTTTAAACAGTGTTTCACTGTGACAAAACTGGTTTGATTTGCATGATGATTCGGATTTCACTAAGTTCATATTACATGCTCCATTGTGGCTTATTGTGAGTCAGAGAAGACAACTTAATTATCCTAAACACAAGTGAAACTTCCCAGCATGCATTGATGATAGTAATAACAAACCTCTGTGAAATTGGACTTAATTGTCTTGAACATGGACCACAATATAAGAGGGGACAGGATTTGATATTTACCAAGTAAATATTGTGTGAAACACAACCCCTGTAGAATACTAACAAAGACAGATTTCCACCAAATAATTTTTTTTTACACACGAAACGTTCAACAGGTTTAATCACATGCAGCTTATTTTATAAGTGGCCACACTAGGGATATTACCCTGAAAGGAAAATAAGTGTTAGATTAAAATGCATTTTAGTGCTATGTTGTTTTTATATTCATACACTACAAATGTGTTTCTTTATATATGTTTTATGTTTTCTTGGCAGCAATGGGAAACGGTTCATCCGTCTGCATCGAACAGTTGGACGTAACTATACCTGTAATTGTAAATCCACGGAGCACTGTGGCTACCCCCCATGGTTCTGCACGTTCCTTCTTCCCGGACCTCGACCCGAAACAGAGAAATTCACTCATCAGTGAAGTCCTGGTGTGTGCCACAAATTAAACCCTACTGGATTTGAAGGGCTGTAAAGGCCACGGGGGGCCCAGGAAGGCAGCAGTGATGTACGCAGGCATTAGCAAGCCGTTTGGGACACAACCCAGGTGTCATTGGTTGTTGTATTGACTTTGACTTCTGAGAGAACAGAACTTGAACGTGCATCGGCTGATTAATCAATGCTTTGTGTTTTCCCTGCTGCTTGAACCCAAAGCCGGTGTAATATTTCACAGGGACTAATTGACTCTGGGCACTGACACCAGGCAGACCGTAAAACCTTTGGTAATTAGTGGAGCAAAGTTCCATGGAGAAAGTGCATCAGCATGAGACGATACCTCTGAACATCAATACCTGATTTCTCCTTCCTTCTTTCTCCCACTTCCCTGATGTTGAGTTCTCCTTCCTTTCTGTCTCCCACTTCCCTGATGTTGAGTTCCCCTTTCCTTTCTGTCTTCCACTTCCCTGATGTTGAGTTCCCCTTTCCTTTCTGTCTTCCACTTCCCTGATGTTGAGTTCCCCTTTCTTTTCTGTCTCCCACTTCCCTGATGTTGAGTTCCCCTTTCCTTTCTGTCTTCCACTTCCCTGATGTTGAGTTCCCCTTTCCTTTCTGTCTTCCACTTCCCTGATGTTGAGTTCCCCTTTCCTTTCTGTCTCCCACTTCCCTGATGTTGAGTTCTCCTTCCTTCTGTCTCTCACCTCCCTGATGTTGGCAGTCACACTGCTGCCTCAGTGGAAAGCTTTCCTGATGGGTTTCGTCTGCCAACCAACACACTCGTGATTGGTTAGCTCATTGGTTAGCTCATTGGTTAAGTCATTGGCTACTTATTGGTTAGGTCATTGGTTAGCTCATTGGCTACTTATTGGTTAGCTCATTGGTTAGCTCATTGGTTAGCTCATTGGCTACTTATTGGTTAGCTCATAGGTTAGCTCATTGGTTGCGTCATTGGTTGCGTCATTGGTTAGCTCATTGGTTAGGTCATGGTTAGCTCATTGGTTAACTCATTGGCTACTTATTGGTTAACTCATTGGCTACTTATTGGTTAACTCATTGGCTACTTATTTAGCACCACAACCAAGGCTAATCCCTGGGCTGCTGTGTGACCTGAGAGGCCTGAGCGTTTTCAATTGTAGACAATGTACCTGGCCGGTGAGTGTACATACTTCGTAAAACAAATTATTCAAATGATTTGGTTTCAGTGAGAAGTAGGTAACACAGATTTCAGACAGGTTCCATTCAAAATGACACATGTGCAGTGTGAGAGATATAGCCTTTGGCTGTCTGGTGTAACGTGATATTGGAGTGAAAGCACTCCAGGTGACGTGGGCATGTGTATTCACATTTCTGCACAGGTTTGATTTGCATGTTACATTCACTTTCTATTTACTCATTACAAGCATCTTCACTGTGGCATATTGTGAGTCCGAGAAAACAACAGAATCGCCAAATGATACTTAGCCTCTCGTAAATTCCTGGCACTCAAAGATGATGATTATGGTTTTCAATTCAAGATTTAATGCACCTGCCTGATAATGTACAATTGACACAAACAATAAACAAGCAAATACCTCGCTCAACTCTGTCCAAACTGCCCGTAAAAGAAACTGTCACAACGGAGACCATCTCATTATAAACCGGACACTTTACGTGACGCCTGTCTGTGTCGTTTTGCAGAACATACATGTCGTCTGCTGCACATTCAGACATGTTTATCCTTTCTCCTCAACTACAGCATGAGGGTATGAAATACGTGTCATTATGGCCAATATGTTGACGGGATAAAAAAAGGCCACACCGATCTATCCAATCGCCACGCGGCGTAATTAAGCTGTTCTGGACGTCGCAGTGGAGCGAGGGAGCTCTGAGCGTCGACCGGGCGGCATTCCCGGGTCAGCGCGCGCCGTTAACTCCAGCCGTTATGAAATCCGTCGCGGAGGATTTCACCTCCGTTTGCTCACGTGTTTAATGTGGCTCAAAAAGGGAACGGCTGGAGTTCTAGTCCCAGGCGCTCATTAAAGACGGAGAAACGGAAGGCTCCACTCCCGTTTTTTTTATTATATGAATATATTTTTGATGTGTACGTGCAATTGCCCCTAGTGGAATGCGCACTAAGCATTCCGGACCGCTGATGAAAACACAGCCGGTTTTATTAAATCTATATTAAGACTCGTGGTGTGTGGGTACGCGGGGACGCCTGTCTCCCGTGCATTGGACTCTACACTTCCAATATTAATGGCCTTAATTTAATCATCTCCAGATTGCGAAAATTGGAATGTGTCAACATGAAAGAATAAATAATTAACGGAAAAAAGTAGGCAGACTAATTTCGGGGAGTTTTCATGGGGGGAAACCGAGCGCATATGAACAATTATAATTAGATTTGCCGAGGTTTACGCTGTCTTTAACTTCATCAAAAAAACTGGGAACGTCATAAGAGTCTCTATCCTCGGTATCTGCTGATGTTAATTTAACCTGGAGTTAATTGAAATGACTGTTGGATGCGCGAACCGGAGAGAAGAAACAGATATGGGGACGGATATATTGGAATAATATAAAGCTTGCGTATGAACTTACAACTGCAGTCGGGTAATGTTCGGGGAAATGTGTCGCCCCAGCTAACTCTCGTCGCTACACAAAACAAACACATAAAAACAAACACATTAAAAACACGTACGCAAGCGACTGGAAGCAACTCGGACAACTTTGAATTTCCTCCGGGGGTTCCCATGTTCCCAAATGTTTGTTTTGTATACACATCAATAAATACTGTAAATACTGTAAACAGCAGTTCCCAGGAACAGACTGAGGTCGTGTATTGGACTGTGTTAAGTACCAAGCCCATATTAAATAACCACGGTAGGTAATTTCTAGGACATTTTAACTGTCCATTCACAGGTTTTAATTCCCAATCCTATGATCTGACTGCACCTGGAGCTAAATGGGAAGATAGAAATGATACAAATGTGACTGTGAACGTTTGTCTGACTCCATATCCACACAGCTCATTGTCCATCTCCTCATTTGCGTCCACACACCTTCCTCCATCTAGCCCTTGTCTGTTCTTATCTCGCTCTAACCCCATGCGGTGTCTGGACCGGGCATCTGGGACGTGACCCTGGTACAGTGTAGAGACGCCGTACCTGACTAGCAGACAGGTGGTCCCTGAGATGCGAGAAGTTCCTACTGATGGCACGGCTGGATGCCTGCACGCCTCTTCAGACTCGTGGGATAGAACCTGGGAACATCACCGCTTCTCATCATTGACCAATCTCACAGAAAGTTCTGCTGTTGAAAGGAACCTGTTTTATCACTGGATGTCATTGGTTCCTTTTATTCACAGTGTCTTATTTGAAAATCCTTCAACACGACGTGAAGTGGGCTCACGTGAAATGGCGTTGCACAAACACAGCAACACGGTTAGCATATTGCCCATCCCATCTCACGGTGGTTGAGTGCAACACCTGTCCCCAGAGAGGTGTAAAGTGGCTAATGCACTTTTATAATTAGTGCTGCCATGTTACTTATTTTTCTCCACAAATATCTACAGAGAAGTGTTAGAAGAAAGAAAAATGGCAGTAACGCGACGGCTAAAATACACAGTCGGCCATCTTGCAAAAATCACACCTGATTTATTGGTCGCCACCTCAATTGCATCTTAGAGGCAATGACACATTTTTATTTATCGCCCGGGGCAATATGCCTCCTCGACATATTTAATTAGTATGTAATTCCCGTCCCTATTCCAAATGAGACCCCAAAATTATGATGCGAAACCGTAATGAGATATTAATTCAGAGTCACTCCAGATAGAACATTTCTTCTTTTTTTCCGCCTCGTCTTCTTCTGATAAGCGATGCAGTAGAAGTTATTATGTAGATATGCTTATTACAGCTATTTATATGGGCACCCACTGTTTCATTTCCTCCTTTGTCTTTCGTTTTCTCATTAAAACCCCAATCCCCAGCCATCAATTGTCCAAATTTGTTTTGAATAAGTTATTGCGGTCTTTAATGCAACGGAAGACGGCACACCAAAGAGACAAACACACACAGGGACACGCACAAACACACACCGTATCTGATTACTCGACGACTTGACAGAACCGTGAAGCATTAGGGTGTGTTTGTTCTACGCAGACAATATGCTCGCTGTTGATGTGAACATGAAATTCGGAAACGAAAAGGGAACAGCTCGATATGAGACTTAAGTTGTCCTAATGACAGAATTATTTCTGGTAATCAGACACAACAGCGATGGAAATATGTGCTTGTGAAAACATGAAAACATGTGGCGCTTTTGTTTTCCTGGTAATAAGAACCAGGTGAAGAACCAGGTGAAAAGACCCAGAAACAAAGAACCAGGAGAGAAGAACCAGGTGAAGAACCAGGTGAAAAGACCCAGAAACAAAGAACCAGGAGAGAAGAACCAGGTGAAGAACCAGGTGAAAAGACCCAGAAACAAAGAACCAGGAGAGAAGAACCAGGTGAAGAACCAGGTGAAAAGACCCAGAAACAAAAAACCAGGAGGTCCACAATTTGAATCTCTTGTAGTTTATGTCGGATTCGACTATTGCTTTAGATGGACAGAGGCGAATTCTTTTATTTAATGAAGAGGTCAACATTTGACATGTGAAATATGGGGTTGTAAAATGGAGGAAGGCTTTGCCCGAATTTGATTAATAGCAATAATTAGATTTGAATAATTAGATTTGAATATTTAAATAATTTGTCAAAATGCTGTTGACAGTTTAGTTTAGATGGAATCTTTCATAAATGTTTAATGTATAATTATTATTGGATTAACCAGTGTGAGCCATTACGTTAATGCTCAATAAATTATCCTCTCAGAATATCTGAATATATATTAAACAAAGATTGTCTGATTTTTTCTAACAAATGTATGTATGTCTACTGTTAAGTGTAAAATAATTAAAAATAAAAATCAGAAACCTGGTTGAAACCATTTGGAGATGATTGTTTTGTCGATTGTGTTCATTCCAAATAAAGGAATGATCTTGACCAAACCCGAACACAATGGCGATGGAAATGCGCATATATAATAAATAGTTCCGCTCGTCATTGGTTGAAAGCTAATAGCTGTGCCACCTATGTTGATTTTTATTCATTAAAAAACATACTAAACGACCTAAATGTAAATGTATGTTAATGTATACAGGGAATCCAGCGTCCATTTGGAAGACCATCGTATTGCACACAACGGAGAAATGACAGGTATTCTTAGATTTCATTTTTGGTTCCGTGCCAGAGACGGGGGGAGGGGCATTACATAGTTGGGTCATCTTGTTGCCTGGTAACAAGCTTCGGATTGACAAAGGAAGACCAATTTAGGACCGCTTTCCCAAGAAATCAATATGACAGGCCTTGATGTGATGATTTCAGATTAGCGATGGAGAAAGCCAGCGTGGTTGGCGGAGGTTGTTTCATTACAGTGAGAGGGAATATTGCCTCTGTAACATATTGAATATAAGCGTTGTCCACGGCAACCGCGGCAGAATCTGATACCTGTCTCTACAAAATATTCAGTTAGCCAACGTGTCTACACTCAGGAGTAAGAAAATAACTCAGTGAGCCTCCCTTTTAATGCAGGAAAATTGCCCAAGAATAAATATAGCTACTGGAATATTGGCAATTTGCCACGAGAACAGAAAAGACTGTCCCCTTACTGACGGCCTTCAGAATGTGACGTATTACCTCAGTTAAGCTAAATCACAATCTGATGTATTACATGGGTTACGGTAGAACAGAATCTGGTGTATTACATGAGTTACGGTAAGTCACAATCTGATATATTACATGAGTTACGGTAAATCAGAATCTGATGTATTTCATGAGTTAATGTAAAACACCTTAAAATTAGAAGCAAACTAATTTATGAAATTACTTTAAGAAGTCATTTGCGTGTATCATTGAGTATCAACAGTTTATTGATGTTAAATTGATGATGTTAATAATGTTAAAATATTAATGCAACCGTTATTGATGTTCAATTAATTATTTTCCTAATGTTCAATTATTAATGTAATCGTCACATTCTGTTATCACATAGTTCCACTGAACACAGTAAAATAAAATGCTGTGACTTGCACAAACACAGAGAATAAGTGACACATAATGACATGTCCTGATTTAATAGAGATGTATGGATTGATAATAATCCATAATAACGGTTTGTACAATTTATATATCAATGTTGATGAACAAAATAGGAACACATTTTGTATTTAGTTAGAAGCTGGACATTGATTATAGCAGGGCATTCCACTAGTCTGAATTAGAGGGCTGTTAAGACATAAGGAGTGAGAAAGACGTGTACAGACAGAGAGGGAGAGAGAGACCAGTTAGACAGAGAGAGAGAGAGAGAGATAGAGACACCAGTTAGACAGAGAGGGAGAGAGAGACCAGTAAGACAGAGAGGGAGAGAGAGACCAGTAAGACAGAGAGGGAGAGAGAGACCAGTTAGACAGAGAGAGAGAGATCAGTAAGGGAGAGAGAGATCAGGGACATGTTTAGACAGAGAGGGAGAGAGAGACCAGTTAGACAGAGAGAGAGAGAGAGAGAGAGACACCAGTTAGACAGAGAGGGAGAGAGAGACCAGTAAGACAGAGAGGGAGAGAGAGACCAGTAAGACAGAGAGGGAGAGAGAGACCAGTTAGACAGAGAGAGAGAGATCAGTAAGGGAGAGAGAGATCAGGGACATGTTTAGACAGAGAGGGAGAGAGAGACCAGTTAGACAGAGGGAGAGAGAGACCAGTTAGACAGAGAGAGACCAGTTAGACAGAGAGAGAGAGAGACCAGTTAGACAGAGAGGGAGAGAGAGACCAGTAAGACAGAGAGGAGAGAGAGAGAGAGACCAGTAAGACAGAGAGGGAGAGAGAGACCAGTTAGACAGAGAGGGAGAGAGAGACCAGTTAGACAGAGAGGGAGAGAGAGAACAGTTAGACAGAGAAAGAGACCAGTTAGACAGAGAGAGATCAGTTCAGAGAGGAGAGAGATACCAGTTAGACAGAGGGAGAGAACGACAGGCAGCAGAATGAGAGAACAGCACGCTAAACTCAGGATGAAATACACAATCCTTGTCTTTGAGGAAGATAAACGGCCCGGCTTTGACAGGCCAGGAAGAGAGAGGGGGGAGAGAAAGAGGGAGATAAACGGAGGGAAGGAGAAAAAAAGAGGGAGAAGAGAAAAGAGGGAGAGAGAATGAGAGCTGTCCCATCTCGTCCTCTAACCACGGCCATGTAACCAGTGTCTTAAACCGGCAGACTGAGGCAGCAGGGGCGAGCAGGAATACGGGACCCTGAGAAAACTGGGACCCGGTGGAACGTCTCCCTCAGAGATCAGGGGAACCGTCTGAGAGGATCGCCTCTGTCATCAGACGGCCCTGGCAGTTAGACAGACGTGGGGGGGAATAAGGGAGAGACTCACGGGTGAGGGGGGGAAACCGGGGGCTGTCTCCCGAGGTGACAACAGGAGTGAGGGGTGGGGTTTAGAGGGGGCTGGGGGTGTGGCTGTCATCTCTTCACAGTCTGGACGCTGGTGGTCCCGGTTGTGGGATTGCACGATTCCTAGCGTTGTTTCATCATCAAGTAAAACCAGACGTCGACAAACCGAACAATAAAACCTGACCGGGCAATTTTATCAAGCCTTAAATTTGAGCCGAAAAATTCATTCGACTTAAAGGATTTCGGTCAACTCGGAAGACATATTCTGTGAACGTAAAAATGGATTTGTAAAGGAGAATTAAGCGCAGGACTCTCTTTGCAGCACTAAACCGGCTGTACCACATTACTAAACGCACATAAATAATGGACAGGCCATTAGTTCACAGGGCTGTCAGGAGAACTCACTGCAACACCACTCAGCTCTGCCCTGCTCTCATATCAATTGCATAATCTATCCATTGATTAGAGCCCGTGTACCACAGAGAGCCTGTATTCCTGTGTAGTCAGCAGGTGAAATTAACTCCTCTCTCTATCTTTCTCCCTCTCTCCCCATCTCCCCCCTCTCTCTCTCCACTCTTTCTCCCTCTCTCTCCCCCCCTCTCTCCCTTTCTCTCTCTCTCTTTCTCCCTCTCTCTCCCTACTTCCCTCTCTGTCTTCCTCCCTCTTTCTCCCTCTCTCTCTCCCTCTCTCTCCCTCTCTCTTTCTCCCTCTCTCTCTCCCTCTCTCCCTCTCTCTCTCTCTTTCTCCCTCTCTCTCCCTCTCTCTTCTTCTCCCTCCCTCCCTCTCTCTCTCTCCCATTCCCTTTATTTTTACTTCCCCCTTTTCGCCACTCCTTCTGACTCACCCTCATTCACTCTCTCAGGGCTCTGGGTGCTAGGATGTCTGTCTCCAGAGTATCTAAGTTTTAGACATTGATCCTATTTTAAACTGTAATTTTCTAAGATGACACTTTAGAGTAAACTTAAACAAAAGAAACCAATCGCCCCCCTGTAGTGGAATAACAGGGTGCTAGAAGAAAAAGCAGAACAATAAAAAGTGAGTATCGCGTGAACAATCTATTTTGAATCACGTCCACAGATCCAGAGCTTGATT
Organism: Dallia pectoralis; assembly: GCA_029465975.1. NCBI lineage: Eukaryota > Metazoa > Chordata > Actinopteri > Esociformes > Umbridae > Dallia > Dallia pectoralis. The sequence continues at coordinate 11,000,959 of CM055757.1, forward strand.
AAAGTATTCGATACAAACGTATCTCTGAGGATCTGACAACACACGTCGTTATCTAACCCTCAAACACTGATGTATGAAAAAAATAAATTCCAACAAAATAGCTTTATGATCCCAGAGTCCCAGGAAATTGTCCTCCCTGTAATGAAACATCGATGAAACATGTCCTCTTTAGTTGACTCTGTCATTTTTCTCTCTGTGAATCATTGATTACATTGTTGGCGTCTTCTCTCCGACTGAATGGAAGAAGGCCTTCTGTGTTTGTTCAGGACCGAGGACGGAGGATCTAGGAAAACGGGTTCGCTGAAGAAAAGAGTGACTCGAGCTTGGCTCAAATATCTACAAACAGCCTGTCTCCTGGCAGAACCAGAACTGTCAGGGGCCCAGAGGTGCCACCGAGACGCAACTCATTATCCAGGAGCAGCGGACTTCCCAGATTGGCCGTTCACTCAGCGTTTGTTTTAATGAACGTCGAGTTTAGAGTCATGGAGAGGAATGACCGAGCTGCGCGCACATGTTCAAATGCACGTTCCTATTCAGCAGCTGAACTGTGGGTCTGGTACCAGAACACTGGGTCTACGCTGCACTATGTGACCAGATTCAATGGCCCCGGTTGTCCGCATTAAAGGCTTGCTGTTTCCGGCGAGAGAAAACGCAAATGAATGGGACTCATCAGAGCACGCAAACAGGCCGGGCTCTGTTGAAATTAGTCAAAAGCGTGCGCGCGCGTGTGTGTGTCTGTGTGTCGACGGTGGGTTTTAGCGACGACAACACAGACGTCTGTCCGTCCGCGTGACTCCAGCCCGGTCTTCAGCTCCATGGCCATTATTCTGGGACGGGCGGCGGTGGGCGAGGCGTCGGGCGCGAGGTGACAAGGAGAAGGGCAAAGAATGAATCCTCCGCTTGTAACCCGACGTCTGACACTAAGGGAGCGGTATCACTCTCACAGCGTGGGATGAATTCTGTCGTTTTCCCCTCCGGGTCGTGACACAGGCCTCCTTTCTAGTGGGCCCAGGGGGAGAGGACGGGAAGGAGGAGGAGAGGAGGTGCCTATGAGGAGAGAACAAGGCAGGGAAATCTGACTAGGAGCCGTTGATAGCGTTTCAGAATAGCTCTCTGTCGGGTTGGATTCTGTGGCCCCGTCGTAAAGTCAGGAGGAGAAAAGAAACAGAACACAGGGGGCAAGGAGGGGGAGAAGGGGGGTGAGGAGGGGGAGAAGGGGGTGAGGAGGAGGGAGAACGGGGTGAGGAGGAGGAGGGAGAAGGGGGTGAGGGGGGAGAAGGAGGGTGAGGAGGGGGAGAAGGGGGAGAAAGGGGGTGAGGAGGGGGAGAAGGGGGTGAGGAGGAGGGAGAAGTGGGTGAGGAGGAGGGAGAAGGGGGGTGAGAAGGGGGTGAGGAGGAGGGGAGGGGGGAGAAGGGGGTGAGGAGGAGAAGGGGTGAGGAGGGGGAGAACGGGGGTGAGGAGGGGGAGAAGGGGGTGAGGAGGAGGGAGAAGGGGGTGAGGGGGAGAAGGGGGTGAGGAGGGGGAGAAGGGGGTGAGGAGGAGGGAGAAGGGGGTGAGGAGGGGGATAAGGGGGTGAGGAGGGGGAGAAGGGGGTGTGAGGAGGAGGGAGAAGGGGGTGAGGAGGGGGAGAAGGGGGTGAGGAGGGGGGAAGGGGGGTGGGGGGGGTGAGGAGGGGGAGAAGGAGGGTCGGGAGGGGGAGAAGGGGGTGAATGGTTTACTTAGCTTAGTCAGGGGCAGCTGACTGAGTGGTGCTGGTGGGAACAAGTGCTGTTTGACTGACGACAGACCCAGACTCATGGTGAGGTTCTGTTAGGCTCACTGGAATGGCAAATAGTTAATGAACGCCACTGATTAGCGGTGGTAGATGCCTGTATATGCTTGTATATCATATATATATATATATATGGGAATTATTTGGTCGGTGATAGTGTTTAATTCAAGCTGTCATTTATTCCTGTGTTGTAAAACACCGTCTCAAACACATTAAATGAGTCGTCATTAATGGTTTTATATACATGCAGGCTTTGGTGAGCTGGAGCAGACCATAGGAACCTGACAGGCCCTAATAAATCAACTTCAGAAGATTGACTTTAAATAATTACTTATTCTCATTATGACATGTGAGGAGAGTAACATATATTTATTTCTGATAGCAAGCATGCTAATTGTCCTGTTTTCATTAGCCTGCCATGTGTATAATTTAGAGGTCTGTAAAAGACATGAATTATTAGAATTTGTACACTGATATAATTTAAGGGAGCACAGCGTTCAATTTGGGTTCCAATCTTCCGTGGTGTGACATGAATAATTAGCGTAATCTCTTGTCTGTGAGTGAAATGACGACCAGAGCAGCAGCGATAAATAAGATCAGGTTCACGGCTAGCATATAAACGCCTGGTGGCTAAACTAGATCAAACAAACAGGGTTTAAGTTGTGTCCAAAACTGGTAAAAGTTTAAATTAAATCAGGGCATCTTAGTACCCAGAGCCCTGATATATGGAGACAGACATCCTAGTACCCCATCCTAGTACCCAGAGCTCTGATCTATAGAGACAGACATCCTAGTACCCAGAGCCCTGAGATATGGAGACATACATCCTAGTACCCAGAGCCCTGAGATATGGAGACAGACATCCTAGTACCCCATCCTAGTACCCAGAGCTCTGATATATAGAGACAGACATCCTAGTACCCCATCCTAGTACCCAGAGCCCTGATATATAGAGACAGACATCCTAGTACCCCATCCTAGTACCCAGAGCTCTGATATATAGAGACAGACATCCTAGTACCCCATCCTAGTACCCAGAGCCCTGATATATAGAGACAGACATCCTAGTACCCCATCCTAGTACCCAAAGCTCTGATATATAGAGACAGACATCCTAGTACCCAGAGCCCTGAGATATGGAGACAGACATCCTAGTACCCCATCCTAGTACCCAGAGCTCTGATATATAGAGACAGACATCCTAGTACCCCATCCTAGTACCCAGATCCCATATATTTAGAGACTCACATCCTAGTACCCAGAGCTCTGATCTATAGAGACAGACATCCTAGTACCCAGAGCCCTGAGATATGGAGACAGACATCCTAGTACCCAGATCCCATATATTTAGAGACTCACATCCTAGTACCCAGATCCCATATATTTAGAGACTCACATCCTAGTACCCAGATCCCATATATTTAGAGACTCACATCCTAGTAGCCAGATCCCATATATTTAGAGACTCACATCCTAGTAGCCAGATCCAGGCATCCATACATCAACATAAAATACCAAAAAACACATTTGAAAACCACGAAACTAGGGTCCAGAGTGTATAACTGTTTCTGTGGCTGCGCAAACGTTTTCCAAATCCAGAATGTGACGTTTAATCTGTCCACTAGACATGTGCAGTGGCGCTATTGTTCTAGTGTATTTCCTTTTACCGTTGTCCCCTTCAAATTAAAGGAACCTGTCCCATCGTTGCATAATCATTGGCTGGTGAAAATGTTTGTGTATTTTTCAGACCTACTGGCGAATTAAGTCCTCCTGATGAAACACATGGGAATGACATTTCCACGTCACAACGAAGTACGATTGCTGTTTCACACTGTGGCCCTCATCTTATTTCTACTGTATACTCGGGTCTCTCTCACTCTCTCTCTCTCTCTCTCTCTCTGCCTCATTTTCTCTCATTTTCTCTCTCTGTCTCTGTCTCTCTCTCTCTCTGTGGGCACTATGAAGAAGTCAAAGTTGTAAAGGAATCGGTATAAAATCTCATGAATCATATTGTCCCCCCCTCCCCACATGTTCTGAGTAGAACCCATATTTCAACAGCTTTGACAGATGGATAGAACATTAAAAGCACCGGATAAGTAATGCCTTTCTGATTTCGGACTGTGAACAACGCAAAGTCTGATTGATTCCGAAACTCTGGTGACGTGAGAGTGACGTATCGCAGTGATATTTGGGCTGTTGTTTCGGGTTGAACAGATACTGTGTACGGTGGTTTGTGTCGGGCAATAATTGCCGTGAAACATTCCGTTGAATTGACTTGTAAAGAACCTCATTTGTATTCATTGCCGTGTATTAGACTAGTCTACAGTCGATATTCTCGGGAGTGATTTTATCAAAAACCCAGAAAGTAGTCGATGCATTATGTAGCAGCGTGGATCACCTTGAACGCCCCTTTATAGGCTGGTATTTAATTTCTGATTAGAAATAGTGTTGCCAGACGTTTCTGGGCACTGCGCTGGCTGTGTTAGCTGTCTGACTGGGATTTGTCAGACATACTGAGTCTGCAGTCTCACGATCTTCTCGTCGGCACTGGACTCCAGTCTTTCTCCGGTCAGATAAGACGTTACGCTTAAGTAACATCTGCTGACGGTTTGGGAAGGGACAGACGCTTCTCCAGAGATCTGACGGCTCGATCAGGTCAAACCAGCATGCAAAATGAACAGAATTGATCTTCAACAAAGTTGTAAATGACAAAATCAATATTTCACAACAAATGTTTGCACCAATCAGGGAGGTGTTGAGGGCGTAGACTCCACGTGTTTAGATGTTAAACTATTAGTAGACCTGCAGGCTTTGTTACTGAATATATTTATTGCTTTAAATCGGTAATAGAACTTGTCACCTGGTGCTGAAAGACAGAATTTTAAAACACGTATGTGACTGAGTGATTGATTATGCCAAAACATTTTGTAGAGGTCATATTGATTGGTTATCCAGAAGTAAACTTGCCTTTTACATCCCTCTAGGAGATGTTGACATGTGACCCCAGACATTAATATTGAATGTAAAAACTGGTATAGAGAATGAGTGACAGTATAAAAAGTGTGGGTTTTTCAATATTCAGAGAGACTTAGGATAAACATACTTTATTTTAGGTAAGGTAACGGTCAACAAGAAACGGTCAACACAACCCAATAATCATTAGCTGATTGCTGATGAGAGCAACACTCGTTTCTGAATTTATTTATGTTATAAATTGGCAATAAAGGTTCATGTTTCAAATGAGGAGGCAGAAAGCAGAATCTAAGTACGCGGATGTGACTTGTTTCACACTCATTATCACGGCAGATGTTCAACAAGATCTAGATCAACTAGATCTTCCTTCTACTCTGTTCCCAGGCGGCTTCCTTAAAGTGTCACATCGAGGTGAGGTCTCGCAGGTTCATCCTGGCGGCCAATCAGAAGCCCACTTGAAATCGCAACGTATTGCCATGTCCTCCAGTCAGCCGACACCCGACACGTCATGAAAACGTTAAAACAAATGCCGTGAATAAAACGAGGTGTCCACGTACGCGGGCCGTCTCTGATTGAGTGCAGGGCCGTTTGGAAAAGCAGTGGGCTCTCTCATTAGGGCCCCGGGACGACGTCTAGTGATGCAGTACTGATGCAAAAGCATCCTATTAAAACTCAAAAAGCCATTAAAGAAATCCATAACGAGGTGGGCTTCGGCAGCAGCAGGTGTGTGTGTGTGTGTGTGGGCTTCGGCAGCAGCAGTGTGTGTGTGTGTGTGTGTGTGTGCGTGTGCGTGTGTGTGTGTGTGTGCGTGTGCGTGTGCGTGTGCGTGTGTGTGCTGATCCCAGGCGACGCTACAGGACAGTCCCAGCACGTAGCCACATGACAGCCGGCAACACCGCCAGTCATTAAGGAAAAAAAACAATTAAAGAAACCCGGAGCCTAGCTGACTCTTCATTTCATATGCAGTTTGTGGCCCGGCAACCCTCCCCGGCAACCGTCTCCGGCAAGCGTTATGGCGATGGGATAGTATCGACCCGAGCTGGATCACTGAAAGGAGTCCGAAAAGGATCAGCTAAACATATATTATGGCAGATCAATACAGGCTGGAGGACAGGGCCAATGAGCTAAATATTAGCCTCCTATTGCAACCAGCATTAGACAACACTTGCTTCAATGATGCTTCTGTCCTCCTGCTTGGAAACCACTAGTCCTCCTGCTGTAGGGCTAACTCATTAAGGGCAGCTGTAGGGCTATCTCCATAAGGGCAGCTGTAGGGCTAACTCATTAAGGGCAGCTGTAGGGCTAACTCATTAAGGGCAGCTGTAGGGCTATCTCCATAAGGGCAGCTGTAGGGCTAACTCATTAAGGGCAGCTGTAGGGCTAACTCATTAAGGGCAGCTGTAGGGCTATCTCCACAAGGGCAGCTGTAGGGCTAACTCATTAAGGGCAGCTGTAGGGCTATCTCCATAAGGGCAGCTGTAGGGCTATCTCCATAAGGGCAGCTGTAGGGCTATCTCCACAAGGGCAGCTGTAGGGCTATCTCCATAAGGGCAGCTGTAGGGCTATCTCCACAAGGGCAGCTGTAGGGCTATCTCATAAGGGCAGCTGTAGGGCTATCTCCACAAGGGCAGCTGTAGGGCTATCTCATAAGGGCAGCTGTAGGGCTATCTCATAAGGGCAGCTGTAGGGATATCGCCATAAGGGCAGCTGTAGGGCTATCTCCATAAGTGCAGCTGTAGGGCTATCTCCTTACAAACGCCATCCAGTGAATCGCGTGTCGTCCAGACATGAGTGCAGACGTGGTGCAATCTCAGCCACCATGTGACTGTCTGATACAAGACGATGGAGAAATTAATCAGGCCCCCGGGGTCCCAGCTACCCAACCGCAGAGCCTCAGTCAGACCCCGTAATGTAAATACCTTCCTCTCTTTTATTTACCATGCTCCTCATCTGGCTTCCATCATGTCTGAATGTATATATATATCTATATAAATATAGTGCTGCCAGATATCGAGTACTTTGAGATCAGCTCCTCTTCACAACGCAGAACGCATTCGACTGCAACAGATGAGCCCACAGTGACCACAACCTGAACTATTCCATCTGTAAGCCGCGTGCAGAACGTTAGAAGCATAACCAAGAAAGATAGATACATATTTATGATCTCTTTGTCCTAGACAAAGCAGCCTTTTACTAAGAATAACGAGTTTTACGATCGCTTTTTATACGTTAGTTATTTTCAATGTCAACTAATGAGGGTTTTTTTCCGCAGGTGTCAGTTTTTCATCTGGTAGAATCCGTTACATTTCTTTAAAAGTCACCCAGTTTCAACTCAGCTAACATGAACAGACTCCCGACGACACGCATTAACTCCACAACTCAGCCATTCAGTTCAGGGCTTTCTGTCTCTTTTCTCCATTTCTCACCTGCGCCAGAACTCCATCAACACCTCCTCTCCCTCTGAGCACAGTTCAAAGCGTCTGATGCCGCTTCATTTGAAATAAGCCCAAACGACTGGATAATATCAGATAGCCTCGCCTTGTGCGAGACCTGAGAAAGCGTGTTTCCAGCTAATGGTTGTTCCCGTGGAAACGTAATGTAATAATGTTTGTGAAAGGGAGGTTCAGGGGTAAGATTGGGGGGATGGAGGGAGGAAGGGAAGAGAGGAGAAGAAAGGAGAAGAGAGGAGAAGGGTTGTGATTGAATCTTCTCATGGAGCCTGGTGCCACTTCTCCCAGTCTTGTTCATCCCAGCAGATGAATCACAATGAGATTCACATTCACCATGATCACATTTTAAGACAGACAGACAGACAGACAGACTTACTGACAGACAGACAGACAGACAGAGTGGCAGACAGACAGACAGACAGACAGGCAGGCAGGCAGGCAGGCAGACAGAAAGACTTACTGACAGACAGACAGACAGACAGAGTGGCAGACAGACAGACAGACAGACAGACAGACAGGCAGGCAGGCAGGCAGGCAGACAGACAGACAGACTTACTGACAGACAGGCAGGCAGGCAGACAAACAGGCAGACAGACAGACAGGCATACTGACAGGCAGACAGACACATTACATGGTTATCCTCTAACCTTCATGTGCAGATGATAACATTGAACCTGTCCAGTATCATGGTGATGTACGATTATCCAGGCAGGACAAGAGAAACTGAACTATTGTCTCAACTGGGCCAATTCGGCTGCTTATCTTTCCAGATCCTGCATGTAAAAGATACATCACGCTTAATAAGTAACATTCTCAGCATAATAACACTTGTCGTAGGCAGTCGTAATAACGCTTAATTAAGCAGCTTTCAATTAAAGGAATGAACCTCATTGACCACTCCCAGATACATGAATATTCCCGAGAATTAGGTGTGATGGGTCGGCCTGCTAAACGAAGCTCCACCTGATGTTTTATTCATATTGAGTGTGACTCTGACATCAGTCTGTCCCAGACACATTGCGTCTGACCCCCGGTGATCTCTGTATACTTCATTAATAGACATTACAATCCACAGTGTGGTAAACTGCGTACAGTTCCTCACTAATTAACTCGGACATTTTATCCCGGCATTTGAAATGCTCCGTAGAGTTGATCGCTGGGTATCTCCGTGCCGTTTTCCCAGCAATTAAATCGAGAGGCGTTATCTATTCGAGGTGGCCATTTTGTCACTGACCTTGACAGTAGCTGATACACCTGAAACACATCACATGACAATTGTTTCATTTTCCACTGTGGTGATACTCAAACAGCACATTGGCACATATGAACTCACATGTCTGAACTCTGTATATTCCACAAGACCAGTTGAAAATTGTTGGGTGAATTATGAATAACCTTGCTAAGCACATTTATCCCTCATGCTTGTGCTCTGAACCGGGCCTGGCCTCCTCCCCGTCGCTCGGCATTACCACGCGGGTTCACGTTTCAATAAAAAATGAACACGCTCGAAGCATGACTCAACGTTCGTCCCGACCCTCACGGGCTCCGCATCAAGGCTAATTCACTTTAGTTTTCTCCGCACCTAGTTCTAAGTACCCTACTTTTTCTGCACGCGCGGTGTTGAATGTCACAAACAGCACTTAGCGGGTGTTTCTCCTCAGCAGAGGCAGATGCCGGGCCGGCTGTCCCTGGTGGTGGAGCAGCCATGTTGTGGACACGCCATTGATTGGGGAGTAATGGATCTGGCTCGGCCTGATAATGGATGATGTAACTGTCCGAGGGGTTTAATTATGCCCTTATTGCACGGGGGCCCGGGCTTCCACACACACACACATGAAGACACAACCACGCACACACATGAAGACACAACCACACACACACATGAAGACACAACCACACACACACATGAAGACACAACCACACACACACATGAAGACACAACCACACACACACATGAAGACACAACCACACACACACATGAAGACACAACCACGCACACACATGAAGACACAACCACGCACACACATGAAGACACAACCACTCACACACATGAAGACACAACCACACACACACGAAGACACAACCACGCACACACATGAAGACACAACCACGGACACACATGAAGACACAACCACGCACACACATGAAGACACAACCACGCACACACATGAAGACACAACCACGCACACACGTAAGCCGGAGCACACTCATTTCCAATACTTATTTAATTTTACTGTCGAAGGATTCAGACATGCACAACACACATAGATCAGTTTAAAATGTAAAACGAAATGTAAAACAAAAATGTAAAAAGGAATGTAAAAATAAATAATATATATTTTTTTTAAATACACTGTATGATCTCAAATACCAGCGTTAGACCTTCTACTGAACCCTCAGCAGGCCGATTCAGATGAATGAGGTGCTGAAAGAGGGCGTACACGTGTTTAAAAGTCAAACTTTGACCTCAAACGTGAGGTCCCACACATCAAATGTTTCTATCACGAAGGCAGCGTCCCTCTGACAGCATGTTTGAGTGCACATCTTCTGCGCCCAAGTTGAGAATGAAAACGTAGTGCAAATCTTGTCTTACGAAAGACGTTTAGGACAGATGTTGAACAAACAGATGTTTACCACAGATCGTATATGACTTCATATTTCCTCGCGTGTTTGCTGGTTTGTCGAGCTCATGCTTGTGCTGGTGTGTTAGGTTTACGTGGGATAGTTTAATTGCAGTGTTTAGGTGTGTGTACGCATGTAAACAAACAACACCTGGATTCAGTTCAGCATTCAGAACAGACCTGGGAGTTGGCTGTGTCTCCATGCATGCACTCATGAAGCACAAAAAAAAACATTTCCGCCTTTATTACTTCCAATTCCCTGTCAATCGAGTCACCTGATCGCAGCAAAATATGCATTCAACTATATACATACATATTTATACACAATAAGTAAAGGTTCATTTATAGTTTTGATTACACTTTCATTTCTCTCCACTGTTACGCTATAGATGATTAGCTGTCTAGCTATTTCTCTGTTATACGCGTCTGTTTCTACGTCGGTTTACTGAATACTACGAACGTGAGAATCCGGATCTGCATGTGGCATGAAAACGAAAAAACCCAAAACCAGAATCAATAAAGCAAAACAGGGTGCACTATTGCGTGAGAAACAAGCTGACGTACACTAGTTGACCTGGTCCTTTGTACAGGGGCTCTACAGGCAGAAACACACAGCGTCAGTACAAACCCCATGAATATTATCCAGTCCCACTTCTCTACTCCAGCTGTGAGTAATGGGACCACATGGTCCATCTGTAAAGCACCACGGGCAGAACCCGCTCACTCGCTTATTGGACGACGTCTCTGTTTATTGCTTTCTCACCAAATCGCCCGCGCTGATTCATAATTTCAGATGAAACGGGTTCAGGCCAGGGCCCGTGCCCCTAAATAAACCCCATTAATCATGTTTTTGGGAGGCGCGCCGGCAGGATGGAGAGAGGAGGAGACGCGGTAGAGGAGGAGCAGGGGGTGGAAATCTCCCTGGTGTCCGCCAATGGCAGGCGATGCATTAATGAGGCTCCTCGGATAGTGAGGAGAGACGCGCCCGCGATGCAACCTGGTCCTCCCGGAATTGATGGGCTTGTTTGTAAAAACCGTGGGGGGGAAACAGGATACTACTGATATCTCCCTCATAATGGGGAATAGAGGAGGAAGTTGTGGTGGCTCTGGAACATCAAACTGAGACCTGGCAACTGTCCAATCACACAGAGAGGACACAGGGATGTTGGCTGGGGTGTCTTCTATTGACTACAGAGGCATTTAAACAAACCTGGATGTGCCCACGTGCGCTTACAAACACAGACACAGGTGCTTTTATAGCAAAACATGTTGTCTTGTGTACGTTTGTTTCTGAGCTTCGTGGCCTGCCCCATTTGCAACATTTACAAATGAGAGAAGAAAGGCAGTCGTCAAATACGGAACAACAAACACTGGCAGTTCTCATTTCATAATCTCCTGTATGTAAATTAGGTTTTGATTTTGCTCATGCAAATTAGAATTTCAATTAACCGCAAAAAGAACAAAAAATACTCAGGACTTGGCAGAGCACTGCTAGTCAATTGTGTCCTTCCATGAAAATAAATTACACCAAAGCAAATAGCAATTCACATTGGAGATAATGACTGTGGCCAGAAACAGACACTCAGAAAGCATCCTTTAACATGCAAATACAACACTTTCTTTGGCAAAGATCAATCCTAACTGGCCAGGTACTCACGGTTAATCAGGCTAATTATGTGACCCATTTTACTGTTGGATTGTATCCCATTGGTTCCCATTCTCCATGAGCTAGCTCTACTTTCTGTTCCTTTGTGTTTCAGTGACTTCACTGGCAAAAACATGAAATAATTTTGTTTCAAAGCCTGTCTGGTGTTGATGGCAGAGTGGCATGGTGTGGTAAAGCATTCTGTGGCATGGTGTGGTAAAGCATTCTGTGGCATGGTGTGGTAAAGCATTCTGTGGCATGGTGTGGTATAGCATTCTGTGGCATGGTGTGGTAGAGCATTCTGTGGCATGGTGTGGTATAGCATTCTGTGGCATGGTGTGGTAGAGCATTCTGTGGCATGGTGTGGTATAGCATTCTGTGGCATGGTTTGGTTTAGCATTCTGTGGCATGGTGTGGTAAAGAATTCTGTGGCATGGTGTGGTAAAGCATTCTGTGGCATGGTGTGGTTTAGCATTCTGTGGCATGGTGTGGTATAGCATTCTGTGGCATGGTTTGGTTTAGCATTCTGTGGCATGGTGTGGTTTAGCATTCTGTGGCATGGTGTGGTATAGCATTCTGTGGAAGAAGAACCAACACTGTCTCAATCTTCACTGGACTGGCCCAGAGCACATCTCCCAGAAGAACCAACCCTTTCTCTCGTCTTCTTTGCCCCTCTTCCTGCTCTCGTCCTCTCCCATTCTCTCCCATCTCGCTTTCTCAGGTATCTGACCTCATACCTCCACTAAATCTGTCTCCTGTCAAACGGAACAACAGGAATGCGGAAGTGGTAGACTTGCGTTGGGCCGGATCAATAGCGCAGTGGCGCGCAGAGCGATCTGCCCGGAGACACGGCGTTCTCTGCATTAGATCCAACCGATGCCCATAAATCCGGTAAACTAGCGGCTAAGAGCTGTGGTCATAATCTTAATTATATATGGACACTGTAACGTAACCAGGGTTACGTCACCGGCAGCCCATTAGGCCACATGATCCATATTGCCGTGGTAACGAGGATCTGCATCCAAATAGCATCACAGCCACATTGGAGTCCATATGGCGCGAGTTACCAGGGTTGCGGAAACTAAAAGTAATCTGCATTAAAAAAAACAGTGTTTTGACATTGGATATTTTACAGTAGCCGTTAAAAAATTATGTTGAGAAGTCTTAGGTTTCCTGTCAGACAGGACTTGTTCACTTGCAAATATCCAAGCTGACACGCATTGTGCGGGAGCAAGAACTGACAGGGAACGATTTTGAAAGTGGAGCAACTTTTTTTACGATGGAGTAGTGAACACAAAATATTTTATTTATATTCCATACATAAATAGTAGGCTGTTTGGTCCCGTTCCGGCAGGCGTCATTTTTTCCCGGTGACATTATCAGCCTTCGCCATCGCAGGCAGAGCCGGGAAATAAATTGCATTTTTGCCGGTGGTTCTGTGGAGAATGCAGGGGAACATTATAATATAAAACATGAATAAACAAAATCACTCATGAGCAAATGTGTGAGAGCACTGGGAAGGTAATCTCCTTTAGGCATGGTCCTTGAAATTAACTCAAAGAATCTGTACGTGAAACGTGCTAAGAAGATTAATCAAATGCTTCCCTCTGCCTCCATTCAAAGTTTTTAAAATTCCACACATTATGGTAATTGCTTATTATGTTTACTCTGGAAAGATTGCTCGGTCACAGGTGAGTCGGACGGAGAAATATTGCTAAATGTGAAATTGTCATATCATCTGTTTGCTGGTGTTATTAAGGTGGGATTGAGAGCCAAATGTCTGAGATTTGACGTGTCGGCAGTCAGGCTGGGTTCAGTCAGGGCCGGGCCGGAGACCATCGGCTTGAATAAACCAAACAACACTCAACTGATAATTCGTTTCTACTTGGGGAATCTGTAATTGGAAAAGTATGGGAGATGAACAAGAAAGGGGAAGCACACTATTTGGTGGGGAATCCAAATTATTTTCCCTTGGAGAATTTAAGATGCCAGCAACATGTTTTTCGTAAATTTGGTAAAAACTTGAAAGAGATCCACTGAGTTGAAGCGGATCCACAATGGTTGATTTCTTCATCCCACCTTCAAAACATCTCTTCTCAGACATTCGGGTGTTCTGTTAATCTGGAATCAGATGCCACTGGAATGTCCCTCAAATGTCCAAAATCTATTCTTTGCTAAATCACTCAGATTACCACAGATGCCCTTCGTCGATCTCTCGTACGCGTCGCACGTGTGCAACGGGTTTCGTTTTCCACATCACTGGGTCTGTAATGTATTGCTGGTACGGCGGAAGCGAAATCTGTATTTGCCTTTGGGAAAACGAAGTGTTTGCGATGTTTGGCAATTCAACATTTCATATTCAAATGATGTTTAAACATCCGGGCGAACGCAGATGAATAGCGGTTTCTGGTGGAGATGGTGGCAATGTTTTGTGGCCCCGCGGATATCATCAACACCCGCTCGTTCTCCGCACGTAACCATACACACGACGCCCGTAAACATCTCTGCTCTCGCGATCACAATATCAGATGGATTTATGCATACGCACGCAACCTCCGGCGCCTTCAATTTCACACAATAACTTTGGCGGAATTGACAGTATTTGGGGAAATTCGTTCCCGGGCCTCGGAACGATACCGTATTCCGCGCGGTTTGGTGTCACAGCGGGGGACCTCCTGGGCCCCGGTTCTGCGGGTCTCTCCCCAGCGACCGGAGCCGTTGTTTGGATGACCGATCGCTCAGCGGCGCGGTCTGATATGAATGATGAGTTGGCTGTGGTCCTGGGAGCTTTGGGTGATAGCCTTTCGCTGTGTGATTCACGGGGAGTGCAACACGGTGTGACATCTCCCCGGCTGTGATTGAGTTCACAATCCCGCTCAGGCCTCCTCGATACTTCCCGCTCTACACTTTCCAAGTAAATAAATGACAGAATCATGAGATCACGCGTCAGTATACCAGAGGTGAGGCGACTACCTACATTGCAGATGTGATTGCCGGGTGAAGTTTTTTTCCACCCTGTCTATTCGTCTCATCTGTTGGCTAAGTCAAGCGCCGCGTGTTTGATGTGTGCTTTAAGCTATTTCGGTTTTTCCAATATGAAGGTATGGTCTTTCTTTAAAAAATGTGATTTCTAAACATGAGGACACGTCTTTATGAGTTCTACGGACAGCTTTGAACTTTTCTGCCTGGTTTATTTTCCACTGATTTGCCAACAGTGTGTTTGTCAGTTTGAGAAGCCGTCACAGATGTCTGTCGATGTTTGATCGTTACTTCAGCCGTGCTCCCTGTGTCTTACGTGCCTCCCTCTCTTTCAGGCCCTCAGTCAGTTCATCAAGAGATAACTGATCGTCTACATCCTTAGCCAGGAGAATGATATTTCACAGAATGTAAAAAGAGGATTTGCCAGAGTAATTCACTAATCTCAGCCGGGCCCAGTTAGAGGATGACGTAATGCTTCTTAGTGAATAATGAGAAGATACGACGGTGACTTGTCCTCTGAGCAAACGGTTGCTGCTTCCACAGCCGGAGACTTTAAACAGATACGTCTGCTTGGTTTGACTGATGGCGGGAGTCCGGTGTGTCTCAGTGGTTATTCTTTCCAAGAATCACAATAGAGAAAAGGCGACACAAACAAGACCAGCCATAAACCCTCACAGCCTGGGAGCAACAACGTTACGAGATATAAGAAAATATTCCTCTATGCGTTTACACCAAAATAATTTGCATAGTTAAATGGAGACAAACTAATTGTTCATGAGATGGCCATTGTTGATACACACGTTTGTATGTAAAACCGACATAAAGCGAGGTTGAGTGGGAAAAGCTCTGTTTTCAACCCGGCTCCGTTTTTCTTCGGTCTGCTGCGGTCTTAATTGGGGCAAATGAGTTGGGTTTAATATCTGCCAAAGCAGAGTTCTGTGAAACGACTAATAACCGTTGTGAGGCAGAGGTACGTATTGGTGGGAGAGTAGTCTGACCTCAGATGTTTATTGTGAGAGTACCCGCTCTAATCTCTACCCCTAAAACGGCCCAGTTAATCGAGGAAATTGTTCAGTGAACTGAGCATGATGAACTTTATGGTTTTTGCACGCGTGGGAATTAAAACGCCTCTCCTTTAATGACTATCGGGACATAGCGAGATACTACTTGCGGGTTTGGTCTATCTGGAGCGAACAGCGCCATTCAAAACAAACGCCGATCTACCCGTTTTACTCGAGGCGTAGCTCATCCTAAGAGGCTTCGGCGATAATTACCGGCTAGAACCTACACCGAGGACGTTTTCTGCTCCTGTGTTTCGCCCAAACGAACGCAGCATGGGCACGAACAGCGCCATGGCGACACTTTCTCAAGCCACAGCGCCCACTTGAGATTCTGCCTGTTTGTGATATCTCCAGGGTTCAATATCCCATAGGCTGAGCTTTACAATAATCCATTCTCCATACAGATTTCTCCCACGGAAGCGGCTTTATCCCATTGTCATGGGCATTAAACAGACATGCACGACTGTAATCCACATTTACAGCCTGCTACCACTGGAAACATCCTTATTCAGGGGACAAACAGAGGTGCAGAACACTCCACCAGAAACAAGGCCACAATATCAACATTTTGTGACACATTAAACGAAGTTGTCCTAATTGTTAAACAACAGCTGGAAGTAGAAATGGACTGAAGAGTCGCTTTGTTCCATTACGAAATTAAATAATGCTATGATAGTTGAATGTCATGAAGTGAAACTTTGTCATAACATAAAGATGGCTCCGGGTTGGACGTCCGCGCAACGATACCAGCGTGTGAACCGGTCGGTAGAATCATCTAAACAAACGACTCTTTCTATTCAGCTCTTTTCGAGAGCATATGAGCTGCGCAGTGCTGCCAGATTCAGCTTAATGACGACGCAAAACCTCCATCAACCTTCCCTTCTTAGAAAAGACGATACCATCTTTTTAGTTTCTATTATATTCATGTATAATTGTCATATTTCTCGCTACCTACTCACAGAACTGCATGTGCTTTTCATGACAATGTACCAAGACTTATGCCCGTGTTCCCCACATACTGTACTTTCCCAGACTGTCTGCTGGCTGAATTGGCCACCTGGAGTGATGCTATCTGTTTGAAAAGTGCTATGTGCTAGCTCACGTTTTCTGCCACAACCGATTATAGCTAGTACACATTACAACACAGCTTTGAGGCCGACAATAAACTGGGGACACGCCTCATGCAATTGCAGGCCTTGGGATCACTCGGTGTTCGTCTACCCTGCGATCGCTCACCTCATGCTGTGCTCACGCGGTGTTTGGTCGACCACCCACGACTTGCACTTAGCCTTTTCAGCGGCGTCGCCAAATCGCTAGATGCTAATCGCGGCGTCTGAGCCAATTGGAGGAGGGAGAAGCAAATCGCTAGAAAAAGTCAACGAGGGAGCCAGTGAGCGAGGTGGGCTTTGTGTTTTTGCGCGTCCGAAACTTACCTCACGCACGGCGTTCACTTTGGAACTAATCGAGGCTCGGCAGAGTGCGGAGCAAATTGCTCTATCTTCTGAGCGCAAATCAATCGCCCGAACGTGAAAGACTCTTATATTCCAGTACCGCCCAATAACAGAATACGCCAGGGATCTTCATTTCAGTTTGACTTTAATGAGTTTGACAATTTAACACTCCGACAATTTAAAATCTGTCTCACGTGAGTGGGTTTACTTCGACACAGTCAAGCTACATGTGCATTCGCACACTAGTTGGATTTGTATCAAGGAGATTTTTCGAGCCGAAGACTGAGGGGGTTTAGCATAACAAGGACTCCAACCAAGTCACACACACACAGACTCGGCAGGGTCATCGGAGATGCAGACGCCTGTGAACTCGGCAGGAGGTTGACCGCGAACGCCGCGAGACGCGATAACGAGACGTGATGACACCAGTCAGGGGCTGCGTCATCCCGGGTGCAGCGTGTGTTTGCCTAATAACGCAGCAGGCAGCAGGAGATCTGGAGGAGATCCAGAGGGGATGTGGAGGAGATGTGGAGGAACCCCCCATCATGTGCACAGACATGTCTCAGGACAACAAAGGACAAAGAAGCTGTAACCAAATGAAGACAACATCCAAGCAAGGGGAATTCCGACAGACAGAATGAGAGCAACAAATAGACGGAAAGAGAAGCAAAGTAACAAACAATCAGAAATTCAGAACAAAAGACAGGAAAATACAGATGTGATGATTGGCAAGTCCAAGCGTGGCCATTTTTTTAGACATCATAATTTGCTTTTAATAGATTTTTAACTTTGACAGTTACTGATGATGTGTGAGTACGTGTGACAGTTACTGATGATGTGTGAGTACGTGTGACAGTTACTGATGATGTGTGAGTACGTGTGACAGTTACTGATGATGTGTGAGTACGTGTAACAGTTACTGATGATGTGTGAGTACGTGTGACAGTTACTGATGATGTGTGAGTACGTGTGACAGTTACTGATGATGTGTGAGTACGTGTGGCAGTTACTGATGATGTGTGAGTACGTGTGGCAGTTACTGATGATGTGTGAGTACGTGTGACAGTTACTGATGATGTGTGAGTACGTGTGGCAGTTACTGATGATGTGTGAGTACGTGTGACAGTTTCTGATGATGTGTGAGTACGTGTGACAGTAACTGATGATGTGTGTGTACGTGTAACAGTTTCTGAATATATGTGAGTACGTGTGACAGTTACTGATTATGTGTGAGTATGTGTGACAGTTTCTGATGATGTGTGAGTACGTGTGGCAGTTACTGATGATGTGTGAGTACGTGTGACAGTTACTGATGATGTGTGAGTACGTGTGACTGTAACTGATGATGTGTGAGTACGTGTGACAGTTTCTGAATATATGTGAGTACGTGTGACAGTTACTGATTATGTGTGAGTACGTGTGACAGTTACTGATGATGTGTGAGTACGTGTGACAGTTACTGATGATGTGTGAGTACGTGTGGCAGTTACTGATGATGTGTGAGTACGTGTGGCAGTTACTGATGATGTGTGAGTACGTGTGACAGTTACTGATGATGTGTGAGTACGTGTGGCAGTTACTGATGATGTGTGAGTACGTGTGACAGTTTCTGATGATGTGTGAGTACGTGTGACAGTAACTGATGATGTGTGTGTACGTGTAACAGTTTCTGAATATATGTGAGTACGTGTGACAGTTACTGATTATGTGTGAGTACGTGTGACAGTTTCTGATGATGTGTGAGTACGTGTGGCAGTTACTGATGATGTGTGAGTACGTGTGACAGTTACTGATGATGTGTGAGTACGTGTGACAGTTTCTGAATATATGTGAGTACGTGTGACAGTTACTGATTATGTGTGAGTACGTGTAACAGTTTCTGATCATGTGTGAGTACGTAAAAGTCGCTTCAGATTTGATTTATTATAACTGTCACTCTGGGAGAATGGGTCGCTGCTTCAGTAATATGAATCTGAGGCCTCTTATTTTAAATCTATTTGTGAATTCTGGCCTGTGGGATACATTTGTGCTGAATGCATATAAATACCCATAAAGGCCCCAGAGCCGAGGAACTTTTCCTGCACTGGGAATTCAGGAACAGTCAGGCCAGGTGCGTCATCGCTGTGTCGTGATCCGTCTGAGGAAACCCAATTTCTACTGCAGCACAGATACACGTCCCTCGTGACTGAGCAGTTGTGAATGTAGTGTTTGGTGCTGTAGGGATGCTCTGACATCACCACACTTCCTGCTCTGGCACCACTGAAGCATGGCTCACATTTTATACAGTAGATAGGTAACATGGTTAAAAAATGTAAAGGTTTAACACACCAGAAGACCAAAAAAGAACTGAGTTATAGTGGATCTTCTTCTTCTAAAGTACATTCTCCTTTGAGAAATCTCTCGTTAATGCCTGTTTACATTGTTTACCCCCAAAATGTAAAAAAAAAATTGAGAAGTGTTCCCTGTTCAAGACCCTCTGCTATGGACCTGCAATAATATGTGTCTTACTTATAAGTCTAAAATCACAAAATATGTCTAATGTGGGAAAATAAATTGATGATTTAATTGATGAGCTAGTTTATCTCCTGCTGGAACACAGGATTGATTTTTAATAATTTGGTTTTGAAAGAGACAGATAATTAGAAATAAATGTTCAGGGGATTACGTGTGCATTTTCTGGGAAAATATAATTTTCCACAGAACATTTTGCGATACATTTTAACGAACATTGAGCAGACAGTTTTACAAGAGTCCACAACAGTTTACAGGAAAAGTCTGAGCATAACTGAAAATTTGAGAAAAATCTAAATTCAAATTTTCCTACCTTCTCTGTATGAATTGGTTGGCTGCATGCACTTTTTCGTTATGTAATAGTCACTAAATCCTAGCGAGAGCAAGTCGTTTATTATCTATAAAATGATCACGCCTTATCCAGTTCAGTTAGAAAAGCATTGCAATGCTACAAATCACTTCGGTGAAGAAACATTTTTTATATGTGTTTTTAATTGCCTGTCAGACAGTCCATAATGAAATGGATAGTTCTGAGATGAGATGTTACAATTCATCCAAACAATAAATTAAAATTCCCGGGTGTTATTTAAATCGATTTTAAATGTGTGTTTTTTACATTTTGTTAAATATCTGTTTGTCACTGGTCTTGTGTTCGACTTATGCAAGTAAGTTAGTCCCATGGATGAGTTAGCCCCATGGATGAGTTAGTCCCATGGATGAGTTAGTCCCATGGATGAGTTAGTCCCATGGATGAGTTAGTCCCATGGATGAGTTAGCCCCATGGATGAGTTAGTCCCATGGATGAGTTAGTCCCATGGATGAGTTAGCCCCATGGATGAGTTAGCCCCATGGATGAGTTAGCCCCATGGATGAGTTAGCCCCATGGATGAGTTAGCCCCATGGATGAGTTAGTCCCATGGATGAGTTAGTCCCATGGATGAGTTAGTCCCATGGATGAGTTATTCCCATGGATGAGTAAGCCCCATGGATGAGTTAGTCCCATGGATGAGTTAGTCCCATGGATGAGTTAGCCCCATGGATGAGTTAGTCCCATGGATGAGTTAGTCCCATGGATGAGTTATGGATGAGTTAGTCCCATGGATGAGTTGAGCCCCATGGATGAGTTAGTCCCATGGATGAGTTAGTCCCATGGATGAGTTATTCCCATGGATGAGTTAGTCCATGGATGGATGAGTTATTCCCATGGATGAGTTAGTCCCATGGATGAGTTAGTCCCATGGATGAGTTAGTCCCATGGATGAGTTAGCCCCATGGATGAGTTAGTCCCATGGATGAGTTAGCCCCATGGATGAGTTAGCCCCATGGATGAGTTATTTAGCCCCATGGATGGATGGAGTTATTCCCATGGATGAGTTAGTCCCATGGATGAGTTAGTCCCATGGATGAGTTAGTCCCATGGATGAGTTAGTCCCATGGATGAGTTAGTCCCATGGATAAGTTAGTCCCATGGATGAGTTAGTCCCATGGATGAGTTAGTCCCATGGATGAGTTAATCCCATGGATGAGTTATTCCCATGGATGAGTTAGTCCCATGGATGAGTTAGTCCCATGGATGAGTTAGTCCCATGGATGAGTTAGTCCCATGGATGAGTTATTCCCATGGATGAGTTAGTCCCATGGATGAGTTATTCCCATGGATGAGTTAGTCCCATGGATGAGTTAGCCCCATGGATGAGTAAGTCCCATGGATGAGTTATTCCCATGGATGAGTTATTCCCATGGATGAGTTAGTCCCATGGATGAGTTATTCCCAAGGATGAGTTATTCCCATGGATGAGTTATTCCCATGGATGAGTTAGTCCCTTGGATGAGTTAGTCCCATGGATGAGTTAGTCCCATGGAGTCTGTTAGTCCCATGGATGAGTTAGCCCCATGGATGAGTTAGTCCCATGGAGTCTGTTAGTCCCACGGATGAGTTAGTCCCATGGATGAGTTTGTCCCATGGATGAGTTAGTCCCATGGATGAGTTAGTCCCATGGATGAGTTATTCCCATGGATGAGTAAGTCCCATGGATGAGTTAGTCCCATGGATGAGTTAGTCCCATGGATGAGTTAGTCCCATGGATGAGTTAGTCCCATGGATGAGTTAGCCCCATGGATGAGTTAGCCCCATGGATGAGTTAGTCCCATGGATGAGTTATTCCCATGGATGAGTTATTCCCATGGATGAGTTAGTCCCATGGATGAGTTAGTCCCATGGATGAGTTATTCCCATGGATGAGTTAGTCCCATGGATGAGTTAGTCCCATGGATGAGTTAGTCCCATGGATGAGTTATTCCCATGGATGAGTTAGTCCCATGGATGAGTTATTCCCATGGATGAGTTAGTCCCATGGATGAGTTAGCCCCATGGATGAGTAAGTCCCATGGATGAGTTATTCCCATGGATGAGTTATTCCCATGGATGAGTTAGTCCCATGGATGAGTTATTCCCATGGATGAGTTATTCCCATGGATGAGTTATTCCCATGGATGAGTTAGTCCCTTGGATGAGTTAGTCCCATGGATGAGTTAGTCCCATGGATGAGTTATTCCCATGGATGAGTAAGTCCCATGGATGAGTTAGTCCCATGGATGAGTTAGTCCCATGGATGAGTTAGTCCCATGAATGAGTTAGTCCAATGGATGAGTTAGTCCCATGGATGAGTTAGTCCCATGCATGAGTTAGTCTTATGGATGAGTTCGTCCCATGGATGAGTTAACCTCAACTTTAGATACCAACCTTTAGTCTGTGTCAGAGGCGAGTACAGAGTTGTGAGACAGGGGAAGAGTAAACCATTTATGTAATTTGTATATTTGTCAGTGTATTGTTTGGCGGACATTTTTGTGTTGACATTTGTCATGAATGCAATTGTTTAGCTCAAACCATATTTGTTCAGCCCAGAGAAGAAACGTGTAGGGCACAAAAATGTGAGGCACATGAGAACGGAATAAATTAAATAGAGAAGTCTTTTAATGGGATGGTCTTGTGATTGGATTTTATGGACCAGGAGGAACTCATTTGTGTGTGCGCCCTTTTTAACCACATCTACGTTCATATAATGGAGCCATCGGTGAGAAGGTTTATATGTAAAGGGTTGTCGTCACGTCACAGTCCCCTCAACTCTCTCGTCTCATGTTCAATTCCAATGCAGATTTGCTAGCTTTCCCAGAAGGCCTTTTCAGGTAATGATCTAGATCCAGACGAGCCTGATATAATGAGATCCCCTTCATCTCGTTCCAGTAGCTTGTTCAATGTTGAACTGAAGTTTTCAGGGATTACAGTTGGATAATGAATGAGAGAATTACGTGTACGGTTTGGATAGAAGTGCTGTGTAACCTCACAGACCAGCTTTCTTTGTACTGCTACGCTGACGTCTCTGAAGGCAGACATTAGAAGAGCAAACAAGATCATGACAATTGGAAAAATTCCCCAGAATGTCATTCAAATCTAGAAATAAAAGGAGAATGATGCGTTATTCCAGTTTGTTAACATACAAACAAACTCTATTATGAGCAAAGCAACCCAACATCAGAAGGTTGTGAGTTCACAAATTAGTTAGTGTGCCTGCTATCAACTGTGTAATGGGTCTGTGCCCTGTCTGTTGTAATGGGTCTGTGGGCTGTCTGTTGTTATTGGGTCTGTGCCCTGTCTGTTGTTATTGGGTCTGTGCCCTGTCTGTTGTAACGGGTCTGTGGCCTGTCTGTTGTAATGGGTCTGTGGCCTGTCTGTTGTTATTGGGTCTGTGGCCTGTCTGTTGTAATATAGTCTATACAGTCTATAATATAATAATATAATATCTACGTTCCGGTGTTACTTTTTGATTCTTGACAATATTGTTTGTCATCTGATGCAGAACAGAGGTTGTCTGGTGATGTAATGTATGTTCGTCGTCATGGTAAATTGGCAGCTACTAAGATGCAGGACCACTGTGGTCAAAAAAACCCATTCATACATTAACGCCCTCTGGAGCATATGCTGTAGTTTCTACGGTAACTGTGTCTGTTGCAATCACCGCTACTTGAGTGACCTCACACGTCCAGGTCAAACCCCCTCTTTCCTCAACACATTTGAAAATAGGAACCAAATATTCTCAGCCAGAGCCGCACATTCTCATTTACTATTGGGATTGAATATTTTGACCTAAAACCCAACCGTGAGCTGAATATGGGTTTCGGCGCTGTGAATACGTTTCAGTCTGCCACTCTCAGAGCTGTCTACCGGGTCGTCTGTCTGGAATACAGATGTAATATCTAGCTAGCAGATATTCCAATATGAAACCATGTTGCCTGTCTGATAATCACTAATTCACACCCTCTGCGCTCAGACTGTCCAGCGACCCTCACTGACCTTTCTGAAATTGATTTCCAGCTTCAACCCAGTGCCGGCGAAAAGATTAAGCCAAGATCAGCAGAAGAGCATTCGGAGGCAGAGAAGCCTGACATAAAAGACTCAAAAGGCAAAGGAGCTTAGCTCTGAGACAAGAGCCAAAACCCAATTCTACGGGAAAGAAGGTATTTAGCCGGGGAAAGATAAATGGTTACAATGACTTGCTTTGATGAAACATCTGTAGGAAAGCAGTGGAGAATGACAGGGGCTCTGTGAAAAGCTGTAATTTAATAGCCTAATTTCCTGTCCGGCCCCGCAGACATACACGTCTGGTGCTGACAGCTGATTGGAATGCATCAGGGTTTGATTTGTTACCAAGTGAGAGACAAGTTCGGGCCTAGATATCCCCTCAGGTCTCCCAGACAAACCTTGTCTCTCTCCCTACCTCTCTCACAATCTCACTCTCCCTATTTCTCTGTGTGTGTGTGTGTGTCTGTCTGTGCCGTTGTGTTCGTGCGCACGTGCGCGTGACGCTGGACCGCTCAGTCCTCAGGCCCATAACAAATTGACTGATAATCTCCCAGTTTTAATTGATGTTTCCGCAACACTGAACCAAACCACCAGTGGATTGCACCTTGACTGATGAGTAATATTAGTTCACTTTATTTCCCGTCTTTGTTGTCAGTTCGGGCCGACTTCCACCCAGTTCGAGAGCGGCTTGACTACTCGGGTTTGCGCGGTGAAGAGTTAAGAGACACACGAGCACAGAGAGGAGTGTTTCTGGGGGTCTATTTTAATAATACATTCACACACTCCACAGGGGGTGCCAGAGCGGCCCTAATGCAGACTGGCTGTGGTGATGCGAGTACGGTAGGCTGGCTGAATAACCGATCGCCCCCCTGATGTGTCCCGCTATGAGGAGACTAATGTATTTATAATCTCTCTCATATGTGTATTGGGAGGAGATTAGGGAGAAACGAGGCAGCGTTCGTTCGCTCGTTCGCTCGCACAGCCAGCCCGCCGTAATTGACATCAAATTCCCTGGTTAATTGATCCAGCTTGAACGGCACGCACGGTAGAGAATGACATCATGTTTTGCGTGTGTTGCTGCACCATAGGTTTGGGTGCGCTGTGCTATTAGCTGTGCAGGCAGACGACGGTAAACAGGGAATGTACTGTGACGAGTCCGTGTGCCCACAATACCATGTCATTATCAGCGCTAATTCTACACACAGGACATATTTGATCCTGACACGTTTGGAATGGATAGTGTCGTGAGGCTATGAGAGAGAGAGAGGGGGGAGAGACAGAGAGACAGAGAGAGGGAGAAAGAAGGAACAAGAGAAAACATTTTTTGTGAATTGATAGATACCACCCTGGTAGAGCAAATAAAATTGATCATCTGTTTAGAAAGGACGCTGCTGAGGTAAAAAAAAGTCCATAGTCTAATGAATGTGATTGAAAATTGATTGTTCAAGCACTTCTCTGCCGCTCTAAATGTTTACAGGTCAGTGTTTTTGTTTCCGGGAGGCCTTCGTCGCATCTCCGTCCGCACAAAATATGGACTGCAGTTTTATCGAAACAGCTTGACAGGTTTACACGGCACTCAGTTGTGTCCCCGCAGGACGCTCAGAGACGGCACCGTTTGTGCGTTTGTGTTCCCTCAGTACACTTATGTAAATCAGATCAATAGGATATCACGCAAATGTGGCCTACAGCTGTGAATTCTTATGAAGCAGCTTAATGTAATAATGGACATCGATAGTTGATTTGCAGACCTGGTGGCGCGGGGAAAAACAAGTGTCATTAGACGGGCACAGCTTGGCTTCTAATCTGAGCTGCAATTTAAGAAACACTCAGAATTAACCAAATGTGTCGTTACCGCAACAACGTGATGAGTTTTAGACTAATTAATAACTTCACCGCGTGATGAAAACGTTGGCCTGCGACACTGTACAGTTTACACATGTTCGCTTCAGAGAGCCACATCCATTTGCCGGAGCACAGTTATTAACGAAGACTGTCGTACTTGTGAAAAGAGCCAGAGGCATGTTTCACTTCCTGACATCCATATTTCCCACAATGCCCGGGGCGATGTTGTAATGCAGTGTTATGTAGTCAGGCCTTATACTGAGGTGCAGCCATAACACAGAAAGCCCCAAAAACAACAGTGAACATACTCCACTCTTCTTACTGGTATTAGAGAAGCCCACCATGGGTGTAACACCAGGAGTGACACGCACCGGGAGTCACACACACTGGGAGTCACACACACCGGGAGCTACACGCACCTGGAGTTACAGAGACTGGGAGTCACAGAGACCGGGCGTCACACACACTGGGAGTGACACGCACTAGGAGTTACACGTACCGGGAGTCACACGCACCGGGAGTCACAGAGACTGGGAGTCACAGAGACCAGGAGTCACACACACTGGGAGTGACACGCACCGGGAGTTACACGCACAGGGAGTCACACGCACCGGGAGTCACAGAGACCTACGTTTAACTCCCGGTGCGCGAAAGACAGCCAACGTGCGTCTAACCTGCCGGAAACATCTAGCCAAGTTCGATTACTTTGATGCCCATTTCTTCTCTCCTAAATTTTGGTTCTAACTGTTCTGAAATGGTTTGTTTGGTTTCAGCGATGGACTGAAACAATGGTTCTGCTTTGCTTTCTGTTGTATTGTATAGACATGCGCACCCACACTGGGAGTCACACACACCAGGAGAAAATACAGTTGAAGCAACGAGGGCTTTGTTTTCTCAGCCAGAAACAGCCTCAATAAAATGTATCTGCAAACAGCATGAAGAATTGAAAAAAAATGATTGTCTCAAAAAGCCTTCCCATCACGCGTCGACACGTCTCTACACGACATGTAATTACATGGATTGGAAAATTGTCTAGGAGGGAAAGACTGTTTTGTGTTTAATGACGAAGAGAAAGACTCAACTGCAGCATCAACTTTATATATAAGTAAACGTGTCAGTTTCCCCTTCCAGGATTATGAGGGCATTGTCTGCTCTAATTGTGTTAATGTCATGAAACACTCTTATTGCTATTCATGTTATTCATGCCAGAATAAACGGCTCTTCCTGTCCATGGTAACATAATTGTGGGGGCTGGGGAAGATTACCACAGAGTAAACGAGAGTGAATAAAACTGAAAAAAGAAAAGGGATGAAGAGGAGAAAAAATGAGAGGGGACAAACAGAGGAAACAAAATTGATATTGAGTTCACATGTGTGACAGTATTGAAAGACAGAAAGACTTTACACTGATGGCAGGACAGTTTTACTCACAGTTACAGTATGTAAAGTGGATAATGAACCTTGATTTATTTATTTATAAAAGTAAAGGTGAAATGTTTGGCAGATGGCCAAAGAGCTAAAGTGAGCTAACAGACAATACAACCGAAAGCAAAGCAGAACCATTGTTTCAGTCCATCGCTTAAACCAAACAAACCATTTCAGAACAGTTAAAACCAAAATTTAGGAGAGAAGAAATGGGCATCAAAGTAATCGAACTTGGCTAGATGTTTCCGGCAGGTTAGACGCACGTTGGCTGTCTTTCGTGCGGTGGGGGGGGTGATTGCAATTCTAAATCAATGAGCAGCAGGATGTGAGGAACGAAACGCTCACAGGCCTTAATCCTCTCTTTATGCATCAGGAAAGGGACCCCCGCCCTTGGCACCCACCCCCCCCCCCCGGCCCTCGGCCCCCGGCCCCCGCTTCGCCAGTGGACGTGTCCCTTAATCCTTAGCTCCAGTTTAATCTGAACCAAAAGTCATTAAAATAGTAAAGGGATATCGCGGAGGACTTTCAAGCCAATTGGCTTAACATTAACGTGATTAGATCATTGATCTCCGAGCAAAGCTGCGGGCCTCCAGGTGCGAAATGACTATTTAATGATATCAGGGAAATCTTGTTAGCGGAAAATGCCTGATCAAAGTTAAGGCCAGGTGACCGTGCATTGGGTTCCCTGTATCTGGGAAGCGTTATTTATTCCCATCCAGCACGCCATTGTCGTTAGACGGAACGTACAGCCACCAAATTGGAATATTGTATTCCGATCTTGTATTTGCTACTTGCTACATCGCTATGCATATTTTAGAAAGGATTGATGGCCAAATTTCAGCATCTTTGCCACCAGGCGAAGGATATTATTGTGTTGTGATTATGATTAAATGGAAGGACAAACGCCACGTGAACCACAGTCTCGGCGCAAAGCCGGTTAGTTTTGTTTAGCAGACCGAGACCTCTTTAGAAGGTGGAAAATCACCTGTAATCAGATTTCTTTCGGTTATATCATCACACCCAAATTGCACCACGGCCTACTACCCTGATCTCCTTTAACCCTTGACATCTATGAGAATATTGCAATTGTCCTCTCCAATTTCCTAATAATAAATAATTATTCCATCGTCCTCTCGCCTAATTAATGATGCCAGATGAAATATCGCTTAATTTAAAATTTAATTATAGGCCATAATTTTTCTTTCATCGGATCGCCTGCTAATGCTATGCAATTTCAACCCCTGATGAATGTCCTGTGTGTGAAAAACAGGAAATTTATAGCTAGAACCTCCCCAGGAGAATCCCAGATCGAATTTGCTCTCCTATACCTGAAACACAGGTAGATGAGACGAGCGGTAAAATCGGCTCCCATTTCAGTACCTGTAAAGCTGCACTTTATACAAGCTAAATAGTTAATACATACTTTATAATGACATTAATTATTAGACTCGTGACATGCGGTGAGCGTTTTGGCTTTAGTGTCATTGATGCCCTTGTCCTTTCCATCCACGTACCGAAGTTCTGCAGAAGCTCACGACACCGGATGAGATTTCAATTATTATGTCTGTGACCACGTGAATATTATTTACCCCTCAAAGTGTTTTGCTTATGCAATGGCAGTGATCATTTATTGGGTTGGTGACACTCACAGACCGTTTCATGTTTTGGTCTCAATCATGTGTGGATGGTTTGGCAGGGCTAGACCGGCTTGAGTCAAGTTAGGGTCGTAATATATGTGATGGTTTATATATTTTTAGCTCCTTATTTATTCTGATCAGCTCGGGTGCTTGTTGTTTACCCTTAATGGAAAAGACACATTCAAATGCACACTTTAAAACCTGCTTATTTAGCAGGATGCCAGGATGAATTCTGCTGCTGGCTATGTTCTGATAACGCAAATATGATGAATGAATCCACACAGCCTTTATTACTAATTCAATTCAATTAATCACGGTGAAGCCTTCTGAGGTGTAGTCACAGATAATGCTGTTGGTTTGATGGTGTAGTCACAGATAATGCTGTTGGTTTGATGGTGTAGTCACAGATAATGCTGTTGGTTTGATGGTGTAGTCACAGATAATGCTGTTGGTTTGATGGTGTAGTCACAGATAATGCTGTTGGTTTGATGATGTAGTCACAGATAATGCTGTTGGTTTGATGGTGTAGTCACAGATAATGCTGTTGGTTTGATGGTGTAGTCACAGATAATGCTGTTGGTTTGATGGTATAGTCACAGATAATGTTGTTGGTTTGATGGTGTAGTCACAGATAATGCTGTTGGTTTGATGGTGTAGTCACAGATAATGCTGTTGGTTTGATGGTGTAGTCACAGATAATGCTGTTGGTTTGATGCTGTAGTCACAGATAATGTTGTTGGTTTGATGCTGTAGTCACAGATCATGCTGTTGGTTTGATGGTGTAATCACAGATAATGCTGTTGGTTTGATGGTGTAGTCACAGATAATGCTGTTGGTTTGATGGTGTAGTCACAGATAATGCTGTTGGTTTGATGGTGTAGTCACAGATAATGCTGTTGGTTTGATGCTGTAGTCACAGATAATGCTGTTAGTTTAACGATGTGTTTGCAGATAATGTTCATGTTTTGATGCATCGCTCATGAGGATCAATGCCTGAACTCTATGGTTGTTGCCGGGCAGGACTGAGTTCGACTGTATATTTTTGCTTTTTCTTCACGTGTCGTATCCATTCAGATGGGATTTATTTTTAATTGACAGTTCGCCGGATCCATTCATCAACTCAAAATGCACGGTGAACGTGTTCTGCTGAGCTGGACTCCTAATGTAGGCCCCGGGTTTAGAGGTGGGGAGTGTGTGTGTGTGAGGTTGGTCGGGGAGTGTGTGCGTGTGTGAGGTTGGGTGGGGAGGGTGTGTGAGGTTGGGTAGGGAGTGTGTGTTGTTGGGTGGGGAGTGTGTGAGTGAGGTTGTCGATCCCTCCATGAGCTGGACACCAGATCAGTCAATCTAGGCACTGGAGAGTCTGTATTGTTGTGTGTGTGGTGTGTGTGTGGTGTGTGTTGTGTGTCTCTCGGTCCGTCTCGTGTGTCGAGCATTTGGCCCGCGGACTCATTGATCTAAACCCACACTGTGAAGGCTGGCCTTTGTCTCCTAGACCAACCTCTCTCCGGCGCTCTTTTCTCCGCTGTCATTCCGGTGACATGGCTCTGACACATCCTGCGTGTCGCACCGGTGGGAAAATAAGACATTTCTCTGACCTCCTGAACCCCCGGTTCCCCATAACCCCCGGAGAAAGAGCGCTTTAGCTGCTCGCGTCTCCTTAAACGTCTGCCAGGGGACAGCTGGAGAGAGGGGAGGAACAGGGGTCTCTAGATAGGTATAGATCTTCAGTCAGCATCAGGTACAGTAGCCAGCAAAACAGCAAACGATTTATCGTTGCCTCAGTTCATGTGTTCTCAATGTCCTGCTTAACAGCACGGGGAGAGAATCTCTATCCGGTCAGCAGTTCTGGCATAATGTGCTTTCATATGGATCCTGCTCAATGTTAAATTATAGATTGCACACCACTGAGAATGTTTTCTCCCTGGAGCTGCACCATCTAGTGTTTATCCGGCCACCTGAATCGATCACAAATTGACATCTGGAACACACAAACATAAGCGAGAGGACAACGAATTGTCCTGGATGGAAACCTTTTGTTCTTCTGTGACAAAGCCGCGGAAAATGCTTCGGCAAATACACAATTAAAAGTCTTCAAATGACAACGTTGGGTTCCACTCCAACTATTTCACGAACCCTTGAACCTGCAGGCCCAGAGACAAGATGACCCCCCGGAAGTGTTCACATAATGTTGCTTTGGATCGTCTACGCCACAGATCACTCACGGAGCCGGTCTTGTATACAATACATTAAACACAGAAGACAGAGATTGGTGGAGGCTCTCCTCGGCAACAGAGGAGAGCCTATAGAAAGTGCCTGTGCTGCCTAGCCAAGGCGGTGATGTCATCTGGCTGTGTGGAACATGCATCTCCTCATGCCGTCCGTCTGCCTGCTGTGTGTCTGGGGAGTGTTGACTCAGTGTGCAGAGTGCAAACATGTCCCAGTACGGGCTACTGTCTCACCTTCACCATGTCCTCTGCACCATTCTGATCCAACTTGAACATCCTCTAATCGGCCTAGACCGACTTCAGACCTGACTAGACCGTAGGCATTTGTGCCGGAGCCATACCCATCCATGTATGTAATGGCCCGGGTCATAGGAATGTGTGCCATCACCAACAGAACCGGACCAGTCCGCCCGTGTGAGATGCTTCAAACAAAAAGTTCGCCACCTGCCGTAGGGCACCTGGCACGGCGGCGACTCGTTGATTTGGCCCGAGGCATTCGTTGGTTCCGCGGAACGCTTCAGCAGTTTTGTTTTACGATGTACCTCTTTAAGTATCCGGGCCCTTTGTTGTTCCAGCTGCTAGCACTTGGCATTGAGAGACACCAGAGGACGAACTGGGACGCCAGTGGAGCACCTTACCTCGTTCCATTAGCTGTCACAAATAAGCCACTCTCCGGCCTTGGCGTAAAAGGTCTCGCAACATTCGCCAAGGGTTTTCATAAGCCTCGCTCGAAATGCTGAGGAATGACCCTGCCGCGATTGCCAACATTAGGTAGGAACGTCACTTCATCTTGTCATGGGTTCCATCGTGGACCGTTCCTTCATGAGCCACAGATGATTGGCTGTGATGATTTGCCGTCACCCATTCCGGTGGCATCCGCTGACTGTTGGACATCATCCGACTGGCACGTCCGGTGATTTGCAGGAGCGCCCGTTTGACAGTGATGCCTCATCGTTCACGTTCATCGCTCCATAAAAGCACTCTGCCGGCGGTGGAGCTGATGATGGTTTACCGGGTAGGCTTTGTCATCGTTACGGTGTCAGCGGTGAGGAGTCAGGTGAAACCGGAGCAGGAGTCGGCCATGGCGAGATTAGATCATCCGGCCATATGTCTACAAGATATTGGTCCCCAATGACACTGCAGACACTGCAACACGACTACAAGGCTACCAGGACGAGGAATTCAGACCATTTGCTCTCACTGATATCCGTCAATTGAGCTCATAAGAGACTGTGTATCGAGGGTTGTGTGGTCGACCTGAACGGATGAAATGTCTGAGCTGGAAACGATCCAGTAGCCATCTAAGAACATTCTGGAACTGCTATTTGTGCAATGGCATGGCAGGTATTGGGTTTTCCGGTTCTGATTCGCTCTCATACAGAAGCTGTTTCACCTGAAAGGGAACCTGTCCATGCTGCAAACGAACAGGGTCTCTCCAATTTGTCGTGGGGTTTGGGGGGTTGGGGAGGGCACCAGGGCGCTGCTGTCGCTGTCTGTTGGCTCTGTGGGGGTTGTTCATTAACCGCTGATCTCAGCTCAGTTTGCCGGGAAGACGGGCGGCAGAGCGATGATGTAATGGCGTGCTCAGAATGCACTCAGCGCACCCAGTTCTCAGATCATATCTACCCACTCAGAGTGAGACAGATCCTTCATCGTCGTCATCATCGTCGTCATCATTGTGATTTGTGTTTTGTTAGGTATTGTGTCCCAGAATGCACGGGTCAATGTGCTCAGTAGTAACACTATTCATTTTGTATTATAATTTTTACATGTTCACAGAGTCGAAAAATAAACGGTATATGGAAAAGAATTGAGGTGTCCAAAATATATATATATATATCAAAACGGAAATTCAAAACACATCCCGTCTCTTAGGTCATGGTGTTCGGGTTTAAGGTTAAGGGTTACGGGTTTATGTTAAGGGGTATACTGGCCATCCATTTTACAATTCAACGGTATTCTTATAAGATCAAAGGAACCACCAACTGATATCAAGTGAATAACCTCTCGTACATGTTCAGCATTATAACTGTATAACAGAGAGGACACACGCGTTTAGAAATATGCGTCTGACATTTTAACGACACACCCTTTAATCCTCTCTGCTCACCCCCTCTCTCAAATCGTATAAATTAACAAATTCATGAATTGTATTTTACAACATCTGCAATGATACCCATTAATCTCCAATACGTTCTTGATCTTCCTCTCGCCTGCGGTCATCTCAGTGAAATCCCACAATTCCGGGTTCTTTTGTAGGGGACTGACCACGGTATACCGTGCGTTTTATGTCCGGTAATTAAAGCTATCGTTGGTTTATGTCCCCGGCCAGGATGAAGTCAAGTGATTCACAACTCTAAAGGCTCTACGGCGAATTGTCTCACCTCTACTTCCTGCTACACCGTCGATGCCCTCAAGCGTTGTTCTGACGACTGAAGTTTCTGAACTGCATCGTATCTACATTACGGTGTGTTGCCCCAGGTGTTTGCCAGGTGAAATGACCAGGCTTCTCCCTGTTGGCCAATCATTGCAGCGGGCGGAGCTTCATCAGACAGAATCATGGGTAACATCGGATATTACATAAATGGGAAGAGGAGAACAGTACTGGCATGTTCTCGAGACTCAACCCGGGTATTAAGACAAATGCGAGTACTCAACGTTGTTTATAAAACGTGGGTCTAATTGATGTTTATAAATAGCAATCTCCAAATGCTGTCAAATGCTTGTATGACTGTTTTTGGGTAATCACAGTTTTTCTGTTATTAGGATAAGTGTAAACAGTACTTCACAACAGTCTGTACACGTGTATTGATAAGAGTCTTCTTTTATTTTTCCTAACCAACCCACATTGCCAGGAATAATCCTTAGCCGGTTCAGAAGGGGTACATGAGAAGACTCGTGAGACCAGAGTCTTACTGGCAAAATTAACACGTGCGGTTCCTTCAGGGATTTTGTTGGCAGAGCAAAATTCAGTTGCTAGTCGAGTAGCCGGATATCGATCGATTCCACGGTCTGCGTATGTTGGAGTGCCGACTCACCAGAATTGACATTCTGTGCATCACCGTGGCCTGGTTTAGCCTAGCCGGAGACCCTGCCGCTGAACTCGCTTGCTCTGTGGTGACATCAGTGACGGTGAGAGTGTGTCAGAGTCCGACAGAGAACGTGAGATGTGTCAAGACTAACACCTGTCGGGCGATGTCGTGGTGATGACTGGTCCCGGCTGATTCGGTGAAGTGAGGCCCAAGCAAGCGTACGAGCTAGAATACGAGCTAGTGTATGAGCTAGAATACAAGCTAGCGTACGAGCTACAATAGGAGCTAGCGTACGAGCTAGAATACGAGCTAGTGTATGAGCTAGCGTAACCTATCGACTGCTAAAACAACAGCACAGCTATTGTACATAGAATACATACTCATATATAGAATACATACTCATACATTGAATACATACTCATAAATAGAATACATACTCATACATTGAATACATATTCATATATAGAATACATACTCATATATAGAATACATACTCATACATTGAATACATACTCATATATAGAATACATACTCATACATTGAATACATATTCATATATAGAATACATACTCATATATAGAATACATACTCATACATTGAATACATACTCATATATAGAATACATACTCATACATTGAATACATACTCATACATTGAATACATACTCATATGTCCTGTGCACACTCACGTTGACACAATAGAGAAGAGCCGGTGACAGGTTTTAAGAACTCCATATAATACCGCTGGCCACGTTAGTAACTGGAACAACTATGTAGACATGACTATGCCCAGGTCCAGTCACTGGCTAACGCATCGTAATGATAACAGATGGGATAGATCTCTATACGCTCTGAGGTAATCCTGGGTGACTGTATGCTACGTTCTGGTGCAGTGGAGCGTCGGATGTGATCTGAACAAGAGAGACGGACATCCCGCCGAGATGGAAATTCCTCTCAGAACAAACGAGGTCCACTCACTCTGTCGGCACGCAGTTCCTTCTCAGTGGTCACATTGATACGATAAAACGCAAAGGCTTTAGCCGACGTTAAATCATCTGACGTTTCACCGGAATCGCAACATTTCGTAATGGCCATCGAAGTAGAATAACTCTGATTTAATCTGCCCCGCGCCGATCAATATGTTTTGAAGTCGAAGATTGACGAGCGTGAAGTAGCGCTATTAGCTCAGGGCGAGAACGGGCGTGCTCAAATCTGAATCCCAGCGCCAGCTACTAACTCTGAGTAATACTGTGAAAAGGGACCGATCTGTCAGGCCCAATTCACAAATACCACAGAACCGCAGGCGCCATATTCTTAATGAATCCGCGAATGACTCGACGCATCGATTTCCGTTGTTGTGTGTGTGTGTGGGGGGGTCGGCGAATGAACGAGCTGAACCCATGACAGTTCTCGTTGCCACATTTTGCAGCTGCAGATGCTGAAACTCGCAGATTGTGTTAACGGTAACGTGTAGCTGCAGGGGGCATTAACAGTGACCCTTTTAGAGCTGGGATGTCACACGTTTTAGCGGGGGAAACGCCCCCCCCCCCCCTCCGTCATATTAGCACAGATCTCTAATTGACTACCGATATGGTCTCTGCTGAGTTGGCGAAAAGTCCTGATTTTAATCTAATCACGGCAATATACCTGATTGGCTCTGCACATCACTTTGACATATTAAAACATTAGCATTTGAGATGAAGAGTCTGACAGGGTTTTTAGGGGGGGGGTTCCCCTGCAGATCGCACATTAACGATATCTTATACGGCGGACTTGGACGAATCAGGACAGATGCAGTAGATCACAGAAATTTCCCAATTACCGATGGTAGCTGGATCAAATCCCTGAGTCGTCATACGGAGGGATGCAGTGATCTGCCCTTGAGCAAGACCTTTAACTCAGATTGCTCTCTCTCTAAGCCTGGATGAATATATCTTTAATTAAACATGGTGGCTAGGTTAATTTCTCATTTGGGTCTGGAGAAGGAAGCCTCGAGCTTTAAGTTAACTAGACAGAACCAGAACAGATCCTGTCTACTCTCCATACAGTATTAAAGTGTAATGGGATGCTGTTTTGAATACAAGGTGGTACACTGGTAAATTCATTGTGTTTTGGCTGTTTGCCGCGTTCACCTCGGGGGTTATAACACTATAATGTTATTACTTGAGTCTTTCTTTTATTGCAGGCACACTCTGTAATTATATAGTGGCCGGTTAAAAGTGTCCCAAAAACATAAAGACGTCTGCCAAAGGCCCGCATCCATACCGAGATCTGATTCAGCTTTAAATCACTTCAACGAGGAACAAATAGTTTCCGTGACAGTCAACAGCAGTTCGTCACCGGCCTGCGTCGTTGCGAAGCCGATACAGGTACCAAACCACGCGGACTCAGACTCCCAGAATGCACCTGAAGGCCGTCGAGAGAGAGAGACAGTGGGTTTGAGTGACATTCACGCGCACCAAGGTAAGCGGTCGTAGGGAATGACATGCTTGAGTCCTCTCTGAGGGGTTTGAAGACAGACAATGAGAATTATGATGAAGTGTGGGATGAGTGCACTATTGGCAGGGTCTCTCCTTCCTCAACAGCACCACCTGCTGACAACTCAGGCAATTCCTTTCAGCCACCACTGACTGCAGAGGGCTGTGCTGGGAATAGATTATCACACTACTGCTGTAACCTCACAGGTGGGAGACAGATCACTGGACTTCACTTTCTCGAGTAGATTTTATGAAAAGACACAAAATAGTTAATGATAGTTAAATATTTAACCAGACGGGAACATTATGAATAGGACAGAATAACTATACGTAAACAGGTCCTGCTATGGTCCTGCGTTTTAACATCCACCCTAAAGAGTGCTAACAGATGGTTTGTGACCCAGACTGACCAGGATTAGGATTTGTTAAATTTGGTATATCAAAAAAGTGCCTTAAATATGACAAACTGTCGTTTCAAATAATGGTAAACAAGTTCCTTCATTCTACGGTAATGTAGGATTTTATTATAGGCACTCGCCCACTGTTTACGAGTTTATCTTCTGTAATGACTGTTTGCTATGTAGCTCACATTACTTCATTCCCTAAACCCCTTGTGTGTCAGGAGAGTTAAATAACCGGATGATTTGGGGCGAGAGGCCAGATCTATTGCTGGTATCAAATGACCACGTCTGGCCCAGAAAACAAAGTGCTGTTCATGGTCAATTTTAGCAAGCTGAAGAATGTGTAACTCCTGTCTTCTCTTGATATCTCGCTTGTAGGACAAAGAGAACTGGCCAAACCAGAGTCTTTACCACACTCGTATAGTGTACAGTCCACCATTGGCACGCAAACCTCGTAAAATACCACACTATCGGGGCCACAATGATCTGTGGCTGGAGAGGTCAGCACACTGCAGAGGTTGAACGGCACACACATCCTTAATTCCCTCGCTATGCAGCAGGGTTCATCCCGCTGTTTCTGAGCCGACACACGTCGTATGACGAGGCATTAGCGAATCCCCAGGGGTCGGAAGAATTACACAGAATTTCCGGAATGTCGTTTCGGGTCAAGATCAAAGTTGAGCCTTAATGTCATCTGCTGTTGCATTCTGGGATCTCCTTAGCACCCCAATTGTCAATAAGGAGCGGTGGTTTTGACACCTGCTGATTGGTCAATAGACTCGGACCTCTCAATCCGCAGCCAATGAGTGGTCAGTCCCATCATAATAACGTGGGTGTCTCTTACGAAGGACTCTTTTGCGTAGGTCTCTATTGTGTAGGTCTCTCTTCCGTAGGTCTCTATTGCGTAGGTCTCTCTTTCGTAGGTCTCTATTGTGTAGGCCTCTATTACTTAGGTCTCTCTTCTGTAGGTCTCTCTTCCGTAGGTCTCTATTGTGTAGGCCTCTATTACGTAGGTCTCTCTTCTGTAGGTCTCTCTTCCGTAGGTCTCTATTGTGTAGGCCTCTATTACGTAGGTCTCTCTTCTGCAGGTCTCTATTCCATAGGTCTCTATTGCGGAGGTCTCTCTTGTCTAGGTCTCTCATACCACTTCACGTGACGGTTCTCTAACTCAATATTGTTATCGAAAGGCCTGGCGAAATCTAGGAGCAGGCGTGTTCACAGGCTGCCCAGTTCAGAAACATCTCCAAATGGATTTGTGTCCATCACACTGTTTGCCTGGAGAGTGGAAGAGACCTGCTTGACCCCAGAATACAGTGGGTCACCCATGGGAAGACGGGCCAGGAGATGAGTGTCGATTAGGCCCCTCAACCCAAGAGTGGATGCCGGTCGGCCGGACTGGGGGTTCATCATTGACAGTAAGGAGGTGTGCTGTAACTAGAGCAGATCTGCGGTGGGACGCTATAAGGGTACTGATGAAATGACCCAGTCAGGTTCTGCCCAGAGGGAGCGGCTTTGAGGTGTGTTAGAGCACATCAATTAGCGGCAGAGTCTTTGGACCGTTCGTACAAATGCGCCTGGCAGAAGATCGCCGAAAACGGCCATCACATACCAGGCAGATGTGTAATCTGAAGCGTAAGCTGTGCACGGTCTGGTTAAATTACACATGCCACAAAACTTGACCTGGATAAGAAATGCAAAAAGGCTTTTCGCGGTCTCTCCAGGTGTCCATCAGAGGGGTATCCAGGGCTCTGTAATCCTGACGCCGTCTACACCAGGATCACACGGGCGGTCGTGAATGAGAACACGATGACAGCAACACAGACACCAACTCCGTAATGGGGACTAACCCCCGGGGGCACGCTGAATAAGTAACCGCGTCTCCGCCAAAATGAGTGTCGAACTGTGTTGTTTGTGTTGACGCGGTGGCGGGGACAAATAAATAAATAACCAGAGCGCACGGTGGAAAAGTGCATGCTGGTGTTTGCCCTCGGTTAGAATCCCGGAACAGCTGACTGGAGACGGCTCCTAGTACGCCTCACTGCTAGCTGCAGACAAATGTACACTTTGGCCCGAGGAAGAACAAGACTACGCATCTGTACGGCTTCGTGTGACGTCTGCCCACGGCGTGTACGATACGTGTACGCGGAACCCTTCAGATGCAACGATTTAATCTAGACAACGACGGACATCTCACATCCGAATCCCAACAAGAAAGAAATGTGTCAAGAATGTGCATCTGTTAATGTATAAATAAGAGCGACAGCGCAGAATCTATTACGTTCGGCAGAAGCGATCAATTCATTAACCCGGGATTCAGGGCAGAACCGGCCTGTGGTGGACGACGAGCCCCGGTCGGGTTTAATTGCGACGGCGTTGCGCACACAAGCTGTGTGCAGATCAAGTGATAGTGGCCATTAGCGGATGATTAGGTGGACAGACATGGACTATATTTCATCGATTCGGTAAGCTTAGATTTCCGACTTTTGAATGAATAAATGAATAAATTCACTGGGAGATCTATAATGCATGACATTATATTCTGAATTTCCAGAAGTGAAGTTCCGGGCTCTCTGCTCTTCGTCATGTGGTGAAGGAGTTGGCAGATTGTGGATGTCAAACAGTCTACAGTGTAGACGCTGTGTGCCAAATCGGAATGGGCTCTATAATCAACCACAGAGTCACGAAAATGTTGGTGTGGCTGCAATTTATAATGAGACAGATTTAAAAAAAGGGGGACTTCGGAAAACGTGTCACATGGAACCGGAGACGTGCCTGAGTTTCTATCGTATCAAATCTTTCCTTTATCATTTCCACTTACGGCAGAATATTGTCATTTTAGC
Organism: Dallia pectoralis; assembly: GCA_029465975.1. Taxonomy (NCBI): domain Eukaryota; kingdom Metazoa; phylum Chordata; class Actinopteri; order Esociformes; family Umbridae; genus Dallia; species Dallia pectoralis. Next base: position 11,040,658 of record CM055757.1, read on the forward strand.
CATCTGAACCCGGTCTAATTTGTTTACTTGAAGTGTTGAAATGGTTACCGCTACAGTTTCTTGGTAGTCACACCCTCTCTGGCTTACCTATACATCCTGAGGAAATGACAAACTGTGGAAAAGCTGACATATTTCCACAACTGGATGCGATTTAATGCTCAGGCAACTGTCTGCAGAGAGGCTTGAGATGTAAACAACTCACATTTCAACGTATATTTTCGGAACTTATTTTTCCAACATTCTCTGAAAAATGCATTATGTATATACATATTTATTTGCATTTACACTGATGCACCAAAACATTATGAACATTCACAGGTGAATAACTTTGATGATCTCTTAACGAAGGCACATATCGGGTCTGGGTCGGTTTGATCGATGGTTCCCCACCCCCGCCCCTCCGGTACCCCAAACAGAACACGTTTTTACGTTAAACTAACACAGCTGATTCCACTCGTCCGATAATTATCAGGCCCTCGTTGACTTGGATACGACAAAAATGTCCGTCTGGAGTTGGGAACAACTTTGTTGCTCAAGGAAAGCGATAACAAATTAAGATCTGGAAGAGTTCACAAGTTAGCCATTGTGCGTGTTAAATTCCTCACTTTCTGCCCAACACGACATGGCGTTGACCTTTGAACTGCTACTACATTCACATCTGCTGCTCGATTGCTAGCAGGTCCTGTAACTCTCTCCTTCGGCGTCCCAAAATAGAACGCGGGGCCTCTGAAATGTTTGCCGTTTCCTTCCTGTCCTCTCCACGTTTTAGAAGGTTACAGATGTCCGTTGCCTGCCAACATTTTCCATTGCTCAAAGCTGTTTAACTCTCCATCCCTTCTGGAGTCCATTACAAGGTCTAACTCCTGCAGATTTATTCGCCCGTTGACCTCATGCAACATTCTGTGTGACTGCTCAACGGTTCTTCTGCGAGATACAGCCGTTCGCTCTGCCGGTTCTACCTGTAGTAGGTCCAGCGTCGGCTCTGTCAGATTCAAAGACATGATGGAAGATGAATTCTTTGTCTTTGAGTAGCTTGTCGACGGGCTAGACATTCTAGAACTGCATGTAACAACAGAGAGTGTCGGAAAATGAATTTGTGCGTTGTTGGAGTATTGGCTGTGGAGTTCTTCAAGACAGTCTTCGCTGGCAACGAAGTCTGATTTTGTTTAAGGTGGATTGTTCAATTATCTGTAGCAAAACAAGTCAACTGTGTCAACTATTAAGATTTGTGAAGACACACTGGCTGCAGGCCTTCGTGTGTAATTGATACTGGGGAAGGAGAGAAGAGAGATGTTTTCCTGAAAGAGCTGTAGGCCAGATACTCGCTGATGCTGTCACAGTACAGCAGGGTACCCTCATATAAAACAGAATTGTGGATATTTAACAATGTTTTAAAAGCTTACGTTTTAGTCCTTTAGCAGGTGGGTTTTATCCAGAGACACTCAGTGTCAGTGTATCACAGTCAGATATCTAGATATGTGTCACACCCGGACTCTGGGTTATAGTGTGAGGAGACAGGGGTACAGTGTAAGGAGACAGGGGTACAATGTGAGGAAACAGGTGTACAGTGTGAGGAGACAGGGGTACAGTGTGAGGAGACAGGGGTACAGTGTGAGGAGACAGGGGTACAGTGTGAGGAGACAGGGGTACAGTGTGAGGAGACAGGGGTACAGTGTGAGGAGACAGGGGTACAGTGTGAGGAGACAGGGGTACAGTGTGAGGAGACAGGGGTACAGTGTGAGGAGACGGGGGTACAGTGTGAGGAGACAGGGGTACAGTGTGATGAGACAGGGGTACAGTGTGAGGAGACAGGGGTACAGTGTGAGGAGACAGGGGTACAGTGTGAGGAGACAGGGGTACAGTGTGAGGAGGTAGGGGTACAGTGTGAGGAGACAGGGGTACAGTGTGAGGAGACAGGGGTACAGTGTGAGGAGGCAGGGGTACAGTGTGAGGAGACAGGGGTACAGTGTGAGGAGACAGGGGTACAGTGTGAGGAGACTCAGTCTCAGTGAACCCGACCAGTCGCCCAATCTGCTGCTACATTACGTAACCTGAGCACGGCAGTAGACACTCGGTCGACTTACCTGATGAATGTGTTAAAAAAGATATCATAATCAAATAATAAATAAAAGTTAATAAACGATTAACGGTAAATGTCCCGAGACGGAGCTCTGGGTAGAATCAGCAGGGTGCCAGCATACTGTCAAGTTCTCAAAGTGTTAGCAGCAGGCTGGATCGGCATCTGCTCTGTGTCAAACAGAATGTTCTGGAACAGAAACTGGGCTTGCTATGGCTAGGTACCAACCCACTGAGCTCTAGACTGGGCTAGGTTGGACTGTTGAGATCTCTGCCGCAGATGGTCAAAGCTTCACCGCTCAAACCTCCGGAGACGTCCTGTCACCAATCAATCACACGGACACATCTCCATTATGAGGTGACCATTCTGCATCTCTGAAGGGTTCAAAAGCTAAAACACTTGCCTGTTGGATTATTGGTTCACATGATATGTTTGTTAACCGCACAAACTAATTATGAGACAGCAAGCAGAGCACTTTAATTGCAGGTAAACTAACAGGTAAGGAAGCTTGGGGAGAAACATTATTTTTCAGTTTGACCCGTCGATATCAACATACATACAATCATTTACTTGTTAGTTATTATTTCACCATCTTAAGTCTGTTTGCTTGTTTGTTGCTTCGTTGAATGATTTGCTTTATAATATGATGAAAGCTTTTCATGTTACTTTTTAATTACACTGTAATTGATAGGCTAATGGGGGTGTTAATTATGCAAGAGTTGTCTACACTGGAAGAGTGCACAGCGATTAAAGTGCTGTGTGTAATTATACCGTCTAGCTACTACACTGCTCATGTCAGATCATCACCTGGTTACATGTCTGTTAACCCATTAGTCTAATTCTTCAGCCAGTATCTCAGCTCCATACAGCTAGTATCTCAGCTCCATACAGCCAGTATCTCAGCTCTATACAGCCAGTATCTCAGCTCCATACAGCTAGTATCTCAGCTCCATACAGCTAGTATCTCAGCTCCATACAGCTAGTATCTCAGCTCTATACAGCCAGTATCTCAGCTCCATACAGCTAGTATCTCAGCTCCATACAGCTAGTATCTCAGCTCCATACAGCTAGTATCTCAGCTCTATACAGCCAGTATCTCAGCTCCATACAGCCAGTATCTCAGCTCTATACAGCTAGTATCTCAGCTCCATACAGCCAGTATCTCACCTCCATACAGCTAGTATCTCAGCTCCATACAGCTAGTATCTCAGCTCCATACAGCCAGTATCTCAGCTCCATACAGCTAGTATCTCACCTCCATACAGCTAGTATCTCAGCTCCATACAGCTAGTGCCTCAGCTCCATACAGCTAGTATCTCACCTCCATACAGCTAGTATCTCACCTCCATACAGCCAGTATCTCAGCTCCATACAGCTAGAGCCTCAGCTCCATACAGCCAGTATCTCACCTCCATACAGCCAGTATCTCACCTCCATACAGCCAGTATCTCACCTCCATACAGCCAGTATCTCAGCTCCATACAGCTAGTGCCTCACCTCCATACAGCCAGTATCTCAGCTCCATACAGCTAGTGCCTCAGCTCCCTACAGTAGATAATTACAGTATTAATCTTCCGCTAGCCCCCTGCCTGCCACACAGTCTTATTATCCTTCTCTTGCCCACCTGAGATTTCGGTCGTCTCCTCGCCAGCACACCCGGGGTAGCCCAATCAGAGTTGCCATTGTTTATTGTGATACGTCGTTCTAATGAACAAATGACCTGCCACCTGGATCACTTAGAGGTTGTTGTTAAACTCCAGTTATAAAAACCTCCTCCAGCTCTATTGATTTACTGGCAGCGTTTGATTGTCCCCCGGAGGCTGGAGGTCTGCTTGGGCCTCCACAGAGCTCTTACTATTTTACAGTCCTTATTACGCCAAACAAATACATCTTCTAGCCATTAATTCACTGGGCTTTGCCCCTTTTCCCGACCGTCGCAGACGGGGCAAAAGCGCTGAGGACAGATTCACATTGGGCACCGGGTTGGCCGTTGGTTTGTCTATTCCAGTCAAATTAGATCAGGTCAGTACAGACGACTCTCGAGTGTTCTGGGAAGATTTTATTATAGCCGGAGCAAATGCATGAGGAAATAATTTGAGCGGGTTATCCTGTTTTTTTTTTTCGTTGCATGCGACCACGTCATTATTTCAATATCCTGCTAGGCTGTTTTACGAGGACCCCGAGGCACACCCTGGCCCGGTCTCCAGTATTTAGGGAGCTGAGAAGCCACGCCCCGTACTTAACACATGCCAACCCCTGAGGAGGGTTTAGGCAGGCAGAACAAGCTGACTTTCACGAGGACAGGCGACTGTAAACACGTGACGTTGCACAGGGTAGCGCTAGTCGGGACTACGGATGGTAATTTGGGAACGAGGAACCCCCCCTTGTAAAATGTTAACGAGGGCGCCGTCTAATAAAAGCTGCACGGCTGTTGATGATTCCGGACATTAGCCGGGAAATAACTGTGTCCGACAAGGACGGTTAATCATCGGCGGCGGCAACGGAATCAAATGTTACGGTACAGGTTCACTGTGTAGCGCATTAGCCGGCGTCCTGGTCCCATGCATTAGAAAGAAACACACTCCGAGGTTACGTAGAAGTGCACACAATTCACAGTATCATTACGGCGCCATGCTAATATATATATATATGGCTAGCACTCAACCGCCTCTTACAGGCTGCTAGCCTGCTTTGAATCACTACCATCGCCTGTCTCGTAGTCTTACGTAACATCGTTTCAACCGAGTCTCTCCAACCCGTTACTATGTCGTAGTATCCGAGGGAATCGTGCTTTAATGGCGGCGTAGCATAGACAGCCGGGCCAACGGGCGAGGCAGGAAGACCCAGGAAGACCCAGTCGTGATGTCTTCAGACAGATTTCATCCGCTCCGACCCACATCGGACACCACGGGGGGGCTAAACATTTGTATGCCACTTGTATGCCCAGGAGGGAGGTGCCAGCTACATGGACCGGTGCCCGTTCTACACTCAAAGCGGTCTGCCCTGAAATCGGGTCATAAATATATTATTACCAAAAGCTTGAACAGGTCCTCTGTAAAAGAACAGGAATGACAGCAAATCAAGGTTCAACAAATCAAGGTGTGTGTGTGTGCGTGCGTGCGTGCGTGCGTGCGTGCGTGTGTGTGTGTGTGTGTGTGTGTGTGTGTGAGCAAGCTTGGGTGCGCACGGCAGCTGAGATGTGTGAACTCGGCCAGATCAAAGCATTGTCCTGTGACACGGACCTGAAGAGGTGCCGACTCAAATCAACCCTCAGAAGAGCCAACACGAAGCCGGTCTGATATCTGTCGGGCTTTGTGATGTGCCACAGGAATTACAGCAATATAAAAACAGAACATGAATACACTGTGTGAAACATGAATACAGTGTGTGAAACATGAATACAGTGTGTGAAACATGAATACACCACTGTATCGGAGGTCATTATTACAACTTCTCTGCTTGTTGGTTTTATAGTTGAATTCCTACATTAATGGGTGATTTCTGTTGTCTGTATAACGTTCAGCTGCGTGGTCGTTTAGCAGGTCTAACATATCGACTCAGCGGGGTCGAAGGTCGTCTGGTTCCGATGCAAACCTGACAGGTCTTTTGAAATCATTAGGTAATGAAGTGGTGTCACTCAAAGAAAAGGGCGTCCACAAGCCTTTTATGTCGTAACCATAGATACCATGGTTCCCATCAGAGCCAGACCGATTCAAACATATATTACGGCACCAAGGTGAGTGTGGTGAGTGTTGTATAATCCACAGGATTTCAGGAAGTTATCAGTTAGTTGAGTATTTCTCATCCACTAATTAATATGCTCATCTCTTGAAAGTCTGGTCCTTTCGTCCTAATGACAGACCGATGACTGGTCCTGACAGGTGAGACAGACGGACGGTTGACACGTGAGTCCTACAAAAGATCGCTAGCTCGCTACACGGAAAACACGCAGAGACACACACACACTCGCACACACGCACACACACACACACAGACAAAGACCCAAACCCAAAATGTGTAAGTCTCCTGATAGCTGCTGCAAAATGTGAACACATCATCCACCATTGACACTGACCTCTGTTGATCTTGACCTCTGTTGACCCTGACCTCTAGTGAGCCTGACCTCTGTCACACTGTAGATATCCATGGTTTGTCACAGTTTCCCCTGTGTGCGTGTGTCTGTCTGTCTGTGTGTGTGTGTGTGTGTCTGTGTCTGTGTGTGTGTGTGTGTGTGTGTGTGTGTGTGTGTGTGTGTGTGTGTGTGTGTGTGTGTGTGTGTGTGTGTGTGTGTGTGTGTGTGTGTGTGTGTGTGTGTGTGTGTGTGTGTGTGTGTGTGTGTGTGTGTGTGTGTGTGTGTGTGTGTGTGTGTGTGTGTGTGTGTGTGTGTGTGTGTGTGTGTGTGTGTGTGTGTGTGTGTGTGTGTGTGTGTGTGTGTGTGTGTGTGTGTGTGTGTGTGTGTGTGTGTGTGTGTGTGTGTGTGTGTGTGTGTGTGTGTGTGTGTGTGTGTGTGTGGACCCTGGTCCGCAGCATAATGGAGGCCTGTAGCCTGGATCCCACCCAGACAGACACTAATCTGGTAGGCAAATGATAAGACTGGGGTTACAGGAGGAGCTCTAAACTCCAACACATTTGCATTTAAAGGCCCTCAAGTAATCTGGAGGCTTATTTCAATCTCAGCAAGACAGTAGCGTGGAGGGAAAAATGAGGCGAAAGCAATGTGCGGATCTACCTCCAGTGCTTTCCCATGGTACACCAAATCCCTGGCATAAATGAGTGAGAATGTGGATTGCTTTGGCGTTCTCATACAGAAGCCCGTCTGTGGGTTATCAATGGCGTTTATTTGACTGAGAAGGTTTTTTCTCTCAACGTCCACATAAAACCACCATGTGGGACAAAAGTGCCGGCCAAAAGCCGTTAGCGGTTGGTGAAAAGGCCCACTACAGGAAACAGAATGACTATTGGCGTTTTACAGCGTTGAGATTTTATATTTAATACACTGTGAGGTTTGGGATGTATCTTTCTACATTATTTATTTTCTGGAGAGTATAACGTGAAGAAAAAATTATGTGCTTGGTTACGAAACCGCATATGAGAGCTCATTGCTTCAGGGAGTACATCTACCTTGACTAAACACATTACCAGTTGAATGGATCTGGATTCCTCAATATTTTGTACCCATGTGTTCTAACATTATGTTCTTTAACGTCAGGAGAGGTTTAAAGAGAATTGTATTTCTTATTTTAACGTTCCCCGTCAACATTGAAAGTGTATTTTTTCAAAGAACACCAACAGTTGCTAGCCTGGCTGAACATTAAACAGTATCCATCCACGAAGCACTTGGATTCTCGGTGTCCAGGTGAGGTTTCCAGTACGGGCCTGTGTTGTTGTTCCTTATAGATCCAAAACGGGACGCGACCAATAGGAACCGTAGCTTCATTAATGCTTGGCAATATTCCCGGCTCTCCACGGTTGGGGAGATGTAGCTGTTTGATGGAGCGGAGCTGAAATGTGACCCAGATTCAATACAGACCGGGACGCTTTTAACGCCGACAAGCACCTGCGATACGGAACTCAACTGTGAACGCTACAATGGCGAACGTGACCAGCGAGGTTGACGGATGGATCGCGGGAAGGATTCCTTCCACGGCGACGGAACGCCGTTTGAGTTCGAAATCAAATATTTAGAGTGCCAAGAGAGATGTGCTTCAAAAACATCTTTAAAAGAAATAATTGAAATTCACAGAATGTGTTTTCAGTTGAAGACCTGAAAGTGCACTGTGTCGGTTTGATGGACAGTACATGATGCCAAGGGGCCTTCCTGCTTTTGTAAGATGGGAGCTTGAGTCTCGTCACTAGGAGTTGGCTGGCACTGATCTGAGGGTTTGGTTGCGGTCAAACCACTTTGCCACACATTTTGCCACAAGGTCAGAGGGGTTAAAAAATTCCCTTCTTACTACATTTCGTTTTCATAACATCCATCACGAAGACAAGTCATATCAGGTTCCTGCGAATAAAAATCATGGACTTTGACAAAGATCTCACAAGCCACGATGAGAAAGCAAAGTTTGATACGTCGTAAAAAAAAATGCTCGAGCTGCCGGCATCCGTTAGAACGATATAAGGAGAGACGAGAACCGGAGAAAATGAATCCAGACAGGAGTCTTTCCCACCTGCCAAACCAACTGGCTCCAAGTGTCTCTAACTCTGTCTTCCGTACTGCAGGCCTACTTCCCGACGCTCCGAACTACGCCGCCACCATTCAGGAACGTCGCCATACGTAATAACCTTTTCAGTCAGATCCCAGCCCAGTGACGCCTGACAGATGTGTAATTGCTGAGCGCGAACATCGATAGGTGGATGGGCTTAAGAGCACCAGGTACGCTTGCTCAGGCAGGAGCTGTCAGGAGAATGGTCTGTCCATTGTTGCTGTTTCAGGAAAGACGCAATGAAAATGTTGTCAATGAAAACCATTAGAGCCCTTATAAATGTTCTCAATGAAAACCATTAGAGCCCTTATAAATGCTCTCAATGAAAACCATTAGAGCCCTTATAAATGTTCTCAATGAAAACCATTAGAGCCCTTATAAATGTTCTCAATGAAAACCATTAGAGCCCTTATAAATGTTCTCAATGAAAACCATTAGAGCCCTTATAAATGTTCTCAATGAAAACCATTAGAGCCCTTATAAATGTTCTCAATGAAAACCATTAGAGCCCTTATAAATGTTCTCAATGAAAACCATTAGAGCCCTTATAAATGTTCTCAATGAAAACAATTAGAGCCCACATAAATGTTCTCAATGAAAACCATTAGAGCCCTTATAAATGTTCTCAATGAAAACCATTAGAGCCCTTATAAATGTTCTCAATGAAAACCATTAGAGCCCACATAAATGTTCTCAATGAAAACAATTAGAGCCCTTATAAATGTTCTCAATGAAAACCATTAGAGCCCACATAAATGTTCTCAATGAAAACCATTAGAGCCCTTATAAATGTTCTCAATGAAAACCATTAGAGCCCTTATAAATGTTCTCAATGAAAACCATTAGAGCCCTTATAAATGTTCTCAATTAAAACCATTAGAGCCCTTATAAATGTTCTCAATGAAAACCATTAGAGCCCTTATAAATGTTCTCAATGAAAACCATTAGAGCCCTTATAAATGTTCTCAATGAAAACCATTAGAGCCCTTATAAATGTTCTCAATGAAAACCATTAGAGCCCTTATAAATGTTCTCAATGAAAACCATTAGAGCCCACATAAATGTTCTCAATGAAAACCATTAGAGCCCTTATAAATGTTCTCAATGAAAACCATTAGAGCCCTTATAAATGTTCTCAATGAAAACCATTAGAGCCCTTATAAATGTTCTCAATGAAAACCATTAGAGCCCTTATAAATGTTCTCAATGAAAACCATTAGAGCCCTTATAAATGTTCTCAATGAAAACCATTAGAGCCCTTATAAATGTTCTCAATGAAAACCACAATCTCTATCTATCTCTAAGCACTACGAAGACCATATTAATGCATTATAACCCTTCTGGAAAGGCTCTATGCTGCTGCTATGAAGGCTTTACAGAGGCGGTAAGACACAAAATAAATATGTAAAGACTGTTTTGGGTTACGACTGCTACAATAAACCAAGGCGACTAAGGTTGAGTCTCTGTGTGTCCAGTCTCTGATGTTCCCCAACAAGCAATCCTGAGATTTCATCATCTGAGGAAGCTGTAGAAGCCTGTTCCGCGGGATAATAGTCTCCCTCTCAGGTCACACTAGCCGATGTGGCACGTAGAAAACGAGATAGCAATAACCTTTATAAAACAGAGGAGGCAGGGTAAAGCTCGGCTGATTTTAGAGTGAGTGTGTTGTGCTGGTGCAGTCATACGGAGGGATCTGGGGGTGTGTGTGTGTGTGTGTGTGTGTGTGTGTGTGTGTGTGTGTGTGTGTGGGTGTGAAGAAGAATAGAGAGACCTGAATGTAAATCCCTGCGTTCGTTTGGTTGCAGAACATGTTCACCTGTCCATCATTCACAATCCCGGCTCCGCCTCCAAAGGCAACACCTCCAAAGGCAACACCTCTAAAGGCTCCGCCTCCAAAGGCAACACCTCCAAAGGCTCCGCCTGCAAAGACAACACCCCCAAACGCTCCGCCTCCAAAGGCAACACCTCCAAAGGCTCCGCCTTCAAAGGCAACACCTCCAAAGGCTCCGCCAAAGAAACCAATCCCCTCAGCTTTCAGTCGATGGACTGATGGGAAGAGATGTGTTCCCGGCCTGCGAATAGTTATTCTCTCAGTCTCTTTGGAAGCCTTGTGTTTATTACAACCAGGGTTACCAGGGTTACCAGGGTTACCAGTTGGCAGGAGGGACTCTTCTGCTTTCCAGAGTTGACCTCAATTTCACTGGCAAACCGCTCAACAAGTCTCATTTTTAAAGAGAGATGAACGGAAGACACATCAGTGCGCGTATAGACGTTCTATACGCAATTATATAGCGGGGGAAGAAACCATTTGTACGCCTTGAGAGGGGCTGGTTTACTGGGGGTCTCACCACTTATAATTGGGGTAGCTTTCATCTTGTCTGCCAAGAGGCGCTGCGAGGAGGAGAACGGAGGGGGAGCGATTACTTCCACCCTCTTTCCATTTCCTGGCCCCGCACAAAAACCAACGCCGGGCTGCCGAAGACGATGTATTTGTGATCAAAGAGCCCCGAGTTGTCAGCCATCCCGGCTGGCTCGGGAACCTGATTGCTCCTGGATAGATTTGTCCCTTTGATCAGGCTGCGTTCTGACTGCAGGCTCTGTTTATGCAAAGGAAAGACAGGGGAGAGAGCAAATCCACCCTGCCCGAGAACGGCTGGATGGTTAGACGATGGAGGAGGGATGTAGAAGACGGGGCGATGTCGCCCGAGTCAGACGATGACACCCTCTGTTATCCCGGAAAATTACCGCTAATTAGATTAGCTCAGGGACGAACCGGTTGCGGTCGCCGTTTCGGAGCATCGGCGGCGATCGCTTGGCTCTTTTGTCGATTAGTCGGTCATGATGAGCTGATTAACAAACGTGCATAATTGTCCTCCACAACAGATCACAACGATTAGAGTCTACAAATCCAAAGTGGCAACTGGATAACGTACAGAAATAAAGCTGGACAGTTGGATTATAAAGCATTTGCATAATACGGCATCGATTGTGATTCAAACGACAAATAGCTGAGGTACAAATGTCATAATGCGAAACCATATTCATTGTGAATTCATGTAAAACCTTCGTAGTGCCATCCAGCGTTTTGGCCAAATGAAATGGTCCAGCCATCTTGGACAGATGAACACTCTGACGATACACAGGACTTTTAAAGGATCTCTTGAAGGGTGTGTTGGCGGAAAACCCCAGGTGAATCGTTCTGGGAAACCGTTGTCTAGCACTGGCAGTGCCTTCAGAATGTTTCTCCCGAGGAACGCTAAATCAATTGACATACATAAATGTTAATTTCCATCATGTTATATATCCACGCTTCCATCTTAGCTTCCAGCTACAGCCCGGTCTGGATGGAATAAAACCGCCTCCGTTCGTCATCAGGTCCTCTGTAGTGACTGCGTGGAGACATATCTAGTGATACGTGAAGAGTTTTTAAATAAACAGCGCCGGTTTCCGCGGCGTCTGAATACTGAGAGAGTTCAGGTCAGAACTTCCAATGGACATGATCCGTCACTGTAACCCGGCAACAGGGCTCCAGTTGTGAAACCTCAAACCCAAGGTTAATTTATGGATGAAAATACACGTATTCTTGTTTTTCTGTCGTGCCGTTTTTTGGCTCCGTAATCCATTCCAGTTGCATTTTGTGACTCTGAGGCCGTTCGCACCTTAGACAGGATGGGAACAGGGTCAAACTGTACATTAGCAGTGATTAACAAATCTGACGGACACATTTGGGTCAAACGGGGGAAATCGGGTAATTTCTGACAGCTGATGAGAACAGAGACCATCACGGACGGTGTTATTATGCATTTATGAGTGCCAGGGACCATAGGGTGACATAAGGACGAGATGTACGCAGACAGCAATGTGCTCCCAGACTGCTGCTGTAACAAACTAATGACAGCTGATTTCCCTCTGAGGATGTTTCTTTCGGCTTGGCGATGGGGGAAGATGTTCGTCCCACAGCCAGCAACACCTGCATGTAAGGCTTAATGTTCTGTTCCTGGGAAAAGAGCGGCTGCCACGGACCTAGGTCAGGGAGAAGGTCTTTCTTTTTCTTGCGTTTAGAAACATGTCACAGGCTTTTTGGCCGACTGGTAGATGTACCAGCGATATGTAACTGTAAGGAAACGAATAAAAGACCCAACAAAAACAACTAGAAAATGTATCAGGAGGAATTTGTTGACAACTGAAAATGCCCTTCCAGAATCTTACATTATTTGTTTAATCGGTTGGAGGTGACTGACATATCGTTCCCCCACTCAGTAGCAAAACCAGCCGCTCTTCAAATCCTTTTGTTATAAGCGTTGCTTGTATGTGCTGGCGAGAGATACAGCGTTTGGTATCCTAAGGACAGGGAACAAGGTTGGTCAAGCTAGGTTAAACACTGCAATTCACCAGAAAACTTTAACCAATCACGTCAGGGAACCAGGGGTCATGTGATCCGACCACATACCACACTCCAGGTCGGAAGATGTGAACTCTTCCATGTCTTGAGGTGTTGCCCAGCTAGCTACAACATAGATATCTGCCCTTGTCAGCCCTTTTTCTGAAGGACATTAACACCCACACTGCGAAATGGGCTCTGAAATAAGCAACCTGAGGTCCACTGTCGCCTACCGGATCAAAATAGAGTCCAGAATCAGGTTTGGAAGCACATTTCTGTTCACATTGTGTTGTGTTCAACAGGGCTAAAGCGGACGCAGAAATATTCTCAGACAATAGAAAAATTATAGCCGAAAACACTGCTTGTTACTTACAGTCTAAGTGTCAGGTGGAACTCTTACAGGGACCAAGTATGTCAGGAAGGACTCATACAGGGACAAAGTATGTCAGGTGGAACTCATACAGGGACCAAGTATGTCAGGTGGAACTCATACAGGAACCAAGTCTGTCAGGTGGAACTCATACAGGGACCAAGTATGTCAGGTGGAACTCATACAGGAACCAAGTCTGTCAGGTGGAACTCATACAGGGACTAAGTATGTCAGGTGGAACTCATACAGGGACCAAGTATGTCAGGTGGAACTCATACAGGGACTAAGTCTGTCAGGAAGTAATCATATAGAACCACCCCCAACCATCCACCCATGGTCAAATGACGGTAGCGCTTGTAATGTGGAAGAGCACTACCAATATGGGTGTGTTTTTCCACGCTGGCCATGTAAACTTTAATGAGCCCCTGTAGTGGAGCAATATGAATAATGTATACGCCCCTCTGCCGTGCCCCATGATGCATCTGTCTTCAAGACGGACAGGAGCCAGAAGAGTGATGGACCGGTGGAAAATTAAAAGCCTGAGGCGGACAGAGAAAGAGAAACGTTGAAAGCAGTATGTTATGTGAATACGACTTTTTTGCCAGTTCCAATACGGAGCAGGAATCATCACGGGTATTATTTATTTCCTGCTCACCTGAGTGCGTGTGCGTGTACAGATTTTACTAACCTGCTAGGGACCTGATTTTGCCTGTCCTTAAGAGGACGTTTTCAGGACTTGGGGTAAACGTTTTAGTAGGGGTTCAGGAGGTTAAGGTTTTGTGAGTTCTGTGAGGGTCCGGGTTAGGTTTTGTCTCCCAGATATGTGTTTCGCAGTAGTATAAAAACAATGTATTTCCCACAAAACTGAGTAGTACAAAATGTGCCGATTGACATACACTGCGATAGATTGAAAACCCAGATAAACATTTGAATAAGAGAACTGATAAAAGCATTGTGCTCACAAGGTTTATTGTCATGATCATGTCTTCATATGACCTGATCCATATGATCCATAGAAGAGAGAAGTGTGTCTGCTTGCCTCACCCGTCCTCCTCACCCCCAGTCTTCCTCACCCCCAGTCCCCCTCACCCCCAGTCCCCCTCACCCCCAGTCCTCCTCACCCCCAGTCCCCCTCACCCCCAGTCTTCCTCACCCCCAGTCCCCCTCACCCCCCAGTCCTCCTCACCCCCAACCCTCCTCACCCCCCAACCCTCCTCACCCCCCAGCCCTCCTCACCCCCAACCCTCCAGTCCTCCTCACCTCCCTCACCTTCCTGTCACACACTCCTGCCACACACTCCTGCCACACACTCCTGTCACACACTCCTGCCACACACTGCTGCCACACACTCCTGCCACACACTCCTGCCACACACTCCTGTCACACCGACCCCTTCATGGTGCTCCGCGGCTAAATTAGAAATCTCCTGGGCGATAGCAGGAGGCTCCGGCTGAAGCCGACCCATTCAGGCGATTGGTGGGCCTCCTATCTTCTGAGGAATCTCTCTGCTCCCCTGTTGAATAAGCAATGGGAGTGTCGTACCCTGTGGCCTCGGTGACCTCCCCGTCCTGCTCCTCCCCCGTTCTGCTCCTCCCCACCCAACAGATCGCTGCCCCCCCTCCACAAGCCACCGCTCTCTCTCCTCTCTACACTCTTTCTCCTTTCCTTTACTTGCCTCCTTTCTCCCTCCACTATCTCTCCTCTCTCCTCTTTTTCTCCTCTCTCTCTCTCTCCTCTCTCTCTCTCTCCTCTCTCTCTCTCCTCTCTCCTCTATCTCTCCTCTATCTCTCCTCTATCTCTCCTCTTTGTCTCTATCTTTCCTTTTTTCCTCTCATTTTTCTCTCCCCTTATATCTTTATTCCTCTTTTTCTCCTCACTCTCCTCTCTCCGTCTCCTCTCTTTTATTTTTCCTCTCTCTTTCCTCTAGCTCTCCTCTATCACTCCTCTCTCCTATTTTTCTCCTCTATCTCTCCTCTCCCTCCCTGCCTCAGTAGCCCATGTCCGTTATCTTGGTGAAACAGGTCTCTGGCACCTCAATTCTCTAGGGTCTTTAAAGCTTTCTCTCTTCCCTCTATCCTGTCTGTCTTTCTCTCTTCCCTCCATCCTGTCTGTCTTTCTCTCTTCCCTCCATCCTGTCTGTCTTTCTCTCTTCCCTCTATCCTGTCTGTCTTTCTCTCTTCCCTCTATCCTTTCTGTCTTTCTCTCTTCCCTCTATCCTGTCTGTCTTTCTCTCTTCCCTCTATCCTGTCTGTCTTTCTCTCTTCCCTCTATCCTGTCTGTCTTTCTCTCTTCCCTCCATCCTGTCTGTCTTCCTCTCTTCCCTCTATCCTGTCTGTCTTTCTCTCTTCCCTCCATCCTGTCTGTCTTTCTCTCTTCCCTCTATCCTGTCTGTCTTTCTCTCTTCCCTCCATCCTGTCTGTCTTCCTCTCTTCCCTCTATCCTGTCTGTCTTTCTCTCTTCCCTCCATCCTGTCTGTCTTTCTCTCTTCCCTCCATCCTGTCTGTCTTCCTCTCTTCCCTCTATCCTGTCTGTCTTTCTCTCTTCCCTCTATCCTGTCTGTCTTTCTCTCTTCCCTCTATCCTTTCTGTCTTTCTCTCTTCCCTCTATCCTGTCTGTCTTTCTCTCTTCCCTCTATCCTGTCTGTCTTTCTCTCTTCCCTCTATCCTGTCTGTCTTTCTCTCTTCCCTCTATCCTGTCTGTCTTTCTCTCTTCCCTCTATCCTGTCTGTCTCTCTCTCTTCTCTCTACCCTGTCTGTCTTTCCCTCTCCTCTCTCTTTTCTTTATTCACTCTCTCTTTTTCCCCAACGTTTATTCTTTCTCCTGAGTATTAATAATGACTCTGAGGACCCCTGGCTTGAATCTGGGGTCTACCCAACATCAAGCAACCAAGCACATGCTCTGGTCCTTCTCACCTGGGGCAGATAGCTTGGCTCTGCTCTCCAAGGTCAAGGACACAGTGACATAGGGGGCCCCAAACAAATAGGGCCCCCCTCCTGGTTCTTATCTCCATAGATTCCCCACAACGCTTTAGATTGATTGGCCTTGTAGCACATTTCCCCGTCTTTTTCCAATGGGAATGCCGTGACAATGTATTGGATCATTTCCATTTATGCCCTCAATGAACAAGCAACATATTGCCGAGAAATGTTTAGAATTATCTGTGTTTTGTCTGGAAATGTTTCGATTTATCACTTGCACAAATGTAAGTGTTTGCTAAATGGCTAAAGGGTCAAATTAATGAGGAAGTTCTTCTTTTATGAGATTAAATTATTATTTGCCAAATATTTTCTCAGCTTGTTTTTACTGACAAACATAAAATCTATTATGCGAGTATCTTCTCTCTGAGAAATCAGGAAAACAAGATGCAAATTGTGTGAACAGATGACAACAAGTCAGCCTACTCGTTCAAATGTGGCAAACAAGATAGTGTTTCTTATTAACCCACTGAGCCAAGCCTTTCACAATGAAATTAGAATCAACACATATTGCTGCATAACATCCAATCAAACGCGAACGGAGAAATGAGGTGGAAAATCCTCCACAATAAGCCTCTTTCATTTCTGCCAGCGCTGCAGTTTCTGCTTTAACTCCATCATTTCATCTCACAGCTCTGGAGTTTTACCCGCAGTGGTTCTGATGGATCACATATCTCTGTTTATTCCCCGTGTGGCTCTTTTGGGGGCCTCCGGGTCAGGGGATGGAAATAAAGCAGAGCTGGTTTTGAGACAGACGGGGTCCCGACCACCTGAACTTAGGGCGACCCCCCCGAGCCAGAAATATACGTTCACCGTCCGCAAAACAAAGGTGCAGTTTGTTCCAACCTTTGGTAGGGGGGCACACAACGCACAGGGTCGTTTGGTGTTCCTTTGACCTCTTAAGCCCTCTGTAGATGAAAGCCTTTTTCTATTTCTACGAGTCACAGGGAAGTCCTGGGTCAGCACAGTCACTCCAATGAGATTGTGAGAGATCCAAAGCTCAGCAGAACCTAAATCAGAGGAAAGTAATTGGTGTGTGGAACGCCTGATGCCGTGTTCTCAAAAGTAAGACAAAAAAGTCAAAGGTCATCTGGGACCGTAGCTGGACATTGCTCCTCTTTTGCACAACCGTACATAAAACTGGTATTGCTCTTTTTGCACAATTTACATATGCAAATATTCATTATTGGGATATAGGTAAACGTATGTGGACATATGGAACTCAAACCTGGACATTGCTTCATTTAGACAATTGTCCACACAACTGGACATCGCTCATTTCAGATACATAAAATATTTTTTTTATTAACCCATTACATTTGCCAACGATGCATGGTCTCTCTTGTCGGACTGTTTGTGTTTTGCTGTGTTTGCACTGTTCGTGTTTAGTGTTTTTCTCTGTTTACACTGTTGTATACGTACTAAAAGCTGTCTGTTAAATGCTGCAGCTCGGGGTCAGAAATTCCTTGTGTTTGTAAACAGACGTGGCGAAGTTTTAGGAACTGAGCCACTAAGTGGTTAATGCATCAAAACACAATGTCATTTGAATGCATGTACATTTCCAGCAGGTTAAAAATTAGCGTGGGTGAACATCTGATTGCAAACATGGCTCTGAAAAAAGAAAATGTACGTTGATCACAACTAATTATGTTCGTCACCGATTTTCACGGTGACTCGTCAATTCTTCCACCTGTTGGGCACGAGGCAGGCGATTTTCCTCCCAATGGAACGTGTCCGGTTCACAAAAACCTAGATGTAGAGTCTCCGGGAAGGCAGGCAAACAGCGGCAGTGGAAACCTACAATTATGGCGCATCCTGAAACGAATCCAGCTCGGGAAATCTAACGTAGCAGTTTGCACTTTTATGGGAATGAGAATGAACCCAAACGCTCCAGCTGGAGAGAACATCATCGTGCATCGAGCAGCTGGGCTAGTAAAGCCAGAGAGAAAAGACGACGTGCTAAACTTGAATCCAAACTTGTCAAACTTTTCTATACATTCTTGGGCTGAATAAATTCATTCAAATGTATAGTGTAGTGAGAGGCTCTCCCAGCGGGTCCTTCAAAGTCTTCCTCGGCAGTGGAGGAGGACAGATATTGATCCGATTCCTCAATGATTCCGGTATTGATATCCGCGTGATTCGGAATGCACTTTTATGTCTTCCACTTTGAAAGCCTCCGTCTTTCCAGGGGACTGTAATATTTTCACGAACATCTGTTTAATGTTTAAAACACACATTTCTTCCAGATTTTTGACCGAGTTTGCCAATTCAACTCTCCAATAAACTCACACGAGGCACATTACAATATGCCGTGTTTTTCAGCGTAAATCTGAATTGGGACTAAGGCCAGACACTGGGCATGTTCTTGATTCCTCCATGGAAATTTCCGGTATGGTGGCATGTGAGTCCTCAATGTCTTTTTGCTTGTTTTGTATTGTTCTGCAACTGATTGTCACTAGCGGCTTAGTGGGTGTTTCCAGGGGGTGTGGCCTAGTGGCGGTGGCTGAGTGGGAGTGGCTGAGGGCGAGGGTCTGAGTGGGAGGGGCTGATAGGGAGTGACTGAGTAGGAGTGGCTGAGTGGGAGGGGCTTACTGGGATTGGAGAAGGAGTAGAGAGTCAGTGGCTGGGTGGGAGTGGCTGAGTGGGAGTGGCATACTGGGAGTGGGAGTGGCATTGCCAAGTGCTGGGTTACATTACCATAATCATGTTAAAGTTGTGCTATGAAACAATTCTATAGAGCAGAGACCAAGGAACACAATATAGAGACAGTCAGCTGGTGTGTTTGTATTTCTGTAACGTAACCTGAACATGCTTCACTTATGAGGAGACTCCAAGGCCAACAGACAGACAGGCCGACAGACAGACAAACAGACAAACTGACAGACAGACAGCAGATCACAGTGACAACATCCCATCTTCTAAGTACTCAGACAGACAGACAGACAGACAGTGTGCAATTACCAGGAGCTCATTCTGAAGGATCAACTTGACTTCAAAGAGCCAGAGAGCCCCGACACTCCACATAGCCAGCGAGGAGCAGAAATGTATGTGTTAAATGTAAGTAAACACCAGAAGATCACACACTTTGGAATAGCAGCCACATCTGAAGGGGTCACCATCTTGTGCCCGCCTGTCATCTAGATGTTCAGACATGCCCCAAGGAAACTGGAGACGGGGTGATCTCTGCAGGTATATTATGCACCTGTGCTCTCTCTGTTTAGGAGACGTTGTCTCTAGTTTAGAGAGGTGGTGTGTGTGTGTTTTTATTTCTCTGTCTGTCTCTCTCGTAATTAGGCAACGTAGTAATAAACGGCGAATGACAGGGTAGAAGGAAAGTTGAGGAAATGTGATTTTCAACGCAGCGTGCTGATGGTTTGAACACATGGACACATGATGGGTTGATCCCAACAGAGGGAAATCCACACGGAGACGTGAAATATTTTCCATCTCACTTTAAACAAAACGTTATTCCGAAAATCGATCAAGAGCACTTTTAGAAGCAGTTATCTTAAATGTAATTTTTGTTCCTTTGAAACCTCTCGTGTGCTGTCCTTCGGAATAGATCTCCTTTCACCCGTTTCCTCTCAGTGGTGAGTGACCCTGAGTATAACGCAGTCCCCCCCACCAGATGTTACGTTAGACGTAACACGATTTATCACCAGGCTGGGATTAGAGGGAACGAATAGTCATCACAGTTATTAGTGCAACCACCTGCATCAGGTCATACGACACAATGTTAGCCCAGGGGTTAGTACAGGACTGGGTGAGGGTGAGTGGGTCAGTGGGTGAGGGAAAAGGAAGGTTGGGTGAGAGAAAAGGAAGAGTGGGTGGTTTTTCCACTATGAGATCTGCACGTGTACATACTAAGCTCTCCTTCCTCCCACATAAAACACAGACACAACCCTAACACACACACACTACCCTGGGCTTATCCCACATGGAAAAAACCTATATGAGGATATATGTGCATATATGTTACCTATATGCACATATATGCTGCATATATGCACATATATGATAATATATATGCTGCATATATGCACATATATGATAATATATATGCTGCATATATGCCACATATATGCACATATATGATAATATATGCTGCATATATGCGCATATATGCCACATATCTTAAAAATTGAGGTGCATATATGTGCATATATCCCTTACGAAAAAAAAGTATATTAAAGTATACTATGTATACTACAAAATGGATAGTACACTTTTAGTTCACTTTTGATATACTTTTAAGAAGTATGCTTAGAAAAAAGTATATTCAAGTATACTATAAGTACACTACAAAATGGGTAGTACACTTTTAGTTTACTTATGATATACTTTCAAAAGTACATTTAGAAAATAGTTAACTTACTTGAACTTTTAAGTACACTACCAAATCGAAAAACGTTTTTACACATTTCTTCTGGAGATGTACGTTTTCTTTTATTATACAGCAAAATAAAAATATTATATATTCTAATACTCATGTCTATGAAATGCATTGCACATTAAATATTTTTGTTACTGAAGCTGAAATCATAATTACTGCCAAACATTTTGAAGCCCTATATTCATATACTATACTAATAATAATCAATTGGAGTATTAATAAAAATGTCTATGAACTAATTCTGCCTTTGCTGTATGTATTTTGAGGAACATTTATAAGTCTGATATGAATGAAAGCCCCGGACAGACAGGACATTAACATATATTTGAACATATTTTACATGCATTAACTGAGAAAAATGTCCAATGAAGCATCAGAAGAAGGCGGATGTAGGCGGAGCTGATTAGCGACGTCACTTCCTGTTCCTTGCGCGCGAGCAAAATATCATATGTTGAACCGGAGATATTGCAGCATGTTTCAGTCGCCATAAACTACGCTTTAAACTCGAGCACCCAGGTGTAAGGATTCCAAAAAGGACAAAGTACAGATGGAATGAACAGGTGAGTTTGAGCTAAATTCTAACTTTATCTAGGCCTATATGAGATAACAGCTAACTAGCTACTTGGCTATGATTAATGCTAACATCAACATTAGCTAGATAGCTACTTACGTCTGAGCATGTAAGAAGACAACACGTAACTAGCCCTTGTTAACAATTACTTATCTTTTATCTGCATCTTTTGTTTTTCAGGTAACTGGTAGCTACAGTTACTAATTAGGCAAGGTTGCTAGGTAGCTTGTTTGTAAAAGGCAGGGAACAAAAAATGAACATGTACTTTATCCTAATAAGCCATGTAGCCACTAGTTTGATGATAATTTTTTTTTTCTTGATGCTGTGTTTTATAAATTGTAACACGCTGGGTGTTTATAAGATGTTGCATTTAACGGCTATAGTATAAATTAAACGATGTACCTTACCCTTTCTCATTTCTTTAGGCTTCAGAGGAAGTTAATGCCAATGCAGAATACTCTGTATCTGATCCCAACAGCAAAGAGGGAGACATACCCAATCTCAGTAATGAAGAGGATGATGACATACACAATCCCAACAGCATGGAGGACAATGTACCCGATCCCAGCAGTGAAGAGGAAGACGTAACTGATCCCAGCAGTGAAGAGGAAGACGTACACAATACGAACAGTGAATGGGGCGACAATTCATCTGCCTTGGTATGTTTCACGCAAGTGTGTATTTGGAATCCTAATTTAATATTGCGCAATTTCACAAATTCCGATAAAAGGTTAAATATATTAATCATGTTTGCTTGTTGTCTTGTGTTTTTTTTACAGGGCATGCTAGGGAGAAATTTGAAGAAATAACAGTGCAAGATGTCCAGAGGATCTTGCACAAGAAGTGCAACAATGAATGCTTCAGACAAGTAAAGGCAGAAAAGATGTGAGCATGCATTTCATGTACAAAAATGAAGCATATTGTTAAATAAAATAACCATGTTTATTTTAACATTTAGAGTTTAAAATAGTTCTACAATGTATATATCAACATTTTAAATGTTCATAGCTGGTTTATCCCCTTTAATGTAGCTTTGACAATATTATCTCATGAAAATATTTATGAAAACACACACATTGTGTGTCTTGCCTCAAGATTTATTTAGGTATTTTGAATATGTACTGTATTTCCTTTATTTTAAAGATGTTAATTACACTTGAAGACAAAAGTATATTCTAAAGTTTCAAGTGGAACTCCTACCAGACACATGGCACTGATTGTTAGATTATTGTTTAAGGTTCACTTGACAAACATGGCTTGTACTGTTATACTATGTGTTTAAATCTATTAGTAAATCATAGTAAATTAACATTTATTAGGTTTACTTCTTGAAGTACTTACATGAGTTGAAATACTTTTAAGTACTTTAAGAAGTCTACATCATAAACTAAAAAGTACACTACACGGGTTACTTTAAAGTATTTAAAAGTATACTTAAAATAAACTAAGTGTACTCTAAAGTGTACTAAATAAACAATAAAGTGGGCCAATTTAGTCTACTTAGTATAAAAATAGTATATAAATAAGTACTTTAGTACCTTAATAATAGTATACTTTTTAAACTTAAGTATACTCTCAAAAATGAACTTAAAGTATACTTTTGTTTCGTAAGGATACAGGCCATATAGGTCTCCTGTATTGCTTCTTTATATCCACAAATAAGACCTATATGTACATACAAGATGTCTCCAAACGCAGCTGTACTGTAAGTACTTTGAGTTCCTGATGAAGTCTGTTGAAGTATTGCGCTCTTACTCGTTGTATTACGGTAACAGATTTGTTTTGGTGTTTGTGTATTAAGTGTAATACGTCTTTGACGTAGTGACTTAGTCGACTGCAGCAGCTGAAGATCTGTGAGCACGTTTGAGTTGTTCCGAATGATTCTGAAAATAAAGATAGCCTGTTTATTTCCAATTCACGCATTTACCGTTGAGCGCAACATAAGTTCAACACTGTCTTAGTATGTTTGTCTACATTGAAGAAGTGGCCGGCAGCCAGCCGTGGGCAGATAGGCACATCTATAATTCGAAGCTCACGCAGCTGAGAGGATTAACAAGTTAAATCGTTTTTTAATGTTCAGTTTTTTGTCTTGTTTTTGTTCTATTTGATTGTTCTTAAGTTAATAAATAATGTACATTTCTACATTTTGGGCTTTTATTTATGTTGCATAGTAGCTATGGATTTCAATAATTTAACATATAGGTGCATATATGTTAGGTGCATATAGGTGCATATATGTTAGGTGCATATATGTTAGGTGCATATAGGTGCATATATGTTAGGTGCATATAGGTGCATATATGTTAGGTGCATATAGGTGCATATATGATAGGTGCATATATGCACATATAGGTGCATATATGCACATATATGTACATATAATATAGGAAAACGGCCAATTTTATATATGTCACATATATTAAAAACATATATCAAAACCTATATTAAAACATATATGTTTATATAGGTTCTTTCCATGTGGGACACACACACACACACACACAACCCTAACAAACACACACAACCCTAACACACACACACACACAACCCTAACACACACACACAACCCTAACACACACACAACCCTAACAAACACACACAACCCTAACACACACACACACACACACACAACCCTAACACACACACAACCCTAACACACACACACAACCCTAACACACACACAACCCTAACACACACACACACAACCCTGAGCTCTGACCTGCAGGAATGTCGATTCTCTGAGGGGGCCGATTACCCAGGTGTCCTGTTACCTCCAACACAGCACCTCGTAGTGATAAAGCCCAGTCAATGTTTGCTGATGTGTGTTATCTCCTCCTTCTCCTTCTCCTCCTCCTCCGCCCCTCCTCTGGCCTGGCGCTTTAGAGCAGATTCAGGCAGCCATTAGTTTCCCAAGAAGGCTGTTTATACAATGACTGGCTACCATACACAGAGAAGCGGAGTAAGGGGAAGCGGAGAAAAGGGAAGCGGAGAAAAAGGAAGCAGAGAAAAGGGAAGCAGAGAAAGGGGAAGCGGAGTAAGGGAAAGCGGAGAAAGGGAAGCGGAGTAAGGGGAAGCGGAGAAAGGGAAGCGGAGTAAGGGGAAGCGGAGAAAAAGGGAAGCAGAGAAAGCGAAGAAAGGGGAAGCGGAGTAAGGGGAAGCAGAGAAAGCGAAGAAAGGGGAAGCGGAGTAAGGGGAAGCAGAGAAAGCGAAGAAAGGGGAAGCGGAGTAAGGGGAAGCGGAGAAAAGGGAAGCAGAGAAAAGGGAAGCAGAGAAAGCGAAGAAAAGGGAAGCGGAGTAAGGGGAAGCGGAGAAAAGGGAAGCAGAGAAAGCGAAGAAAGGGGATGCTGAGAAAGGGGAAGCGGAGAAAAGGGAAGCAGAGAAAGGGGAAGCAGAGAAAAGAGAAGTGGAGAAAAGGAAGAATAGGGAAGCGGAGAAAGGGGAAGCGGAGAAAGGGGAAGCGGAGAAAAAGAGAAGTGGAGAAAGGGGAAGAATAGGGAAGCGGAGAAAGGGGAAGCGGAGAAAAAGAGAAGCAGAGAAAGTGGAAGCTTAGAAAAGGGAAGCGGAGAAAAGGGAAGCGAAGAAAGGGGAAGCGGAGTAAAGAGGAAGCGGAGAAAAGAGGGAAGTGGAGAAACAACCGTTTTAAATGTAAATGGCAACTTCACTACAGCGTTATTGGGATCAGGGTCGCTCCCTTTAGTTTTCCTAATTCTCCGGCCATTTGCATTCATTATCCTAGAG
The DNA here is from genome assembly GCA_029465975.1 of Dallia pectoralis. Classification (NCBI taxonomy): domain Eukaryota; kingdom Metazoa; phylum Chordata; class Actinopteri; order Esociformes; family Umbridae; genus Dallia; species Dallia pectoralis. The sequence goes on from CM055757.1 coordinate 11,065,369, forward strand.
AGGAACGATAAGGAGAAACACCGGGTGGTTTGTCGCTAGCTGGCAGGATCAGTAGGAGGGGAAGGTACACTTATCTTACGTGGAGTTGGTGGAGGTGGTCGTGACAAAAGAGAATATTCTTCAAAGGGATCGATAGTTGTTATTCAGAGTCCCTGTAATACCAATAGACCTGACTGACTCTGGCCATGTATTGATTTCAATTTCTTTTTAAGTTAGTGATGGATATGGGACATCCCTGGCATCGGTCAAATAATTACCAACATCTATAAATTAATTGGAAGGCAGAAGAACGCTCAATATTAATTAGGCGTCGCAGTGACTTTGCAAATGAGCCGGTGGACACAAAGGTTTCCAAACACCCTGTCAAATCAGCAGTCACACAGTTTCTGTTGTTTTGTCCCCTAACCAAACACAAGACCACATTAATGTTCATTTAAATTATTTACCGGCCATTTGAACCTCCCTTTCTCCCACGACTTCATAACGTCTAGTCAATAGGTATTTCTTATTGAAGCAAATTCCTCAGGAGAGTCACAGACCGTGACCTGCTGTTTATGTAGTTTTAAAAATGTGTGCTCTAAATGCTGCAGCTACGGGTCAGAACAAAGTCCATGTGTGTGTAAACAGACTTGGTGACTAAACCTGATTCTGGTTCCGATGAAGTTGAATTTGTCTGTCCTATTCCTTCTCCGTTTGCGTAAACGTGCCTCTGGTATGAAGTGGGCTTAGACCAAATACAATACCGCTATGTTATTAGCTGCTGCAGTTAGTTAGAACATCGTGTCAATAATATCTTGATGAGCAGTCTGTTCTGCTTTTTAAAATATTACTACGGATGATTTATTTATAATATTTTATTGAGTGCATCCTTTTTTATCTTCGATAATTGGCGAATTGTATGCGTGTACGTTAACAGTATTAACATCTCTTGGTCAATCCTATCTGGTACAATCACAATAAATAGTGAGGGGGAGGGGGGGGGGCTAACGCAGGCATGTGCTCCACACGGCTTCATGAATATATCATGAAAACCTTTTAGCCTGGAAATAAATTGCTTGATTGACTCAGTGAGTATCGGTTCACAGGTTCTGCCCCAACGTCCTCGACCGGACGGCTGCATACATGGCCTCCCGAAGATTGTGGCTATCGAACACAATCACAAAGCAACTAATTATCCCACATCCAAGTTACCGCGAGGCTCTGCCCTTTGAGAGAAGCGAATATCAAACGAGCTGACTACGAGCTGAATAATCACTAGTGTTTCGATCGTGCCGGAGTTGGCGGACGGAGGAAGATGGGGTTTTGGCATTTTGTCCCGGCGCTATTGGTGTGACCGTGAAACTTAGAATGTTAAGCGTTTCGATGTTTCGATTTCTGTGGTGACTCTCTGCACTCCGTGGACAAATATCACAAAAACCTCGGCCCTGGTCGCTAATGGTATGTTTGTGGAAATATTAATGTGGGTTGTGAGTGCGTTAGCTCAAGTGCAAAGCCTCTACTTAGCAAATGAGTGACCTTCTCTGGCGTCCAGCTCGGCGTCGCATCATTGGTTCAACCTCCAAGTTCAAGGTCGACCCAAAGTCGTGTTCTGGAGTTGCGTCTGAAGGACCATATCTTCCTATTTCACTATAGGCCATTTTTTACTTCTGTCCCAGCCTGTAGATGGCGTCGTTAACCCTAATTATTTACAACTGCTTTGACTAGGGAAACCCGTGACAGGTTGGAGTGAAGAAACTCAAAATTCTGGGTTCCACAATCCAATAAATCAGAACCAGTGTGACACATTGTTGACGTTTGTTAGAAGATTTTCTGAAGAGTTGAATTCAATTGCAGCTTTGACGCGTTTGTGTTGACTGACTGTTGATGACTGGATAATAGAGAACAGCATTTGGTGACATTTCTAACTCTGTACTCTCACATCCCATCCCTGGGGAGGTAAGGGACATTTCCCCCAAACATGACTAGGTTGAGTTAGATTGTGCTGATAAGAGTACTCTACCCAGCAAAGACACGCAACAAAGCGTCTTTGCACAAACATAAAACTGTCACAGTGCAGCAGCGTCAGTCGGCTCAAATCTAATACACATCCAAACACATTCAAACCACTGCCAAACACATCCAAACACATCCAAAAACATCCAACCACATCCAAAGCCTTCCAAACTCATCCAAACCCTTCCAAACACATCCAAACACATCCAAACCCTTCCAAACACATCCAAACCCTTCCAAACACATCCAAACCTTTCCAAACACATCCAAACACTTGCAAAACATTGTCGAAATACAGAGCAACAGCCCTCTGGAGAGAGCAATCACCACTTCCTCAACTTGACCCAGGCTGAATGTTGCAGTACATGGATATGTGATGAGCGAGACCATACATTGATCAGCATGGCTGTCCACTGGTTCTGCTATCAGGCTGTTCACATCAATTCCTCACCTTCCTGACTGATACAGTTCACAGAGCTCTGATCTATTAACTAACGAGTGAGTAGATGACTCAGAAGAGAAGAAGAAGACATTGATTTTATCTTCAACTCTTTACCTAGCCCAGCCTGGTCCAAACCACAACGACATCGACAAAAAAAAGAACAAGACCAATTTACTTTGAGATTTGGGGAATTGTTTATTGCGATGTATGAAAATCAAAACCCGAAATGACAATGTTGATATCAGAGACATACAGCTCATTAAAACATTGTGTTTAGGAAAGACTTTAGACGAATATTTTCACTTGCTGAAAGCATACGTTTGTTTACTACATACTTCTTACTTATCTACTTAAAATCCGTACTATATGTACTCCAGTGAGTATGAAAAAACACGGTAAAAAAATATTCTGATAAACTACCCGGCAACTAAACATGCTGGGAAATATTATCAGGAACCATACATGGTCCTTAATACAAAAACTCCGAAAATTCCAAAGAAACTTTTCTCCCAAAGAAAGCAAAAAGCGTACAAATAGTTTTCCGAAACCTACGGTGACAAAATGCCAGACGTAGCAAGGGCACATTTTCCACACACAGTGTGAAACCACCATTTGTAGATGACGGGCGAATCAAACCGCACAGCAGGAGCGCCACAGAACAGTGCACTTGGTCCAATTTCTAAAGCCTCTCCCCCTCTCACCTCCATCCACCAGAACAGGGACACAAATACACTATCAGCATCGAGGCTTAGCTGACATACTGGGTAGCCATTATGGTCCAGATTCCCTCCAGCCGGACAGGCGAAAGCAAACCCCGTCTTTCCCCCTCTCTCTCTCTCTTTCCCCCTCTCTCTCTCTTTCCCCCTCTCTCTCTTCTGCCTCTCCACTAAATCTCTCCCCCTCTCTTTCCTCTTCCTCTCCTCCTCTCTCCCCTTTTCCTCTCCCCTAAATCTCGGCCCCGGTCTCTATTCATCCCTCAATGAGCAATTTAACGTAATCGGGCGCCTGAGAAGCAGCCAGCGCTCGGAGGATGTCAGGTAGGGCGTTATTACGCTGGAGAGAAAAGCACAGGGAGACGGAGAGAAAGAAACACAAGAACATGGAGAGAGAGAGAAAGAGAGAGAGGAATTGGGCAGGTGCAAGCCACATGCATACAAGGTGCAGAAGAGGGCGGGCCCGGTGTGAGAGGAGGGGGCGTGGCTCCCTGTGAGGCGAGGGGGAACATCTGTGCCTATTACAGAAGAACACAAAAGACTGGGAAGGGGGTTTCCAACAAGAGCCGGGCCTCAGCAAAACACCGCAGGCCGAATTACAAGCCCCAATTTGAGGTTTTCAGTGCCGCCTGCCATTAGCATTTGAAAACCCTCGGCTGTGAGTGCTGCTCTAGGGGAGACTCACTGGGTTTAGGGAAGGATCTTGATGTGTGAAATAGGAGAAGTCGGGCCAGAACCCAGAGAGGCCAGAACCCAGTGAGGCAAGAACCCAGTGAGGCAAGAACCCAGAGAGGCCAGAACCGAGTGACGCCAGAACCCAGAGAGGCCAGAACCCAGAGGGAGCATCTGTCTGTAGTGTGTTACTACATTATCACTATGATCTCCTGGGGAATGTATTGGACGTTTGCTGTAGAAACATTTACATAGTGTGCATGGAGATAAGAAATCTCAGATTGTTTTAGAATGCTGGATACTTCTCAAATCCCATGTGTGAAACGGTTCAAAATATAAATGCACATTCTGAAAACCATTGTGAAAAATGGCACTTGGTATTCTTTTTTTTGGTTCTGTTTGGTTCCGTGTGCTTCCGTGCGGTTCCGTGTAATAATAATAATTATAATGTGCCATAACCAGTGTTTGACCGTAGTATTGTTCACAAGACTCTGGCTCTGTTCGGTGGCGAACACTTGGGACTTGGTATTACTTATTCAGCAGCCACAGAACTGTATATGTTGACTTAAATATTACACTTGATTCCAAGACACTAAGTGCCTGGCTGGAGTGAATTATACATGACAAATCAGTGGCTGAGTTATTAGTCGTGGCATCACTGTGCACTGTCTGACTCAATCGGTCGTGCTCGAAAACAGGTATCGTTTGAAGCGTTACCAGGGACAGAGGTGATCACTCCAGACCGGGAAAACACGATCTGAAGGGGCGAGATTCACCTCAAATCGATAAGAAAAGCCAAAACGCCAACTCAGATGCAACACCTTGTGTTGACGAGCCACAATAAGTGGATCAAAATGAATTGCTGTCAGCGAATTGTGATTTAGTCTTAACTGACCTGCACTTGTGACAACAGAGAGACGGAATCCACAAAAACTACACTGTCCAATGAGACGATGTAGTTTCTGTATTGCATCATACGCAAACAGAGATATGAGAAGTTGAAGCTATGTTATTAGCTGCTAACCTGACAGGAATGCCCCAATTAGCATCTGGATACACACATCTAAAATGACCATCTGGATACACACATCTAAAATGACCATCTGGATACACACATCTTAAATGACCGTCTGGATACACACATCTAAAATGACCATCTGGATACACACATCTTAAATGACCATCTGGATACACACATCTTAAATGACCATCTAAATACACACATCTTAAATGACCGTCTGGATACACACATCTTAAATGACCATCTAAATACACACATCTTAAATGACCATCTGGATACACACATCTAAAATGACCATCTGGATACACACATCTAAAATGACCATCTGGATACACACATCTTAAATGACCATCTGGATACACACATCTAAAATGACCATCTGGATACACACATCTAAAATGACCATCTAAACACACATCTTAAATGACCATCTGGATACACACATCTTAAATGACCATCTGGATACACACATCTAAAATGACATCATGATACACACATCTAAATGACTTAAATGACACCATCTAAAATGACCATCTGGATACACACATCTAAAAAGACCATCTGGATACACACATCTTAAATGACCATCTGGATACACACATCTAAAATGACCATCTGGATACAAACATCTAAAATGACCGTCTGGATACACACATCTAAAATGACCATCTGGATACAAACATCTAAAATGACCGTCTGGATACACACATCTAAAATGACCATCTAAATACACACATCTTAAATGACCATCTGGATACACACATCTAAAATGACCATCTGGATACACACATCTAAAATGACCATCTGGATACACACATCTTAAATGACCATCTAAATACACACATCTTAAATGACCAGCTGGATACACACATCTTAAATGACCATCTAAATACACACATCTAAAATGACCATCTAAATACACACATCTTAAATGACCATCTAAATACACACATCTTAAATGACCATCTGGATACAGACATCTTAAATGACAATCTAAATACACACATCTTAAATGACCATCTAAATACACACATCTTAAATGACCATCTAAATACACACATCTTAAATGACCGTCTGGATACACACATCTAAAATGACCGTCTGGATACACACATCTAAAATGACCATCTGGATACACACATCTAAAATGACCATCTGGATACACACATCTAAAATGACCATCTAAATACACACATCTTAAATGACCATCTGGATACACACATCTAAAATGACCATCTGGATACACACATCTAAAATGACCATCTAAATACACACATCTTAAATGACCATCTGGATACACACATCTAAAATGACCATCTGGATACACACATCTAAAATGACCATCTGGATACACACATCTTAAATGACCATCTAAATACACACATCTTAAATGACCATCTGGATACACACATCTTAAATGACCATCTAAATACACACATCTAAAATGACCATCTAAATACACACATCTTAAATGACCATCTAAATACACACATCTTAAATGACCATCTGGATACACACATCTTAAATGACATCTAAATACACACATCTTAAAAATGACCATCTAAATATCACACATCTTAAATGACATCTTAAATGACCATCTGGATACACACATCTAAAATGACCATCTGGATACACACATCTAAAATGACCATCTAAATACACACATCTTAAATGACCATCTGGATACACACATCTAAAATGACCATCTGGATACACACATCTAAAATGACCATCTGGATACACACATCTTAAATGACCATCTAAATACACACATCTAAAATGACCATCTGGATACACACATCTTAAATGACCATCTAAATACACACATCTTAAATGACCATCTAAATACACACATCTTAAATGACCATCTAAATACACACATCTTAAATGACCATCTAAATACACACATCTTAAATGACCATCTAAATACACACATCTTAAATGACCATCTGGATACACACATCTAAAATGACCATCTGGATACACACATCTAAAATGACCATCTGGATACACACATCTAAAATGACCATCTAAATACACACATCTTAAATGACCATCTGGATACAAACATCTAAAATGACCATCTAAATACACACATCTAAAATGATACAAACATCTAAAATGACCATCATCATCTAAAATGACCATCTGGATACACACATCTTAAAATGACCATCTGGATACACACATCTTAAATGACCATCTGGATACACACATCTAAAATGACCAGACACATCTTAAATGACCATCTGGATACACACATCTTAAATGACCATCTGGATACACACATCTAAAATGACCATCTAAATACACACATCTTAAATGACCATCTGGATACACACATCTAAAATGACCATCTGGATACACACATCTTAAATGACCATCTGGATACACACATCTAAAATGACCATCTGGATACACACATCTTAAATGACCATCTGGATACACACATCTAAAATGACCATCTGGATACACACATCTAAAATGACCATCTGGATACACACATCTAAAATGACCATCTGGATACACACATCTAAAATGACCATCTGGATACACACATCTAAAATGACCGTCTGGATACACACATCTTAAATGACCATCTGGATACAGACATCTTAAATGACCATCTAAATACACACATCTTAAATGACCATCTAAATACACACATCTTAAATGACCATCTGGATACAAACATCTAAAATGACCATCTGACCATCTAAATACACACATCTAAAATGACCATCTAAATACACACATCTTAAATGACCATCTGGATGACCATCACACATCTAAAATGACCATCTGGATACACACATCTAAAATGACCATCTGGATACACACATCTAAAATGACCATCTAAATACACACATCTTAAATGACCATCTGGATACACACATCTTAAATGACCATCTAAATACACACATCTTAAATGACCATCTAAATACACACATCTTAAATGACCATCTAAATACACACATCTTAAATGACCATCTGGATACACACATCTAAAATGACCATCTAAATACACACATCTAAAATGACCATCTAAATACACACATCTAAAATGACCATCTAAATACACACATCTTAAATGACCATCTAAATACACACATCTTAAATGACCATCTGGATACACACATCTAAAATGACCATCTGGATACACACATCTAAAATGACCATCTGGATACACACATCTAAAATGACCATCTGGATACACACATCTAAAATGACCATCTGGATACACACATCTTAAATGACCATCTGGATACACACATCTAAAATGACCATCTAAATACACACATCTTAAATGACCATCTGGATACACACATCTAAAATGACCATCTGGATACACACATCTAAAATGACCATCTGGATACACACATCTAAAATGACCATCTGGATACACACATCTAAAATGACCATCTCAAAAACGTTCATTTCAGTACCAAATCACTCCCTCTGCTGGAATAGGAGACTCATTGTGTGAGAGGAGAGCATACCCCTAAACCACCCCTATCTCACCCCCTATCTCACCCCTATCTTACCCCTAACTCACCCCTAACTCACCCTAATCTCACCCCTATCTTACCCCTATCTCACCCCCTATCTCACCCTAATCTCACCCCTATCTCACTCCCTATCTCACCCTAAACTCACCCCTAACTCATCTCACCCCTATCTTACCCCTAACTCACCACTATCTCCCCCATAACCCCTATCTCACCCCTAACTCACCCCTAACTCACCTCTATCTCACCCCTAACTCACCCTAATCTCACCCCTATCTCACCCCATCACTCCCACACAACTAGCTGAAATATCAATGAGGTGGCCAATCTACTCTCTGAATCAGTATAAGTTGAATGGGAAGCCATATGTGAACGCACCTCCTCAGAATCCCTCTAAATTCGCCAAACGGGTCCATTTTTCTCCCGGCTTTACCCCCCGCTGAGGAGAAATCATCTCAGAATTAGGTGAGGAGAGGCTTTCCGTGGAGACGGTTGACCCTTTTTCCTTCACGTAAGTGCATTTTCCTGATCGTGAGTCGGATGAATGACGACATAACAATACATTATGCAAGTGATTTCCTCTGGTCTGATGACATTCTGCTCTGGAGAACCTGGCAGTAGGAGGAGATGAGGAGAGGAGGAGAGGAGGAGAGGAGAGGAGGAGAGAAGGAGAGGAGGGGAGGAGGAGGAGAGGAGGAGAGGAGAGGAGGAGAGGAGGAGAGGAGGAGAGGAGGAGAGAAGGAGAGGAGATGAGGAGAGGAGAGGAGGAGAGGAGGAGAGAAGGAGAGGGGGAGAGGAGATGAGGAAAGGAGAGGAGGAGAGGAGGGGAGAGAAGGAGAGTAGAGGAGAAGAGGAGGAGAGGAGAGGAGGAGAGAGGAGAGGAGGAGAGGAGAGAAGGAGAGAAGGAGAGGAGGAGAGAAGGAGAGGAGAGAAGGAGAGGAGGAGAGGAGAGGAGGAGAGGGGGAGAGTTCTGTAAGCACCCGTGTTGACATTAACAGAATGTCAGGCCTGAGTCGTTCCCATTTCTCTGAGATCCGTGAACAGCTTCGAACGGCCCCAAATACTGTCATGAGGGACTGATCGTTACATAATCTGGTTGATCAATATCTTCAGATCCCGTGGATTTACGTTAAGAATGAGAATCATGAAGTGTTTTATTCAGCAAGTTCGTGTTCACGAACAAGGAATTCGTTTTGACAAATACCAATAATACGAACAATATGACTAATACGAGCGAGAGAGAGACCATGTCTAGCTAAGAACATACATTGTTTAAGTAGAATGTTAAATGTAAATGTGTTCAGGGATCTGGAGTGAACTGTGGAGGTTGGAGTAGATGAACAGAAAGTTCAAGCTAATAAAAACATCACTATAAGCCCTGTTCCCATGAACACAATATTCACTGTGTTAAAGCAGTGGTAGTAAACCTGAAGGTAGACGTCCTACACAAGAATCACAGATATGAACACACCACCACATTGGAGTAGCAATCAATCTTCAAGGTCACGGCATTTAATTGTCAACTTGGCCTGATCTTGAGTCTGGCCCAGAATTCCCAGCCGAGACCAAGAACAGCAGGAATAGGGAAATTGGCCCACATGAAGTCAGCATATTTCCTAATTTACTGAAGATAAAGCAAAAAGGGGGGCACCCGGGTTCAAGTATTGTAACAGAAAGCCGATAGAATCCAAATATGGTGGCATGCATATTGACAAAACAGGCTGCATCAGCTCCGGCGAATACAGAGAGCAGCTGACCAATCTGTTCAGAGAGAGAGAGAGAGAAAGAGAGAAAGAGTGAGGGAGAGAGAGAGAGTGAGGGGAGAGAGAGAGAGGGGAGAGAGAGAGAGAGAGAGAGAGGGAGAGAGAGAGAAAGAGTGAGAGAGAGAGAGAGAGAGAGAGAGAGAGGGAGAGAGAGAAAGAGAGAAAGAGTGAGGGAGAGAGAGAGAGTGAGGGAGAGAGAGAGAGGGAGAGAGAGAGAGAGAGAGAGAGAGAGAGAGAAAGAGTGAGAGAGAGAGAGAGAGAGGGAGAGAGAGAAAGAGTGAGAGAGAGAGAGTGAGAGAGAGAGAAAGAGTGAGGGAGAGAGAGAGAGAGAGAGAGAAAGAGTGAGGGAGAGAGAGGGAGAGAGAGAGAGGGGAGAGAGAGAAAGAAAGGAGTGAGGGAGAGAGAGAGAGAGAGAGAGAGAGAAAGAGTGAGGGAGAGAGAGGGAGAGAGAGAGAGAGAGAGAGAGAGAGAGAAAGAGTGAGGGGAGAGAGAGAGAGAGAGAGAGAGAGAGAGAAAGAGTGAGGGAGAGAGAGGGTGTGTGGGAGAGAGAGGGAGGGAGAGAGAGAGGGAGGTAGGGTGTGTGTGTATTATCCATGTCATGTGTGACAGAAAGATCTAGTAAAGATCTGTAGGGCCCAACTAAGGAAAATTCATTTTCCAGTTTAGGGGTAAAGTTAACGAGAAAACATACAATGGACATTAATGTAACAACTGGTGTAGCTTTTGGGTTTGGGTTTTACCAGGTCAAGTTAGCGTTAAGTTAATCGAAAGATAAACTAGCGTGTCTGTGAGAGACAGACCGAGGAACAGACAACACTACAAAAAATGTAATCACATAAAAATTCTAAAACCATCACTGCTAAACAAATTTCAGCCTGTGCTTTCTGGACGTCCCATCCAGGTGCTGAGCGGTCTCACAATACAGAGAGGATGTCCATGATCTCCCTGGCATGTTTAATCTGATGCTGTTGTCCTATCGACTTACTGGAATTTACTCTGGTTGGGACGACGCCTAATCTGTTCAACAGGAAGAGAGGATCTTAATGACAGTCCCTTTTTTCTCGATCAAGTCCGACGGCGAAAATGCATCTACCGATATTCGAGTTCTGATCTGAAATCCCATGCTGCTGTGTCGAAAGCTTTTTATCTCTGTGTGTGTGTGTGTGCGTGTGTATGTGTGTGCGTGCATGCGTGTGTGTGTGTCCATTCAGGAAGTATATCGATACGAGCCAGGGCTTAATCCTTTCACTTCAAACCCTCCAATCACAGAGGCGCACCATCAGATTAGAGGTCATTCAACTACCTGTTCTCCATTCAAAATAAACAAGGAGCACAGGAAGTGCACCTCCTCTATGAGTCACATGACCGCGGCCGTAATGAAACTCTAATGTATTCGGGCGTTCTGCCTCTATCTCCGGCGTGGCAGGCGGCTGTTATATCGTTGATATTGTGTAAATCGCGTGCACTGTGTGGCACATTGTCACTGTATGAGAATGCCAACTGGGTCACAAGCGATGATGATGATGACGCCATTTCAAAAAGGACTGCTGTTCCAGGCCAAATGCTTTATGTAACTATCAACAAAGTGTTTTTATTTCGTTATCTCCAATTCCAATGTGGGGACATGAAAGACGGGAGGATCCAAGGAACGTCCTGGTTTAGGAACGTTCGTTTTATTTTTATTTCGCAGGGATTTCCGACCGCGAGCCTTCATTTGGTTTTCTGCATGCGCCGGGGCACAACGCCTGAGCGGTCACGGCGTGTGGGTGGGGCTCCCGGTCACAACCTGAACGGCTGCCTCTCATTGGACGGTCGTCTGGGGAAGGCTGTCGGACGGTTTAGACTCACGGAAATCTCCTCCTGTGTCCATGCCGGTTTCTGTTGGTCTGTCTTGTGGTACGCCATGGCGTTACAAACCCGAATGGAAAGACCGTGTCCGTGTTTTTGTACAGGGTGGCGAAACAACTGAATTTGTTCCTCCATGCACGGTACACATGCAATTAGCAGTAAACTGATTTTAAGAAAAACGTTAAATCTTTATCTCCGTTATCTCCGGAGGGTTTTTAAGAGCCGAGCTATTAAAACAGCGAGCGTTTTTAACATCAACCTGTTAACGCATCTTATCAAAATACTCTCAGCCACCCGGCCTTTTCCCTCATTTCAAGTCAATTACGGCGGAGTAGCAATTTACACAGCCGAGAAAACAATTGATAGGGTAGCAGAAAGAGAAATATAAATGGTGCCGTCTTTTGTTCGCTTTTTCACAAAGTGGCAAGATAATGGCACAAGACATGGCAAGGGGTTTCAGGAACATTCTTCAGCGCCACACAGACAGTCTTCATCACTGAACAGAGTAATCATGGATTAGTGGGTTGAGGAGAGCCAGGAAGCATATCTGCTCTGAGATCAAGGTCACAACATCTCACAGGGAAGACAGTGGAAGTACGGCTGTGGAATGAAAAACATCACCTCCTGGAGCTATATTGATCTGTATTCTAGTTTCTCTTTCACTCTGGTGTGAATTCGTTTCTCTCGTAGACTTATTATGTTTGTATTACAATGTCCACAATGGATCACTGTTTTAGAAAGTAGGGCCTGTCATACGAGAGAGGAGGTCAGAGCTGTGCATGTCGTTTCCAAATAGAAACGTCTTTATAAAATTCCTTCATCCCAAGGCCGTCAATTTGATCACTCGTGACTGGAACCTGGAAAATGATCATCTTGATTTTATAGTGTAATTTCAGCAGGGACTGAAAATACCTTGGAATTATAGGTTCAAAAAAGACCTGCAGAAAGACAATAAAATGTCGTGCAAATGTTTGGAGAGATCTATAGCGATTACCTCAGGAATTGAAGGGAGGGCATGCTTGGGTTTTCCCGGCTCGACAGCTGCTAGCTCAGACAACACAACCCTGCGCTGTGCGTCCAGCAGACTGAGTCTGCACACACAGATCAATACCCCCCCCCGCCCCCAGCATAAGGTCCACTGAGGCGTGGCAGCCAAACTCAGGTCCAAATGCAACCGAGCCAAATGCCCTTTACAACAAAGTGAAGGCTTCTTCATCTTGTTTATTCATCCGGTGTACCTTGGCACTTTGCCAGGAAGACGACACGTGAAACATACATGGAGCATACATGGAACATACATGGAACACTTGTTTGATGAAATAACCATGAACCAATCAGAAGCCGGTATGGTACTCCAGCCGCAGTAGGGATGACCAGACAGACACATGGACTAAACAAATGATAACTGCCTCACCTCAACAAAAAATGTGCTTTGTTTATTCTGATCCAAAATGAATTAGCTGTTGTCTTCTTTTCCAAGGACTTTATTAAGTAATGTAAATCATTTGTCACTGCCAAGAGAAAGCTGCTCTTGAGTACTGTAGCATAAGTCGTTTCATTGTTTCAGAGCAGTTAATTTATTGACTTAGTGCTTAATTGAATAACTGAAGCAATTTCTTGTTCAAAGTCACCTCACCTGGTTGTTGGCTGTTGGTGAAACAGTCAATCATCCACTCATTCACGTGTCTGCACAATAGATAGGTGACTAATTCCAGGAATTACACATGAAAATCACATGTTCATGGCCTGCCATCTATCCTGCTAAAATGACCGGGAGTGATCAGGAGAACTGTGTTAAGCATTAATATTGTGTTATATCATTTCTTTTGACTCCTGCTTGCTAAGTGTGCCCAACCATTGTAGATTTATTTATCTCAAAAGCCGGTGGGACTTTTCAAAGCAGAAACCAAAAGCTCAAAACCAAGTGGGTCCATGTTGAAGGCGGGTCCATGTTGATGATGCTGTGCTTCAAACTGATTGGTTGTTTGACTGGGAATCAGACATGTCAATCATAGGAAGCATCCTGCTCCATTACTGGGAGCCACAGACACACACCCTCATACCCTCCACCACAGCCACCGTCTGACTCTCTGGCACAGCCACCGTCTGACCCTCCACCACAGCCACCGTCTGACTCTCTGGCACAGCCACCGTCTGACTCTCTGGCACAGCCACCGTCTGACTCTCTGGCACAGCCACCGTCTGACTCTCTGGCACAGCCACCGTCTGACCCTCCACCACAGCCACCGTCTGACTCTCTGGCACAGCCACCGTCTGACTCTCTGGCACAGCCACCGTCTGACCCTCCACCACAGCCACCGTCTGACACTCTGGCACAGCCACCGTCTGACTCTCTGGCACAGACACCGTCTGACTCTCTGGCACAGCCGCCGTCTGACTCTCTGGCACAGCCGCCGTCTGACTCTCTGGCACAGCCACCGTCTGACTCTCTGGCACAGCCACCGTCTGACTCTCTGGCACAGCCACCGTCTGACTCTCTGGCACAGCCACCGTCTGACTCTCTGGCACAGCCACCGTCTGACTCTCTGGCACAGCCACCGTCTGACTCTCTGGCACAGCCACCGTCTGACTCTCTGGCACAGCCACCGTCTGACTCTCTGGCACAGCCACCGTCTGACTCTCTGGCACAGCCACTGTCAGACGCAGATGCTCTAACTCGGCTGAGAGGACACAAACCTGCACCATATAAACGAGATAATCAGACCTACTGCAAAATCCTTTCAATACATTCCCTGGTCGGCCAGAAATGATTTCCTGCTCACTTCCTCTTGACCAACCATCAATTCAGGAAAACCAGGGAATTTATTAAAATTCTAGAACATAAATCTGTCAAACGATAAAATCCTTAAATGCCATTCAGAGACGATCACTTACAGGACTTCTGTGGCGAGTATCAAGTTCTGACAACATCTTAAAGTTTTTCCCAGACGTGGCCGATTCACCACAACGTCCGCAAAAGGCCCCGGAGCACTAAGAGCCGAAAACACCGTTCCGTCTGACACAGCCGGGATGATGGAGCGCTTCAATAACCACTGTGCTACGCCTGGCTACACCTCCCATCACACCCAGCACTGCCCTGGTCCTCAGAGAGCTTTCCAACAAAAAAACACCCACTCCCCCCAGTTCTGCTTTGATCCAGTTGGAGTGCGTAGGGTTTGGATGGAGTAAAGCCCTTACGAATCAACAGCCTGGCGATTCTCTCACAGCACATCCACCGAAATTGAAAACCTGCGGCTGTCATTCCGCTCTTCAAGGGGGACGACAAGCTAGAGCCAAACTGTTATAGGCCAATTACTGTCCATTGTAATGTGTTTGAATGTCTCGACAGATAACAGATAACCCTACACCTTGAGTCCCACCGTATTTTCTGTCTCCAGTGTTGCTTTAGAGCTGGTGATTGGTGACCCTGGGAGACTCGAAAATAGTCTGAATCGTACTTCATGTCTACTACAGACCACAAGCAGTACGGTGCTGCTGCTGTTTCTATCAACTCAACCACCTTCGGTCATCCTTGAATGACCTGTCCTAGTTTCCACGCCTCTTGCGACTTGTCGTTCGTATTTTTAAGGTTTTTTACATGTCCAGGCTGACATTTATGTTCATGTCCAACGTATCTCCGTCAACTGAGCCTTTCTCTTTTATGACCGTGCCGAAGCACTCATCGGGACGCAGGGCTGTTCACCCGATCGCATCGCTGTGTTTATTTTCATCTTCACCCCTTTCAGATAGGTCAGACATTAGAAAAACCTATTATCTGGGCTTCCCAGAGACGCTGCTGGAAAAGTTGATTTGCAACGCCCGATTGAATCTCCTTATCCCAGTTCGCCATCCAGCTGACATCTAGACGGAGCACAGAGACAGCTAGACCGAGCCATGATGGGATGACACATACGCGGCGAGAGGAATCGTCTAAAGCAGGCAGAAAGGCCAGTCAGAGGACACGTCGGTGCTTGGACGTCCAGGGGGGGTGTCATGTGTATGTAAAGACGCCCCTCTCCCGGACCTCTTAAAACCCATTCCCCACCGCTTTCCAAACCTTTATCTACTGCCATTACACCCATTTGTCAGTCGGTAAACAAAACCTGTCACGCCAGGCACACAGACCTCACCCCTCCTGCCCTACACACACACACCGTCAGACGAGTAATAATTTATAGGGCGTCCGAGCGCTGAAGGTCGCCGAGGACATCCATTAAATGACTGTAACTTGGCTAATTGAAGCCAACTCCTTATAAAGGGACGGAGAGGGGGCTGGGGGGCGAGCGGGGGTCTTGTTGACTCGGCCAGCCGGCACGGCTGAGTGGGGGTCAACGGCACAAAGAGATCCATTATAGCTTTATCTGGGCAAATAGAGGAGACAAGAGTCCCGTCTAGAGGGTAAGGATTGGTAGGGAGGGAGGAGGGAGGAGGAGGTGCAGACGGGTGAGAACCCTGTAGAGAGGAGGCCTCGGTGGAGTGTTAGGGGAACACATCCAGCAGGGGCAGACGAACACTCACCCTAGAAACGGAGCACAATTAGGTCCGCGACATGACATCTAATCACATTCAACTGCCTTACAGACTGAGCCTAATTTCATTCTGTACGCCCTTCATTCATGTGACAAGTAGTGGTTGTTTTCGTTGCCTACTGGTTTGTAATTAGGGGACTGGAACACAACGGAAACCAAGGAATGTCATGGCAACGTGCACGGGGAAATTCCTGATTCGGAGACATCCCGTATCACCATTTACCAACAGCAAAAGTAGCCGACACAGGGTGTCGTTTGAATGTGTTGAGGCACAATCAGAGGCGAACGCTTCATGAAAACTGCTGAACATACAAGAACATCTTCCACCATCTCCACCACTTAATACACATTACGTGCAGTTACGCTACCAGCTCATGCGACAGAGCTAGAACGTTGAACTGTTGTAGAGGTAGAAAATAAACAGTATATATTCGACGAATATACATGCTGTGATCGAGGCTTTGCTTTACTTTTCTAGTAGTGTTTCTGGAGTAAAGTGGCAAACTATTTGACAATACAGCTGTGTCTAAGGGCATGCCACGCTGGTTGTCACAGGTCAAAAAGAAGGTAACCTTCACTAAGGTTCTGAGTTAATCAAGCATTTATCTTGGAGCTCTCTATCGAATTAAATGTCTCTACCGTTGGCCAAGAATAGACTTAAAAGAATCCACAATTATCGTCACATGTCAACTTGTAAAGTTGTCTCACTTTCTGTTCCAAGAAGAGATCGCCTTGGAGACCAGACAGTTGAAGGTTTAGTGGCGGGTATGCCTGTTCTACACCTCCACACATTGGCTGTCCGGAAACACAGACAACATTGTCTAACAGCTGATGAGAAAATCCACCAAAATAGAGTATTTGGAGATTAACACCACAATCAGAAATACAGGATAAGGGCCGCGCAAGAAATCAATGTTTTATCAAAATTGGAAAGTGGAGGCCCCACAGCCAAAATGTTAGCAGAAAGTCGTAGATATGTGGTCATTTTCTCTCCGCTCTGACTGAATAGTCATAATATCGGGGCATGAAGAAAATAAAAGAGGGTGAAATTGACTAGTGACACAATTCCTCTGAGAACCAGAATTCACCGGAGCTGAACTTGGGTTTGTTACCAACACCGGGCTGTGCGATATCACTCTGGTCCGGGTCAGTGAAGTAAAAAGTTGCACAGATTTGTTAGACGCTCCCCTCATTTTGTTCTGGTTGAACGGGACACAAAGGGCTGACCTCCAGGCCATATTGGAAAAGCTCACCGAGGTGCCGATGTAATCATCAACCGTGGTCGCGGGGCAGAGAGGCCGGCATCAGATCTGGCTAAAGCGCCACAAACAGTCGGACAGACTCCAACCGGGGTCCTGAGATGGAGTTTACCACGAGGCCAAATAGCCCCGGGGAAATAAGCAAACTAAAATAGGGAACGCGAGTGAGGAAATTGATTTATCTGCAAACTAATCAGGGGGTCCATTTTTAGTGAGTCTGAATTTAGATTTTGATTGGATTCCTTGTGACACCAGGGTTATCAATGTGTCTCGTACAGGGCGGGGTAATTTCATGGTGGATGTCTGTGCTGCGTTCTGATGTATGCAGTGCTTCATGGGAAATGACTGCTGGCTGATTTTAACCGCCAGGTGTTGAGAAGTTCTTCAAGTATAGGGGGTCATTTTGTTGTGTCAGGTTTGTCATATATTTTTACTTAAACCGCACAGTCGACGTCACAATCGATGCTTATATTCGAATGTAACGGCGTGGTTATTTGAGAAGGTTGTCATGTGAAGTCGTTTACAGTTTAACGTTTACTCAAAATGATTGTCAATTAAAACTACGTATGCCCATATTACACATTCCTCAAAGCGGGACTCACCCCAAGCCTCCTCCCCCATCCCGCTCTGGTCGGTAAAACATTTAATCCTATTGGCACCTTTTCACTCAGACAGAAAAGAAATTAACAGAAAAAGTATTCCATAAACTTTGCTGCTCCCTAATTAAACCTGCGGTTCAACCCGACTAACCTCAAACATTTCAGACACTCATTAAACTAGACAGAGGATTTCATTTGGCTGCACTACAGTAGCTCAACTCTCACCTCAGATCAATTTTACACCCCTGTCCCTGGCCATTTATGACAATGGAATAGAAGTGGAATAGCAAATGAATCGGTAGTTAGGAAACAGTGTCAGCGCGCTACATGTGAACCGTCTTTATTGATCCCGGTTTCATTTGAATTTGGCTCCCTCAATTCTCACGTCTCTTTCGCCTCTTCGATCAGGTGCACAGAAAGTGTTTATTGAATTCGGCATCTGGCGTGCTGACTAGCAATGTCTCGAGCCAATTTGGCCTGTAATAACTTTGGCAAGCAGACAGCATTCATATCATATTCATCCGATTTTGTGTGTTAGCTAAATGTGCGTTGTCCATCAAAGATAATAGGGAATCCATAGAAAGTGACATTAAAAAACACTTTGGGGTGCATGCCTGCTAAATGCCAACATGTGTCCAGATGTTTCCTACTGTACAACGTCAACATTTCCGGATTGTTCTATGTTTTGGCTAAATTTCTAATTCCAACCTATCCTCGGGCTTCACTGCTAATGGCTACATGTTCGTAATCTTTGTCCAGTGTGGTTTTGAACATACTCGGAACATACATTGAACATACTCGGAATAGCCTATCGTGTGGAAATCATTAGACATACCTTCTAATGTAGCACATTCTAATTTCATTTAAGTTGCAGCCAAGACTGCAAAATGCCAAGTACCGTGAGAGGCAGTCTTTGATGCTTGAGCCAGCCATTATAACATGCTGGAATGTGCTGGAATGTGCTAGCATGGCGTGGCAGCCAGGTGTGCACTCACATATAATTAGCAACACACTTACATATTGGGTTTATATTTACGATGTTAAGTCTAAGTTGAGCTAACTAGCATTGCCTCTGCATTATTTAAGACTTTCCCCTTTTAAGTTAATTATCATATACACAATTTATCAATGTCAGACGACTTTTGCGTTTGATTTCCAATATAAGCCACAAAATTCCTGAGGTAATGTTCATAGCCACAAACTACCTAACAACCTAATTTGAGGAGACTGGTCATGAAAGAATTAAAGATCACGTCTTCACAAGCATCACAATGATTGTCGTCATACTCGGACATTAGAACTTACGCTGCTCTATCATTTCAGAAAAGTAGTTATACAAACTGTACGTTGAAGAACCCATTCTTCCCCTGAGTGGCCCTCAGTCAGAACCCATCTGCCTCATAAATACAAACAGCGCTTAGCTATCCACGTCAAGACACTGCTAATGGTTAACTGCTAATTAAATAGCCGCACTCACCTACTCCCCAAACTGAGCCCGTCCCCCAGGATCTAGATGGATGAATATAATATCTAAACAGAACAATAAATCTGTCAATTTGCACATCAACTGTCCATCAGCTGCCAATTAATGCACAGGAAAAGCTTGTACTACATTCCCTTGTGCCATATGCTCACTACTTAGCACATGATGCGCTAAAAACATTATGAGCACCGGTATGGCTAACAGCTAACAGTTACATATCTACCAGCTAACAGACACATGGCTAACAGCTAACAGACACATGGCTACCAGCTAACAGTAACATATCTACCAGCTAACAGACACATGGCTAACAGCTAACAGACACATGGCTACCAGCTAACAGTAACATATCTACCAGCTAACAGTAACATATCTACCAGCTAATAGACACATGTCTAACATCTAACAGACACATATCTTCCAACTATCAGACACATGCCTAACAGCTAACAGTAACATATCTATCAGCTAACAATAACATATATACCAGCTAAAAGTAACATATCTACCAGCTAACAGTAACATATCTACCAGCTAACAGACACATGTCTAACATCTAACACACGAATGGCTACCAACAAAATGTAACATGTCAAATGGCTAACAGCAACGGGTCTAACATGTAATATACCCCATTGTTAAGAAACCTGTGATCTATGTGTGGAAATGTTCAATTATTCATCTTGCATTATTAAAGGTGGAGTCAAATTAAATGTTTATAAGATGATATGCTGCTTTATTATTCATAGAAATGAACTTTTTATTAGGGAACATGTTTTATGTGAAGTAGACTTGGGTTGCTGATTACATTTCATTGTTTGATCACTAGCTGGGAATACTGCGAGACCTCGAGATTGCCTCCCTTTAGGCAAACACTAAGGAATCATTTATTTGGCCAGTTGTCTTTAGCCAGACACATTAACTAGTTAATGAAAGTTTAAATAGTAACCTTAAATCTCAAAGTTAAACTTTTTAGCCACGTTTTATCGTTTTTCTGGCGGGTAGCACCTGCAAAAATAGATAATTTGCAGCAAAATGTCTTAAAAGCAATAATGAATATTAATGCATTTACTCGAAATGTCATCACCTTAGGCAACAATAACCCAGTTTAGAAAGAAAAATGTATGAATTGGTTTAAGTGCAAACACACAGACAATCCCTGAAGTGGCGAATCCCAAAGTGTCTGGGTCGTGTTGTTGTGTTTACATAATAATATTAAAGATTTAATTGCACCTAAGAAACAACAACAAAGTGCCATTACACAACCATCACTAGATCTCCATAACGCTGAGAAGTGCTCCTGTTGTGGACGAAGTTACAGCGCGGTAATGTAGCAGAGCATTATGGGAAAACCATAGATCCTCCTCACACTCCTCTGGTCAGAGGAAAGGCAAGGGGGACCCAAGCAAGTTCCCGCCGTCGAGGTCAGGTCACTGAGGTCTCCGGAGTTCATGTGTACTTTTGATGTGAAACTTAAGCTCCACAAGAGCTTCCTAATTGGATTAGAGCTCAATGAAGAGCCTCGACGACACTCTTCATCCCCTGCCTTTGTCTGCCTCGGTGACGAATGGAGCTTAAGGGGGGGTGGGTGGGGGTGGGGGGTGAGCGGGGCATGCCGCAGTGGCCCAGATAAGCCGACCAACCAAGGGATTAGGTGAGGTGTATCAGCCAATTAAAGACCAGAGCCAGGTGTCGGGCGAATTTCTGAGGAAAATTGAGACCTCTTCTCACATCTGTCCAATTTCCCCGCTCGTTAGCCTACAGCCACCTGTCAGAGGGCTTGAGAGGCAAACGTCCCTTTACTTACCCCCCCAACCCCGGGCCAGATATTCCAGGGTAACGGGAGCTGCCCTACCTTGACCCCGCCTCAAACACCTCCCCAATAGCAAGTTAATCAGACTCACCTGGAGGCTCCCAGTCGGCAGAGAGCCCAGACGGCTGCAGACGATTCTGGTGGATCACCCGGGTAAACCCAGCTCACGCCGAATCCGGATCGGGAACTGTCCAACGAATGGTCGACTGAGCCAGGGTGTGATCCGCTATGGTTAGGATGTGGCGATGAAGAAGGAGAGGAGCTTCTCTCCAATAATACGGCAGGAGTATAGGATTTGGATCAGATGGAATGAAACACCTGAGGCACTCTGCTTTAGTCAATTTAGGGCCTGACGGCAACAGGATTGGCAGGTGCTCAGAAGGCAACAGGCTGGAGCAGAAAACCAAATTTACAGTATAAACTCAGACGACCATTACTGTTTCGGGCAACATGGAAATTGTGGTAAAAAAAACAATGAATTCTAAAGTCTGCTCGACACAACAACAAGTCAACCGCGTTCAAAGGTGCGACACTGTTACGTCCCCAGAGTTCTGGGTTCGTTTTTTGGGATTGTTTTGTTGCTGGTGGTTGTTGTGTTTGTGTTTCCCACAGGGAAGAAGGCTTCTGAGACTGATCCAGCAGCTGATTGGTTGTTCAACTGGTGATTGGGACTTGGGACTCCGCCCCTTCATCAGTGGCTGCAGCTGCCTGGGCTCTTTAAAAAGCCCAGGTTTGGATCAGTTCGCTCTCGGTTCCTGCTGACTGGTTGGTTTGTAACATGTGGGGATCTTTATGGTTTTGGGATGGATTCCCTGACATTTTTGTTTAGCACCTTTGGCCTTGTTTTGTGTGTATTAGTTTATCCCTGTTTTGTGTTCCAGTTGGCAGGACGGAGCATTTTGTTTGGTGATTGTTGGTGATTATAATTTGTAATAATTGTCTTTCTCTCCTTTGTTGTTCTTTAGGGAGTTGGGGAGTAGATTTAGAGCTACCCCGGGGTATACATCACCCGTAGGTATACTTCTGTCTAGAACCACTAGCTAGACCTGGGCGGACCACCAGCTGTATGTTTGTTTAGGGCACCTGGGTCGTGTGCCAGATAGGGGTTCTTATGTGTTTGTGTTGCTTGGAGGTTAGTGGTTGTGTTTTGTTTATTTCTTTGCTTTGGTCTGTCCAGCCCTCCCCAATTTCCCAAGAACGTTAGTATTGTTTAGTATTTACGTAATACCGTGGCTAAATAAAAGCATTGTTTTACGGTATTTTTAGTTGTTGTCCTTTTCTCGCACCACAACACCATACTCCCTTTGCTGGCATCGGTGGGCCTGAGCAATGGGTTATCTGGTTCCCCTCCCTTTAGGGAGCTGGAACGTAACAAAATGGGGGCTCGTCCGAGATTTGGATGCCCGTTGCTCAGACCGCCTGATGCTCAGTGGTTGGGGTGTGGTGTTGGGGTGTGAGTAAGGCCTCGTGGTCCCTCTGTTTGTGCCTGCTCTTGCGGGAGCTCTGTTTGTGCCTGCTCTTGCGGGAGCTCTGTTTGTGCCTGCTCTTGCGGGAGCTCTGTTTGTGCCTGCTCTTGCGGGAGCTCTGTTTGTGCCTGCTCTTGCGGGAGCTCTGTTTGTGCCTGCTCTTGCGGGAGCTCTGTTTGTGCCTGCTCTTGCGGGGGCTCTGTTTGTGCCTGCTCTTGCGGGAGCTCTGTTTGTGCCTGCTCTTGCGGGAGCTCTGTTTGTGCCTGCTCTTGCGGGAGCTCTGTTTGTGCCTGCTCTTGCGGGAGCTCTGTTTGTGCCTGCTGCTCTTGCGGGAGCTCTGTTTGTGCCTGCTCTTGCGGAGCTCTGTTTGTGCCTGCTCTGGGGGGGCTCTGTTTGTGTGCCTGCTCTTGCGGGGCTCTGTGCTCTTGTGTGCTCTGCTGCTCTTGCGGGAGCTCTGTTTGTGCCTGCTCTTGGGGGCTCTGTGTGTGCCTGCTCTTGCGGGGGGGGCTCTGTGTGTGCCTGCTCTTGCGGGGGCTCTGTGTGTGCCTGCTCTTGCGGGGGGGCTCTGTGTGTGCCTGCTCTTGCTTGCGGGGGCTGGGGGGGGCTCTGTGTGTGCCTGCTCTTGCGGGGGCTGGAGGGCTGGCTCTTGCGGGAGCTCTGTTTGTGCCTGCTCTTGGGGCTGGCTCTGTGTGTGCCTGCTGCTCTTGCGGGGCTGGCTCTGTGTGTGCCTGCTCTTGCGGGGGCTGGCTCTGTGTGTGCCTGCTCTTGCGGGGGCTGGCTCTGTGTGTGCCTGCTCTTGCGGGGGCTGGCTCTGTGTGTGCCTGCTCTTGCGGGGGCTGGCTCTGTGTGTGCCTGGTGTGCCTGCTCTGCGGGGGCTGTGTGCCTGCTCTTGCGGGGGCTGGCTCTGTGTGTGCCTGCTCTTGCGGGGGGCTGGCTCTGTGTGTGCCTGCTCTTGCGGGGGCTGGCTCGTGCCTGCTCTTGCGGGGGCTGTGTGCCTGCTCTTGCGGGGGCTGGCTCTGTGTGTGCCTGCTCTTGCGGGGCTGGCTCTGTGTGTGCCTGCTCTTGCGGGGGGGGCTGTGCCTGCTCTCTGTGTGTGCCTGCTCTTGCGGGGGCTGGTTCTGTGTGTGCCTGCTCTTGCGGGGCTAGTGGCTCTGTGTGTGCCTGCTCTTGCGGGGGCTGGCTAGTTCTGCTCTTGCTCTTGCGGGGGCTGGCTCTGTGTGTGCCTGCTCTTGCGGGGGCTGGCTCTGTGTGTGCCTGCTCTTGCGGGGGGTTCTGTGTGTGCCTGCTCTTGTGGGGCTGCGGGGGTTCTGTGTGTGCCTGCTCTTGCTGTGGGGGCTGGCTCTGTGTGTGCCTGCTCTTGCGGGGGCTGGTTCTGTGTGTGCCTGCTCTTGCTCTTGGGGCTAGTTCTGTGTGTGCCTGCTCTTGCTGGGGGCTGGTTCTGTGTGTGCCTGCTCTTGCGGGGGCTGGCTCTGTGTGTGGCTGCGGGGGTTCTGTGTGTGCCTGCTCTTGCGGGGGCTGGCTCTGTGTGTGCCTGCTCTTGCGGGGCTGGTTCTGTGTGTGCCTGCTCTTGCGGGGGCTGGCTCTGTGTGTGCCTGCTCTTGCGGGGGCTGGCTCTGTGTGTGCCTGCTCTTGCTGTGTGTGGCTTGCGGGGCTGGCTCTGTGTGTGGCTGCGGGGGCTGGCTCTGTGTGTGCCTGCTCTTGCGGGGGCTGGTTCTGTGTGTGCCTGCTCTTGCGGGGGCTGGCTCTGTGTGTGCCTGCTCTTGCGGGGGCTGGCTCTGTGTGTGCCTGCTCTTGCGGGGGCTGGCTCTGTGTGTGCCTGCTCTTGCGGGGGCTGGCTCTGTGTGTGCCTGCTCTTGCGGGGGCTGGCTCTGTGTGTGCCTGCTCTTGCAGGGGGGCTGGCTCTGTGTGTGCCTGCTCTTGCGGGGGCTGGCTCTGTGTGTGCCTGCTCTGCGGGGCTGCTCTGTGTGTGCCTGCTCTTGCGGGGGCTGGCTCTGTGTGTGCCTGCTCTTGCGGGGGCTGGCTCTGTGTGTGCCTGCTCTTGCGGGGGCTGGCTCTGTGTGTGCCTGCTCTTGCGGGGCTGGCTCTGTGTGGCTAGTTCTGGCTCTGTGTGTGTGCCTTGCGGGGGCTGCTCTGTTGTGCCTGCTCTTGCGGGGGCTGGCTCTGTGTGTGCCTGCTCTTGGGGGCTGGCTCTGTGTGTGCCTGCTCTTGCGGGGCTGGTTCTGTGTGTGCTTGCGGGGGCTGCTCTTGCCTGCTCTTGCGGGGGCTGGCTCTGTGTGTGCCTGCTCTTGCGGGGGCTGGCTCTGTGTGTGCCTGCTCTTGCGGGGGCTGGCTCTGTGTGTGCCTGCTCTTGCGGGGCTGGCTCTGTGTGTGCCTGCTCTTGCGGGGGCTGGCTCTGTGTGCTGCTCTGCTCTGCTTGGGGGCTGGCTCTGTGGGCTGCTCTTGCGGGGGCTGGGGTGCCTGCTCTTGCGGGGGCTGGCTCTGTGTGTGCCTGCTCTTGCGGGGGGGGCTGGCTCTGTGTGTGCCTGCTCTTGCGGGGGCTGGCTCTGTGTGTGCCTGCTCTTGCGGGGGCTGGTTCTGTGTGTGCCTGCTCTTGCGGGGGCTGGTTCTGTGTGCCTGTGCCTGCTCTTGTCTGCTCTTGCGGGGGGCTACTTCTGTTCTGCTCTTGCGGGGGCTACTTCTGTGTGTGTCTGCTCTCTGCTCTTGCGGGGGCTACTTCTGTGTCTGCTCTTGCGGGAGCTCGGTTCTGTCTGCTCTGGCGGGAGCTCGGTTCTGTCTGCTCTTGTGGGAGCTCGTTCTGTGTCGCTCCTGCTCTTGATAGAGTTCGGCATGTCTGTGGTGACGCAGACTCGTTATGTTCGTTGTTTGTATCCCTCTGTCTTTAGGCGTTGTCTGTATTCCCTCCACCGCTGGCTCGTTGTTTGTGTCCCTGGACCAGAGTTAATTGTGTGCAAACAGTGGTTTGCACAAATTTTTTTGGGGGCGTGTTACGTCCCCAGAGTTCTGGGTTCGTTTTTTGGGATTGTTTTGTTGCTGGTGGTTGTTGTGTTTGTGTTTCCCACAGGGAAGAAGGCTTCTGAGACTGATCCAGCAGCTGATTGGTTGTTCAACTGGTGATTGGGACTTGGGACTCCGCCCCTTCATCAGTGGCTGCAGCTGCCTGGGCTCTTTAAAAAGCCCAGGTTTGGATCAGTTCGCTCTCGGTTCCTGCTGACTGGTTGGTTTGTAACATGTGGGGATCTTTATGGTTTTGGGATGGATTCCCTGACATTTTTGTTTAGCACCTTTGGCCTTGTTTTGTGTGTATTAGTTTATCCCTGTTTTGTGTTCCAGTTGGCAGGACGGAGCATTTTGTTTGGTGATTGTTGGTGATTATAATTTGTAATAATTGTCTTTCTCTCCTTTGTTGTTCTTTAGGGAGTTGGGGAGTAGATTTAGAGCTACCCCGGGGTATACATCACCCGTAGGTATACTTCTGTCTAGAACCACTAGCTAGACCTGGGCGGACCACCAGCTGTATGTTTGTTTAGGGCACCTGGGTCGTGTGCCAGATAGGGGTTCTTATGTGTTTGTGTTGCTTGGAGGTTAGTGGTTGTGTTTTGTTTATTTCTTTGCTTTGGTCTGTCCAGCCCTCCCCAATTTCCCAAGAACGTTAGTATTGTTTAGTATTTACGTAATACCGTGGCTAAATAAAAGCATTGTTTTACGGTATTTTTAGTTGTTGTCCTTTTCTCGCACCACAACACCATACTCCCTTTGCTGGCATCGGTGGGCCTGAGCAATGGGTTATCTGGTTCCCCTCCCTTTAGGGAGCTGGAACGTAACAGACACACACTTGATCAATCAGTGCAGTGTCTTGTTCAAATTGACACGGCGTGCATTATGCATGTTGCCGCGACACATCCAGCAATTTTTCTAAAAAGTAATAACGATAACAGCCTTTCCCCGAATTAAATTATTACAATATAGCCAAAGGCCGAAAGTAATGGGAACGGTGACATTCACATTCGGTACATTATAAATTGTTAAACATTGATCTATGGCTTAATATTTGCTTTCCGGCCGTGTTGACGATGTATCAGTACCTTGACAGAGGACCATAATGTGTTCTGACATGCGAGTGATTATTCAAATGAGCTGTGACAGTAAATATATATACACATGACCTGAGAAACCAGCCAATCGGATGGATGGATACATTAGAAGTTGTTCCGGTGGGAGAAAACGAGCGATATTGCCACACGTTGACGAAATACACTCGTTACGGTTAGAAGGTTCGATTCAAAGTGATTTAGTACAAAATGAGAGCCAAAAATGCAACAATGTAGCCCAAATAGTTCTGCATGCAAAATGGGGACGGAAATGACTGCATCATTCAAATTGCAAATGAATGTCTCACACCTGTGTAACGATATTAAACAGCCAGAAATGATCACTGTGTGTGGCACAGATACATCGCTTCACGCCTGTTCTTCACTTACCCTGAGTTTAACAGTGTCAAATATCATGACACCACAGGATGGCCTCTAAAAGGTTGTCAGAGGCAGATGATGGAGACAAAAGCACACCAAACGCAATTCCCTAGTAGACGCTCACCTGGTTCTACTTGTGAAGGTGAAGGCTCTACCAGGTGGTCCAGTGGTGATGAAGCTGGTATCAGACCAGAGAGGGAAGGCTCTACCAGGTGGCCCCGTGGTGAAGCTGGTATCAGACCAGAGAGTGAAGGCTCTACCCGGTGGTCCAGTGGTGATGAAGCTGGTATCAGACCAGAGAGTGAAGTCTCTACCAGGTGGTCCAGCGGTGAAGCTGGTATCAGACCAGAGAGTGAAGGCTCTACCAGGTGGCCCAGTGGTGAAGCTGGTATCAGACCAGAGAGTGAAGGCTCTACCAGGTGGCCCAGTGGTGAAGCTGGTATCAGACCAGAGAGTGAAGGCTCTACCAGGTGGCCCAGTGGTGAAGCTGGTATCAGACCAGAGAGTGAAGGCTCTACCAGGTGGCCCAGTGGTGAAGCTGGTATCAGACCAGAGAGTGAAGGCTCTACCAGGTGGTCTAGTGGTGAAGCTGGTATCAGACCAGAGAGTGAAGGCTCTACCAGGTGGCCCAGTGGTGAAGCTGGTATCAGACCAGAGAGTGAAGGCTCTACCAGGTGGTCCAGTGGTGAAACTGGTATCAGACCAGAGAGTGAAGGCTCTACCAGGTGGCCCAGTGGTGAAGCTGGTATCAGACCAGAGAGTGAAGGCTCTACCAGGTGGCCCAGTGGCCAGGCTGGTATCAGACCAGAGAGTGAAGGCTCTACCAGGTGGTCCAGTGGTGAAGCTGGTATCAGACCAGAGAGTGAAGGCTCTACCAGGTGGCCCAGTGGTGAAGCTGGTATCAGACCAGAGAGTGAAGGCTCTACCAGGTGGCCCAGTGGTGAAGCTGGTATCAGACCAGAGAGTGAAGTCTCTACCAGGTGGCCCAGTAGTGAAGCTGGTATCAGACCAGAGAGTGAAGGCTCTACCAGGTGGCCCAGTGGCCAGGCTGGTATTTACATATTTAACCAACTAATAGGTGTTTATGAAATCATAATCCATTTGCTCCCATTTGCTCCCAGGATCTGTCATGATCCCTGGACTCAGGTCAAAACATATTACCCCCAAAATAAAATCTTTCTGCTGTTAATTTGTCGTGTAAAAAGTTGCGACGCCGGTGAAATGTTTACCCAAGTGTCATCATTTCCTTTATTGGCGCACAACAAAATGCATTTTTTGTTCCGGAAGGGTTAGATGGTATGTGTAATACCCTGTTAACCGGTGATAAAGTGAATTTCGCTTCAGCAATATCTAGGAGATGTAATCAACATGCAATTTGCTAAGTGCACAAAACTGTTTTGTTAACATTGCATATTTGCTCGGGAAATATTGCCCTGTCAGAGAAAATTAATGACAGGGTCTCTAACAGATCTAAGCGTCAGACCTGAGAGATCATGTCAACGCTACCCGCTCTAATCTGTTTAATTCTGTTAATGTCTGTCCACAATTGCAAATGTGTTTGGGGAAAGAGTAACGTAATTCCTCAATTACTGAGTCCACCTACAGCACCTGAGGAGAACACGTGGACAGGATGTGATGTCATAATGGGATCCAGCGTCCGTCCTCCGGTCACATTATAAACCCATCGGTGCTGCCCTTGTCTGCCGCGCTAAACACAGATAATACACATCTGATCTGGAACCTGTGAGTGCCACGGCCACCAGGGGCCCAACCCCGCTGGTTATCTCACGCCCCCCCACCAGTGAAGATGGGCTGTCCCATACAGAGACTCCTGCTGGTCCCTTAGGGACCTCTGACCTATGGGGAGCGTTGAATTTACCATTAACCCCGACTGGGGAGCGAACTGAGTTTGACGCATTCCGATTGGCAAAGGACAATATTTCACCGTGACAGACATTACCAATGAATAATTAAGTGTTTAATATAATGATCTAGGGACTGCAGAGGGGGAGGAGGGAGCGAGGGAGAGAGAAATGACAGGGAGAAAAGGGGAGATGGTAGAAGCCGATAATCCCACAATTCATTGCTCTTTAACGCCATCCGGTATTATCACGTCGCCGCTGTGTCGGAGGAAACGGGGCTTTTGACGAAACAAATAGGTTTTTGATGGCCCTGCCAGAGCAGGTACGGTTTTTAGATCCCAGAACTGGTTCGTGATGGGAGTGACCCCCCGCTGTGACGAGATCATGAAAATTTAAGTGGGAAATTTACGGGCAGAAGGACTGCGGGACGTGCAGTCTGGGTTGTGCCGCAGGGACGTGCATGTTTTCACTGGGCATAATGCTAGGCTAATGTCACAGGGAATAAATAGTTAACCAGAAGGAGATATTTGTGTTACTGCAACCCAGCATACTGGAGGAAACCACAGAGATTTCTCTACAAGCTACCAGAGTGAGATGAGAAATGTTAAGCAATGAGCCAGTCGGAGAAGCATTTTTCACGATGAAAAGAAGAGAACAAGGCTATAATTGAAGTAATTTGTCAATGTTTACTGCAGTTGTACTACACTTGCACAAGCGAAGAAATACTGTGCGGCAACTTGAATCTGTGGAAATAATGAAATTAATACCAATCCACAATAAACTATAAGGGACAAGAAGAAAACAAATTGTAACTAAATATTTAAAAAAATTATAACGAGGCACCCTTAAAGCACAGATAAACTGATGTATTTCATTTTAAAAAAAAATCTTTGTCCTACGAGACAATTCACGTCACAGTACCCACAATCTATCAGTAATCTACCAGTAATTGACCAGTAATCTACCAGTATCCTACCAGTAATTGACCAGTATCCTACCAGTAATCTACCAGTATCCTACCAGTAATTGACCAGTATCCTACCAGTAATCTACCAGTAATTTACCAGACATACATCCACACACACACATCCACACACATCCACCCACGTCCACACACACACATCCACACACACACATCCACACACATCCACCCACGTCCACACACATACATCCACACACACACATCCACACACATCCACCCACGTCCACACACACACATCCACACACATACATCCACACACATCCACACACACACATCCACACACATCCACCCACGTCCACACACACACATCCACACACACACATCCACCCACGTCCACACACACACATCCACACACACACATCCACACACACACATCCACACACATCCACCCACGTCCACACACACACATCCACACACACACATCCACACACATCCACCCACGTCCACACACACACATCCACACACACACATCCACACACATCCACCCACGTCCACACACACACATCCACACACACACATCCACACACATCCACCCACGTCCCACACACACATCCACACACACACATCCACACACACACATCCACACACATCCACCCACGTCCACACACACACATCCACACACACACATCCACACACATCCACCCACGTCCACACACACACATCCACACACACACATCCACACACATCCACCCACGTCCACACACATCCACATCCCAGCCACACGCTAGTGACCTATGGTTTCATGCATGTGCGGTCTGTTGGCGGTCTGACATATTCTCATGCATATTCATACATATTCATGCATATTCATACATATTCATACATACATGGCCAGAATGAGTTCTGTCAGACCCCTGTGGTCCACGATGTATCCAGATGCATCAAGTCCCTTTATTACACTGCATGTTCCAAAACTGGCCCGGGTCAACTCTGGGGAGTTCTGTCTGTGTGTGTCCATTTGTATGTGTGTGCCAATCACTATGTGTGTGTCCGTGTGTGTGTGTCACTCGCTATGTGTGTGTCAGTGACTGTGTGTGCAACTCAATATGTGTGTGTGTGTGTTTCCGAGTCTGTGCCTGTTTGTGTGGGTGTTTGGGTGTGTGTGTGTGTGTGTGTGTGTGTGTGTGTGTGTGTGTGTGTGTGTGTGTGTGTGTGTGTGTGTGTGTGTGTGTGTGTGTGTGTGTGTGTGTGTGTGTGTGTGTGTGTGTGTGTGTGCGTGCGTTTGTGCGTGTGCGTGTGTGTGTGTGCCTGCCAGAAAGTGAATGTGTGCCAGTTTGTGTGTGTCTGTGTATTTGTGTGCATGTGTTTATATATGTGTGTGTGTGTGTGTGCGTGTGTGTGTGTGTGAATGCCTGCGCAGCTTTCAGAGTGTCAGGTGAAAACAGAGAAAGTCCCACAACAGGTCTCTCTCCATCCTTTCGCTCCAGCTGTTTATTCAACTCTTCATCAATTAGCAGCGCTGTACATCTGCTCTGGGGTACATTGTTAGTTTTTGCTATTTTCATCTGTTTATGAAAAAATTCAACAGTAAGCTGTGTTCTACTCATTTTCTGTTCTAACCCCGCAGGGCTGGCAGTGTGTTCCGTTACCTCGCCGTGTGCTAGAGAGGCGAGGGGCGAAAGAGAGGGAGCATAGATGAACCAAAAAACATCTGCTGGGCAGAATAGAAAGCACATGTGTATAAAACGTCATTCAGCATCAGTATGATACTATATTTCCACTGCAGTAATAAGCCACAGAGTAAAACATTGGCACCAGCGGGACCTGGGCTAGCTAATTGTGTTCTAGCGGTTTTCGGGGATGTGGGCGTGGCCTTAGACCAGAGGGAACTTGTTTCTCTCCTTATCTGTATTTTGGGCGACTCCGTACTTTGAGCAC
This sequence comes from Dallia pectoralis, assembly GCA_029465975.1. Taxonomy (NCBI): domain Eukaryota; kingdom Metazoa; phylum Chordata; class Actinopteri; order Esociformes; family Umbridae; genus Dallia; species Dallia pectoralis. The sequence continues at coordinate 11,097,672 of CM055757.1, forward strand.
TGACAAGTTATACGTCCGCCGTTTGTACGATAACGGTTGTGTTAGTATCAGAATATACGATTATGGTTGTGTTAGTATCAGTTGTAATACTTTCATGGCAGTACTGTGCATACATTATTTCTCTTCCTTTATATACAAATTCATTGAAGTACTATAAAGTACTGGAATACAAGGCAATACATTTGTATGACCCATAACACCACGAAAATACTACTGAATCATTACATATCACTCGTACAAAATATAATGAAAACCTAATGTTTTTACTAATTTAAACATGTCACTAAATGACATGTAAAAACCCTGTAGTAACTTAAGTTCAATGCTGAAGTTTTACTATTTTGGATATTGTCTTCAAAATCCTGCACACCCCTACATGTTCTCCAACTAAAATGTGACTTTATTCAAAAGTATTCAAAGGTTAATAAAAAATGTAATAATGAAATGTGACATGCAAACGATGAAAATCACTAGCGTTTCTTTTTGACCTGACGTGACTACATTCACAGAATTCCTACGGTACGACGTGAAACAGCAAATGCACATGATCAATAGATCTGTTAAAGGCGTTGACTATAATTATTGACACTGCAACACGCTCGTTCACATGGTGTTTGTATATATCACTTTTATTTTTATGCCACTGAGGTCAGAATGTCTTTATTAAAAGAGACCCGGCCAAGAAGGGCAACTCAGCGAAAATAAAAAATGTTGACATTTCAGCTCCTCTGCACAAACATCAGTTCCTCTAGTGCCCCCAGAAAAGCCGGGCCAGTCACAGCTGGAATAACGACCAGACCCAGGGGTCGTGGACACAGCGTTGCCCTCTACAAATCCAGGTTCCGCTGAGGCCGGTGAGTATGTTTGTCTTTGACACAGATGCCCTGTGCCGAGGGGCCGGCCTTCTGCAATGCAGGCCTAGGTAACCAGAGATCCCTAGAACAGGTGTTGTGGGCAGACCAGACAATCAATCTCCCGTGCCCCATCTCCGTAGCATTCAGGGTTAATTATCATCAAACGATCCATTAAAGAGAGCGATGGAAACACCGGAGTGGTGGAGGACTGTGACCTTGGCTCGAGCTGGCCAGCGCTGATGGGATTTGTGCGGTGGGACTTCCCCTGGATGTGTTCAGTCAACGGGACTGCGGTTTCCTGGATCCAGGGTGGGTTTTTAAAGGGTCGAAGGTCACCAGTAAACTGCCACCATGTTGTTGAATCCGTTACAGGACAACAGTGGCCTATTTGTCAATATTTTTGTGCTGTGTTTTGGTGTAAAGAATGAGGCAGTCTCTATTTTCAATTTCAGATTAAATTTGAAATAATCCCATAGCAAACAGTATAAAGCAACTTTGTACTGATCCACATGGTCTGTCACTTGAACACTATACAGGCAGATGTTTTTCAGGAAACTCCAAAGAGTTGGATGAACATATGAATATAGTGATTGGTCAGATGTTTATGTACCTGCTTCGGTTCCAGGGTGATATTTCCTTCCTCTGTCTTCTTCCCCACTCGGTACTTAGATTTCAAGAATCCCAAATGTTGAACTTAAAGCCAAACGAATGTTTAAATGTGCCACACAACCACAACCACCACCACATGTTTAGTGTGTCCGCCTTGCTTTGCATTCATTCATAATGTATGAATGGCAAATGCTATTAGCGTGTCCCCGTAATACTGTTAACATATGTAATTGGCATTTGACTATATGTGAGATCATGCAGCAGATATTATCCAGAGGAGTCTGCCACGTTTGACCTACAGAGGGCGCTGCAGGGGGCATGAACCTTCATCCAGTCATCTATGAATATTTAAGGCAACAGATTAAACTCAAGCTGACCCACAGGACAATGCAGAATAATGCTGTCAAACATCAACCACAGACACACACACACACATACGTGCACCAAACACACACACAGGTTGCGTGTGACACTCACTGACACGTGTCGTGTTTATGAGGGCATTGACAGACGGCGTTGTGTTTTCCATATGTAAATATCGTCGCTAGGTCAAAGTCAATGGGTGTCAATGCGCTCGTTCCCGTCCCCGTGGCGACACAACTCACGGCCGACTCAGTAGCCACGGCGACGCTGTGAGCATTTATCTCTGCACAAGGCAATTAGCAGCCTAACAGATGTTTACCCTAAAGAGGCGCGGCAAAGATATAATTCCTGCTGATTGAAAACATTTAGTGACATTGGAATGGGGTCAATGTGGTAAAACTAGAAGCGGTGTGTTTCTAACAAAAGGTGTTGCCGACTCGTGGCACACTGCATTCTTCCTCCAGAACATATTTCACAGCATCTAAATGAAGTGAATGATGTCATAACTGTTAAAAGGAGGAGAGTCTTGGCTACTTTGCTAATGCAGACTATTGAAAGTGACTGAACGTTACACGTTTAAACGCACGGATTCCATCATACTCACTCAGCTGCCAAAAACAGACTCTACTGGATGGGATTTCTCAAGGAAAGAAAACTGTGCGCAGGTTCATATGAGAGTTAAATAGTCAATACATAATGTGCATCCCATTAGGTTAGATTAACAATCTGGTTCAAAATTCCTCTCAGAATAATGTACATTCACTGTCGCCATCAATGTTTCTTTCTGAAAATAGGAATTTGAAGCTAAAAAGCGTCAACAGTTCATAAGAATCTGATTGCTGTTTTATATATATTATATTATCACCATTTTGTGATGGTGGCATGAATTCCTGATCAAAAAAAACTTTCAGAAGACACAAAAACACCTTTGCGTCATCTCCCGAACAACCTGGAAAGGTCATCAGTTGACCTTGTTTCCATCCCACAGTGAACCCTCCGACCTGAAAACATCTTAAAAACGTCTTCAAATGGCCCTGAAAGTGTCCGTCCCTCATTCTGGAACTAAACACCTCGAAACGGTCCACGACATCACAGACCAAGCGGACGGCTTCTCGCTCCGCAAATCAGGCTCAAATTCCAGATCCCATTTAAGGAAAATGTCTGCCCCATGCTCTATCATTATGGCAATCATTCTTTCGCTGTTGTGTCATTTCTTTGTAGAATGCATCTCCGAGGAGATCCGTGCTCTGATATTTTTAAAACCACTATCATTTCGCTCCGATGGCGATCTCCGCGTGCAATCTGCATCGAGTAGCAGCGGGACTGGGCGGTAATCGGAGGCTGACACCCGTCTGAGCCGGAGGTCCTTCGACGCAAAACAACCAGAATTCAGCCGGGCATAGTACAGACGTGGAGCGAAGAAAAAATTCATCCCGAAACGAGAGAACTTTCTAAAGACGGCCATATTATATTTTCCCGGCTTGGGGGATGTATAATCATCACGCTCTTCCTCGGTGTCTTCGTCATTACTGACATCTAGGACAGTAATCACACCTTGGAAGGGAAGCCTGGATGCATTGACAGCTTTCAGAACGATCATTTCTGGAAATCTCCTGATATTACCGGGTATTTAGGACAACTATTTGGCAGGAGTCGTTCTGTCTGTCAGGGAGTGTGACAGACAATGTTTCACCAGACGACAACTGACCGGCTGCCTGATTTCCTCATCAAACCAAGCTAGATCTCAGCACAGCTGTCGTGAATAGAATACATTACAGCCACTGACACATTTTAAACAAAACAGTTTCGTTTACAAGGAGTTCAAGTGTCAGTTAAGACGTAGTCAGTGGCTCTGGTCAGTGTTGCTGTTTGTGGAGGAGTTCCAGCACAAGTGAGAATGCTGTTTAAACGACCCTGAAACCTCTGTGACCACTAGCAATATTAAACAGATACCAATTACCTCCTGGTTTGACGAAAGGCAAATTACTTGGTTCTTGGTTATCGGATATCGATATAAAAAATTTGGGTTAGGGTTACAAGCGATTTGTTTGAGACAACTTGTTTGTGGAGACAACAGTTCTCCAGTAAAAACAACGAATGCCAAGTGAAACACCACAGCCTGTGTTACGTGAGGGAATTTCCAAGTAGGACAGAAGATCTATCAGTGCTATAAGCCACAGTGAACGCCACCGCGAAGCTCAGTAAGAAACGATTTGGGAAACATTGTTAACGGCCCTTTTCTCAATTTGCAATTGTGTACAAAATGTGGTAGTCAGACTTATTAATAAATGAGAATGTATAAAGAAAGAGCAGAGGGAACCAAGCAGTATGAATTATCAGACAGCAAGTTCATTCATGATCCACCACAAACAACAGAACATTATGACCCCCTGGCTTATATGTTGTTGGTTCTCTGCGTGTGTTGAATAAAACTGCATGGCCTCATATCACAGGACACTGCGTCAGGGAATACCGTCACCCTGAAGGGGTATGGCTGGTCTGCAACAGGGTTCAGGTAGGCGGCACGTGTCACATGTTGTTCACATGAATACCCGGAATTCCCAGAGTGCATCACACTCCATCCACCGGCATAATTGGCTTCACCTGTGAGTCATATTGTCTTCAGAAAAACTAGGTCTTCTATCTTTGCTCATTTTCTTGTCCAATAAAACATGAAAAATAAATTAAAAAAAAGATTTTTTTGTACTATTAGCATAAATGACCCGAAGACATATTCTGGGAAGGTTTTATGTTAATGTCTCCAGTATTTATTTTAAACAGTTGATGATTCCTACCCGTTGACTCATCCGTGTTTAATAAGTAACAGAAATAGTCCACACTATAATCATACATACATCTTCAGCGCGTTGCTTCACATAAAAAAGCGCATTCTCAAAAACACATGAAATGTTATATTTAATTAATCTGAATGTTACCCGTCTGCGGTAGCCTAGCGTCCTAGCGGAGCCCAGTGGAGTGCTCTTTAATCAACCTTTTTCAAGGGACTATTGAATTAATTTCTCTGAGCGGGTCAAGTAGAAGCATGCACTCCGTGTGTATATTGCCATTTAGAAGGGACCCATGTGTAATTGGCTCGCGCATTACCTATCTTTAGCAGAAGCCGTTTATGTCCCCCATGTAATGTTTTTCAAGAACACGAGCACATTAAGTCTCGTCGTGCCGAACCCAGAGAGGGAGCGCAAGCAAATGGATGATGTGCTTCAGATTGTTCAGTCGTTTCCCCAGCGCATCTCTTTCACACTTCATTTTGAGAAGGCCCACGGAAATACAGACAGTCCAGAAAACATTATTAAGATTCGACATGATTTAGAGCCAAGTGCCGGGCCGGGGTTAGCCGCCCAGACGAACACGCGGAAATCTGTGTCCAATTACTCTCGACTATCCTCGGATTCCGGTCGGATTCTGATTAGCGGACCGGGCAATTTAGGGAGCAGCGCGAGACTCGAGAGCACTTGTTCCGCCTCGTAAGTGCAACCTGGCGACATCTGAGAACTGTGAACCTTTGATCAGAGTCCTTATTACCAATAAAAGCCCATACCGTCTAATGTCGCCCAGCAACCCCCACCCCCCACCCCCAACCCCTTTAACTATATTAGACATGATGGCCTCTTAAGGGACCAGAAAAAAAGCACCAGAATCATAGAGAACTTGAATGATAACGTCCTTTAGCTAATCATATTTCACCCTGCCATCACTGCTGTCGGATGCTAACATGCTAACCCCATGGAGGGCTGCTCTGCCGGGCTCTGCCCTTCCTCTTTGTGGCTACTCCCCTCTTGTGGTCACTTTCTCCACCGTACACGGGTGCCGGGTGCCAAACTGTCTGGCTGGACTGTCGGGCGAACCTGCACTTTGTAAAGAATTACAAAATAAAGTCTTGGCGTTTATATTACATTAGCTGCATTAGCTGTTACAACTCACAGACCCCTTTCCAGTTTCTACCTCTCTTTCACACACCGCTCTCTCTCCTTCATTCTCTCTCTCTTTCCCCCTCTCCCTCTCTCTGTTTTTCTCCCTCTCTCTCCCTCTCTCTCCCTCTCTCTCCCTCTCTCCCCCTTTCTCCCCCTCTCTCTCTCTCTCTCCCCCTCTCTCCCTCCCTTCCCCCTTTACCCCTCTCTCCCCCTTTCTCCCTCTCTCTCCCTCTCTCTCCCTCTCTCTCTCTCTCTCTCTCTCCCCCTCTCTCCCTCTCTCTCCCCCTCTCCCTCTATAGAATGTACATCACAGAGGACCACCAGGGCTCCTGTCCATTAACATATAGAGTTCTTATTTAAATCCTGTTTCCCATCCATTTAGAAGAGTGATGCCGGTTCAGTGCAGAGATGGCGTGGCTGTAAGCCTGATTGAGCTTCAATTTGATCATTTCATCTGATTGCGGGGTAAACAGTGGCCTGATGGATAAGATCTCATTACAATAGGAACGTGAGGGTTTCATTTCCTGTACGCGTTCCATCTTTGTTAACGTCAGGGACAGCAGGTCGTCAATTGCATTAAGGGCCTTTGCTCCCTGACTAGGCATTTGGTTTGACATGAACAAGGCCTTTGGCTCACTGGGCTAACAGGATTAGGCCTGAAACAAATCTGCAGCCGGCTTTGGTTCTAAGGAGCATTAATACAGTAAAGGAACCAGGCCATTTTAAATTGCCAGTGACATAATGGATATAAAAGAAATTTGAATGAGGTTGGGTTTTTGAATACATCTAGCTAACTATCAACATAATTCACTTATTTTCTCGTGTCGTTCTGCAAAATAAACGATTCACAGACTAGAGCAGATGTTTGCATTATGTTTGGATATCTCCAGCACCAGGGATGGGAAATAGTGGAACACTGAAGCTCCAAAGTTCTCACTATGTATCCATCCACAGTCAGAATCCCACAAAAATAAACCTGTCACCTCACACACCCAGTATCACTAACCACAGTTCCTCTCTGGAGAGGTCGCATCTCATCTCTCATTCAAACAGACACGCACACACACATAAACACACACACTTCCATCCCTAACAGGCTAACATCTCCATGATGCTGTCTTCCCCAGGAGAAACATCTCGTCTCGCTGACACATCCACTGACAGATTACACCGTCTCTAACCAGCCTGGTTCCTCGTATGTATCCCTACAATCATCCACCCGCTAGCAGCTTGTAACCCTGATGGTGCTCTGCGTGAGCTTCCACCACCACCTCCTCCTCCACCACCTCATCCACCACCACCTCCACTACAACCACCACCTCCACCACTACCACCACCGGTTCTAGCCAGTTCTCCATGCAGGCCCAGTGAGCTAGCGGGTTCTACACTTTGGACCGGTGAGCTAGCCAGTTCTCCACGCGGGCCCAGTGAGCTAGCGGGTTCTCCACGCAGGCCCAGTGAGCTAGTGGGTTCCCCACGCAGGCCCAGTGAGCTAGCCAGTTCTCCACACGGGCCCAGTGAGCTAGCCAGTTCTCCACACAGGCCCAGTGAGCTAGCGGGTTCTCCACGCGGGCCCAGTGAGCTAGCGGGTTCTCCACGCGGGCCCAGTGAGCTAGCGAGTTCTCCACGCGGGCCCAGTGAGCTAGCGGGTTCTCCACGCGGGCCCAGTGAGCTACCGGGTTCTCCCCCTCCGGCAGGCTCCTCTAATACATATGCATATGTACTTGCCCTTGACATTATCATCAGCAGATTTGCTGCGGCCCCCGAGGTGAGGTTGAAATACTGCTGAATATTCCAGACCAAGTGGCCAGTTTCTGAGTGTCCGAGGGCTAAATGAGTGCAGAGGGAAGAGAGGGAGACAGGGAAGAAGAGGGAAAAGCTCAGTAACCGAACCCAGCAGAGTTGCTCCTCCAGGGACGGCAGTAATTAAACAGTGATTAAATTAAGGGGCCACGTGGGGGAAGTGCTGACTGATGGAGTCAGTCCTCTGCTGATGGAGTCAGTTCCTCTCTGCTGTTCCTCTGCTGATGGAGTCAGTTCCTCTGCTGTTCCTTTGCTGTTCCTTTGCTGCTCCTCTGCTGTTCCTCAGCTGTTCCTCTGCTGCTCCTCTGCTGTTCCTCTGCTGTTCCTTTGCTGTTCCTCTGTTGTTCCTCTGCTGTTTCTCTGCTGTTCCTTTTCTGTTCCTCTGCTGTTCTTCTGCTCCGTTAGTCAGTTGAGGTGTTAAGGAATCCAGACAGAGCCAGACTCTGAAACATTCTCCTCCAATGACCTTCAATTGCTCTTACTTTCAGATTGTGAATATATATATATGCTCTCCAGAACTGTGTTGGGTCCACAGATCAGTGCACACACGCGCATCTGATCCGGCTGAGACCGCTCTGTGGTACCAAACCCAGAGTAAATTGAAAACCAAAGACTGGCTTAAACTGAATGTACCCAGGCATTCCCTCTCCAGCGTAACATAGAGCTTTATTTCGGATGAAGTCACAGACCGACAACACAGAACAATCACTTACAGATATTGTCCAGAGAACACTGTCTGTGTTTACTTTAGATAAACTCACCAGAGGAAAAGCCTCCGCCGTTTCGTAAATTGCAGTGCGGCAACATCTCATCCAACACGTCAGAAACTCTGGAGAAACGCTCCATCCAACTGGGGAAAGTGCTATAAATGATCTAGTCTACTGCTTAAACTCAAAGCATATAGACGGACAGAAGATGGAGTAAAAACACCAATTAAAACTGCTTAACAAGACGATCAGAGAAATGTAGACACTGAAATTTTCCGAGGACCAGGGTTCCCTACACGTCCTCTGTCCCTGTTTTACCAGGCTGCCCTCAGGTGGTATAGATTTTTACCAAGCAGGTCTAGTGCAAAATGAAACTGCAAACTGAAGGTCCTTAAACAATCCTTTAAGCCGTCTGATGGTATAGAAGGCCCTGTTAGTGTCTAATAGAAATTCAAATAGCCCTGCATGGAGACAGATAACGATGCAGACTGAGAACGTGAAAATGACTCGGAGACGACAGCTATTGACTAAGTGCTCAATGACAGTGGCACGTGTAGGAGGGGCCGGCCAGACCACCATCTAAACCCTACAGTCACTCAGCCGACCGGCGCTAAAGAACGCTTGTACCATTTGTAACAAGCAATGTTGTGCGAACCGAACGCAGAGTTGCGATCGTGTTCAAGATTTACAATGTTCTAGACCTACCGGGGTCCAGTATTTCCATGTTTTTCATTGCGTTTATCGTTTCATAAGCAGTGAGCATGGCTACGAAGTCAAAGCCTTCGCACAGCATCACAGATCCTGGTGGATTGTTTTAACAGCAGCCCAGCAGGGAGAGCACCTGCCCTTTGTCACCTCCTGACGCCGGCATCAGACTGATGAGAGAGGATGTCCTCAAACACACCAGGTGAATCTAATTCTCTGGTCTGTGATGACGGCATGCCAGGTGAAGACAACTTCTGTCATAACGACACATCAGCCTTGACATTTACCACAACGCAGCGCTACAACCCCTACCTCCCTCTCTCTCTTCCCTCTCTGTCTCTCGCTTCTCCCCGTCTCTCTCTCTTCCCACTCTCTCTGTCTCTATCTTCCCTCTGTCTCTCTTCCCTCTTTCTCTCTCTTCCCTCTCTTCTGTGTCTCTCTTCCTGCTCTGTCTCTCTCTCTCCCTCTCCCTCTCTCTCTTCTCTCTCTCTTCCCTCTCTTCTCTCTCTCTCTCTTCCCCTCTCTGTCTCCTGTTCTCATTTAGCAGTAAACAAACTTCTACCCCCGATTCGTATCAGTTGTGTAACAGGGTCCCAGAAGAACCCAAGAGTCTGTGAGGAATTTCTTTCAGAGACAAGGGGAAAAAACGGATCCATGCCGACTGCATCTAACGAGGGCGTCTGTGACTAATCTCAGAGGAAACCTGTCGAGGCCCTGTACACCACAGCCGGATGAGACCAAGCAGTAAATGTCTGATAAAGATTTCAGAACTGTCGCCGCAAAAACCTTTCTCAGCTCTGGCTATCTGCAGGCTCCGCTGGAAAGCCGGCGCATTGAGGGGGTGCTGGGAAATATGTAGATGAGCCTAAGAAGCGTCCTCTTTGTTGGATGAAATCCGAAATACTCCAAACGAAACATGTGTTAACCTGTTGTATTGCACTGAGCCTTCGTGGGAAGAGTTTGTGTTTCTTGTTAAGCGCTGAGAAAAGATAAAAGCGCATTGATGAAAGGTTGAACAATCTATATGGACTTGTTACATGAAGTGTTTAACGGAGAAAGGGTGTGTGTTTTTGCCAACTGTTTAGGCCAAACTTACAATGATTGTAATGCACTGTGATTTGAATATGTAATTTCTTGCTCAGAAATAAAATTGATAAAGGTGTCATTTTTGACTTGATCACTTCTTGACATTTCTATTCACGAGTGAAGGCAGCGGCAGATAACACAATCAGCGCGCCAAAGAAAACGTGAACAGAAATACATCTAAATATGCGTATTTATCCCTGTGATCCCGATAAAGGCGTAAGGCCAGACAACACATCCCAGTTGACAGCCACATCTCCGCACAGGGCCTGTCTCCCGGTTAGAAGCTGACAGCAACACCAACATAACCTTCATTATCGCGGAGTGATGCTCATCACGACGGCTGTATTTCTCCGTAAATCCAGAGTTTCACACACAATGAGAAACCGGGGGGGAGATAAGGTGCCGGAGACCATTTCTCTTGACATTCACAACTGAAAACTCATCAGTCATGCTGTCAGAGGCAGTGGTCTGGGCCACTTTCGGATTTATGAGGAATAATGAGGGCTCGGAAAGCGCTGTGAGCCTCTGCACCTAGTCTGGGTGCAGCCATGTTGGGACTGTGGTATATCGGGACACACGCTCTCCATAAAACCCCATTTCTTTCGTCAGTGACCCTTGCAGTGATTTCTCATCCAATCTCTCAGAGTATTCGTGTTTTGTGCTGCGAGCGAGTTTGTGGTTCTGAAAAAATGACATTTCCACCTCGCATGATCACAGCAGAGATCACAGCAGATATGTATGTAAAAACACATTATCTTTCACGTTAAGGCATCGTCGCGTTACTCTTTTTCTTTGTAATTGTACGGTGGTTGTCCATAAGAAACGCGCTTATCGTTGTAACCAGCGATCTGTTCTTTGTTTTTACAAACCAACAGGTTCTTCCGAACTTTCATCATTTTGATCAGATTCTCTTCAGCCGATGGCGACGGAACTGCCAACATGTCCTGGGAACTGGCAACCATTGTGATGACGGAAATACGGTCAAGATCAACGATTACCCTTGAATGTCATGCGTCTTATCAGATATTGTTTTAAATTTGCTAATACGGCCAACCTGCGTGAATGAGAAATATGTGACGGATGTATTGAAGAGGTGTCTGTTTGGACTCCCAGTGGAACTCGACTGGAGAGATGTCCTCCAGCTACACATTATAAGTCCATTTCAGGGTACTCGGAATTATCAGGTTTGATAATTACTAATCTTAATATATCTTCCCAACGTGCCAGAAGATATAGCCTAACTACCTGGCACGTCTTGGTAAAACACACGACATACATTTGTATCCTATATATAATCGTTTAACTGGATTTCCTGGGCGCAGGGCAGAGGTTTTATGAGCTATTTTACACAGACTCAGGTGCTATGGGGTGTTGTCAAATTAGTAGACACGGAGGTCGGGGCGATTTCACATCAAGTGCATCATTGAGGACCCTTGAAACTCAATGGCACTTTGATCTGAAAGGAAATGAAGCTGAAGGCCCGATAGGAAAGACAGGCGACGTGTGGGGAGACAGTGACATCATTACCTGAGAACGCAGGTGAACCCTTTATCACTTCTGACCTGTTTCGCTCCAGGAAAAAGAAAGGCATAGCTAGAAAAGTGGAAAAGCAGGGCCCTTTCCGAGAGACTTGTGGATGTGGCTTAGTCAAATAAAGAATTAATGAACTAATGAAGAGCTTTTTTTTTAAGAACTTTGCCTTTAACGTTTTTTGTCTGAATGTGCTACTAACCCACTAAGGCTTTTTACTGCCAGTAATATACAACAAATTAATCTCAAGAACAAAGCATTGTGCTGCCAGCATTGTGAGAAATCAGCCAGTCTGCCCTTGAGCAAGACAGTTAACATTAATTGGTCCTGTAAGTCAAGCTGAAAAACAACATCTGCTAAATGATTCAAATGTAAATCTTTTCCTAAATGTAACAACATTACAAAACATTGATACAATAAATTAACACAGTCCTTTTGATCCAGCACAGTCAAAATGTGATTTTTTTGGGATTAAATAATAATGTGCAAAATAATAATCAGAAATGGATTATTATGGTGATATTGTCATTTTCATTTTTGGACTATTATTTATACAGAGATAACAGTTTTCAAGAGCTGTTTGAGAATACAGTGTGGAATTTCAGCCTGTTTGGGAAGGATGACACATTTGGATAGCGTCACAGGGACGATTTAGGTATTATTGATAATATTACGGACTAACGAGTGTTCAGCTGGGTTTTGCTCCTGACTTACAGGAGTAAGTACTATTGTACTATTTTCAAATGGTGAAAATAGTGGAAAATAGGTAGAAACACCAACCATATTGTAATAATCTAACTTTCCTTCCGTCACATTCAATATACAGGTACATAACCTGCGCGCACTATCAAGCAGATGTTGAGCACACAAACATTAAACAATTTTTTAGACATTGATTATATGAAAATGTGAATTTGAAATCTCTAGAGGGGCCTGTGCACTGTTGTGGTAAAAACCCTTCGGCTAACAGAGTAGTCTAGTTCCGACGTTGTTTTGTCCAGTCCTAAAGGGTCAGGGTTCACTGCACCATATAGCCTTACTGCAATTCTACACTTAATGCAGACAAAGCCCAGACGGCACATTTCAGAGTTGCAAGGGAACACGCAGACACACACACACACATCGCACATCTTGTTGCTTTTCTACCAGGAGGTACACAAGAGAAGACAATTTCCCCGTGCATTTAGATGAGACCTTTAACAAGAGGTCTTTAATGTAGATATCAATGATCCCAGGGAGACGCTATCGTGGCGAAATTGGCTGACTGCGAGACGTCACCCGCCCGCACATGAACAAATGATGGATCCCATTTTGTAAAGCCACTCTCCTCCAGCTCGTGTTATTGGGCTTTCGCCCGAGTTCTGCCAGTGGTCATTAAAACAGGAAGCGCCCCAATAACTTTGCAGGCAAATAACTGGTGAACTGGTTAAATTGGCACTTTAGCTCTGCCATTGCATCTGGTCGTCGGGGAATTCGCAGAGGACTTCCGAGAATTCAACGATGGCAGGACAAATTAATATCATGGCCTTTGTTTTTGCGTCTGCCTTTCATTCGGGAGTAGTTCCCTGAGGACAGGGAAAAACGATATGCAACCAATATCAGCGCTGATGGAAGACTGTGGGCTAAACTGCAGCCTATCCGGATTCATGATACGATGATGTATTGAGATCTGATTGGTTGATTGGCACAGTTGACACAGCTTAAGTGTAGTCTGATGAGCCCTCCCACGCACAGATACACCACATTATATAGGAGGCCAGGAGGAATCTGTATTTACATTACCATGCACCATATACTGCTGCAGTACAGTTTCATCTCTGCGCTAACTGCGCGTTCTTGACTCGGTCATTGGCTGACAGAACACATTTGTCATCGCTGATACGGTGTTGGGAATCGAATGTCAATCTCATCATAACTACAAGGGCTACAAGTCCAAAACGGTACTTCCTTAAACTTTAGGTCCAATGTCGGAGAGCAGCTTGGTCAGACACTGTGGTCAGACAATGTGGTCAGACAATGTGGTCAGACACTGTGGTTAGCCAATGTGGTCAGAGACTGTGGTCAGAAACTGTAGTCAGTCATTGTGGTCAGAGACTGTGGTTAAAGACTGTGGTCAGAGACTGTGGTCAGAAACCGTGGTCAGAAACTGTGGTCAGAAACTGTGGTCAGACACTGTGGTCAGACACTGTGGTCAGACTCTGTCAGTGACTTTTGGAACATCACTGGTCTGCTACTGTTCAGCACTGTGCCCTTGAGGGAAAGAGGTACATTTGCAAAGTTAATCACATAATGGGAGCTAATTAAACATCGAAGAGCTTAGGTGAAATGAGAGCGACCACAGAATCTGCGGATAAATGATCCTGATTTCCCCCTCTGACCAACGGGCGGACAAGACTGGCCAGAAGACTGCTACAACCTCCACTAATCACTGATAACATTAAACTGAAACTAAAAATCTATAATATATATCGATAATACTACTATATGGATACTGACATACTATAGACCGTATTAATATACTGTAATACTCCTATATGGATACTGACATACTGTAGACCGTATTAATATACTGTAATACTACTATATGGATACTGACATACTGTAGACCGTATTAATATACTGTAATACTCCTATATGGATACTGACATACTGTAGACCGTATTAATATACTGTAATACTACTATATGGATACTGACATACTGTAGACCGTATTAATATACTGTAATACTCCTATATGGATACTGACATACTGTAGACCGTATTAATATACTGTAATACTACTATATGGATACTGACATACTGTAGACCGTATTAATATACTGTAATACTCCTATATGGATACTGACATACTGTAGACCGTATTAATATACTGTAATACTACTATATGGATACTGACATACTGTAGACCGTATTAATATACTGTAATACTCCTATATGGATACTGACATACTGTAGACCGTATTAATATACTGTAGTACTCCTATATGGATACTGACATACTGTAGACCTTATTAACATAGTGTAATACTACTATATTAATACTGACATACTGTAGACCTTATGAATATACTGTAATACTACTATATGGGTACTGACATACTGTAGACCTTATTAACATAGTGTAATACTGTAGACCTCATTTGTAATTATTAATGTACTCTATGTGTGCTGGGTAATATTTGCTGCTGCCGTGGTTTATTGAAGCAAATGTAAACATCACTACCGCCAGTGAGACACACTATTGCCAGCTACGTTTAAGAGCCGCCATAAAAATGTTGACCCTGTTTTGACCTTTGTCAAAACCAACACTTACATCCATAATAGCTGCAGGCTTCATCCAGAGGTGTGATAAACAACCACCGGGCACAATATCATTCGGACGCATCGTTTTCTTTTATTATTTTTAAACCACTTCTAGTCTACACCCTCTCCAATATAATTTGGGCTGTGTGCTCAGAAGAGGGCCTCATGGACACTACAGGTGCATAAATCTCTTCAGTCGCATTTCGCGGACTTAAGTGGTCTCATACCTACGGTTGGAGTAACCTCTGCGTGTACCACAAAAAACACAAGGATACTCTGGATACGCCGAGGTGAGAGATCATTACGGTCACGCATTAATGGAGAGGATCATGGGTAATATAAACCCCATCCGTATTCGGCTCGTGACGGCCACTCTTAAAAAAAAAAGGCAATTGGCTACGGAAGTGAGCAAAGCAATTAACTAAAATATGAATACGCCACGGAGGTAGGGCTAAAATATAATGATATTGTCCAAACATCTTTTAGGCAAAAGTACCAGGTCAACTGCCCTCTGCATCTAGCTAGCTCTGTGGATATTAGGGAGTTCTGGAGAGCAGGACAGGGAAATGATAACTCACTTTATACTGCAGATCATATTGCCAGGATTTGTTAATCAAATCCTCGATGACAACGGAGAAGGCAGCGCCTGGAGTCCAGCGTCGGCATAACTCACTCTTAAAACTCGTCATTACCGCGCCTTTGAAGTAACCTCGTCTGCACGTTCCTGCGATGACCCAGAAGCACTTTCACCGTTCGCTCATTAACCAGGATGAAATAGGGCCTGGCGTTTGGCGTCCGGCACGACTTTGAAGTCCCCGGCGCGTCCAGAGCTCAGCCCGGGCGAGAAACATTACGGATCAGATCGGATGAGTTAAGACGCGAGAGATTGTGTAATGACGATTCAATTATGCGATGGTGGTTGGTGGTTAGGGTTTCTGGACAGAGAGGGCATGAAGGAACAGAGTGTCATACTGGTTTTGAATATACAGGCAACGTACAAAAGAGCTATAAAAGGAGATTAGGATATCATCAAAACAGGCTGTGTGATTTATAGACGTTGAATAATCATTTAAAATCTAGTGTAGGTCTCGTAGAGGTCTGTATAATGTATGTAGCAGCCAGGTAAATGACAGCTGCAGTAAAATTTTATCACACTGAAGAAATGGATCCATCAAACAGACTTGTTTCCACTGGATTCCACAGAGTGGCGTTTCACAGCTAAAGTCAAAATTAGACTTGGTCCAAGTGAGTAATTATAACTCCTCTGTTGCCTATGTCAACTAACGCATGTTATAATTATTAGGCCAGTCTTCTCTTGGTCTTCTGGGTGAAAAACAGTCCAGTCTTCTCTTGGTCTTCTGGGTGAAAACAAGTCCAGTCTTCTGCAGGTCCTTTGGGGGAAAGATGGTCCAGTTTCCTGCAGGTCTTCTGGGTAAAAACGGGTTCAATCTTTTGCAAACAAAAACAGGTCCTGTCGTTTACAGATATTTTGGAACAAACAGGTCTCTGCAAGGAAGGTTTAAAACTATGTTTTGCAGGTCTGCAGAATTTCCCTGCCAAGGATACAGAGGGAAGTTTCTCTATTTGTAGATAATCAATTGGAAAGTGGAATTATCTAGTTCGAACACTGGGAGGGAAATGCTTTTTAAATCACCACAAATTCATGGACACCCATAATCTTCAGAGAGACTTGGATATATATTTTGATTAATATCATGCTTTTTTACAACACAACCATAGTTTAGTTTCTAATTCCCACGTCCGCCACACACCCCACACATCCCCCACACACCACTGTCTACATAAGTGTCATAGTTGATGTCATCTCTCCACACACCCCACCCACCCCACTGTGTCCACACACCCCACAGTCAGCAATCTGCTGGTGACATCATATAGCCGTGTTCCATTCCTTTTATTTTTAGACAGTTTCCTCATCACAGAATAATCAGCATATATCTGGCCCAATGATACACACGCAAATGGGAGTTTTACTTACTCAAACTTGTTCTAAGGGCAGAGAAGAAAATGATTGGTTTACAGATTCAACCAATGAACTTAAAGTAGAGGCGGGATTAAGGCGTTTGGAAATATGGAGGAAAGGATCTAACGACGACGCGTTATTGACTGTTCGTGGGAGAAAGATCACTTGTCATCAGGTAAGTGAATTTATTAAATGTTTTGTTTGTTGAAATTCGAAATTCACAGCTGCAGAGGAGAATGTAGGTGCTAATTGGGATGATTCGTATGCTAATGACGCCAGCGGGCGCGGGGCTCTGGCGCATAAAGGAGTGAAAACAGCTCTGGCGCTTCTAGTGTTATGCGATCACATAACTCAAATCTCCGCGACTCAGTATCATAATGTGTTATGTTTTGTGTACTGTATGTATGCTTCTCTAGGGGCAGGAGTTCTCAGGTTCATATTACTGTGTTACTTTTAGTTTAAGTTATAATGCGCTGCTCTCAGGGCAGGAGTAACGTCACTCCATATTCGTATTGCTGTCGTATTTTTTGTGTATAATGCGCTGCTCTCAGGGCAGGAGTACTCCATATTCATATTGCTGTCTTATTTTTAGTGTATAATGCGCTGCTCTCAGGGCAGGAGTACTCCATATTCATATTGCTGTCTTATTATTAGTGTATAATGCGCTGCTCTCAGGGCAGGAGTACTCCATATTCGTATCGCTGTCTTATTTTTTGTGTTTAATGCGCTGCTCTCAGAGCAGGAGTACTCCATATTCATATTGCTGTCTTATTTTTAGTGTATAATGCGCTGCTCTCAGGGCAGCAGTACTCCATATTCATATTGCTGTCGTATTTTAATGTATAATGCGCTGCTCTCAGGGCAGCAGTACTCCATATTCATATTGCTGTTGTATTTTTAGTGATTAATGCGCTGCACTCAGGGCAGCAGTACTCCATATTCATATTGCTGTTGTATTTTTAGTGTATAATGAGCTGCTCTCAGGGCAGCAGTACTCCATATTCATATTGCTGTTGTATTTTTAGTGTATAATGAGCTGCTCTCAAGGCAGGAGTACTCCATATTTGTATTGCTGTCTTATTTTAATGTATAATGCGCTGCACTCAGGGCAGGAGTACTCCATATTCATATTGCTGTCTTATTTTTAGTGTATAATGAGCTGCTCTCAGGGCAGCAGTACTCCATATTCATATTGCTGTTGTATTTTTTGTGTATAATGCGCTGCTCTCAGGGCAGCAGTACTCCATATTCATATTGCTGTCGTATTTTAAGTGTATAATGCGCTGCTCTCAGGGCAGCAGTACTCCATATTCATATTGCTGTCTTATTTTTAGTGTTTAATGCACTGCTCTCAGGGCAGCAGTACTCCATATTCATATCGCTGTCGTATTTTTAGTGTTTAATGCGCTGCTCTCAGGGCAGCAGTACTCCATATTCATATCGCTGTTGTATTTTTAGTGTATAATGCGCTGCTCTCAGAGCAGGAGTACTCCATATTCGTATTGCTGTCGTCTTTTTAGTATATAATGCTGTATTTTTTTCTGAATATGGCTTTCAATACTGTCCTAATCCCCCCCTTCTTTTTTAGAAAAATGGAAAGCGTTTGGATTAACGGTGTTAAGAAAAATCTTAGGAGGGTTAGAGATCCTAAGGTCATCCAAGAAGTTGAAGGTTTTTGAAGGAGGACTTCATGCAATCTTATATTTAGAAATTAGAGGAAGTATATGTCCTGTATGCACTCACAAGGACTCCTCTTATTATGCATGTGAGAGATCAAACAAAGCAACTGGAAGTAGCAAAGGACAACCTACTCAAACCAGGGCTAACTCTTGCCAGGCTTATGTGTCTTTTAAGTTAATAAAAGATGCTGGAGTTACAGGTGCTGTCGTTCACAAAATGCTGAAACACAGCGGACATGACGTCAACATGCAAGAAGAGGGTATCATGTTGACCCAGAACTTCTGGCTTTTATTGGTATTTGGCTTGAGCAAGGACTATCTGTCTCAGAAACACTTCTGAAGAGTGTTGATTGGGCAGAAAGGCATGGACATATCGACAAACACAACTACTGGCAAAAACAACTACTTAAGGAACATCCACATCCATGACGTTCATGGATGCCACCTTCAAAGGGGTGACCTCATATGGTTATGCATTTTATGCACTTCTTCTGCGTAACAATATTGGAAGAGGAGTTCCTTTTGCATACTTCATAATCAGTCAGGAATCTACAGCCACACTTACTCTCTGCCTGGAAAAGCTTTCTAGCTGTAATCCTGGTTTTCTTCCCCGGTCAGTACCCAATGTAATTAAACGGCTCAAGATGATCATTTGCTTTAAACAGTCCATATCATGGAAAACTATTGTCGTCATGTTTATAAATAGTTTGATGTAATATGTAAGCACTGTTCAAGTGTTTAAAAAAAATCCATTTAATTCACCCTCTTGTCTAACAAAAATCTTTCATGTGTATTCCCTTTTCGGTACAGGTCCGTCATGATTGACAGGGACCTGAAAGAGCACAATGCCATAAAACAAATCTTTCCTTCAGCAAAGGTCCTTGTTTGCTGGTTTCACGTGCTGCAGGTAGATGACAGAACAGTTCACATAGCAAATTATTAAAAAAATATATTTAATATTTATTTGAATGATCATTGCCAATAATTCACAAATCACATTAGTATGAGCCAGAGTTGCACAATTAATTGTTAAAACATTGTGATCTAAATTCAAACACCCATGCTATCTTATTCTGAAATGACAACGATTTGGCTATTGAACTTCTAACAAGTATGATCACAGTGAACATTCAAATCTGTGTTGGGCTGTGTTAACCCAACTGTTTTCATAAATTTTGAAATTTTAAGTTATGACAGCTACAAATGAAATGAGCATAAACACTGTTTTAAGTCGATTACTCGAATTAAGGTAATAAAGTTATCAAGATAGTTCCATTATTTAACAAAATAATGTTTGCAACTTAAAAGGTTAAATTAAATAAATAATTTAGAATTTTTAACAACCATGAATTTTAGTTTTGGTAACAGGTCCCCTGAATTGTTTTTAAAGAGCAGTTGTCTTTTCAACCTCTCAGTATAATTGTTTCACAGTCACAATAATTCAAATTATCACAAAATTACTGAAAATCACAATAGCAAATTTGTATATAAAAAAGTACATCAACTTCTGAAAGTAACTTGACAAATAAAGATGATCAAGTCAATTTTTAAACCAGCAATTGGCAAAAAGTGATTGTTTAAAATATATTTGTCATTGAATCAGTCATTCATTCAAGATTTGTTCAAAAACGCTAATTCATCCAGGTATGAGTGAGTCAATGCATCATTCCAAAAAAGTTTGTGTGTGAATAATTATATAAAAAAACTGATTTTAAATGGATTGCCGCAATTAACATTTACTCAGAAACTATAGTAAATAATTGTTTTATTTAATTGTTTTTTCAGAATTTCACTCTATTGTAAAATGTCATTGCGGGTTTCGTCTGTGATTTCCAAATTATTTTTAAAATACACAAATAATGCTAATGGAATCTAAAACTTTTATTTATTTTAACATGTAGGCTGTGCATAGGTGGTTGATAAAACGAGATGGAGGAAACCTGCCAGTGGGCCAGAGAAACATGGTGATTCAAGCAATGGTTGCAATGAAGGCGTGTTTAACGGTAAGACTCTTTCACAGCTATAACCTAAAACAACCATTTTCCTACACTATTTTGGCTTGAAAAAGCTGTGAATAAATACAGTCTTTGGTCCTTGTAGATTGATTCTTCCTCTTCTCAGATGTTCTTCAGTTTCTATTTCTTGGAGTAAGGAGCATGCCGCCTTATCAGTTAATTGTGCATTCTAAGAATAATTCATGCTTGTCTTTTTGTTTGTAATTTAACTAATATGTGTACACCCATTCTTAAACGGATAGTTCACAGAATTTACTCAATTGGTTTCAAATCTGTATAAATTTCGTTCTTCTGCTCAACATTTGACGTTAGCCATAGTATGTTTGCCCATTCTATGAAGCTCAATGAGGATTAGAATAAAATTATTTAAAATATCTTAAAGGGATAGTTTAGTCAAAAATTTAAATTCTTGTTTCGCAGCACGTTTGAGCTTCAGCAAGAATTTTGTTTCTGCGCGTCGAGTAAGTTCAGATGATCAATGTTTATGTGAATAAAAGCCAACATTCAATCTGTTCATCATATCGAGCAAGTCGTCTCTTCAGAAAAATTTGATTAAACCACTCAATTCGTATGGATTAGTTTTAGAATCTCTTTAAAAACGTTTTGAAGTGTTAAAGTTTCAGGTGTGTAGCTGTCAGATTTCATTAAAATTACCTTCATTTGTAAATGGTAAATGGACTGCATTTATATAGAACATTTCGCAGACGTGAAAATGGTGGTCTTTCTTGCAGATTCTTCTTCAAAATGAAATATCAATTCCTGAAGAGGAATTCTAACAAGCGGATTGACCAGCTCCTTAGCCTGCGGTGTGGAGATGTCCACAAATATTACTGGTAAATGTTTATTGTAACATTTGTTATCTTCAATATCCATAAAATATTTTTTACTCTAATTTTGTAGCAGGAAATAATTGAAAATGTAAAATACATTTTTATATATATTTAAATATGTATTTTACATTTTCAATTATTTCCTGCTACATCTAATTTACATTTTTAATGAATGATTGTGTGATTTTTCAGTTACATGGATGAGCTGGCAGCAAGTGGGCGCATCAAGGAAGACAACGCTGATGACGTCTCTAATGCTGTCAAGTCTATGATTGAGAAGGGGCTGGGTTCAAAGTGTAAAATGAATGAACAGGGAACATGCATTATTCCACCAGATACTAGCACTCAGACTTTGTTTCGTTTGCTTTCTTCTGCGCAGTCTCGACCCTCAGTCTCCTTTTTTTGGTCTCGACCCTCAGTTTCCTTGTTTTGGTTGCTTTCTTTTGAGCTGTCTCGACCCTCAGTTTCCTAGTTTTGGTTGCTTTCTTCTGAGCTGTCTCGACCCTCAGTTTCCTTGTTTTGGTTGCTTTCTTCTGAGCTTTCTCGACCCTCAGTTTCCTTGTTTTGGTTGCTTTCTTCTGAGCTTTCTCGACCCTTAGTTTCCTTGTTTTGGTTGCTTTCTTTTGAGCTTTCTCGACCCTCAGTTTCCTTGTTTTGGTTGCATTCTTTTGAGCTGTCTTGACCCTCAGTTTCCTTGTTCTTTCGGTTGCTTGCTTCTGAGCTGTTTTCTTGCAGAATTCATGTTAGAAATAATATTAAAATGAACAGACTATCTATTAATGAAATGTAATAATAGTCCATCATCCTTTCAAAATGTAAAATGCATTATTAAACTATGATATTAGAATGTTTATTTTAAAATGTAGGCACAAGGGTCATTTGTTCCAAAATGTACTACCTTGGCAAAAAAGACACTTCACATCCTCTTGATTCCCAGGCAGACATTTTTTATGGATATTTACTAAACAGGTTGAGCATTTCTCCTAGAAAGATCATTTGCATGAAAAATGATTAATGGTCAAGGTAATCCAATTCCTGAGGGCCATTTCTTTATTTTATTTTTTTACTCTCCAACTAATTAGACAGTTTAATCTGCAGGTGCCAGTTGTATAAACTACTAAGACTATTCTTAGAAGTATGTCATCAATTTGTTTTCTTTAAGACTGTCCATAACTTTTTCAAATAAGATAGAGAAAAACATACAGTGCATGTGCATTGATCTATTTTGATACCAAAAAGTAAGACTGATCTAGATCTTAAAACCCAGTCTGAACATAATGGCTAAGTTTATGCAACTGGCCCCAGGTGTGCCAAAAGAACACTGTAAACAAGAATTGGAGAAACATCTGTTTAACCTTAGAATGCTTATTTAATTTCAGTTTAAAATATTGAAAATGTCATTAGTGTCACTTGCCTTGCTCTTCCTATGAACAGTGTTGTGACAGATACCGCAAAAAAGAATCTGTCAACATTTACTCACCTCAAGTTGTTCCAAACCTTTTCTTTGTTCCGTTGATTGAACACAAGATAATTTAAAGAATTGAAGAATTAAAGAACTGTTGGGAATCGGACAGTTAACGGCACCCATTGACAGTGAATTATAGACAAAAAATAAGACAGCAATATGAATATGGAGTACTCCTGCCCTGAGAGCAGCGCATTATACACTAAAAATACGACAGCAATATGAATATGGAGTACTCCTGCCCTGAGAGCAGCGCATTATACACTAAAAATAAGACAGCAATATGAATATGGAGTACTCCTGCCCTGAGAGCAGCGCATTATACACTAAAAATAAGACAGCAATATGAATATGGAGTACTCCTGCCCTGAGAGCAGCGCATTATACACTAAAAATACGACAGCAATATGAATATGGAGTACTCCTGCCCTGAGAGCAGCGCATTATTGTCATGGTTCACAGGTGTTCCCGTGTGTTCCTGTGTCGTGGGGTGCTTGTTTGTCTCCATCTTGTGGGTGTTCATAGGGTTTCATCATTACCTTAATTTTCCCGCCCTTTTTCTCACCTGTTGCTTGTTAGTCCTCGTTATGTGTAGTATTTAGTCTTCCCTGTTATCCTGTGTGTTTGTCGGGTCATTGTCTGGTTAAGGTACGTGGTTTCTGTTTCTGGTCTGTGTTAATTCTATGATTGTTAGTTCTTTGTGTGTAGGAATGTTTCGTGTCTGTGTTTATTCCTAGGCTGGTTATTTCGTTATGTGTTTGTAGGAATCTTTTGTGTCAATGTTTTCCTGTGCTGGTTAGTTTTGTCTTTGGTAGGGTGGAGTAGAGGTAGGCCGGTATTTTAGGGGATGTGATCTGTGTCTGTTCTGATGTTTTGTTTCTGTGTCTGGTTAAGTTCTCGTTTCTAGTGCCTGTCCTGCCTGGATGAGAATAAAACCCTTTTTTGGAAAAGCTTCTCTGCGATTGTGTCTACTCCTTGGGATCTGCATGGCAGACCCTTACAGAATGACCCGACCCGCTATGACACAGCGGAGAAAGAAGAGCTGTCCGTCCACTTACGGACAGTCTCCGGAGTTCCCTGAATGTTTTCGCGGTGCGCGATCCGGCGCGGACCGCCCCTCCCTCCTCGAACATCCACTCCGCCAGCTATCTGGTTACCGGCGGACTACGCAGCATTGCGTGAGTGGAGAGAGTCACTCCGCAGCGAGGATGAGGAGTATCTGGAGGGGGAGTACGGCTGGGAGCCCTATGGTGCTGAGGACTCCGAGCCTGAGGACGAGTCCGAGGAGGAGGAGTACATGGAGGGGAGGTTTCGCTGGGATCCTTTCACCCTCCAGCTGATTCCTGTCTCACCTTCCTCGTTTCTGCCCTCCACCTCACCACCCCTGAGAGCTGCTCGGCAGCACGAGATGGCTGCCGCCCCGCAGCTCAAGATGGCTGCCGCCCCGCAGCACAAGATGGCTGCCGCCCCGCAGCACAAGATGGCTGCCGCCCCGCAGCACAAGATGGCTGCCGCCCCGCAGCACAAGATGGCTGCCGCCCCGCAGCACAAGATGGCGGCCGCCCCGCAGCACAAGATGGCTGCCGCCCCGCAGCACAAGATGGCTGCCGCCCCGCAGCACAAGATGGCTGCCGCCCCGCAGCACAAGATGACTGCCGCCCCTCAGCTCAAGATGGCTGCCGCCCCGCAGCACAGGATGGCTGCCGCCCCGCAGCACAGGATGGCTGCCGCCCCGCAGCACAGGATGGCTGCCGCCCCGCAGCTCAAGATGGCTGACCAGGCTCAAGCGGCGAAAAGGACAGGGGAGGTCTCACTGCTGGACAGTGGTGAGGACCTTGAGTGTTCAGATGAGGAGGACATTGATGATGACCCTCCTCCTTTGGAAGACACCAGAGGTGGAGGGAAGAAGCTACTGCCTGAGCCTGTCCCCGTGTCCTTGCCTGAGCCTGTTCCCGTGTCCTTGCCTGAGCCTGTCCCCGTGTTCTTGCCTGAGTCTGTCCCCGTGTCCTTGCCTGAGCCTGACCCCGTGTCCTTGCCTGAGCCTGTCCCCGTGTCCTTGCCTGAGCCTGTCCCCGTGCCCTTGCCTGAGCCTGTCCCCGTGCCCTTGCCTGAGCCTGTCCCCGTGCCCTTGCCTGAGCCTGTCCCCGTGCCCTTGCCTGAGCCTGTCCCCGTGCCCTTGCCTGAGTCTGTCCCCGTGCCCTTGCCTGAGCCTGTTCCCGTGCCCTTGCCTGAGCCTGTCCCCGTGTCCTTGCCTGAGCCTGTCCCCGTTTCCTTGCCTGAGCCAGCCCCGTGTCCGTCCCAGAGTCTGTCCCTGTGGCGGTCCCCGTGGCTGTCCCGGTCCCCGAGCTCACTCCAGCCCCAGAGCTCACTCCAGCCCCAGAGCTCACTCCAGCCCCAGAGCTCACTCCAGCCCCAGAGCTCACTCCAGCCCCAGAGCTCACTCCAGCCCCGAGCTCACTCCAGCCCCCGAGCTCACTCCAGCCCCCGAGCTCACTCCAGCCCCGAGCTCACTCCAGCCCCCGAGCTCACTCCAGCCCCGAGCTCACTCCAGCCCCGAGCTCACTCCAGCCCCGAGCTCACTCCAGCCCCCGAGCTCACTCCAGCCCCCGAGCTCACTCCAGCCCCCGAGCTCACTCCAGCCCCGAGCTCACTCCAGCCCCCGAGCTCACTCCAGCCCCAGAGCTCACTCCAGCCCCAGAGCTCACTCCAGACCCCGAGCTCACTTCAGACCCCTTGTCGGAGTCTGTCCCCCTGCCTGACTCCAGTCCTGTCCCCTGCCAGACTCCAGTCCTGTCCCCCTGCCTGACTCCAGTCCTGTCCCCCTGCCTGACCCCAGTCCGGTCCCCCGTCCTGTTCTCGAGCCCCGTCCTATGCCCGAGGCCGTCATCCTGGCCGGGACAGTTCCCGGGCCAAGGACTGTTGCCGGTCCAAAACCAGTTCCGGCACGGCCACCTGAACCGTGTCCTCCGGCACGACCACCTGAACCGTGTCCTCCGGCACGACCACCTGAACCGTGTCCTCCGGCACGACCACCTGAACCGTGTCCTCCGGCACGGCCACCTGAACCGTGTCCTCCGGCACGGCCACCTGAACCGTGTCCTCCGGCGCTGCCTCCTGACCCGTGTCCTCCGGCGCTGCCTCCTGACCCGTGTCCTCCGGCGCTGCCTCCTGACCCGTGTCCTCCGGCGCTGCCTCCTGACCCGTGTCCTCCGGCGCTGCCTCCTGACCCGTGTCCTCCGGCGCTGCCTCCTGACCCGTGTCCTCCGGCGCTGCCTCCTGACCCGTGTCCTCCGGCCCTGCCTCCTGACCCGTCTCCTCCGGCCCTGCCTCCTGACCCGTCTCCTCCGGCACTGCCTCCTGACCCGTCTCCTCCGGCACTGCCTCCTGACCCGTCTCCTCCGGCACTGCCTCCTGACCCGTATCTGCCTGGTCGACCTCCAGACCTGCACCCTCCTGTCCGGCCTCCAGACCTGCACCCTCCTGTCCGGCCTCCAGACCTGCACCCGCCTGTCCGGCCGCCAGACCTGCACCCGCCTGTCCGGCCTCCAGACCTGCACCCTCCTGTCCGGCCTCCAGACCTGCACCCTCCTGATCTGCCTCCTGACCCGCTCCCGCCGGGTAGACCTCCTGACCCGCTCCCGCCGGGTAGACCACCTGACCCGCCGTCCTTGCCTGTCCGGTCGCCCGAGCTGTCCTTGCCTGTCCGGCCTCCTGACCCTCATCCGTCCTTCCGGACCTCTGCTCCGCCTACGCCTGTCCGGCCTCCTGACCCGCATCCGCCCGTCCTGTCCTCTGCCCCGCCTCAGCCGTTACGGCCTCCTGACCCGCATCCGCCCGGCCGGGTCTCTGCTCCGCCCTCTCCGGTCCGGCCTCCTGACTCTGTGTCTTGCTGGCACTGTCCTCTAGGCCTCCGCTTGCCCCCGGAGTAACTGCACTATTCCCTTGACTCTGTCCCCGTTCCAGGTTTTTTGTTTCTCGCCTCCATCCCACCCCACCTCCTCTGCCGCCTCCCGCTGCAATTCGTAGCCGGGGTTTTAGTTTATTTTTTATTTTTTGGCGCTTCTGGAGCCGCGCCTTGAGGGGGGGGTACTGTCATGGTTCACAGGTGTTCCCGTGTGTTCCTGTGTCGTGGGGTGCTTGTTTGTCTCCATCTTGTGGGTGTTCATAGGGTTTCATCATTACCTTAATTTTCCCGCCCTTTTTCTCACCTGTTGCTTGTTAGTCCTCGTTATGTGTAGTATTTAGTCTTCCCTGTTATCCTGTGTGTTTGTCGGGTCATTGTCTGGTTAAGGTTAACCAGACAATGGTTTCTGTTTCTGGATGGTTCTGTTTCTATTTAGTCTTCCCTGTTATCCTGTGTGTTTGTCGGGTCATTGTCTGGTTAAGGTTAACCAGACAATGGTTTCTGTTTCTGGTCTGTGTTAATTCTATGATTGTTAGTTCTTTGTGTGTAGGAATGTTTCGTGTCTGTGTTTATTCCTAGGCTGGTTATTTCGTTATGTGTTTGTAGGAATCTTTTGTGTCAATGTTTTCCTGTGCTGGTTAGTTTTGTCTTTGGTAGGGTGGAGTAGAGGTAGGCCGGTATTTTAGGGATGTGATCTGTGTCTGTTCTGATGTTTTGTTTCTGTGTCTGGTTAAGTTCTCGTTTCTAGTGCCTGTCCTGCCTGGATGAGAATAAAACCCTTTTTGGAAAAACTTCTCTGCGATTGTGTCTACTCCTTGGGATCTGCATGGCAGACCCTTACAATTATACACTAATAATAAGACAGCAATATGAATATGGAGTACTCCTGCCCTGAGAGCAGCGCATTAAACACTAAAAATACGACAGCAATATGAATATGGAGTACTCCTGCCCTGAGAGCCTCTACTTAAATTCATTGGTTGAATCTGTAAACCAATCATTTTCTTTTCTGCCCTTAGAACAAGTTTGAGTAAGTAAAACTCCCATCTGCGATACATACTCCCTTCGCCCCCACCACCTCTCCCTCTGACTCACTTCTAGCACACTGGGGACGTTTAGCCCAGCCTCCAGCCATTAGTGGGTAGCTTACTGTCCGGAAGAGCGCTAGGGAAATTGGCTCCTGGTGGCATGATGTCAGTGTATCATGTAGACCAACATGGAGACAAATATACAGACTTATATACAGCCTAACATGCAGACTAATATACGGACTAACAAGCAGATTAATATACAGATTAACATGCAGACAAATATACAGACTAATATACAGACTAGCATTCAGACTAATATACAGACTAACAAGCAGATTAATATACAGACAAACATGCAGACAACTTTACAGACTAATATACAGCCTAACATGCAGACTAATATACGGACTAACAAGCAGATTAATATACAGACTAACATGCAGACAACTTTACAGACTAATATACAGCCTAACATGCAGACTAATATACAGACTTATATACAGCCTAACATGCAGACTAATATACGGACTAACAAGCAGATTAATATACAGACTAACATGCAGACAACTTTACAGACTAATATACAGCCTAACATGCAGACTAATATACGGACTAACAAGCAGATTAATATACAGACTAACATGCAGACAACTTTACAGACTAATATACAGCCTAACATGCAGACTAATATACGGACTAACAAGCAGATTAATATACCGACAAACATTCAGACTAACATGCAGACAAATATACAGACTAACATGCAGATTAATATACAGACAAACATTCAGACTAATATGTAGACTAACATGCAGACAACTTTACAGACTAATATACAGCCTAACATGCAGACTAATATACGGACTAACAAGCAGATTAATATACAGACTAACATGCAGATTAATATACAGACAAACATGCAGGCGTATATACAGACTAATATACAGACAAAGTAGCAGACTAATATACAGACGAACATGCAGACTAATATACAGACTAACATGCAGATTAATATACAGACAAACATTCAGACTAATATGTAGACTAACATGCAGACAACTTTACAGACTAATATACAGCCTAACATGCAGACTAATATACGGACTAACAAGCAGATTAATATACAGACTAACATGCAGATTAATATACAGACAAACATGCAGGCGTATATACAGACTAATATACAGACAAAGTAGCAGACTAATATACAGACGAACATGCAGACTAATATACAGACGAACATGCAGACTAATATACAGACAAAGTAGCAGACTAATATACAGACGAACATGCAGACTAATATACAGACGAACATGCAGACTAATATACAGACAAAGTAGCAGACTAATATACAGACGAACATGCAGACTAATATACAGACGAACATGCAGACTAATATACAGACGAACATGCAGACTAATATACAGACGAACATGCAGACTAATATACAGACTAAAATGCAGACAAAGTAGCAGACTAATATACAGACGAACATGCAGACTAATATACAGACGAACATGCAGACTAATATACAGACAAAGTAGCAGACTAATATACAGACGAACATGCAGACTAATATACAGACGAACATGCAGACTAATATACAGACGAACATGCAGACTAATATACAGACGAACATGCAGACTAATATACAGACTAAAATGCAGACAAACGTACAAACACACGTGCAGACACCACGTGCAGACACCACGTGCAGACACACCTGTACACTAACATTAAGACTAACATGTCAGATGAAATTGCAGACATGTGCATGTCCCTGCTGCTAGTTATTAGCAGAAACACTTCTGTATGTCGTCTTCAAACTGCGGCCGAGGGATTGGTGTGGCCTATGTGATCAACTAAAATAAGACCCATCTGGTTGTTGAAAATGTGAATCAGAATGAGATTTATTGCCAAGTAAGTTAGTTTACAACAAACAAGGATTTTTTTCTGGCCCATTAGAGCAGCAATTAACATAAGTAGTAAACAAAGATACAAACGAAAGACTGCAATCATTTACAGAAAATATGTACAGTGCAATTGCTGTGTAAACGAATCTGTTCTTGTGGCTAGAGGCTTTGGTCTTGATTTACCTCAACCTTTTGCTAGAGGGGAGAGTGGTCCTTGGCAGTGGCAGCAGCTTACCAATTGGTGACAGAGGGGGTTAGGATGGACTCAATGACGGCAGTGTAGAAATGCTTGGCAGTTTGTACTTTTTCAGCTCCCGCAGGATGTACATCCTCTTTTGTGCTTTTGTTGTGAGAGAGGTGATGTTCAGCTCCAACTCAAGGTCCTGGGCGATGGTGTTGCCCAGGAATTGAAAGGACTCCACCAAGTTGACTGCGGAGCCACCCAAGGCAATGGGACCAAAGGCCGCTGTGTTTCTCCTAGTCTACTCTCATCTCCACTATCTTTGGTGCTTTGAACTCCAAGTGGTTCAGACTGCACCAGAACACCAGGTGGTTAATCTTCCCCCTGCAGGCAGACTCTCATCTCAGAAATAAGTCTGATGAGGTCGGTGTCATCCACAAACTTCAGGAGTTTGACAGAGTGGTGACTGGAGGTGCAGTTGTTGGTGTACAGAGAGAAGAATAGGGGGGACAAGACGCAGCCTTGAGGGGAGCCGGTGCTGATGTAGAGAGCCATGTTGATCGTGTCGTCCACAGACCTGTTTGCTCTGCAGGCCAACTGCATTCGGTCTAGGAGTGGGTCAGTAAACACAGCAGAAAGCTGATCTGCACAGCGGTTCAGAGTTGATTGGGAGACACCGTCAGGCCCTGCTTCTTTGCGAGGGTTCTGTCTCTTGAATAGACTGTTCACGTCACCTTCCAGGAAAGGAATCATTTAGCTAGCAAATGTGTTTCAGGTCTAGATACCTTGCAGGTCTACAGTCTCTATATAGGCTACAATAAGACTGTCACATCATTGACTGGGTGTAGAGAGTAAGCCAGAGCAAATACTCATGGACACACTCAAGTAATGCCCTCATTGATCCCGATCAATTATTCATCTGGTTGTGCTGGTCTTGCAAAAAGCAGCGTGACTGGATTTGGTAAGTGCCAGACTGCAATGCATTTTGCAGGACCCATTTGATCCATTGCCCAGAGTCTGAACTTATTGCGGGCCCCGGCCATGTTCACACTGCGGTTTGATCGAAGCGGCTTGTCACGGACGGGCCATGTGGCTCTCAGCATTATAGGCAAGCTGTCAACATGACTGCTATAAAAGTCGTCGGAGATAAGCTTTAGAATAGCACTTAAGTTGCAACACGAGTCAACTGCGAAGAAAGGTGCACTCAAAACAGCTGTATGTCAGACTTGACCTCCATCATAGGCCAACGTGGTTTTAATTTTTAACTGGACACAACTTGGGGCCCCACTAGAGACATGGCACTTGACACAAGACTCAATGTTCAAGGCAGAAGACCTGGACATGAACCCTAGTGGCTCGACTAAATCATTGGTTAAAGGTGCAGGTGTAATCATGTATATAAAATGTAGGTATCGTGTAAATGGGAGCACTACTCTTTACAATCTACAGATATATCATAGGCATTAGATGTATCCAAAACTAACTTTCATTTCTTTGCAGACATTTCTGTGATTTACCATTCTGCACGCACTCAAATTCAGACCCGTTTTCAGTTAAAGCTCAGATATTTTTTTTTACTTAACCATTGCGAAGAAATTCTCATTTGCAACTGCGACCTGGCCAAGGTATGGCGAGAAATGTGCAAATAGAGTGATTCAAGAATGTAAACAGGCAGTGCCGGTGAGAAAGATCCACTGTGCAAAATGGGCGTGGCAAAAGTTCAGACAGGAGTAGTTTGAAGGCACTGGGTGACAAGGGTTTTAAGTTTTAGGGTTTCAAGTAAAAACTGGAAGGATTGGAGGAAAATGTTGTGCAGGACATTTCGGTGTGGCAATGGTAAGGCATTGTAAGTGCTTGAGTGTAGACTGTGGGTGGGCAGAGCTATGGCGACTAGAGAGCTTATGTACATGCATGCATCTTGTCAGTCCTTACTTTTCCGGGTCTGTTTACAGTGGTGCTTTCTGGTTCAATACTAATGGTAGAGCGCTCACTCAACACTGTGTCCTGGACAATAGAGCGGGCTGGCCCAATTCATTGACAAAGTTATTATTGGTTTGACATCGTCCTACCCTTCTGAACTTATCTGCTAAAAAGGTTTTTAAAGCTACTGCTTACAATCACAGGATCTGTGTTTACTGGCAGTTGCCACTTTCTGCACAGAAATGTACAGAAAAGCTTTTAGGGTTGCTGCTTGGAAGGCATGGAAAGATCTTCAATCTGACCTAAAGATGCAGGAGCTTGAAGAACTGGGTGTGTTTATAGCTACCTAGAGAGCCTACCTAGTTGTCGGGGCCTTTAAAAGTGTCCATCAGTTGTTATTTGTAGCTGTTTGTTTATTGTGCTGAACAGTACATGTTGTGTGTTCTAAATGTGTTTTTGTTTATTGATGCCCGCCTTGGACAGGGCACTCCTGTAAAAAAGATTTTTAATCTCAGTCTCAGAGTCTTTCCTGGTAACATAAATGTAAAACTAAAAAATCAAAAATCGAATAAACATTTGACATCGTAAAAAATAACTCCGAGGTTGTTTCCTGTGTCCGTCCTTGAACTACTCTTCATTCCGGTTGACACTGTTTTCTTCATTATCTCTCTTACGTGTTACGCTGAGATATTCATCCGGTGTCCTGGGGTCGATACCAAAGCCCACGTTCTCTCCGTCACGGCACATCTGTGTTTTAACAGCCTCGACTGTGAGAGGAATGAATAATCGGTTTGATGCACTCCAATATCATCACGTTATTAGTTGATACCACCAGATTTTCATCAGCACAGTCGTTTCTCTCAACGGGAGGATAAGCCTTTCTCAAAAGCGGGCACACCGTCCACCACACTGGCAGAGGAAAACCCGAAAAGAATTAATAGGAAAACCCACCAAAAAAATAATTTATCAAAGAGGGCTTCTGCGAAACGCGTCCAGGGCCTTTGCTTCTCAATAATTAAACCTTGCAATTAGACATGTTAGCATGCGCTCAGTGTGAGACGTCAGGCCATATTCATAGACCGCAAGTAATTATGCAATATCATTCCAGGGATAACAGGCCATATATCCACACTGGGGCTGTCAAGGCCAAGACAATTTTATTTGCTTTATAATACTATTTCATCTCGTAGCTGAGTGTCTTGTTACGGAGAGGGGGGCACTGTCCTTCACCAACGGTCCTCAAAACCGCAAGAACCGGCGGTCCTGTGATCCACGAGGCGTCCCAGCGCCAGCCAGGATCACATTCAAACAGACCATCTTCTCACACAGCACGACGGACAATTCTTCACATAATCCGGAGCATATTATTTTGACGTGTCACAGACAAATTGGGATCGCATGCCGTGTACACACTGTCTGACAAATTAGAAGAACGCTGACATGTCTCCAGAATTTCACACATAGTTAAAAGAGTGTATTTATTCCCTCCTATAATAGTGATTAATTCCATAGGGAGACTATAGCTGGTATTTAACTGCCACTCACCTTCAATAAATGTGTTGGAAGGCAGACCGGGAAATTCAAATATACATGGAACACACAATAACCATTGCGTCGATAATGTCATAAACGTTATGTAACGGCTTTACAATAATTAGGTATTCTGGAATTCAACTACAAACCCAACATGAGGACAAAACCTAACTCCGATTGAGTGACTGGCATGTTGGTCTAGAAGCTTTGATCTGAATAAAACACATTAGACACTTAACACAGGAGCAGAAAAACACAAACGTGTAACATCAGGACCTCCGATAAACACGCCCCCGTGCGTCGACACCATCAGAACACCACCGACGTGATAAACAAAAACAAAAGTCAAACAGGCGTAAAGGTCGTCATATGAGACTATGATTTAGCGTCCGCTAACGTGGCAGCGTGATGTGGTTTATCCGTGACATGGCAAGCCTCCTCGCTACCGTGTGCTGTTAGCATGCCGCTGAACCATGCACCATGACTGCACACATCTCATATCCCCCATAAATCACCATGCTTTACCACCTCTGTTAGCGGCGCCCCTAACAGTAACCGTAAATAACCGGGCCATTGTTCACGTTGCCAATAACTTTTGAAGGAGAATCTCAGACTAAAGTTCCAAGCCGCTGGATAAGGAAACCCAGGACGTACGCCTGCTGTTTCCCAACCCGGAGGCAAAGGGGAAATAACAGCACTTAGAAGGTACACTCACTAAACTGAAACCTGTTCCCTATATATACCAACTATCTGAAGCAACATTCCCAATGAGGATGGGACATAGAGAGATGGCATGCTTGGGTTTCCTTCCTGTTACACTCCATGTACTTCCTGTGTCATTCAACTGGACATCCTTCCACATCAGCTCTGGACTGATTGTTCCGGAAATTGATGGAACTCAATGTGAGGCACATTCACCAATGTAGTTCCATCGCAACACTGTTAGTTCTTCAGCTAGTTCTTCAGCTAGTTCTTCAGCTAGTTCTTCAGCTACTCACATGGCTCCGTAATTATACGGCGTGTCCTGCTACACAGGGTATGATGTCACGTCAGAGAATGGGGCTATTTACAGTTTCGCTAGTCCTACATTCGGTATTTAAAATGCAATAATTATAAAGATGCTAGCACGAGACACAATTGCAGAGGACATGGGGGGAAATAAAAGGTAGCTATGTGAATAAGCCTCGCCATGGAACACTAAACACTAAAATAAGTCATGTGTGATCAGGGAACTCCAACCTCTCAACCAGATGGAAACCATAAAGTACGGGAGCTCTCCCAGATGTGCCGAGCAGCGGCTGGGGATTCGAGGGACACGATAAGGGCACGCCGGATCACAGCCGGTCTATTTGAGGTCTCTTTATGGTTCCGGGAGCGTCGTGTTGAAATGTGTTGTGCAGGAAACGGGAGGACAAGGAACTTGCACTGCTATGCTTTGATGAACGTACCCTTGAGGAACCTGGGCATCCGTGACCTTATTCCTGGAGGCTTCGAGGGCGACGCGGCCTCCACCTCCGTCTCCTGGAGCACAGGCACATAAATCAGTTTCCCATATCATCATCCAGTCAGATTCAATGCACGCGTGCTCGATTCACTGAATCTGTCAGGTTACTGCTCCAAATGATGTATTTGATTCCGAACACGCCGATGCATATGTGGTGAATCTCTAGCGCGCAGTTTGCTGATCTGACATTCCAAAAGTGACTGCGCTGCGGAACTTCAAAACAGAGACGTATCAAGTGGGAATCCACGTTGTGCTCCGACAGTGTCTCGAGACAGGAAACGAGGAGAAACAGTGTGTGTTTTTACTCCCGGGTTCAATGCTCCTTTGAGGCATAGCAGAAGATCTCCGCCTGATTAATGTCTGCACACTGACTAATGAACAGTAATTGAATGGTAGAATGCAGTGGGGCCTCAGAGGCCCGGAGGAATATCGCCGGCTGCTACAGGGGCCCGTGACATTGTCCGGGGTTGATTATAGTTGACCTTGCATGAGAGGAGAAGCTATAGAAACGGCAGACCCCAGCTTGGGGAATAGTAGCCAGGAGAAAACAGGACAAGATAAATGAAAAAGAATTGCATTGGCAAAGAAACAGGGGGGGGTCGATGGGGAGATCGATAGCTATTTGATTTTTTATTACGGAATTCTTAGGAAGAGGAAGACGATTGATCAAAGACACCTAGTCTTAGTGGCATTTCTAACAATATTAATTAAGAAAAAATACTTAGCTGACCGGTTGATAAATCAGCCGATATCGTTAAATCAAAACAAACGATTGACAAAAACAGAAAATTACACGGGGCTTGTTCAATATTCCAGTGAACCGTTACAATATTCACATCGCCTCGAGGCCAATGTGAAACGGTAGATTAGTGGAAAAAGAGAACATTCCTGATAACGTTAGTTCAAAATTTGTGAAATTCCCAAATAACGACCGTAAATGCAGAGAAACGTGCCTGAGAGGACACAGTAGTGAGTGTCTGCAAGTCACTACGGCTTTTAAATAACTGCCCTCTGCTATACATAGTTCTGCTCTTGGTTATTCAGAATCATAAAAAGTTCTTAGATGATTCCCCCTTTCCAGCAATCTCCGCACCCCGTCATTGAAGCAGTATATTGCCACGTGTCAGACGAGGTAGACATTGTGTCTCACCATTTGGCAGCGTGGCTAAGATAACGACACTAATAACTCAGTCGCCGGGTCCTTTGGGTATTACCTCTGCCTTACCCACTGTAGCTATTTACCGTTCAAGTCCAATGTGATGAATCATTGTGATGAATCATTGAAGCTGAGGGGAAGAGTGTTGTCCTGAGACTGCAATCATGTAATTGAATTTGATCATCAATATGTACACTATATGGCACGCAGGGCTGATCGCTAGCTCGGCTGTGCCCCGGACGCCATGTAATTCAACTGTGAGTCATAGTCGTTGTCTCTCCTTTCTATTCACTCTACATGATGAAGACTCGAGACAACCCTGAAACACTCCGCTTATCTGTACACAGGATACGGGGGGTTGGGGGATTCAGTGGGAGTGAATAATGGTAATATGTTGTTTAGCCGGATTATTAGCCTCATGTATTACCTGCTTTTAGAGCCTCCATCAATAATATTGACACCACCGCCGCCAATAAAGAAATGAACTCCGCTCATTAAATATATCGGAAAAGAACGGCAAATAAATTCACAACGGGTGACTTTAAATTGCCTCAGATATTCACTAATTACAACAATAAACTTAAAAAGTGGGAATGTGCTTCAGGAGCAATACTGTCCTGTTGTATATCCCTAATGAAACAAAGTATTTTTCATCTGCTGTCTCACCAACCATATATCACCAACCACCAACAGCTACTGTAGATATCGAGTTTGAATGTGGGACATTAAATATGGCCTTTGGTTGTCAGGGCAGCGAGATGGTAGCGGCCATTGGTTGTCAGGGCAGCGAGATGGTAGCGACCTTTGGTTGTCAGGGCAGCGAGATGGTAGCGGCTATTGGTTGTCAGGGCAGCGAGATGGTAGCGGCCATTGGTTGTCAGGGCAGCGAGATGGTAGCAGCCATTGGTTGTCAGGGCAGCGAGATGGTAGCAGCCATTGGTTGTCAGGGCAGCGAGATGGTAGCGGCCATTGGTTGTCAGGGCAGCGAGATGGGAGCGGCCATTGGTTGTCAGGGCAGCGAGATGGTAGCGGCCATTGGTTGTCAGGGCAGTGAGATGGTAGCGGCTATTGGTTGTCAGGGCAGTGAGATGGTAGCGGCCATTGGTTGTCAGGGCAGCGAGATGGTAGCGGCCATTGGTTGTCAGGGCAGTGAGATGGTAGCGGCCATTGGTTGTCAGGGCAGCGAGATGGTAGCGGCATTGGTTGTCAGGACAGCGAGATGGTAGCGGCCATTGGTTGTCAGGGCAGCGAGATGGTAGCGGCCATTGGTTGTCAGGGCAGCGAGATGGTAGCGGCATTGGTTGTCAGGGCAGCGAGATGGTAGCGGCATTGGTTGTCAGGACAGCGAGACAGGATGATTCCACAGACTAGCTGAGTCTGACTTGTGGAATATCATTATTCCCTATTATCTAATAGTCATTCACAGAATCCATAGTCATTCTGATTCAGCAGTATGCGTTCATGGGTAAACGTGATATAAGTAATGAATAAAGCTATCGATGAAGCTCTTAATGAGATCATAACTGTCCCCCAAAGTCAATAAGGATTGCGATAAGAATAGCTGTATTAAAAAAGTGCACACCACTACAAAAAAAAACATAATTACACCAAAACATCTCCCCATGGAGTAATTACCATTGGCTGAAATGATAGTTTTCATTAAACAAAACGTTAACTGTTATGGATCGCCTAAATAACACCGAACGTCTTGCCATTTACCAACCTGAATGCGACTGCACGGAAATGTAATATCGCCCAACTCTCATGTACGTTCATCAATGTTATGAGGTTTCCGGTTCAAAATCCTCACAGGATTATTGGGCCAGACACAAAATTGAAATGAGTGCAGTTTCTAGGAACCAAACATCCACGTGGAGACTTCTCTATTCTCGGGGAAACAACTGTTCTCTGTAGAAAGGGAGACAATTTACCTAGTCTACTAGCCGTCCTAGTTTATACTGAAGGCTGGAGATGGTAGTCTGGAGATGAAGGTCTGGAGATGGAGGTCTAAAGATGAAGGTCTGGAGATGAAGGTCTGGAGATGGAGGTCTAAAGATGAAGGTCTGGAGATGAAGGTCTGGAGATGGAGGTCTAAAGATGAAGGTCTGGAGATGAAGGTCTGGAGATGGAGGTCTAAAGATGAAGGTCTGGAGATGAAGGTCTGGAGATGGAGGTCTAAAGATGAAGGTCTGGAGATGAAGGTCTGGAGATGGAGGTCTAAAGATGAAGGTCTGGAGATGAAGGTCTGGAGATGGAGGTCTAAAGATGAAGGTCTGGAGATGAAGGTCTGGAGATGGAGGTCTAAAGATGAAGGTCTGGAGATGAAGGTCTGGAGATGGAGGTCTAAAGATGAAGGTCTGGAGATGAAGGTCTGGAGATGGAGGTCTAAAGATGAAGGTCTGGAGATGAAGGTCTGGAGATGAAGGTCTGGAGATGGAGGTCTAAAGATGAAGGTCTGGAGATGAAGGTCTGGAGATGGAGGTCTAAAGATGAAGGTCTGGAGATGAAGGTCTGGAGATGGAGGTCTAAAGATGAAGGTCTGGAGATGAAGGTCTGGAGATGGAGGTCTAAAGATGAAGGTCTGGAGATGAAGGTCTGGAGATGGAGGTCTAAAGATGAAGGTCTGGAGATGAAGGTCTGGAGATGGAGGTCTAAAGATGAAGGTCTGGAGATGAAGGTCTGGAGATGGAGGTCTAAAGATGAAGGTCTGGAGATGAAGGTCTGGAGATGGAGGTCTAAAGATGAAGGTCTGGAGATGAAGGTCTGGAGATGGAGGTCTAAAGATGAAGGTCTGGAGATGGAGGTCTAAAGATGAAGGTCTGGAGATGAAGGTCTGGAGATGGAGGTCTAAAGATGAAGGTCTGGAGATGGGTGTGTGTTGTTGTTAGGTTAATATTAGAGGAAAAAGTGTTCTGTTTGCAACGAGGTTAGAAGAAAACATATGTGCTTATGTGAGCTTGCTATTTAGTGGAATAATTCTTCCATAAACTTGGTATGAACTGCCAATATGTCAGACATTCCCATTACTACATAGCTTTTGAAAATCCCCTGTAGTGCATTTTCCAAGTTCATATTCAAATGATAAGAAGTTATACCCTTCGACCATATCCACTAATTGGGGAGAAGAAAGACTCTTATAAATTGACCCCCACTGTGTTAGAGCCAAAACACGCTGTGTCGTTTGATGTGTTGTATATGGAAGTAGGTCAAACATCGCGGCCTACGGTTTGCAGAGCTCCCACGTAGGAAAATGCAGTCTGTATGAACAGCGCTGTGGCTTCAGACTACGGGTGTAGGAGATAGGGAATCTGTGGGCACCCGCTGTACATATATATTGCTGAGGGTGATGAACACACCATACATATTTATAAAACGGCTTACTACCTGTTTCATACAGAAATATGTGGAGTGTTACCTCTTACTACCTGTTTAATAGAGAAGGATGTGGAGTGTTACCTCTTACTACCTGTTTAATACATAAGGATGTGTAGTGTTACCTCTTACTACCTGTATATACCAGACAAATACCAGAGAAATACTGGGCCAACACCGGACCAGAACCAGACCAATACTTGGCCAAAAAAACAAACTGTAAAGGGAAGTGCATACATAATAAAAACTATTAAATGTTTCAAAGACCCTGGTGCAATTTCTGTGTAATTGTATGGATTCAAATTAATATCACTATCAATAACTGTGTGATTGTATAGGTTTTACTGAATAACACAATCAATTACTGTGTAATTGTTTAGGTTCTACGACGATCAATTACTGTGTAATTGCTAAAATGCTAAACATCAATCTAACAGACAATTTTATCAGCTTTATGATCTCTCGGCTAGATTCTGATAAATATCTTATGATGATTTTCATTCCCCATCAGGAGAAAATGTGAGCATTTTGTTTTCCTGGCACAAATAACAAGGCTTTTCTGGATCCACATTGAACAAAATGGCCTGATTGAATTTATCTATGATTTAGAGCGAATGATGCCGATTGAAGTTGTGTTTGGTTTAACGTTCACACTGTAAGAAGGTACATTCTCTCAAAAGCTGAAAACCTGTTCTGTTCCCCTGGCATTTGTGAGAAGACTTCAGAGAGCAGGTTAAAGATTCAAAGAGAGCTCTTCATCAATCCTCCGCCAACTCCAGACACAGACATGCATGAATGTAACACGCGTTCAAATGCATGTAGACACACCGAGCGGTAAGAAAGCCTTCCCTAAAACCCAAACACCAGGTTCAGTTATTATCACAGGAACTGAAACACGGGGGGATGTAGTGGAACGACGAAGCACACAAGAAAGATTACAATGTGTGTCTGCAGGAATGATTTTACTCACCCCCCGCAGAGTATTGCAGTGGGGTTCTGGACACCTGCTTCTGCTGTTTCACTTTCTGCCCTGTTCTCTTTGGCTTGGCGTAAGGATCTGTGTTGACATGGCGTTCTCAGGCTCTTCTCCCAATCCGGGGTACACAGACTACACACAAAATAAAAACCACGCAAATGGACTGTGACAAGACGCCCGCTGATTGGTCAGTTTGTATTCATTGAGACTTCTTGTTCTTTTTATCAACTGAAACATGTCCGATTACATACAGTGTGTTTCAACACAAAACCTCTTCTCCTTTCTTTCCTCCCCTCATCTTAATGTCTTCCATTGACCTCCATTTTTCATGAGCTGATATGCTTTGTGGCTCTCCAGTGACTTCCAGTGTATTGAATTCATCTGGTTCCAATACACACCGTGCACAACCTATCAATCACTGGGGAGAGCCGTAAACTAATAATTTATTGATGAAACGGCGCAGCCATAAATTTATAACTGCATTCATCTTATTTATCAAGCCAGATCAAACAATGAAAATCCAAACAAGCTAAAAGTGAAAAGGAGTTGCAGAGGATATCTTATTCTCAGAGCAGACAGACGGACGGACGGACGGACAACAGTTATCTGGGGAGCTGGGATGGCAAAAGACAAAGAGAGAGAGAGCGAGAGACAGAGACAGAGAGAGAGCGAGAGCGAAAGAGAGAGAGGGAGAGACAGAGAGAGAGGGAGAGAGAGAGACAAAGAGAGAGCGAAAGAGAGAGAGATTGCAGTGGGTAGAGGAGTTCAGAGGGTTGTTTGAGACGGCAGGATACACATCTGAATTCACGCTTCCACAGAAGGCAATTGTCTCCTCACAAGCTGTGCATCTCTGGCTGTAGGTAGCAAGGTGAGCTGTGTCTTCCATAGAGGAAAAGGAAGAGCTGACTTAATATTGTTTTTATCCCTCAGCCGGTGCCTTGTTTTAACTTTCAGTTGAAGCTCAATCCCAAGGCTGGCTTGAGGGCCAGAGTACTGATCTCCAGCTTCCACATAAGAACATATACTCCGGGCAATGGTGTTTGCGAACCCGCTAACATGGGGTCCGGGGAATAGAGCGGCTGTGTTTCTTCTGCTTGTTTGGGTTCTTTAATGCAAAGACAGAGTTTGTGTTGATGTTCTTTTGAATTCATACAGCCGTTGGTGGGATGGAGAGAACAAGAAAACAACAAGAAAAGTAGAAAGTTTGGCTGGGATGTTCAGTTAGGGAAAGTTTAGTGTGAGTTCACATGCTGGTGTCCGCAGAACAAGATCAAAGATAAAGTACTCGACATGGTATAACAAGGCCTTTTTGTTAATCCACTTTCATCACATAACTTGGAGTGATATATACTGTAGCATGTGCCGAGAAACACGCAAACATATCGCACGATTTGAAATATCACAAAAGTAAACACTTTGATCTTTCAAGCCTTGTGGGGAAAAATGCTAATTCTTTAAATCAACAGAAAAAGGCCCCTTCTCAAGGAGAGAGGGAAAGCGAGACAGAATAAGAAAGATAGAGAGAGAGTGAAAGAGAGAGAGGAAGAGAGAGCTAGAGAGGGAGGCACAACCAGAGCAGTCCGAGCTCTGGGAGCAGGATTGAGTACAAGTGCAAAATACAGCTATGGAAATAAACAGTCATCGCCGCTGCCTGTCGTCCCAGTGGCATAACATATCTGCCATGTCCTGTGTGGGCGGCGACCAGAGTCGTGAGGAATCAGTGTGAGAAGGACCCCAGAGGACGGCCTGGGTGTAATCTCTAGCCGTCTCGAGTGGCCGAGTGAAGGAGTCACTGGGAGGACAGTGCGATACGATAGCGGGTGGCGGCTGAGAGCGCTAGCAGCAGCCAGTCCCTGTCTGCGGAGCCACAGAGCCAGAGACACGCCCGCTGCCTGGTCCTCAGTGGGCAGACAGACGGTCGGGGCGTAGCGGACTGCACTGGGTGCCACCTCCTCCTCTGAACTAGAGCCTCATTCTACGGGAACAAGCAGCGGGTGATGTCATCGCAGGATGATGTCATCACAGGTTGATGTCAGGGGAAGCACTCATGGCTCTGGTTCATATAAGCCCAGGTGACTGGTTCCACTGGCGCCAGAGTGATGTCACTTATACTGATCGGAGCTCAAGTGCAGGAAATGAAACTCAGACGTTCCCATTCGTCTCTGGTCATCGCGTGGAGAACCAGCTCAGCCCCGAGACTGTTAGAGCCACATGCTGCCCTAATATACAGTAACAGATGGCCGGCTGGTGCAGACAGCCTGTTGAGTCCTCAAATAGCAGGTCTGCATGGGAAGGTTACATCCTACACCAGCCCACAGAGGCAATGTTGCCCAGACTTCACATGCACTTCACATCCGAACCTTTGTTTGTTAAAGTGAGAAAAAAATCTATGGTGTGTTTTAATCAGTGAGCCGCACAGCTGATAGACCTGGATAAAGTTGACAATTACTCCTTCATGAATGTTGTTTTTGAAAGGTCCTTATGAACTAGCCAACTTGTATTCAGAAACTCTTAAGTGGTAAAATAAGGAGGGAGACAATTTAATGTCTGGAGTTTGCTGAGGATGACATTACACTGTGTTTGTCTCCCCCTGCTGGTGTATATTAAAACGACTCTCCCCTCTGTGCTGGACAAATGAATGGCGTAATGGTGACAACATGAAACTACTATACTGTACTACTATATCTTGGTGGAGGGTAACTTCGAGAAAGTTTCTCTTTGTGAAGTTCTTCCTGCAACAAAAAACCTGACTAGTTACATTTCTGCAAATCCTGAATGTGTTTACGTGCCCTCCCATTGGTCGCACTGGTAAAGCATAATCAAATAGGCTGAAAGCAAGACAGCGCTTCGGGTTTTATCAGAAAAAACAATTGCACACACGCGATGCTTTGACTCATCTTTCATGGTTAGTTAAGTCAGCTGTCAGGTGTCTGACAATGCAGCCGTATTTCCAGCCGAACTGCTGAGTGGACATGTAGTCTTATTTCCCTTGTCACGATGAATATGCGCCTCATTAGAGAACCTGTGCAATTCTCACGTGCAACTGCATCTCGCCGTCCGCCTAATCACAATACAAATTGCTCCTGGTTCTGGAGGAATGAGGGTATTTTTCTCCCTCCAGTCCTGGTGAATCTGTTAAGGCTCTGAGACTCGTGGCTACTTGATCAAGTGGCACTGACTTGTTCTGTTGGGATAACCAATCAGAGTGGACGGGCCGGGAAAATCAACGCCTCCCCGCGACAGTGATTGATGATCGGACTGTCTGGCCACGAATCGCACGCGGCAAGCATCATGCCTTGGAAATATTAATTGAAATGCAGCAAAGAAACCCATGCTTTTACGCTGTTTGCTGTTGTAGGTACTGCACTTGAATCTCAAGAGGGCTGAGGTCTAAAGGTTACAGCATCTGACCAGTGACAGAACCTGTTGCTGGAAAAAACGTGTTCTTCTGTCCCCGAGCTCAGCGTTTAATCATAATTGCTCCCTGGTTGAAGCTAAAAAGAGAATCTCATCTCAGTAATACTTACCTGGTAAATGTGGAGGGGTAATTACGATTGTATAGACAACACACCTTTAATTCATTTGATTTATTATTTATCAGTACCAGGGAACACAAGAGTACTTTGGTCGTAAATGAGGAACACTTACCACATCCTTTGAATATTTGCATTTTCTTGTGGGAGCATTGACTGGGAAGCTGTCCCTGTTAACTCTACTGCAAATGGAAGGATTACAAGTTAGGACACCATTCTAAAAACATTAAAAACATAAACAGATCCCAAACTAAAACATCCATAAAAATAACATATTTTATGTTAAGGAGAAGGAACAAATAATTCTTACCCATGAGTACTTGTGTCCCAAATCACTCCCCTAGTTAGGACCATCTGAGGGTATGGAAGGAAGCGGAATCTCTATGTTCCACAGCAAAATAACATGTTTTGTTCTCCAGAGTCCCATCAAATGTACACAACTCAGTGGACAAACACATTAAAAAAGATCACGTGAGAAGCCGGGCAATATTTAAATGGATTGAAATGAAGAAAAAAAACTTGGCATTCTACAAATGGCCTTTCCTCTTGATGGAGTTGATCTGTAATCATTTATTTCCTACCTGTGAACAGCGCCAGTGCAAAGATGCACTTTCTCTGTCACCATAGCCAGGACA
The DNA here is from genome assembly GCA_029465975.1 of Dallia pectoralis. Taxonomy (NCBI): domain Eukaryota; kingdom Metazoa; phylum Chordata; class Actinopteri; order Esociformes; family Umbridae; genus Dallia; species Dallia pectoralis. Next base: position 11,142,195 of record CM055757.1, read on the forward strand.
CTTTCCCAGTTAGTGAGAGTAAACTTTGGTACGAGCTGGAGGAACCAACACATCTCCATTGGTAAAAACACTACAGCAACGTGTTGACACAACGTCATCTGTGCAGTGTGACACCAAAAATACATTTTGACAAAGTCTTAATGACATTTCAGGCCCATGATGTTTCGCAAAAGCCAATGGATGAATCTTGATATCACAGACTCACTTGATAGCGCAAGGCTCATTTAAAATATTTCTCCAGCGTGCAGGAACCACTAGTCTACTGTGAACTACAGGTCGAATCTGTGATTCAGAACAAAGGAAAAAATCAGGTTACATCTAACAATACTGTAAGATGGTTGTCTAAATGCAACATTTAAACGGAAAAACAAGTCATGCATTCCCCAATTTGAAAAACACTTGGTGCAAATTGCAATGTCAGTCAGGTGCACCTTTTGGGTGCACCTGCCGCCAACAGGCATTTTTAGCGTATTATTTCAGTCTGACTGCCACCGGCACAACAATTAAGTCATAGTCTAACATGAATGACATCATCCGTGTAATTGCCGGATAATCACAATGCTCAGTACCCACTCGAGTTTTTTGAACCGCTCTCCCCCGGCTGCCACGTATCTATCCCCGTCCTGTAGGTGGTCCAGGTCCCGTATTCTGCGCCCTCCTGGGTGTGTACACACGTGTCGCACCGCTCCGAACGGGGCCTCGATCACACGTGTGACGGAGCTCAAAAAGCTCTCAAAAGTTCACGTCCGCTTATGATTCTTGACAAACTTTCGTCCGGGGTAAAAAGCATCCCAGTTCCTGTACACGAACGTTTTCGTCGGAGGCTGAGGGGGAACGGCTCTACCTAAGTCCCGGACATTTTAGCATCTAAAGTGACATATACAACAATGTTAAAGGAACCGAGGTCTAAATATGGCTACAATTAGCATGCTAACTTAGGCAGCCGTAACGTCTGGTAGCTAGCTAGTGAAGTAACGTATCGCAAATAAATAAAACATCTGGAGTTACACGTCCACTCGGGTGCTCAGTACACAATATTCGTCGTTATAGACTTTTTCTGACAGACAAAGTGTCTGTTTCTCTCCACTAATTAACGTATTTGTTAATTGCAATAGCCAGCTCTGGAGTGTCTCTGGCACGAATGTTGTTGGCTGGGTTACCATGGAAACCAGTATGGGCCTGCGGCGCGCTCAGATGAAGAGCCTGGTGACCCGTTCGTTTTTATAAGACACATGCGTTTTATAAAACCCTGAATTCTCCAGTTGCATATCTAAAGTTATCCTTGACAATTGTATATTGAACATATCAAAGGTGAGATATGGAAATATATTAGGGATGCACCGAATATTCGGCCGCCGAAAATTTTCGGCCGAAAATTGCCCAAAAGGGCATTTTCGGTTTTCGGCCGAAACACTTTTATCACCGAAACAATACGGCCGAAAAATGTTGTGATCTATTCGGATCCTCTGCACTTCATCGCGACTGTACTTGATCCGCGTTATAAAGACCATTACTTGGATGCAGAAATAAAGCAGCGCGCACAAGAAATGATCCAGGCGGCGATGGATGTGGAGAACCCGCGTGGAGACGGAGCAGCAGCGCACGGAGCAGCAGCGCACCGAGATCAGAGCGCAGAAAAAAAGACTCGTCTCTCTGCACTAGATGAGGGGCATGCACCCTCGTTGTCTGATATGTTCAGTGAAATCCTGCAAGAAAATGCCTCACATGGTTTAGGGGGGGACGCTGGGGACATGTCCCCAACAACATTTTAACATGACTAAATTGTCCCCACTAATATTTTAGCGAACTCCGTTATGAGTTTGTGAAGCGATTTGGGTCAATTCCGACCGCAGCGCCAGGAGGACGGTACTAGAAACGCCGTAATTTGATTGGCTAAAAAACCTAGGGGAGGGGAGTTATCTGACACGCTATAAGTACACAGGAGAGTGACTGAAGACAACGGTAAAGTTACCAGTGCTTTCTGTTAATACATACCCCATATGTTAGAATCTTACAGTCACAATAAACAGTGGAAATGTTTCCTGTGTATATTTTGCTTATGTAATGTGGCCTATTTGGGATATCCCATTAGTAGGGGCGGAGTAGTGGCACCACCAGGGTCGCTACAATATATTGAATCTGACAAACAGCATTACCATCTAAAAGCAACAGGCTATTGTCTCAACTAAACGCAAAAATAATCACATTATTCTCAGTAAAAGTTCACTTGCCGGATGAGGGGGAGAGATGTCCCCACCGAAGCTGAGACCAAACCTACGCCCTTGGTGCCTCATATCCATAAATGCAATGGTACTAATAATTGGCATAATTTATTTCGGTGTTTCGGTTTTCGGTTTTCGGTCTTGGTTTCCTCTTTTTCGGTTTTCGGTTTCGGCCAAGAATTTTCATTTCGGTGCATCCCTAAAATATATATATATATATACACACCCTGACAAATCATTATCACCTTGTCTAAAAAATAAGCTGTTGTTCCTCCGGGTGCTGCCAACACCTACCTGCTGAGAGATGGACTCCACAAGACCCCTGGAGGTGTTCTGTGGTATCCTGTAGTGTCGCTCCCTGCTTCATATGGGTCTTCATAACCGTAGACCAGTTAGTATGCCCATGATGACAGCTGTCCACCGCCAAAAGCACCGAACGGGTCACCAAGGAACTTTAAGGAACCTTGAAGGAACTGCTGCTAATGTCATGGTGTCAGATACCACAGGACACCTTCTGGGGTCTTAGAATCCACACCTCAGCGGGTGGTGGTGTTTTTTGGCAGCATAAGCCAGATACTCGAAATGTTTTGTCTCATCAGATATATATATATATTCATACATTTATGTGCATCTTCTAAACATTTAACCGCAATGGGTGTCATTATTCTCATTGAGTTCTGTAGACACTCAGAACAATCACAGGTGTTAACTTCATGTGGTGAAATGTATTCTTTTTTTGCTTTTACTGTGGCCTTTTAGATCAAACAAATCATTACAGGCGATGCACACATAGACACATAAGTATTTTTCACAAGGGTTTTCACTCCCACCTTTTGGTAATATTATGCATTTTCAGACCTGAATAACATGCTAATGTTTCCCTTCTCTCAGTCAGTGCCGTCCAACTTGTTTACTGCAAATGTAACCAGAGATTTCAACAATGCAACAGCCGCAAATTGTTTTTTTCCCGACACTCTCCTGGTCAATGGGATGAATAATTAATAACCTCTGTATTCATTATTCATGAGTTAAGGGACTCACTCATGCTGGTCTTTATAAAAATAAATGGCATTGGATGTTGAAACAAAAACAAGTGTTGAGACAACCTTGAATGAAATGAGCAATATTCACCAGCATTCAGGAGTTCGCATGCATATCAGTATTGATGTTTAAAACGGCAAATTGGAATTTCAACTATGAGTGGATCCATCTGTATCTGGTGACCTATTGTAAAGGGAATTCCATCACAGATTCCAGCTCTTTGGAGACGGCGTACCTGTCACAGGCTGAAACCTGGACCTTGACAGATTCGAAACCTTCCTTTTCTACAGGTTGCAACTCAACAGTAAACAGCAGCTGGATTGGCAGAACTAGTGTGAACGTTCCGCGGAAGAGACTGGGGACGTATGTGTCGGGAGTTGTTTCTAGAATTAGATAGACACCAAAGCGAGTGAAACGAGCCAGTCACTGCAGAACCACTTTAGCGCCTTTGGGGCAGGGTTTCCATCCGGGGATGTAACAATCATTTTGCGAGTTTCCAAAGCTTTGCGCCAGCTTGTCGCTCCCGAATGCAAAACATCCTTTTCAAACAGTCATCCAGACCATTTACTCCAGTCAGGTCGAATTGACGGACATGCAACCTATATTGTAAAGATATTGTCAGAACTTTACAAAATATTATGAACGTGTAGAACAAATGAGTTCAACTGATGTCTTCAGTATGGACATTTAATGTAACTGGTATGTTTTCTTCTCTCCAAGAAATTAAAATGTCTGATCTCCTTTTTCATTTTTAACTTATACATTATTACCATTGATTATATTAGGTAACATATCAAAATATCCATCTGGGTCTATGACTTCCACACTAATACCTAGCCAGACATGGCAGTAGTATTCCTATCACTAACGCTGTGGTCCAAACCCTTACTGCCCATTGGCTGAATGCTATGGTACGATGTGATGTATCAAAACATGTATTGATACTGTTCATGTAGGTAAATGATTTATAACAGCAGAAAGGCACATCAGTGTTTGTGGCAAATGGCCAAAAAACACTCAACATCATTCAATTTAAACACCATGCAAAACATTTGTAGGCATGTATGTAATTTAAAGGTAATGACATACATTACAACATAATATTGTCTTATCCAACATGGATTTGGTAAATAATTAATTAAATGGGTTCTGCTACAATTACTACAGTAACCTGGCTAAAAAACATTTCGCTTCAAGATGTTGTAAATAACATCTCAAAATCTTATATAAAGTATCACAAGTAAAAGATGAAATATATGAATGTGTTCCATTATAAAAGATAAAACCAAGTAGATTGAAATAAATGGAATAATCTATTCAAACAGTTAATAAAAAACAGGACCCATTCATGAAACAAAAACAAGAAATCTGAACAAAAGAAATGTTCACACAAATGTCATTGCATGTCAGCACATTCTTCACAGTCACACGCTCTCCTTGTCGAACTCACACACGAAACGCATGGTGGGTTGGCAGGAAACATCCGTCCAGTCTCCTGTCGCCAGGATCTCCACACAGTCCTCGTCCTCGTAGGCGTTGTTGGGTTCTCCTTCTCGCCACTTGCTGAACGTGCCCATGGGAGAACGATCCGCGTATGTGAAATGGCCCTCGCGGTCGATGTCATTAATGCCGATGTACACTCGGCTCAGTCCGGCCTCGGCTACGTACCCAGCGAGGGCCTCGTTGGACCCCGTGTCCCTGGGCATGGCCAGGTGTCCGCCCCGGCCCTGGCAGTAGACCTCTGCATCTGCGTAGCGTTTCTCCTCCTTGACTAGCAGATAGACCTTACTGTCGGTCTCTTTGATGCCAGCTACAGCTGCAGAGGACGGTAGCGCTGTAAAATGAGCACTTGTATTTCTATAATCACATACACAGCAGAACCAGAACCACATTTACATGTGTATTGGGGGGGGGGGACACAAGATGGTCATAGAGCACAGTTCTTCCCCTGTCTTTATTAGTTGTGATATTATTGGGAGGTGTCAATCTTTACCACAGAACAGATATCATGAGACTGTACCTTTTTTTATGAACGTGAGCTCATTAGATAACTGGGACACCAGGTTGTCCATCTCACCAATCATCTTCCTCAGTGGCATACATTCACACGAAACACCTGATGACAAGTGAAGCAACACGTTCAGAAAAACGACTCCGTTCTAACAAGAACATTAACAATCCTGATAAATAAGGTACCTGGATCTCCAGTCAAGCCCCTTGGTCCCGGGTTCCCCAGATCTCCCTTTAAGCCTGAAAGGGGAAATGATGTTACCAAAGTACATGTTGACTAATGCAACTACATCCTAGAAATACATCCTTCCCCTACCTTTAACTCCACTTGGGCCCATCTTGCCGTAGTGTCCCATGTTGCCCTTATGCCCTTTGATCCCGGGGTGGCCTGCAGAAGAACATGTTTCATTGTTACTAGAGGCGTTCGATCGGAGGCCGATTTTAGAATTAAACAAACGATTGGGTGAAAGGAAAAACCCTTCATGGGAACATTTCCTCTGTCACTGTTCCCATTGCCCTCATTAACAGCTGAAGTAAACACTTCAGGGGATTCTGGGGAGCGTCTCTCACACGACCTTCGACCTGAAGTAAACAATGTTCTGCTCTGGACTGATATCATTCATGTTACCAATGCGGCACAAATAATAAAATAAATCTAATAAAAAACATACCCAGTGTATGATGTTATCTGTGCTCTAGTTTAAACATAATACCTGGGAATCAACGTATCATACAGGTAAAAAAAATACTGAGAAAACATTGATTCATTGTTATTCAAAGAAACACCAGTTAGTAACCATTGGTTTATAACAGACGCGGTATTTAGACGTTTCCAATCCGTGTTTCCTTAACAGCCACAGTATAAAGCGGAAGATTACTCCTAACATCCTCTGAGGTAATGACTCTTCACAAATTTCCAACAAAATAGACCCTGCCCCCATAGAGGAGTCGTAAAAATGTTTGACTATAGTGAAGGGGTGTAATGAACAAAAACATAGCGCCAGCACAGAGAGAATACTGAACATTACTTCTATTTTCAAAGATGGAGGTTTACCAATCTCCCCAGGCGGACCCAATCTCCCCGGTCTCCCGAGCACCCCCTTCTCTCCTTTATCGCCCGGCTCTCCTGTAAAACGGAGGAAAAAGCTTCAGGAATAAAAAAACAGGAAGCCTTGGGATGTTAAAGCGATAAATAGTACAACCCCGTATCTTGTTTGAGCATATTGTTTTTTTTCTTTTTCTGCGGCATGAGTGGATTGTGTTTGAATGCGTATGCCTTTGAGTCCCGGGACGAGGATCTGGACGGAGCATGGTTCATCTGACATGTGCTGCCCTTGAGCAAGCCCCATCAGGGTAATCCCCAGCAGGCAGAGAAACGCACAAGGCATTAGCTTCTTTCCTCTCATCCTGCAACATGGATAGATTAATCGACTGGAAGACATTCGATGAAACCCACTGATTGGAGAAGTAACACAAGCTCACACGGAGACGGTAGAAATACAGGCAAAGCAAATCAGGAATACAGTTGAATAGCAGAGGTTAGACTATACGGCACAGAAGAAAACATTGTGGATAATGGATGGACAAATAATGAACTGTTGAGAAACAAATATTAAGAATTTTATATATCACAGCCGATTTTAGATCTGAAACTAACAATTGCAACAGTAAATACATAATTATTTGATGTATTAAAACTCACAGTGCGCAAGGCCAGAAGGTTTGTGACGAGGAACACATGTTCTTCCCTATTTTCCTCTCAGACTTTTGCTATAGATTACGTGTCAGAAGAATCCCCCTGAGAATTACATACAGACACAAATGATTCAAAGGGAACAGGCGGACGAGGTTGCTAACATGATATCATTATATATGACAGACAACAACGCCTCTAAATGTAACCTACCTTTTCTTGAGTTAACCAGACAACCAAAGCAACAACTGGCTTGAGCCTGAATATTTCCCCAAATGTCCCTCATGGTATTTTGAAGGGATTTTTTCCCCCCTCGGGACCACAGAATGTGTGTGATAGGCCATCCACAAACATACACAGATAAAGCCAAAGGCAGCTGGGGCCTCTGAGATAATTGGATGGAACACCATCCGTCATTCACCGCATCTATAGAGGGATTTCACACACAGTCTAACTTCAATGGAGGTTGAAAACTATAAGCTCTCTTATAGTTACAGTACAGCGAAATGAACTTTGCATCCAACCAGAAAGTGCAAAAGAGCAGTGCAATAATAATATACAGAGCATGGCTCTCTATGCATATTTTCTGTGAATTGAAAATTATGCAACTATGTTGTACTCTCCATTTGCTACTTGCACAGATGCCTTCTGCTTATACTGCACTCTGCATGCATCGGCACATTGACACATTGCCCTGAATAGTATTTTACTGCCCTGAATAGTATTTTACTGCCCTGCATAGTATTTTACTGCCCTGCATAGTATTTTACTGCCCTGCATAGTATTTTACTGCCCTGCATAGTATTTTACCGCCCTGCATAATATTTTACTGCCCTGCATAGCATTTTACTGTTCTGCATAGTATTTTACTGTTCTGCATAGTATTTTACTGCCCTGCATAGTATTTTACTGTTCTGCATAGTATTTTACTGCCCTGCATAGTATTTTACTGCCCTGCATAGTATTTTACTGTTCTGCATAGTATTTTACTGTTCTGCATAGTATTTTACTGCCCTGCATAGTATTTTACTGTTCTGCATAGTATTTTACTGTTCTGCATAGTATTTTACTGCCCTGCATAGTATTTTACTGCCCTGCATAGTATTTTACTGCCCTGCATAGTATTTTACTGCCCTGCATAGTATTTTACTGTTCTGCATAGTATTTTACTGTTCTGCGTAGTATTTTTCTGCTCTGCATAGTATTTTACTGCCCTGCATAGTATTTTACTGCCGTGCATAGTATTTTACTGCCATGCATAGTATTTTACTGCTCTGCATAGCATTTTACTGTTCTGCATAGCATTTTACTGCCCTGCATAGTATTTTACTGTTCTGCATAGTATTTTACTGCCCTGCATAGTATTTTACTGCTCTGCATAGTATTTTACTGTTCTGCATAGTATTTTACTGCTCTGCATAGTATTGTACTGCTCTGCATAGTATTGTACTGCTCTGCAAAGTATTTTACTGCTCTGCATAGTATTATTGCACTTCTCTTTTGCACTTTCTGGTTGGATGCAAAGTGCATTTCGCTGTTCTGTACTTGTAACGTTCCACGACAATGAAGTTGAATCTAATCTTATCTATCTAGTCACAACAAATCATAGTCATACATCACCACCTAGAGTCATTCCTAAACTAACAGGAACACGGGGTCGGGGGTCACCAAGTGCCCTCAACTTCGATTGGTTGTTGCATTATGCTTAACCCGCATCTGTTGCACTGATTAACCCTTCCTCCAATGGTCGTACGGTGACCTCATTTTCTATGACAACATGGACAGGTGTACATAGGCGGTGACACGTGCATGGTGAACTCGTACCAATTAACGCGCGTGTAGCTAGCGCGCGGACCGGCTCGTTCGTGGTAATCTCGTACTCGTTCGGTTCGTTTCGGATTGGTTCGGTTCGGTTACTCGCCAGTTATTAGCTGACGAGTTGTTCATCCCGATTTGAAATATGGTTTGAGTTTGTTACACGTATTCACTGAATATTGGCGATAATTTGTCTGTTGCCGGAAGCTACATAAACATTGATGTCCCTGACAGTCGGACATATTGACTTGTTGTTGTTGACTCGTTGTTGTTGACTCGTTTGTGACCAGCTAGCTGTAGGTTAGCCGTTATGTTTACCGGTGGGATTGTGTGTGTGTGGTAGGTGTCAGTTGATCTAGATGTTTAAAAGGTTTCACTTCCCAACAGTTTCTCAACTATTGACTAACTAGATAATGAAAAGACATTGTGCAAATGAGCCTCTGAAAAGATCCCTAAGGGGGAATGCCATTGGACTCAATATGTTGGGAATTGGCAAGATGCAAAGGTAACGACATGCATTTGAATGAAGTTCAGTTTGCATGCAGATGATTTTAAAGGCTTAACTTGTTTAATTTGTCTCATCAGCTCTCAGTCTGAAGCAGTGCTCTACAACCCAGTCCATAGCCCTACTGATGGCTATTCCATGAGCAGGGGCCCATCTCCTGGAGTGGTTGTCCATGGCAGAGTTTTCCAACATGTTTTGGGACCTTCAGTGCCGAATAAAAATGGCCAAAGGTTAACTATTTCCTTTCTCGGTTATTTTATCTAGTTCTTGCAATTGTCGTAAACATTTGTCCAATTTTAGGAAAGATGGTGAGCTACTTCTTCAGTTAGAAAAATCGCTTGAGAAAAAACAGCGTCCTCTTTTTGAACCTTCAGGTACATTTGCTTTTCATTATAAGTCAGTTTCAGAAGTTCGAGCAGATATCATCGGTGATGTTTATTTTTTATTATGTACTTATGTAGTTGTGTTGTCCAGTGATGAGGAAGGCCCCTCTGTCTGGTCTGGCAGTTTTTTTTCTGGAAGCAGCCACTCTTCATCACCTCTGTCAAGTTGTGATGACTACTTTACAAGCAATTACTTTGCCATCACCAAAAGCAGACTACCTAGGAGAAAACAAATGAAAGACCCGGTATTTAGAACTTTTTTCTGTGTAGTATTTCTATGAATAATTCTAGAATATTTATTACTTTACTTTTTAATTATTTTAATTTTTCACAGTTTGGAAAGACGCACGCCATAAAACGGCAGAAGGTGAAAGAGTGCCATCACACATTGCTTTCTGAAACACCGTCTTCGTATATTGCTGAGGGCATCTCTGTTGTCTGCAGATGTGTGAGAGTTGGTACGATGCACAGGACTCCCTCAGAACATGTCACCGTAAGTCTCTGTTTCACCATTAAACTGCACTGTATTTTCAATCAAAATGACTTGCCGGTAGACAACAGAACACTGTAGATATTCCACTGTTAGCCTCTGATATTTGTTTTGCTCTGTCACAGTTCACGAATGAATATATACAGATCGATGAACAAGGTAAGAGGCCCTTCAGAGCTGGAAATGGTCGCACACGTTAACTTTGACAGCCCTAATATGGCAATATTACTTTGTTTTACATTCAATCCGTAGGAATTTAAACAGCACAGATGGTTAGTAAATTCCCTCGTATCACGTATAACTGAGGGGTCCTTCCCAGCTGCTTCAGGAGTGTTCCAGGAACCAGTTGTGTCTACCTTGCATGTTCTTCTCTCCATTTCTGACCTGGTAATTGCAGTGCAGATCCAGACGTCCAGTCTCGCCAGCTGTGCTTGGTGCAGTGTCCAAACCTTGCCCGCTCTCTTCCTCAAAACCTCTCAAGGGGAAGGACAACGTCTACGCATGTTGCTCAAGATGTCCAGGACCGATGGGGACTCCTGGTATGACTGCAAGAGCCAACGTTAGTATTACAGAACACAGATCTGTGTAGGTGGTGCCTGGTAGTTATGTTGATTCAGGGACTCATTCAACCATTGAAGACAAACCCAGTTTGAGTTCGGCGTTGAAACTCGTCATAAAGCAGCCCTAATGTTTGTTGTTGCAATTCTTCCACAGATCTCGGCGAAAACTACATCATCTTAGTGTTTGAAAAAACACTTTCTGTCCTGGAGAAAGTTGAACTGCTAAACGTCTTCAGAGAGATGGGCAGACGAAATGGCGTGGATGCAGCTAATTTCACAAAACCAATGTCTTTTGGGGAGGCCAACAAAATCCTGATGGAATCCTTCAAATCATCCCCAGGAAAACCCCTCTGTGTTCCTGATGCGCAGTTTTCATTGTCCCCCAAAAATCAAACGAAGGTGAGTCGTTTTGAGTTGTAGAAGGTTAAAACAGAGTTAGTTGCTGTTTAACACTTCATCCACTACCTTTTTATTTCTCTGTGATCCAGGTTTTTGAAGTTCTTTGCGCTGCGTCAGGCAAAGGACTTCATTTCTAAATAGGGTCTCTGCGTCTTAGTTTCCGCTGAAGTCCTTGTCGTACATTAGAGCAGCGATTCTGTAAGATAATTCATGGGCAAAGCGCACAAACCCCCTCTTGTGACATTTGTCTCCCAGCAGATTGTTTTTACCCCGCCACAGAACACTTCCTCCCTGGGGCTCCCCTCCACCCCAGAACGAACTCTCCTCTCCCGGTCACCGACTCGCTCCTCTTCCCTCCCAAGATGCACGTCTCCTGTGTCAACCCACGTCTTGGATGATGAAGAAGTAGTGGAGATAGATTCACCCTTCAAGGGACCAGTCAAGAAGTGAAGTAGAATTATAGTTTTTGTTCTGTCGCTGTTGATTTACTGACTGATGGACAACTTCTTCCAGCCCCTCTGTGATCTTTCGGTTGTCCTCCTTCTAGGTTAATCGTGTACCCACGTCCCCCAGCCAGAGGGGGCATCTGTGTCACCAACGAAGATCTCCATTGTCTCAACGACGGGGAGTTCCTGAATGATGTCATCATAGACTTTTACCTGAAGTCAGTGAGAGAGTGTGTGTGTGTGTGGGTGTGTTTTGTCAAAAATTGTGTCAATAATGCATGCAAGGTGGGACTTGGTTTCCATGGGAGCACAGCGTGCATGCTGGGACATTTAAAACGGAAAAATCACAGCACAAGATAAAGGGAATATTTGATCGTGTTCTTGTTATTTATTTATTTTATTTTTGAAGGTATTTGACCTTGGCAGTGCTGACAGAGCCGGATGCCAGCCGGACTCACGTGTTCAGTTCCTTCTTTTACAACTGCCTCACCCAGACAGAACAGAGGAAGGTTCCCGGCTCTGAAGTCCAGCCGTAAATACTGTACTTAATCACTGGGGTTTTCAACCATTTTCCCACAGGGCCCCCTGTTTATTTATAGGGGAAGTTGTTTATTTTGCGAGCAACTGGTAACTGACAGTTGTGTTTAGTTAGTTGTGTTGGTAGCGACGGTATTTAATCTGTTGTGTGTATTGTGTAGGGTTTCTATAACAACACATATTCTGTTAATAATTGTATTTATGTGCACACTACCAGATCTAAGATTCGATAGTTCAACTAAATCCCAACCGTTCATTCCAGTGTGAAGAAAACGAGACACAACCGGGTGAGAACATGGACCAGGAATGTGGACCTCTTCCAGAAGGACTTCATCTTTGTCCCCATAAATGAGTCGTGAGTTAATCGTCATGTTGAGGAAACTGTAAGCCATACTATCTCTCAGATTCTACGTTTCCACGCTAAACTTAGTGAACCTCTCTTCTCCACAGGGCCCACTGGTTCCTGGCAGTGATCTGTTTCCCTGGGCTATTGGACCCTCAGGATGAGCCCCCATACCCAAATACCTGGTCCCCTTCCTGGCTGGAGGATCCAGGGAGCTGCCTGGACAGGGGTTTCCTGGTGAACCACAACTCACCAAACCCCATGTCTCTGTTCTTCAGCCCGCCGGGCAACGACTCCATGGCTCCGCCCAGCCCGGAGTCCGCCGACCTGGACCTCAGCATCAGACTGAGTGTGTGTTCTGGTGGCGGGGGACGAGAGCAGCCCAGGTCGGGGTTCAGGAGGAGGTCAACCAGCGTGGAGGGACATGATCTGAAACAGCAGCAACTCCTCTCAGGTGAGTGAGGTGGAGATGTCACCTTTGTTTATATCCTGGGTTCGTTTATACTCAGCCACCGGACATGCTGTACTTGGGGTGAATACGTTGGATAATTATATATAGTTACGTACAGTAGTGGGGGTACGTGCGTCTGTATTTTTTATATATATATAGATGAACTGCACGGAGAACTAATAAAGGATGTTTAAATCTAGTTCTGTTCAAATGTTCTAATAACAGTTGTGTCCAACTGTCCTGCTCTTGTTTTTATGTTTCAGGTGATCGCATTAGATCGGAAATAGAAAATGATCTGGTGAGGGACATGTTTGTGACAGTATTTATTTTTTATTAACATTCATATTGTTCTGTTCATAAAACTTACAAATCTTTGTAGGCGGTCGTATCACATCTGTTACATGTGAATTTATAACAGTGCAAACCTTTCTTCCTTTCAAGCAGCGATGGAATGCGAAACAACTGGACCATGTTGTCGTCTCTCCCAAACCCACTGCCTGTAAACGGTACGTTCCTTCAGCTCTATCTCAATCTTTATAGTACCACTAGATGGCGCCAGAATCATTCTGTTGGAAACCTCCGGCATTTGTGGTACCTGCGATGCCTCATGTTGAGCAATAGAAATCTGCTTTGTTTTTTCACTCACACAGACCATGCATCCTGATTATGGACTCTCTCGGAGGCTCTGGCAGATCTGGGGTGTTAAAGATCCTACAAGAGTACAATGTTTTATTCTACTTATCAGCTGTCCATTGTATGTTTATTTACTCCCCATCTGGTAAGCAAATGCTTTACTATATAGGTAAATTTCTGTGTGTGTGTAGATATTTAGAAGTGGAGTGGGAGGTGAGAAAAGGCACACTGAGAAGTTTCTCTAAGGATATAATGCGAGGCATCAACCCCCTGGTTCCACAGCAGGACAACTTCAGCGACTGTGGAATATACCTCCTCCAATATGTGGAGAGCTTCTTCCAGGTGAGGTCATGTGACAATATCTCTGCTCCAATATGTGGAGAGCTTCTTCCAGGTGAGGTCATGTGACAATATCTCTGCTCCAATATGTGGAGGGCTTCTTCCAGGTGAGGTCATGTGACAATATCTCTGCTCCAATATGTGGAGAGCTTCTTCCAGGTGAGGTCATGTGACAATATCTCTGCTCCAATATGTGGAGAGCTTCTTCCAGGTGAGGTCATGTGACAATATCTCTGCTCCAATATGTGGAGAGCTTCTTCCAGGTGAGGTCATGCCATTTGTTGATGATCTGGGACACTAAAAACAACCAACTTGTTGCTTTTATTGTACTTCTGGTCCGAGTTCCTTTCTGAGCCAGTGATGAGATCAGGAAATACTGGCCAGGTGAAATGCCTGGCCTCACTAATGACATATGTACCACTCTTAATATTTCTGGGATTTGTAATGGTTTTTTTCCTGAATGGTTGTTTTTAGAACCCCCCTCAGGATATCGAGCCCCAGATGGACCTGAGCGAATGGTTTCCACTTCAGCGGGTCAAGAGGAAACGGGGAGACATCAGGAAGCTTGTCCTGGAAATTCAACGGCAACAAGAGAAGGACACAAAGCATTTGTAACCATTAAATTAATGTTCTTCTGATTTAAAGAGGCTGGATCGTGTTCCTTGGTTCAGTAGACCTGGCTCAGGGTGAAAATGCACATGTAGCTCTTGTGCTTTATTCTGGATAACAGTGCCATTGAACTCTAGACCTTTCATATGGCTGTACTTGTGAATGTTTGATGTATATTTGTTGTCATTCAATTTGTACAGATTTATTGGTTAATAGGATGGCAATATTTTCCCGTTGGTTGCCACCAGTTAGAAACACTTTAGTTTAATGTCAATGTAGATGGAACTTTGTTAAAATTAACATTTGTTTCTACAAATCTAGAATCTATTTTTTCTGTACAGTTATTCAGAGATCATTAGGGACATACTGTATTATATCTGTTTTGTATTAGTTTTTTATGTCTCTTTCACGCAGAAACAATTGGCTTTATTTTCCTAGCACTTAAATTATTTGTGGGTTGTACACTGTGAGTGCTGACCGTGAGTTCGGCATGCAGCCTAACACAGTAGTTAGTCACTGCATCTTAACAGAAGATTGAATATCCCAAACACTAAGGTGATACATGAGCATTATTTAATCGATTTAATTTTGAGGAAACTAATTGGAGTGGTAAAATAATAATAAAAGTTTGGTGGTATCTCAAATGTTGATTAATTTTGTTGATTATGTTGATTTTCTGTTGTATTTCATTTATATTAGACTATTATTTATTACAATTCGGCTCTGCTTATTGCTGTGTGTAGCTGGCTTTAGGATTCCCCATGTTAGGAAACTTAACGGTCTTTCAAGTTGACTGGAGATTAGCCTCAAAGGTACTGCTCTATAATTCGGATTAACCAGCTCTCCTATTGTCTCTCAGGCCCTTCCTGCAAGAATATGTTCCCATTAATCGGTTGTGACATCCTACTATCCGTGCGTTGTCAGTTTTATTAATGTCATTATGTAAGCCTATATGGTTTACCACAGTTATGTCATGCTGATGGTTCTGTGGTGGCGGAGCCCTACTACTGGGCCCTGCTTTATAACATGTGAACTCAAACACCCATGACACGATTATAGCGTGAAAAGAGAAGTTAAACAATGTGTAAACGCTGCATGTCATGTTTACATGAGGTCTCTCTGGGTAATGTGATCTAGGTAATACAATGAGCATCATCTGTTCTAATTGGATTTACACACCAGGTGTTTTCTTACAGTCGGGGTCGGATGTCTTCTACAGGTGATGCCTTCCAGTAGTCTTACATTACCTGCCACTCAAATATTTATAGGCATGTAGGCGCACCAATGAGGCCAACACAGTGTGCTATTCCAATTTGCACCAGCATATTACCATAACATAATTTTAAAGCAAGCTTTTTAATACTAATAAAAAGTGTCTTGAAGTGCAAAAATAAATTATAATTTAATATTTGTTTGTGTTCAAATTTAAATACTGTGCGATTTTACAACTAACACGGCTTTATGCAACAGGTGTTAAATATATTTGTTCCAAATTATCCTGGTCCATTTGTACCAGCGCATGGACATTAGTCCCCGTGACGTCACACCAGCACATGGACATATGTCCCCGTGACGTCACACCAGCACATGGACATATAGTCCCAGTGACGTCACACCAGCCATCTTCCGGAGGAGCTGCGGCTGAACTCCTAAACGGAGGAAAGCGGACCGGAGATCGGAGAGGCTCACAGGTTTCCCGCATGCTGTCATTAGAGACCGGTTGTCTCTGAACCAATCCAGGACCCAGACGGATCGCTTTAGGGATCGATTGATGTGAGTTCGTCCTGTTCTTTTAGTTCTGCTAAACCTTTTGTCTTACTTGCATCTGAATGGGCTTAGCGGATGTCTGGAGAGATCGAAGTTAGACCAGATGACCTGATCCAGGATCTGTGCTGTAATATACCGGGCGCATGTCGGCGTTTCCTTGTATTTCACTTTTCTTTATGAATGTCTCAAATGTCTAAATGAGCTGTCTTGATTTAGCACCAGAATTGAACCTGTCTGGCCCAAATCTGACATGTGTTTTAAAGGCTTTAGTGATGACTACAGCATGTCCTGTCTGTTGTTGCTTTTAGGGTACTGACTGCACATTTAATTTAAAAATGTGGCAATGAAATATATCCAACACTATTTCAAAGCTGTCCTTTTATAATAATAATCAAGATATGTTGATCCTAATTCGAGCGATGAGCTTTAACTTCAGATGGGAGAGAGACGACAGCAGACCTTGATCTAATAATTGTAATATCAGTACAGGTATGACCCGTGTATGACCCGTGTGTGACCCATGTATGACCCATGTATGACCCCCATGTATGACCCGTGTATGACCCATGTATGACCCATGTATGACCCATGTATGACCCATCTATGACCCGTGTCCTGTGCTCTAGCCTAATTGAGATGGCCTTAATGTTCTATGTTCGGTCTAACAATACATTTCTTTAATATTTCTAGATATTAAAACAGAATCGGTCTAAATGTCCTTCCTTATCTCATTGGGCTTTACTTGCCACAACCTCCCATAGCTCAGCTGTTTATTTCCCTCTGTCCTGTCAGGCTGTATTTTCTGTATCCTTTACCATGAAGCGAACAGGAAGGCGTGCGGGAGTTACAGGTTTACAGGAAACCCCCCCTGAACCTGGTTCCTCCATTTCTTCGCCGGTGTCTGTGTGCCTCAATACACAGAGTTGAGTGTATGTTCCCCAAGGCTGACCAGTGAGCCCACCTTATTCTGCTTCCACTGTCCTGACCTAATATCTAGCATCCATTTGGCTTTAAGAGCTATAAGAGGATTAAATTTAGACTCGCAGCCGCCCATATGGGACTTGCTTTAGGCCGTTTGTTCTAGCAGTCATTTATTTTACCGGCAGCATCGTTGTGTACAGTAGACCTTTATGTGTCACACCGGACGAGATGGAGTGTCAGATTAAATGCAAAAGTAGCACACGGGCGGTTGGATGTTTGTTCATACTTTTCTGGGGAGATGTCAGATAAAATACTCGTTTTTTCTGAGCCCTCTTTATTTTGTAGTCCTTTGTGAGTTTTTGAGTCTTTGAAGGCCCAGTAGTCAGTTGAACCAATAACAAAGTATTCTCCACCAACCCTTGTATCAGTAAATCGCTAATGGACAGATTCCGAGAAAGGTACCCCCTCTCAAATGCCAAGACGGAGATATGGTGACATGACATATGTTCTACACGAGTTGATGTGAGGGTCAAGTGTTTGGTGTCTGCAAAGCCTTAGGTATGAGATAACGTTATGTTCACCAACTCCTTCGCATTCATTAAAAATGTTCAATATGTATTCAAAATATAAAACATGTGTTCAAAATGTAAAAATGTAAATTCGATCTGTTTTTAAAATATTTAGTCACATTGTACAGTGGCGTTTTGACTGCGTCTAAATGGCCCGGTTCTCTGCATACAAACCTTGGTGACCTGAGCTTCGTTTGTTATCTAGGTCTCAGATGACATGTCATGGTGGATGATCTTAGATGATCTCATGACAAATTGACCACGCCCTGCCTGGGCAAATCAGCCTATCAGAATCCCAGGAAACTTTCTCCTCTGACAAAGGACGTTTATTGTACCTGGGTTGTCTGTTGGACTGTCTTTATGGTTTGAAACTTGCATAAGTGCTGCGGCAGGTGTGACCGTTCTAAACGTAAACAGTGTGTGTGTCAAAATAGCCTTGTCTTTTAAGGCCTTTAAATGGAATGTTTGCTTAAAATAATGATCCATGATTCCAGGGAAGAAGGACTATTTTTTTTAAATTAAAATAGTCTTGCATTACTGTCTGAAACCTCATGGAGTAACGTACCAGGATGAACAGTAGATTAGATCTAAACCTTTAGTAACCTACAGAATACTGTATGCGTGCCATACAGTTTAGATACTCATGCAACAGTTAAACGGTTAGACCAGAGCGGGTGTGATATTATGGAGTCGGAGATGTCAGTCAACCAGTGGTCGAGTTTAAACCAAATATCCACTCAAAGCGAATTCACGCAGCCCTTTTTACATCAGCAGTTGTCACAGCTTGCATGGTGTCTGGAGAAACAATCTAGTGGGGTGACAACTGTACAGTACTGTACGTCGTCTTCAGCTCTTCAGGGCCTCGTGGTTTAGTCTTCGGCGACTTGCTGACCGGAGGTAAAGGTAAAGAAGCTGCTGAGTAAACCGCCGTTCACGTGGGTTACCTCATGCTCTCTGAGCTCCCGTCCTTGGACATGTGACCTCAATCCCGCTGGCTAATTGGATTGCCGAGGCGAGAGGTGGTTTTGTTCGCGAACCCTATTCTGTAGGATTACTAATTAAAGGCTGACGGAGTGTGCTGTGTAGCTGTCTGAGACATATACTGTGTACTGGTTGATGTTCCCTTATCGGGTTTGGATGTTCTGGGTTGTTTTTCTTCTTTGGTTGAATGGACCCATTCACATGGAGATGGTCCGCGTTGATGTACAGATGGCATTTTCTTTACTGCTTGAAAGTAAGGTCACTGCAAGCCTTGTCATTTAGCCTCGGCCAAATGAGTTGTTGTTGTTGGTGGTTTTCACGCGCTCACTCAGGAGCCACCAGGGCGTTGTTGATCTAATCACAAAGTGGCCAAGCGCAGGTTAAATAATGAGCTAGTGGAATGGGGAGAGTTTCCCAGCATTCAGTGCTGGACGGGGCCAAATGCTCGTGCACAGTCAGATTTGGAAACCTGCTAGCCAAAGAGAGCAATCATTCAAGAGTCAATACAGTGACAGACTGAACCTCTTCCCCCACACAGTGACAGACTGAACCTCTCCCACCACACAGTGACAGACTGAACCTCTCCCCCCACACAGTGACAGACTGAACCTCTTCCCCCACACAGTAACAGACTGAACCTCTCCCACCACACAGTGACAGACTGAACCTCTCCCCCACACAGTGACAGACTGAACCTCTCCCACCACACAGTGACAGACTGGACCTCTTCCCCCACACAGTAACAGATAGAACCTCTCCCACCACACAGTGACAGACTGAACCTCTCCCACCACACAGTGACAGACTGAACCTCTTCCCCCACACAGTGACAGACTGAACCTTTCCCACCACACAGGGACAGACTGAACCTCTCCCACCACACAGTGACAGACTGAACCTCTCCCCCCACACAGTGACAGACTGAACCTCTCCCACCACACAGTGACAGACTGGACCTCTTCCCCACACAGTAACAGATAGAACCTCTCCCACCACACAGTGACAGACTGAACCTCTCCCACCACACAGTGACAGACTGGACCTCTTCCCCCACACAGTGACAGACTGGACCTCTTCCCCCACACAGTGACAGACTGAACCTCTTCCCCCACACAGTGACAGACTGAACCTCTCCCCCACACAGTGACAGACTGAACCTCTTCCCCCACACAGTGACAGACTGAACCTCTCCCCCCACACAGTGACAGACTGAACCTCTTCCCCCACACAGTGACAGACTGAACCTTCCCCCCCACAGTGACAGACTGAACCTCTTCCCCCACACAGTGACAGACTGAACCTTTCCCACAACACAGTGACAGACTGAACCTCTTCCCCCATACAGTGACAGACTGAACCTCTCCCACCACACAGTGACAGACTGAACCTCTTCCCTGACTTCCTATTGGCTGGTTAATTTAACTCGGCCAAACCAACAAAGAGAAGTTCAGTATCAACAGAAGCTGTGTTTTGTTGTTGTCTACTTCTTCAGGCTTCTGACGGTTTCTACTTGTTCTGCAGAGCCCACGGGTCGCCGCGTTCTGCCATGGAGGACGGGAAGCCGGTCTGGGCACCCCACCCCACCGATGGGTTCCAGCTGGGTATGATCGTTGACATTGGCGCTGACGCCCTCACCGTCAAACCGCTCAGCCAGCGGGGCAAGGTAGGCCTGCCCACGCGTGTGTGAAACGCTTGTTTAACTGGCTTCCTGGTTTTGATACCACCTGGTGGTCTTCACAGAGGAAATGTGTTTGGTACATGTCCTACACACACCTTCTCTCCATACTCATGTCTTAAGAGTGGTGTTTCCAAAATGTGTGAGGGATGTTTGGGATAGTGCCAAATGATGGAAGAGGTTTTAGATCTATTGTTTCCAGACGAGGAACGGCAGCTGAAATTTAGCTACCAGACAACTGTTGTTGAAGTGGATGTTTGGAGTTTGAAAAATAATTCGTAACCTGTTTTCAACAGTACCAAAGTGTCTTCAGTCATAATTCTTTCATTGATGAAGTCCTCTGAGAATGTGTCTTTCTCCTAGACAAAATAAGATCTGAGCATGTGCGTTGTCTTGTATCAGTATCACTAACCAAGCCTTTAAATTAGTAATGGGAGCAGCTGGTGAGGTGACTCTGTTACCAGAAGGCAAAGATTATCAGAGCAAAATACACCTACCTGCCACACAAAACCTCAGGACATACACCTCAGGATATACACCTGAAGACATACGCCTGAAGACATACGCCTGAGGACATACGCCTAAGGTCATACGCCTGAGGACATATACCTGAGAAACTCTGTCAGAACCAGGCCAGCGAATCCTGGCAATTGTCTGTCTTGTTGGTGAACGTTTTCTGCTCATCGGGGTCGAGGCTGGCAGCTCTTCAGTCACCAAGTTCGTTCTGTGTTTGCTCATGTGCCAGAGGGACAGACTGCTTCTCACACAGTTCACACAGGAGCTACAGCCCTGCTGTTGTTTAGTATCATCATGTTGGATCATATCGCATAAACCATATCCTGTTAAACGTATACCCTATTTACAATATAGTTTGTAGGGTAGGTGATGTCCCTGAACCGTCTCTGGTCCCTTGAATCCCAATCACGTATGTTCTGTAAACACGCAACACAAGACGCAACACGAGGCTGGGAATCACGCAGCGTCCCAAAATGCAATGTGATAAAAGCCAGTGTGTCCTTGGATCTACTCATGTGTCACAAACCCTCATCAGGAGGCATATCTCTCAGGTCTGGCCTCCATGTCGTGGCCAAGCATGTGATAACATTTGATAAATATTAGCACAGAATTTCTGATTTCTTCTGTTATTTACTGACAAAAATTGTTTAATAAAACATGTATTTTTCGACTGCAGAAATAGTACTCTGTCCCTTAGAGGTGACATTTAAGTACTGAAGTAAATGTCACTTCAAAGAGCATAACGCCATGCTGAAATTTAGACTCTTACAAAACATATGCTATGGGGCAATGAACAGATCTCTGAGGATCTCCGCTTCCTTCCCCCATGCGTTCCCATTGCATTACCTTTTCCTTATGCTATAAGAGTCTGCCTTGTGTCTATGGCTGAAACAAACTCATTGTTGTAACCGTCTTCAGTTGCCTTGACAACATCTCCCGGCAGTAGCAGCATGTGTCGAGGGGAATTGGGGCATCCTGTTGGTCGCTGTTCAGATCGTTATTATTATGGTCTTGCAGGACAAAGACACTCTCGCACACATCTCGAGCAGACATCCCATTTTCCTTCTACGAATGAGTGATGAGCTTGTCGTGTTTATGGCCCTTGTTCGTCTGGCTTGAGGCTTGTCATGTATTTCCATCACGTAGAGACTCTCTATTGTAGGGGCGGGGATAACAGACGCATTTATTACAAACAATAAACTATATAAAACGGTTGCCAATGGACTAATATACCGCACATTTGGTCCGTAAGATGCCCGTTCCCGTGGCAGCCGATTCCCAGCCACCTGTTTTGTACATCAACTGGTGAACGACCAATGGTGTGTGTGTTTAAAGGTTGGAAATGCTTTTTATGTTGCAGGCCTTTCTGGCTCCTGTGAATCAAGTTTTCCCTGCAGAGGAAGATGTCAACAAACATATGGAGGACAACTGTAAGGCTTTTACTCTGAAATGGGGTTGACAGATGTGGTTTAGTGTTGTGTAGGCAGTTTTGAAGCCATTGGTTTTCGAAGGGCATTCATTGATCTACTTTGTTCTGTCTTTTTCAGGTTCTCTCATGTACCTTAATGAAGGCACACTGTTAAACAATGTCAGAGTGCGGTATAGTAAAGACAAGATCTATGTACGATTTCCTGTCACCTCATTCGTAAATAATGTGTTGATGTCGATCAGAGGGCTTGTAGGGAAAACCTATGTTATCATAGATTATCAAAATCTAGTTTATCATAGAGCTTGTTGGGAAAACGTATATTATTTTAGGACTTGTTGGGAAAACCTATATTATCATAGAGCTAGATGAAAAAGTGTTGGTGCTGTAGCTTCCTAATAAAATCTATATTATCATAGAGCTAGATGAAAAAGTGTTGGTGCTGTAGCTTCCTAATAAAATCTATATTATCATAGAGCTAGATGAAAAAGTGTTGGTGCTGTAGCTTCCTAATAAAATCTATATTATCATAGAGCTAGATGAAAAAGTGTTGGTGCTGTAGCTTCCTAATAAAATCTATATTATCATAGAGCTAGATGAAAAAGTGTTGG
The DNA here is from genome assembly GCA_029465975.1 of Dallia pectoralis. Lineage (NCBI taxonomy): Eukaryota > Metazoa > Chordata > Actinopteri > Esociformes > Umbridae > Dallia > Dallia pectoralis. The sequence continues at coordinate 11,165,137 of CM055757.1, forward strand.
TGCTGTAGCTTCCTAATAAAATCTCTTTTTTTCTACACAGACGTACGTGGCCAATATCCTGATTGCAGTTAACCCTTACTATGACATCCCCAAGCTGTACTGCCCAGAAACCAGCCAGTCTTATCGGGGCCGTTCCCTTGGAACTCTTCCTCCTCACGTCTTCGCCGTCGGTAAGAGGATTTCTGTGGCAGTAATCGCTGCTACTGTCAGTAATGCTGAGTGGCGAAACTGAGATGTGTTGAAATGTAAAGCAGTTTATTTGATGTGGATCCAATGAAGGCTATATTGTGTAGAATGTGTCCGATCCGTTACTTGTTTGACAACGTTCTCTTCCTGTCAGCTGACAAAGCTTATCGGGACATGAAGGTGCTGAAGATGAGCCAGTCCATCATCGTGTCTGGAGAATCTGGGGCCGGGAAGACGGAGAACACCAAGTTTGTCCTCAGGTCGGCGTTTGCAGGACTGCTGTCATTTTGTTGAGCGGCTTACTGATCCTGACAGTAGACTATGTGTGATGATGATGTGCTCTTCCTCATTACCTCGTTTGAAGTTTAAGGCTTATCTTCTGCACCAGCGTGACTCTGACTGAACTCCACCCCTGTAGGTATTTAACATCTTCATACGGAACCGGTCAAGATATCGATGAGAGAATTGTTGAAGGTATTGTTTGACACATAACTTTACTACATCTTACATATCTGTACGTTTGACATTGTGGTTGAAGAAATCCACAGAACAGATTTCCTGCTCGTCTTTTTCAGCAAACCCCCTGCTGGAGGCTTTTGGAAATGCCAAGACGGTCAGGAATAACAACAGCAGTCGTTTTGGGAAATTTGTGGAAATCCACTTTAATGGAAAGGTTAGGCTTGCTTTTCTGGGGATGAAATAGGTTTGCTATGAGGAAGTTGGGGGAAATTCAACATGCAGTCAATGTCATTATTTACTCTCAGGCAATGTAATAATTTTATCTGAATGTATTTTCTGTCTGGGTGTGTGTGTGTGTGTACATGTGTATGTGTGTGTTAGAATAACGTGGTGGGAGGCTTCGTGTCTCACTACCTGTTGGAGAAGTCCAGGATCTGCATGCAGGGAAGAGAGGAGAGGAACTACCACATCTTCTACAGGCTGTGTGCTGGAGCCTCTGAGGACATCAGAAAAACACTCCACCTTGACTCCCCTGACAGCTTCAGGGTAAGTAGACCACACAGCAGGTACACATCACTGCAGATACATACCACATACACCACACAGCAGGTACACATTACAGATACACATCACAGCAGGTACACACCACATACACCACACAGCAGATACACACCACATACACCACACAGCAGGTACACATCACTGCAGATACATACCACATACACCACACAGCAGGTACACATTACAGTAGATACACACCACATACACCGCACAGCAGGTAGACATCACTGCAGATACACATCACAGCAGGTACACACCACATACACCACACAGCAGGTACACATTACAGTAGATACACACCACATACACCGCACAGCAGGTACACATTACAGTAGATACACACCACATACACCACACAGCAGGTACACATCACTGCAGATACATACCACATACACCACACAGCAGGTACACATTACAGTAGATACACACCACATACACCGCACAGCAGGTAGACATCACTGCAGATACACATCACAGCAGGTACACACCACATACACCACACAGCAGGTACACATTACAGTAGATACACACCACATACACCGCACAGCAGGTACACATTACAGTAGATACACACCACATACACCACACAGCAGGTACACATCACTGCAGATACATACCACATACACCACACAGCAGGTACACATTACAGTAGATACACACCACATACACCGCACAGCAGGTAGACATCACTGCAGATACACATCACAGCAGGTACACACCACATACACCACACAGCAGGTACACATCACTGCAGATACACATCACAGCAGGTACACACCACATACATATCACAGTAGACATACACACCACAGCAGATACACAACAAATACACTACACTGCATATATACACACCACATACACATTACTGCAGATATACACTTCATATAGCCATAGCAGTTGTTTCATATCATTACATAATCATGCAGCTTTTCAGCTTAGAGCAACCCATTAATTTAATCTCCCTAATAGAGACACAGATACTCCTGCCAAACCTGTCAGTTGAATCACTTGAATAACTTCCATATTTTATGTGTTTTACAGTGTATGTTTCGTTTTTGTTGGACATTTCCCCCAAAAATGTCTTCACCTTGCTAGAAAGTTGTGATAATTCCCTGTCAGTGTGGCAGTGTGTGCTATTCCCTCTCTGACCACTAGATGTCAGGTGTACTGTAATAATGAGTGAATATTCCCAGTTCATTTTGGATGGCCTCAACAAATCCATGGTGCAATAATTAATGAGAGCAAACTTAATGAACTTAATTGGTGCAATAGATTATCATGGATTACAGTGAATAGCAGTGCACAAATTACAATCTGAGGAAATTGCTATTTTCTCTATGTACTATGTTTTATGTCTAGTCGTGTGTTTGGTTATCCATCTTTTTGAAAATATATCGTTGTGTGTGTGTGTGTGTATATATAATCAGAGTAGGAGGGAAGTTGATGTCACCCATCCCCAGAACCTACTTGGGATTTTCATATCTATGCATATTAGTGTTTCAGAACCAGCACGAACCCAATGTGTTAAGGTTTTTCCTAAACGTGTTGGCTAATTTCACACGTACTCCCAACACTGTAACAGACCATCAACAGTGTTCTATGGCGTCTCCACGGTGACACACATCAACAGAGGCAATTAACTACTAATGTAATTAAAACCTAGTTGACTGTGAAGTCGCGGTTAGAGAATTGGTCCTCATTTGAGGACATAGCATACAGTTCTTGCATACAGTTCTTGCATACAGTTCTTGCATACATTTCTTGCATGCAGTTATTGCATGCAGTTCTTGCATACAGTTTTTGCATGCAGTTCTTGCATGCAGTTTTTGCCTACAGTTCTTGAATGCTATGTTCCTCCAGTGACTAATTATGTGCTGAGAAAGCAACTTTTTGTTAGCATAAGGTACCTTTGGGCAAAATACATTGTTGATGTTCTTTCCCGAGTCGCCTCATTCGAATATCGTGCAAATAATGTCCGAACACAGCCAAATATGAACATATTAAACATACTTCAGCTTTCTGGGTTGTCTATGCTTTGATGTTTTCTTTAACAGTAATTATGTCTATATGTTTACTCTTTTGTCTAGTATCTGAATAGAGGATGCACCAGGTACTTCGCTAGCACGGACACAGACAAACTGATTGCCCAGAACCGCAAAAGTCCAGAGGTACAGAATCTGTCTGACCAGTCAGGACTGGTACAACTACCCAAATAATTGTATTTCTTCCAAATCGTCCAGGCAACAAGTGATTTAAAGCTGAATGGGAGTAATTTTTTTTTTGAGAATTATGGTTTTGTATTAGCAAAACAAGCTATCAGGGTATTCAGAAATGGGATGAAAAACTCCAAAATTGCTTCAAAATGTGTTCAGGTCCGTACTTTTGACAAACTGTAAACAATGCTAATATCTTTAGTTTTAATTCCCTGCAGAACATTTAAAAAATTATTAGAATAAGGCATCTCCTTTAGTGTCCAGACTCTGATTGTCACTGTGTTACTAATCACACTTGTTTTATGTCCTGCTACCTGCCACGGGTCACTAATGAAGGATAATAAGGTAGTGCCAACACAAGCTGGTTCCTGTATTATTCTGCATGGAGTTGTAGTGCCAACACAAGCTGGTTCCTGTATTATTCTGCATGGAGTTGTAGTGCCAACACAAGCTGGTTCCTGTATTATTCTGCATGGAGTTGTAGTGCCAACACAAGCTGGTTCCTGTATTATTCTGCATGGAGTTGTAGTGCCAACACAAGCTGGTTCCTGTATTATTCTGCATGGAGTTGTAGTGCCAACACAAGCTGGTTCCTGTATTATTCTGCATGGAGTTGTAGTTCCAACACAAGCTGGTTCCTGTATTATTCTGCATGGAGTTGTAGTGCCAACACAAGCTGGTTCCTGTATTATTCTGCATGGAGTTGTAGTGCCAACACAAGCTGGTTCCTGTGGGTTTGACTCCACCCCTTTGGGTTTGACTCCACCACCGTGCGTTTGACTCCATCACTTTGGGGTTGACTCCACCACTATGGGTTTGACTCCACCACTGTGGGTTTGACTCCACCACTGTGGGTTTGACTCCACCACTGTGGGTTTGACTCCACCACTATGGGGTTGACTCCACCACTATGGGGTTGACTCCACCACTATGGGTTTGACTCCACCACTATGGGTTTGACTCCACCACTGTGGGTTTGACTCCACCACTGTGGGTTTGACTCCACCACTATGGGGTTGACTCCACCCCTTTGGGTTTGCCTCCACCCCTTTGGGTTTGCCTCCACCCCTTTGGGTTTGACTCCACCCCTTTGGGTTTGACTCCACCACAGTGGGTTTGACTCCACTGTCTCTGTCCACCAGCAAGTGAAGATGGGGGCCCTTAAAGACCCCCTGCTTGACGACCAAGCAGACTTCAGCAGGATGTGTGCCGCCATGAAGAAGATCGGCCTGGACGACACGGAGAAGCTCGACCTGTTCAGGGTGGTGGCCGGGGTTCTGCACCTCGGGAACATCGACTTTGAGGAGACCGGGAGCACCTCAGGTAATTGAAGTGAAGTGGGTCTGCCTGATCAAATGCTACAGTTCACCTTATTATGGTAATGTCAAATGAAACCCGTCCGGTACTGAAGTTCTGGACCCGGTTTTGCCTCTAAACCCTGATGGACCCCGGTTGATTCAGTCACGACCCAATATTCTAAATGGTATCTTCAGAAAAGAACCAGATGTGTGTGTGTGTATATATATATATAGAGAGAGAGATCATTTATATTCGCCGTTGTTCTCTCTGCACATTTTGTTGGTGGAGAACGTTGGCAAGGTCTTCTGCTTGAGAACACAACATAAACGTACCATAAAACTGGGCTGCCCACTGTATCTGAAATCTCCTCAGTATACTGCAGTCTGCCAGCCCATCCAAATGACATGAGCTCAACCCCATCTGCAGTAAAGCCATTACTCTTGTAGAACGCCTGGTCAGGATTAACAATGTGATGGTGCGTAAATGTGCTTCATTGGTCCATTGTGTGTGTGTGTGCGTGTGTGTGTGTTGGCACAGGCGGCTGTATCTTGACCAGCCAGTCCAGTCAGACGCTGTCCTACTGCGCTGACCTGCTGGGCCTGGATCAGGAGGACCTGCGAGTGAGTCTCACCAGCAGGGTCATGCTGACCACAGCAGGGGGCGCCAAAGGAACAGTAATCAAGTGAGGATACCTCCGGATCAGATCAGCGCATTCTGTTGCAGCTTTATTGTAAACCTGCTACTGCCTAGCTTGGTATTGGGAGCTGAGACTTAAACTGGAAGGATAGAGACTGTTAATCCAGTGTTAGACTGAGGGAGTTGAGGATTAAGGATTTGTAAGGAAATATTGAATTTCTTCGAGCAGCCCTTTTTGACCCATGCGGTTTGCCCACGTCCTCAGATTGGCTGGGCAGCTGATTCAGCGTGCGCTGCCATCTGAACTCTAATTGAAGCAGGTCCAGCGAAGATAAGCTGATTACAGAACAGATCTGTGCTGTTTAATCAACCGTGGCACCAAGCAACGCAGATTGTTATGTTTCCACTTAAAGCCACTCATGTCACGCTCGTTGCAGCTCTTCATCACACGCTGGTCCACTTTCCTGTATGGCTGTTCATTCGATTTATGTCCAGAAATAATTCACGGTTTTGCTCTGAACTTCGAGGTGACCTTGCCTTTTTACCCATCTCGGGCGACCTTTCGTTTTTACACCTCTCCGTGTGTCAATTTATCAACGTGATGTTTCCATTTGAACCGGTTTTGGTTCAAACGTCTCGCAGACCTGCTTACCTGTTTGGCCATGGTCTCTGAGCAGCACCTTTACCTGTCCATGATCGCTCACCTGTTGGTGAGAATTACAATTCACTTGAAATGCACCTCCCAGCCTTACTGCCAGGAGGCAGCTTCAAAGGGAAGGTCCTTGGACGAATCCATGGAAGGGTCGGGGCGTATCCATACCTGCGGTGTGTTTGAGTGACAGGGCATGGCCGTAACCAGGCTGGGGGAATGAATATTTCAACAGGCCCAGAAGCCTGGCCTCCGAGTGTTACCTAAGTAGTGATGAATAAGGCAGCTGGATCCAAGAGGTGGACGGAACACGAGCCTGGATAGGGGGGTGGGTGGTTCCATGTGCCTGGACTAATCCTGGGGAGGGAGGTGGGGGCGAGGGGGGCTGGAGATGGGGGGGGTGGGTAACGGGTGGGTCTTTATCCGTAGTGGAAAGTGAACGGGGAGGGCTCTTACTGATGTTTTTAGGGTGACACGTTTGAGGCGATCACATTATACTGCAGTACATGGGCCTGTCTATTCTGCAGGTACGGATTTACCCTGAAGTTGCTGTTTCAGCCAGATGTCTGTGGAGGAGAACCGAGTGCAGAATACATCAGGGATGCTTCTAGAATGTCCCAGAGAATTCTCAAGCCAGGGTGTCAACGAAAGTTTAAGGAGGGTTGTCTGGGGGAACATGGTTCTATATTGGGTCTATGAGTGGTGCTTTGTGAGGGGGAACATGGTTCTATATTGGGTCTATGAGTGGTGCTTTGTGAGGGGGAACATGGTTCTATATTAGGTCTATGAGTGGTGCTTTGTGAGGGGGAACATGGTTCTATATTGGGTCTTCTTCCCCCAGGGTCCCTCTGAAGGTGGAACAGGCGAACAGCGCCCGTGACGCCCTAGCCAAGGCTGTGTACAGCTGCCTGTTTGACCACGTCGTCAGGAGGGTCAACCAGTGCTTCCCCTTTCAGACTTCCTCCAACTTCATCGGGGTGTTGGACATCGCCGGTTTCGGTCAGTTGGTGGGAGCGGCGACTTCGAATGACCGTCGGTCGGAAGGTCGTCATTAGGGACAACTAACCGTTTCACTTTCGTTCCCCCACACCTCAGAGTACTTCGAGCACAACAGCTTTGAGCAGTTCTGCATCAATTACTGCAACGAGAAGCTCCAGCAGTTCTTCAACGAGCGAATCCTGAAAGAGGTGAGCGAGAGCGTCAGTCTGGTTTTACTGCCCAGTCTCATATGTCCAGTATGTCAGCTGGCTACAGTGGGAGGGTTTCTCTCTCTAGTTGTTTTACTTCTAGTCTCATATGTCCAGTATGTCAGCTGGCTACAGTGGGAGGGTTTCTCTCTCTAGTTGTTTTACTTCTAGTCTCATATGTCCAGTATGTCAGCTGGCTACAGTGGGAGGGTTTCTCTCTCTAGTTGTTTTACTTCTAGTCTCATATGTCCAGTATGTCAGCTGGCTACAGTGGGAGGGTTTCTCTCTCTAGTTGTTTTACTTCTAGTCTCATATGTCCAGTATGTCAGCTGGCTACAGTGGGAGGGTTTCTCTCTCTAGTTGTTTTACTTCTAGTCTCATATGTCCAGTATGTCAGCTGGCTACAGTGGGAGGGTTTCTCTCTCTAGTTGTTTTACTTCTAGTCTCATATGTACTGTATGTCAACAAGCTACAGTGGGAGGGTTTCTCTTACTAAAATCATAAAATGACATTTAGCTTGATTCTATATACGATATATTTGTTTTTAAGCCTGAGACAGAGATGGATAAATGTGCTAATCATTACAGGAGTTCCATCAGTGTTTTGGGGCAACATTCTCTTATTAAGCGCTGACTTGCTATTCTTTCTGCAGGAGCAAGAGCTGTATCAGAGAGAAGGACTGGGAGTCAATGAAGTTCACTATGTGGACAACCAGGACTGCATTGGTGAGTGTTCCTGTCAGACCAGAGTTACCTTACTGTTTTATTTTTTAGAAAGGTCATCCGGTACCTGTCTCCAGCAGTTGGCTGTGGCACCCATCCAGATTTCTATATTATATTTCATTCTGTGGTGCTGTGGGAACTTTATTATTCCTGAATGTGTCATTGCTCTTCAACACATTCGATTTTCTTATTTGTCAGCTCCCCAAGAACCACCCCCATCTGCTGTTGTAAAATATTGTCCGGTACACAGGGTTTAGCAGGACTTTAATGATACATACGTGACCCGTGTTCCTCTACTTTGCTGCTAGTTGGAACCTAATGGCAGGACTGGATTGAGAAAGTTGAGAAAGGATCTATTTGTAGGCCTGGACAGACTGACGAGCACTGGGGACCCAATTGAAGGGGAGTCAAGGTGGTGTGTGTGTGTGTGTGCGTGCGTGCGTGCGTGCGGAAGCCTCAGATCGGTGAACTAATCTCCCGCAGGTCCTCAGACGAGCACACAGAGAGAGATGTGATTAACTTTAGGAGACACTCTTACAGATCAACTGAACACTCTGTACCTTCCAGACAACAAGATGATTGGCTGACACAAACTTTCCCACCCTCCAATCCCCTCTGTCTGAGGGCTTCACAACAGACCTCCTCCACGGATTGACTGATCCTAGTGAAACAGAACACAGAACGTAGAACTCCTCGAAACACCTTGAGGTTGCCATCGCTTGGCACTCTGTAGCAGAACTGTTCTTACTCTGTAGGAGAGCAGAAAGATTCACTCAGGCTGTCGACTATCGTTCAACACCACTGACTGTAAATGGGATTTAATGTCATTTTGGGTGGCCAGGTGCAGCGTTTAGATTTGTATATATTGAAGGCTGTTTTGATTATTCCACTTCCATTACCGGGCGGATGAGAGTCCTTTAATTTCACTCATCAATCTCGCCTGACCAGGTGACTAGTTATTCCAGTATTATCGCCTCTGTGTTATTCCAGTATTATTGCCTCTATGTTCTTCCAGTAATATCGCCTCTGTGTTATTCCAGTATTATTGCCTCTGTTATTCCAGTATTATTGCCTCTATGTTCTTCCAGTAATATCGCCTCTGTGTTATTCCAGTATTATTGCCTCTGTTATTCCAGTATTATCGCCTCTGTGTTCTTCCAGTAATATTGCCTCTGTGTTCTTCCAGTAATATTGCCTCTGTTTTTCCAGTATTATGGCATTTCTGTTATTCCAGTATTATGGCATTTCTGTTATTCCAGTATTATGGAATCTGTGTTATTCCAGTATTATCGCCTCTGTGTTATTCCAGTATTATCGCCTCTGTGTTCTTCCAGTAATATTGCCTCTGTTTTTCCAGTATTATGGCATTTCTGTTATTCCAGTATTATGGCATTTCTGTTATTCCAGTATTATGGCATCTGTGTTATTCCAGTATTATGGCATCTGTGTTATTCCAGTATTATGGCATCTGTCTTATTCCAGTATTATTGTATCTGTTATTCCAGTATTATCGCATCTCTTTTATTCCTGTAGACCTGGTGGAGACTCGTCTGATCGGCATTTTGGACATCCTGGACGAGGAGAACCGTTTGCCACAGCCAAGCGACCAGCACTTCGCTGAGACTGTCCATGGCAAGCACAAAGACCACTTCAGACTCACGGTGAGATAGGAAGGTGCAGGCACAGATCTGGGATCAGGTCCTGACAGGAACCGTTTGTGTTGAGTAATGCAGAACTGACCTTAGCTGACACACTGATACTAAGACTGCCCTCTCAGTCCACACTTATGTTGAAGGGTTTCTAGAAGCTACGTGAAGAATACGAGGGCTCGTGTTAGGGTTCTGCTTGTGTTTCTCTATGTGAAACTGGAGAGCTATTGTACATCGTCAGTCCCTTTTTATGGAGTTTTTTGTTCCTCTTTATCCTCAAAAACAGGTCATGGAAGTTAAAGTGAAATATAGTATTCGTAATTTCTGTGTTTAAATTAGTATTCTGTCGTAATAGTCATGTAACATAAATTACAATACGCAGTAACACAGTACGCAGTGCCAATACACAGTACCACTACATAGTACTAATACGCAGTAACAGTACGCAGTGCCAATACACAGTGCCAATACACAGTTTAAAGTCCTATTGTTTTAGTGCTGGTAATGGAGCGTGCCGTGCCTTATAGAGAGACAAACACATCATGTACCATGCTAGGACGTGTCCTCTGTACTGTAATACCATGTTCCTCCACAGGTTCCCAGGAAGTCCCAGCTGGCTGTGCACAGAAACATTAGAGATGATGAAGGCTTCATCGTCAGACACTTCGCTGGTGCTGTGTGCTACGAGACGGTAACCATCTCCCACATAGCCGGTCCTCCTGTGAAAGCTTTTGTTAATCTCCTTGCAGTGGTATAACTCATGGAAATCATGTTATGCCTTTATCTGCTTCTCAAAGTGTGTGTGTGTGCGTGTGTGTGTGTGTGTGCGTGTGTGTGTGTGTGTGTGTACCCATCTGCAGACCCAGTTTGTGGAGAAGAATAACGATGCCCTCCACATGTCCTTGGAGAGCCTGGTGTGTGAGTCCAAGGACAGGTTTGTTCGGGAGCTGTTTGAAAACTCCAACAACAACAAAGACTCCAAGCAGAAAGCTGGCAAACTCAGCTTCATCAGTGTAGGAAACAAATTCAAGGTGGGAACGACACTGAGGAATATAATAGTGCCAGTTTGTGTGGTTTCCCATTAGGTCGTGGCTGTTCTAGTGAATCGATTTGTATCCTTTTTACCTTTTTGCCTTTTTCATCGCTGTCTCAAATGAACTCATTTTCCAACGTTGATCTTTCTTTTAAATCCTAACACCTCTGACTTCTACTCTTAACTTCCATCCTGCCTTTCCTCTGTAGACCTCCTCCAGTCCCTAACTTGTTTTTCTGAGAAATCCTTGGGTTGTGGATAAAGGTGGATAAAGACAGCCGGTGGGGGGGTGAGAGAGTAGAAGCTAACAGTCTCTTAGTGACACGCAGTCACCAGAGACAGCAGGTACTCCCCATCCATATAATGCCTGCTTGTACGATCCCAGCAGGTGTACGCCAGCAATGCTACCCTCATCACACCCCATCTCCACCTTTCTCCACCCACCTCCACCTGTCTCCACCCACCTCCACCTGTCTCCACCCATCTCCACCTGTCTCCACCCACCTCCACCTGTCTCCACCCACCTCCACCTGTCTCCACCCACCTCCACCTGTCTCCACCCACCTCCACCTGTCTCCACCCACCTCCACCTGTCTCCACCCTGTTTCATCTGTCTCCACCAGTCTTTTTGTTTTGTTCTGAGTGTGTGAGATCTCCTACTCCCCTGTGTTTTCAGGAATGTGTGAAAGTATTAAACGTTCATCTTTTCCTTCCCCTACAGACCCAGTTAAATCTCTTGTTGGAGAAGCTTCACAGCACTGTGGGTATCCATGTTCGATGTTCACACACACAGACTCACACACACTCACACACACACACGCGCGCAGTCGCGCACACACACACGCACATACACACACACACACACTCGCACACACACACCCCATTCAGGTACCACCCTCATAATGTCCTTATTGTTCTCCAGGGTTCCAGCTTCATCCGTTGTGTCAAACCCAATCTGAAGATGGTGAGCCACCAGTTTGAGGGAGCCCAGATCCTGTCCCAGCTGCAGTGTTCAGGTAACGGACAGGAGAACATGGACATACGACAGAACCAGAGACCTTGGTTCTGGATCTCTGTTAAGTCACGTTTTGTTCTGGTTCTGGTTCTCCAGGCATGGTGTCGGTGTTGGACCTGATGCAGGGAGGGTTCCCCTCACGTGCTCCGTTTCACGAACTCTACAACATGTACAAGCAGTTCATGCCAGAGAATCTCACACGACTGGACCCCAGACTGTTCTGTAAGGTGAGTTGTCCCCGACCCAGAAACCATCTCTCAGTACACACCCCGTGTAATCCAGACCACGTGCGAGACCTAGATGTTCTGATTCTGTACACGCAGGCTTTGTTTAAAGCTCTGGGCCTGAATAAGAACGACTACAAGTTTGGGTTGACCAGGGTGTTCTTCCGCCCGGGGAAGGTAAGCACTGCTCTCAGCTTCCTGTTTAATGCATGGGTCAGTACGGCACTGGGACCGGCTTGAACGACCTGGACTGGTTCCACTCACGCCGTCTCTCCGGGCTCAGTTTGCAGAGTTCGACCAGATCATGAAGTCGGACCCGGAACATCTGGCGGCGCTGGTGAAGAAGGTCAACCAGTGGCTGGTTGTGACTCGCTGGAAGAAGGTCCAGTGGTGTTCGCTCTCCGTCATCAAATGTACGTAGCACTCTTTGTAAACCCGCGGGCCACTTTATTAGGTACCTCTGTGTGGTGTTCACCCCCTCATCCCGCCAAGCACTCTGACGTTTGACGCTTTCAGAGATCCCCTCTTGAACTGTTGTTAACACTAATTAACACAGTGTTCACGTTAACGAGGTCATAGATTGGATCCGCGGTTGGTGATGTTTTTCTCAGGTAAACTCGTCATCATCAGTCCGACGATTTCAAATGATGAATAAAACGAGTTACTTACCTTCTGCAAACACTGAATTGTTTAGTCTTTAAGTCTTCATTTTAGGAGCTGTAGAAACGTCATTATGTCTCGGCGTCTTCTGGGACTGGCTAGACAGAGCACTGATTACGCAGTTTGTCTGGCGGCTGTAATAAAAAAGACATTTTGTTTTGAATTCTCTTGCGGCTGCCCGCTGCAGGCAGTTCATTGAACAATTACTCTCACTGTCTGATAGGTGATCACACCAATTTAACTGCTGCGTAAAGGAAAGCATGTGTGTTTCATTTAATGTGTGTGTATGTGTGGACCACAGATTCTGAAACATCATTCCCACTCGCAGTTTAGGTTTAGAAAAAAACATACAATTCGGCAAGAATAGTGTTATTTATTTTCGTATTTACGTTACCGGTCAATATTTGCCATTAAGGCTGAGGGGAAAACACCTCAAGAAATTAGGGTGTTTTAAGCATTACTGGTTAGTTTTTTTTGGAGAGGTTTTGACAATTGAGCAAGGGCTTCTGGGATTCCTGTCCTCACAAACAAGCGTGTTGGTGGATTCATGTGTGTTTGGTTTTATACACCCAATATTCGATTTGGACTCTCTTTTCAACCTTACTTTTCTCTCTATAAGCCTCCTCACACTCGTCTCTCTCTCTCACTCTGTCTCCATATAAATATATATCCATACTATCTCTTTCTTTCTTTTCTCTAATTTATTTTGGTTTCTCTTTTCTTACCTATTGTCTCTTCCTTCTCTCTCCATGTTGCTCTCGCTCTCTCACTCTCTCTCTCACCCTCTCTCACTCTCTCGCTCTCACCCTCTCTCACTCTCTCTCACTCTCTCTCTCACCCTCTCTCACTCTCTCGCTCTCACCCTCTCTCACTCTCTCTCTCTCTCTCACCCTCTCTCTGTACAGTGAAGGAGAAGATGAAGTATCGTGCCTGTGCCCTTATTAAGATTCAGAAGACAGTCCGCATGTGGCTCTGCAAGAAAAAACATAAGCCACGGTGGGTGTACACACACACACACACACACACACACACACACACACACACTAACACACACACGATGGCTCTCTGTTTCAAATGATCTGCAGTCACACCCGGTGCCTTTGGATGGTTCCTCCAGTAGTGAAGTTCAAATCAATCTAAGTTCTACCCAGCCGTGGTATTTCTCCTGGTCTTGTCTGTCACAGGAGTATATGTAGTCTTTATTCATGTCTTTATTCATGTCTTTCTCTGACTATAAATCAAGCCTACAGTAGGTCATGTTGCCTTTGGTCAACACATACGTCTGGGCGATTTTTAAGTATTCCAATTTATTTGTCTTTATGGTGTGTGTGTGTGTAGCTCACACTCGTAGGTGGTCCATATCGTGTGTGTGTGTGTGTGTGTGAAGTCCTGTTCCCTCATACATACGTGTGTGTTGCGTGTTCCGGCCACAGCATCGACGGCCTGGTGAAGGTGGGGAACCTCAAGGCCCGGATGGAGCGGTTCAAAGAGGTCGTTGGCGTCCTGAAGGAAGGCCAGACGGAGATGGCGAAGCAGGTCCTGGACCTGGAGATCGCCATCGACACCCTCATGGCCAAGATCAAGGTGAGGGGTCATGGGGTCAAGGGGTCACCAGACTCAGACTCGTTTGTTGGTTAAACCTGAGGAAGTGAGTGGAATCGGATCGCGCTCATTTTATCTCATCAGATTTCTCTCATCCCATCCGGAAGCCATTTCCTGGGGTCAATATGAGCTGTTCCTCTGTAATATGTTTAGGAAGGGCTGCCCTCTCCCTCTTCTATGACCTCTGGGCTTATTAGAGCCCTACAGGCAGAGGACACACCCCCGGTGAGGGAGACAGGACAGGGTCGTTTTAATTCCTAATGGTTTGTGTTTGATTGTTCACCACCTTTAGATGGGCTCCATCCCAGAATCCCTCTGAATAGCGTCTGCCTGGGTTCCGCCGTTTACGTTCGGTCTTTTACTTCGTGTTTGCTAGCCTTGTTTCAGTCCCGTTTCAGCCCAGTTTCAGTCCCGTTTCAGCCCAGTTTCAGTCCCGTTTCAGCCCAGTTTCAGTCCCGTTTCAGCCCAGTTTCAGTTTCAGCCCAGTTTCAGTCCCGTTTCAGCCCAGTTTCAGTCCCGTTTCAGCCCAGTTTCAGTCCCGTTTCAGCCCAGTTTCAGTCCCGTTTCAGCCCAGTTTCAGTTTCAGCCCAGTTTCAGTCCCGTTTCAGCCCAGTTTCAGTCCCGTTTCAGCCCAGTTTCAGTCCCGTTTCAGCCCAGTTTCAGCCCAGTTTCAGTCCCGTTTCAGCCCAGTTTCAGCTCTCCATGACCCACCTAGCTTAGCATCGCTAAGGGCCTAGAGCCAACATGAATTATACAGATAACAATGTCAGTCAGGTTGTCAGGTTCCCATGCATCACCTCAATCTGGGATAAAGTCAATCATGCAAGTATGGAATTCCTGATACTGTCCCGTGATTGGCTGACGGATGAAACTCTCAATACTGCCGCGTGATTGGCTGACAGGTGGAACTCTCCATACTGACCGCAGGTGTGACATTGAGGTCCTCAGAAGTGTCGGGCGATTGCGGTTCTCATCTCAGTCACGCGGTCTCTCCAGTCAGCTGATTAAAACATCAGGAAGGTTTCACAACACCAAAGGTCCGGTTCCTCTTGCTGCCTATGGGGCAGCAAGAGGAACCGCCCCCTCCTACATCCAGTCACTAATCAAGCCGTACACACCCACGTGAGCACTTCGTTCTGCCACCTCAGGCCTCTTGGTAGTGCCATCCCTACGGGGGGGCAACTCTCGATCTGCTCAGTCT
The DNA here is from genome assembly GCA_029465975.1 of Dallia pectoralis. NCBI lineage: Eukaryota > Metazoa > Chordata > Actinopteri > Esociformes > Umbridae > Dallia > Dallia pectoralis. The sequence goes on from CM055757.1 coordinate 11,180,433, forward strand.
AAATTGTTCTCCGTGCTTGCCCCGCAATGGTGGAACAACTCCACTCTGGAGATCAGATCATCGGACTCTCTACCTATCTTAAAAAAACGTCTAAAAACATTCCTCTTCAAACTGTACCTCCAGTAGCTCCATGAATGGAGCTCCACAACTCTCGACTGTTCGAAACTTCACTACCAAATCATTCTTCTACGATTATCACCCATTCCTCCTCTCCTAGCACCCCTTCTATCTCTAGCACTTCCCCCTGCACCCACCCAGGAACAATGTACTTATTGCCTTTTTGATGTGTGTTTTAGCTATATGTGAAATGCCTGCACTTATTGTAAGTCGCTCTGGATAAGAGCGTCTGCTAAATGCGCAAAATGTAAATGTAAATGTCCTAGAGGATTAGAGGTTTCTGCTGGGTCAGAAGGTGACATCTTCTACAGTCCACAGTGATGACACGGATGGAGATCGACCAGGAGTACCAGGGGCTGGTGAGGTGCTCAGAGCAGCTGCTGTCCTCCATGCAAAAGAAGAAGCAGGAGGAAGAGGAGATGGAGAGACTGAGGCACATCGAGGAGGAGATGGAGCGGGAGAGGAGAAGGAGAGACGAGGAGGACAAGCAGCGCCAGCAGGAAGAGGAGGACAGGAGGATGTAAGTGGATGAGGGCTGGGGGGAAAGTTGTTATGGATGATAATGGTGATTGTGGATGACAATGGTGTTTATAATGGTGATTATGTATGATAATGGTGATTATGAATGATAATGGTGATTATGAATGATAATGGCGATTATGGATGATAATGGCGATTATGAATGATAATGGCGATTATGAATGATAATGGCGATTATGGATGATAATGGCGATTATGGATGATAACAATGGCGATTATGGATGACAATGTTTATAATGGTGATTATGTATGATAATGGTGATTATGAATGATAATGGTGATTATGGATGATAATGGTGATTATGAATGATAATGGTGATTATGGATGATAATGGTGATTATGGATGATAATGGTGATTATGGATGATAATGGTGATTATGGATGATAATGGTGATTATGGATGATAATGGCGATTATGGATGATAATGGCGATTATGGATGATAATGGCGATTATGTGATGGTGGATGATGATGATGGTGATGTTGATGTGGTTCTGTAAAAATAATCACAAATGAACTTCCCAATATTACCACATTCCACCCTGGACATCATCCCACTCTCCTCACCTCAGGAAATCAGAGATGGAGCATAAGCGGAAGCAGGAGGAAGAGGAGAGGAAGAAAAGGGAGGAGGAAGATAGGATCATGCAGGTTTGTGACCCAGTGTGATATGCACTCCCAATGTCCACACCCCCAATCCCAATGTCCACACCCCCAATCCCAATGTCCACACCCCCAATCCCAATGTCCACACCCCCAATCCCTATGTCCACACCCCCAATCCCAATGTCCACATCCCCAATCCCAATGTCCACACCCCCAATCCCAATGTCCACACCCCAATCCCCAATCCCAATGTCCACACCCCCAATCCCAATGTCCACACCCCCAATCCCAATGTCCACACCCCCAATCCCAATGTCCACACCCCCAATCCCAATGTCCACACCCCCAATCCCAATGTCCACACCCCCAATGTCCACACCCCCAATCCCAATGTCCCACCCCCAATCCCAATGTCCACACCCCCAATCCCAATGTCCACACCCCCAATCCCAATGTCCACACCCCCAATCCCACCCCCAATCCCATGTCCACACCCCCAATCCCAATGTCCACACCCCCAATCCCAATGTCCCAATGTCCACCCCCAATCCCAATGTCCACACCCCCAATCCCAATGTCCACACCCCCAATCCCAATGTCCACACCCCCAATCCCAATGTCCACACCCCCAATCCCAATGTCCACACCCCCAATCCCAATGTCCACACCCCCAATCCCAATGTCCACACCCCCAATCCCAATGTCCACACCCCCAATCCCAATGTCCACACCCCCAATCCCAATGTCCACACCCCCAATCCCAATGTCCACACCCCCAATCCCAATGTCCACACCCCCAATCCAATGTCCACACCCCCAATCCCAATGTCCACACCCCCAATCCCAATGTCCACACCCCCAATCCCAATGTCCCAATGTCCACACCCCCAATCCCAATGTCCACACCCCCAATCCCAATGTCCACACCCCCAATCCCAATGTCCACACCCCAATCCCAATGTCCACACCCCCAATCCCAATGTCCACACCCCCAATCCCAATGTCCACACCCCCAATCCCAATGTCCACACCCCCAATCCCAATGTCCACACCCCCAATCCCAATGTCCACACCCCCAATCCCAATGTCCACACCCCCAATCCCTATGTTCACACCCTCCTATGTTGGCATGACGAAGAATGCAATGAACGTAAAATAAAATGTCCGAAACCCACTTATAGCGTGCACCATGTTTCAGCGTTGTAAAGGTAACGTCATCCCATTCATCGTTACAGCATTTTGTGCCCTTGCTGCCTCTGGCACTAAATCACTTACCAGGTGACGTCAATAAATTCTATATGGCTTCAGGGCTTAGGGTTTAGGGGGGACATTGGGATTGGGCCGTAGTTATCTTTCGCTCCCATCTTCTTTACTTGAGTGACTCAAGAGAGTTTTTAAATGTGTTATTGAATAGTGGTATCAGACAGCCACGCGTCACGGACCTACACAACTCTAGTTCCCATTGGCTCCTCGTCTTACAGGGTAACAGCCTGTGTTCCCATTGGCTCCTCGTCTTACAGGGTAACAGCCTGTGTTCCCATTGGCTCCTCGTCTTACAGGGTAACAGCATGTGTTCCCATTGGCTCCTCGTCTAACAGCCCGTGTTCTTTTCCCCTGCCCCATAACCCCCATCTGTCCCTGTATTCCTATTTGTAGTTGGTTGAGTTATTGAATGTATCTAGAGGAGGTCACCACACTGAACTGCCAGGGGGATTTCTGTTAATAGGAGGCAGCCAGCCTTGTAGTGGATGGTCTTATCTCTCACCTCATGGAATTGGACCGTTTTAATTAAACACACAGTCACCTCCCTCAGTTCTCCTTCTGAAGCTGTTCTCCCTCTGTAGCAGTCCTCCCTCTGTAGTGTGAGGTCTGTAGTGTGAGGTCTGTAGTGTGAGGTCTGTAGTGTGAGGTCTGTAGTGTGAGGTCTGTAGTGTGAGGTCTGTAGCGTGAGGTCTGTAGCGTGAGGTCTGTAGCGTGAGGTCTGTAGCGTGAGGTCTGTAGTGTGAGGCCTGTAGCGTGAGGTCTGTAGTGTGAGGTCTGAAGCGTAAGGTCTGAAGCGTAAGGTCTGAAGCGTAAGGTCTGTAGTGTGAGGTCTGTAGTGTGAGGTCTGTAGTGTGAGGTCTGTAGTGTGAGGTCTGTAGTGTGAGGTCTGTAGTGTGAGGTCTGTAGTGTGAGGTCTGTAGTGTGAGGTCTGTAGTGAGGTGAGGTCTGTGAAGCGTAAGGTCTGAGGTCTGTAGTGTGAGGTCTGTGAGGTCTGTAGTGTGAGGTCTGTAGTGTGAGGTCTGTAGCGTGAGGTCTGTAGCGTGAGGTCTGTAGCGTGAGGTCTGTAGCGTGAGGTCTGTAGCGTGAGGTCTGTAGCGTGAGGCCTGTAGCGTGAGGCCTGTAGCGTGAGGCCTGTAGTGTGAGGCCTGTAGTGTGAGGTCTGTAGTGTGAGGTCTGTAGTGTGAGGTCTGTAGTGTGAGGTCTGTAGTGTGAGGTCTGTAGTGTGAGGTCGTGAGGTCTGTAGCGTGAGGTCTGTAGCGTGAGGTCTGTAGCGTGAGGTCTGTAGCGTGAGGTCTGTAGCGTGAGGTCTGTAGCGTGAGGTCTGTAGTGTGAGGTCTGTAGTGTGAGGTCTGTAGTGTGAGGTCTGTAGTGTGAGGTCTGTAGTGTGAGGTCTGTAGTGTGAGGTCTGTAGTGTGAGGCCTGTAGTGTGAGGCCTGTAGTGTGAGGCCTGTAGTGTGAGGTCTGTAGTGTGAGGTCTGTAGCGTGAGGTCTGTAGCGTGAGGTCTGTAGCGTGAGGTCTGTAGCGTGAGGTCTGTAGTGTGAGGTCTGTAGTGTGAGGTCTGTAGTGCGTTCCAGGCTCAGGCCTCGTGACCACGTGCTTGTCTGCAGCTGTTTTCTGAGGTGTGTGCACGGTAAACAACAGACAGTGATGCATTGTGCGGGATAACGCCCCATTGGTGACGACGGCTGTGTGTTTCTTTTTAAGGCTGAGATGGACATCCAGATAGCGTTGGAGCGGGAGGAGAATTCCCAGCACTCGGCCATGTTGGAGCAGGAGAAGAGAGACAGGGAGCTGGCCATGCGGATCGCCCAGAGTGAAGCAGAACTCATAACGGACGAGACCCAGATAGACCCCAGCCTGCGCAGGTAACCTCAGGATTACACACAGGTGTCTCAACACACCAGCCTGAGCTGGGGAATTTACGTGGCGTTCCAGAGTTCGAAGGATATCATTGTGATTTAGCACAGGCTTCTTTAAATGAGAGAAGAGCATTTTGTAATATCTCATCTTAACAGTTTCTGTGTTACATTGTTCTTTCTCAAATGGGGACCCATTCCATCTTGTCCATATCTGTGTGTAACCTGTAATGTCTTCCACAGCTACGAATATCCCCCTGGGCTTTATCAGTGTGTAACCTGTAATGTCTTCCCCAGCTACGAATATCCCCCTGGGCTTTATCTGTGTGTAACCTGTAATGTCTTCCCCAGCTACGAATATCCCCCTGGGCTTTATCTGTGTGTAACCTGTAATGTCTTCCCCAGCTATGAATATCCCCCTGGGCTTTATCTGTGTGTAACCTGTAATGTCTTCCCCAGCTACGAATATCCCCCTGGGCTTTATCTGTGTGTAACCTGTAATGTCTTCCCCAGCTACGAATATCACCCAGGGCTTTATCTGTGTGTAACCTGTAATGTCTTCCCCAGCCAAGAATATCCCCCTGGGCTTTATCTGTGTGTAACCTGTAATGTCTTCCCCAGCTACGAATATCACCCAGGGCTTTATCTGTGTGTAACCTGTAATGTCTTCCCCAGCTACGAATATCACCCAGGGCTTTATCTGTGTGTAACCTGTAATGTCTTCCCCAGCTACGAATATCACCCAGGGCTTTATCTGTGTGTAACCTGTAATGTCTTCCCCAGCTACGAATATCACCCAGGGCTTTATCTGTGTGTAACCTGTAATGTCTTCCCCAGCTACGAATATCACCCAGGGCTTTATCTGTGTGTAACCTGTAATGTCTTCCCCAGCTACGAATATCCCCCTGGGCTTTATCTGTGTGTAACCTGTAATGTCTTCCCCAGCTACGAATATCCCCCTGGGCTTTATCTGTGTGTAACCTGTAATGTCTTCCCCAGCTACGAATATCACCCAGGGCTTTATCCTGACACAGTGAGAGCCATGTAAAACGGGATCCCTCAGCATCTCGTAATCTCACTTCCTCGACATGACTTAATCTTAGTCTGAAATCTAATCCCACGCCGATCTAGATTCAGGATTATGTCAGGATTATGCCAGCACAGGCAAAGTGATTAGAAGCAACGCGCTAATTCTTCAAAACAAATTACGCTGTTCCTGATTTGCAAAACCGATGGCTGTTGATGAATCTGAACAGTAATGTCTGATTGGACATCCAGATCAGCTTCTGTTTCCGCTAATTTTACTGTGTTTCATATCAGCTACGACCATCAATACAATCATATGAGCGTTCACCCAGGGTTTGTTACAGTAGGCCTAGTCCCATACTGCTTCCGGACCCAGTTCAATAGGACCCAGTTCAGCTGTCAGGTAATGTCCTCAGAACTTCTCAGGGTGACCCAGTTCAGCTGTCAGGTAAAGTCTTCAGAACTTCTCAGGTGACCCAGTTCAGCTGTCAGGTAATGTCCTCAGAACTTCTCAGGTGACCCAGTTCAGCTGTCAGGTAAAGTCTTCAGAACTTCTCAGGTGACCCAGTTCAGCTGTCAGGTAATGTCTTCAGAACTTCTCAGGGTGACCCAGTTCCGTTGAGCAGCATCATCTATCAGAACTAATTAAAGTGTCCACTATGTTTTTCCTGTTGTTTCTCCCCAACCACAGCCCAGACCCACAAACCCCCCATATCAACACCACATGTCAGACGGTCAACACACAGTTAAAATGGCTTCTTCTTCTGTCCCCTGTGGTCACTACAGGGGTCCTCAGGTCCAGGCGCTCAAAGCCGCCGGCGTAAAGAAGTACGACCTGAGCAAGTGGAAATATGCAGAGCTCCGTGACGTCATCAACACCTCGTGTGGTAAGGCCTCAACCTCACCAGCACCACAAACAACCACAAGCCCCGAGTGAGGCTTTGAAGAGAACAAACACAGCCAATAGGAGAGTCAGAATCCCAGTCTCTGCTACTATCACTCACAGCATTATTCGTTTAGCCTCGATATTAACAACTAAGAGGCCATGTGTTTTTAAGTGACGCAACATATTGCGTATTATGTGTAGAAACAAGTGTTTTGTCCCACTCTTGACAGTCCTAACTCGGCCCGATTAGGTAATTGTTTGTGGACGAGGTTGTAGAACCAGACCGGAGAAAGTGTGTGCAGCTCCAGACATAGAAAGGATCCAGTTTAGTGACAGCGGACTCAATTATTACCGTACCTGTCCATTAGTGTTTTGTCCTATGTAGCCGTTTCCAAGCATTTAAATACGTTTTCCGTTAACAGATTAATGGGCCGGCTGTCAGTTAGGGCGCTTCCAGACACTTCAGCTAATAGCCCATTGTACTCTGTGTTGGCAGTCATCAACTCGGCGGAAGGAGTTGCTAATTTGTCCGAAGCTTTTTTAAATATCTATTTCTACACTCACTCTTAATGTGTTTGTTTTTCCCTGCCTGGTGAAGATGACAACATTAGATGATTAACATATTTACTAAGTGGTTGTCACCAAAACGGAGTGATGGAGATCAGTTTGTCTCTGTGAATTTCTAAACTTATTGCCATTTGGGTCATCCGGAGTCTTGCATAGATTCCTCCGAAATGTTCTTGTCCTCCCGCTTTTAAAGGTCAGGATTACTATTTAGTTTTAAAGTAACTTCGAAGTTTCTCTTCAAATGTACATTTCCAGAACCCTCCCTTAATTCCCATTAAAGACTGAATGCAGGAATACCTGATCACAAGATTTTTTTGAAATATGAAATTTAGATACTGATGTGTCAAAAATATTTCATCAAAAGATTTGAGTTAATCGGTAAAGACGGTATATGATTTATTCAACATCATTTTTCTAAAATAGTTGCGTAATGATGCCATGAAAGGTTCTAGTCCTTATGTGTACTCTTTCGCTGTGGTTCTGTCTTTTATCTTGGTGTAGATATCGATCTTCTAGCAGCATGCAGGGAGGAGTTCCACCGCCGTCTCAAAGTCTACCACTCCTGGAAGTCCAAAAACAAGAAACGTGACGGTGACGCAGAGCAAAGGGCACCCAAGTCTGTCGTTGACTATGGTGAGTTAGAACCACAAGCAGGCTGCACCCCTAAACCAGGACAGTAGAGTTTAGCAGGCTGCACCCCTAAACCAGGACAGTAGAGTTTAGCAGGCAGCACCCCTAAACCAGGACAGTAGAGTTTAGCAGGCTGCGCCCCTAATCAAGAACTATTTAGTTATTTAGTTACGGACATGTTAGTGACTGCTCTAAATCATCCTGTCACACCCAACTTTGAGAATCACCGGCCTCGAGTTACTGACCAGCCGCTTCCACAATGTCCACTAACACAAGCTTGTCTTGGACGAAAATATGCACTCATGACTGACTAACCACAAAATATCAGTGAACAAACAGCCTGTTACAAGAGTTTTTTAGTTAATTATGTTTTCATATGTAAATTCAATGTTTTACGATGGGTAGTGGTTCCTTTAAGATATGCAGGAGATACGTAGCTGATTCACCTTTAACCAACCGTTTACTTTAGTCAGGAAGTGATTACCAAAGGAAGAGAGAAGGGCATGTTTCCAGACTACCTGTTCTTTCAGCAAATATCTGCACACATCCTTTTGCAGCATCGTTGGTATATAACATCATCTTTCATGTTATCTATATTAGTAATTCATCATTTTTTTTTTAAATATTGTTTTATGTAAAAGGTTATCAAGCTAATCTGGGTAGATTTTTGTTTTCTCAGTTTCACCCTTTTTATAATCAATAAACATGTGGAGAGTTTTGATGAACAGAAGGTGTTTAACTTACTGCCGAAGTTATAATCTGCACATATAATAGCTGAACCTAGGCTTTCTCCTCGTACATAAGAAAAAGGAAATGTCAGCAGTCACTGCGTAATGTGATATGATAGCGGTTATCTGTTGCTTTCCAATAAACAGGACGACCTTCTCCCCCGAGTATAATCGGGTTTCCTAGTTAATTATCCACTTTACCAAACGCTTGTATTCCCATTATTTTTTATCGTCCTTAACCCTTTTGCCCCACAGCCCAGCAGAACCCCTCCGTGGCCGTGGTCGCACCCCAGCAGGAGGCGACGATGAACCGACAGCAGCGCTACTTCCGTATCCCCTTCATCCGGCCGAGCGACCAGTACAAGGACCCGCAGAACAAGAAGAAGGGCTGGTGGTACGCCCACTTCGACGGGCCCTGGATCGCCCGGCAGATGGAGCTCCACATTGATAAGCAGCCCATTCTGCTGGTGGCAGGTGAGTGCCTGGAGACGACCGACACCCCGGTGTGTGTCCTGGATATGTGCATCGGTGTGTGTGTTTGGGCGTGTGTGTGTTTAATATGTGCATCGGTGTGTGTGTTTGGGCGTGTGTGTGTTTAATATGTGGAATCGGTACGTTTTCAGTCAGTATTGTTGAGGTAGGTTCTCTGTGAATGTGAATCATATCCTGACAAAGTTCCTGTTTCATCCTCAGATTATACTGACTGATGTGTCCCTTGAATATTATGTTCTGACTGTCAGTGTCTCAATCTCCCTCCCTCCTTAACCCTCTCACCCACTCCCTCCACCTTCCACCTCCCTCTCTCCCTAACTCCCTCCATCCTCCCAGGGAAAGACGACATGGAGATGTGTGAGCTGAGCTTGGAGGAGACGGGCCTGACCAGGAAGCAGGGAGCAGAGATCCTCCCTCGGCAGTTTGAGGAGATCTGGGAACGCTGTAATGGGAACACGTACCTGCAGAACGCCATCGACAGCAAACAGGCCCGGCCCACGTACGCCACTGCCATGTTACAGAACCCCCCTAAGTGATCCCGGAGACCGGGTCGTAATGGGTTAATGAGTTATGTGGTAAACCAAGGCTCCAAATGCAAAAGCGGGCTTATGTTGATTTGTTGTTGAAGTTTGTTTCTTCTGTATTTTGTTGACCCATTATTCAATGTTCTGATGCAATTCTTTATGAAGAGGCCTTACACATTTGTGATTGGTATTGAATGACAGAGGTGCACTTCGATTAAACAGTCTTAATTGTATATTCGACTTTAGTTGGGAACAATGAAGCTTTGCTAGATTTGTTGTATTTAATTGATGATGCAACATCTGGCTTCATTAGAATAACTGATTGTGTTGACACTTTTTGGACTCTGGATATTGGAGGTATTGTTGTAAGAGGTTTGTTTTTTACTGCGATAGTTCACATCTGAACACAAAAGGTTATCTGTCTGTGAGCTAAGTATTGCCATACCACTGGGTCAGGTTATATACTTGATATAGAATTTTGATGTAGAAAGTTTAACAAATGTAAAATACCAACATTTCTTTCTTTGTTCAAAAGAGTATCTACACTACGAGCTTAAGCGTAGCTAACTAGAAATATTTTTACACGTTTCAACGTTCAACTTGAGCAATATTAGACATTACATATTTTTGGATTGATCATGTTTTGTCTCAGAATAAATGCTTCATGTCAGTGTCACCCAGCAATAGATTTATTGGAGCACAATACTCTTTGACATGTGGGTAGAGATAAAAAATACTATTTTGGAATAAAGCATCTTAAATCTCAAGCCCTCTATTTGTATTCCAACGTGACAGAATGTATTTTTATCTAACAACTCCTTTTATATAAATTACATAAAAAATGTCATCATAGGATCTCCGGGCATTGCTTTCCATGGACATTGTTCTAACTCGTTATTATAAAAAATATCCCAAACCTTTTAATACCATCGTTTGTAGGTTTTCATGCGTGTTTTTTTTGCATGCTGATAGCTAGATTACTTTGGCCTATATGTGACCTTCCGATTTCAGCCAGTCACCTCATCATATATAGATCCCAGTTATAATTTATTGCCTGTTTGATCATGAGTGCTACTTCCACTGTTGGGCCACAAATATTAAATAAATACATTCCAACTAATAATTATGTTTGTGGTAGTTTTTGGTTAGACTGGGTCTTGCAATTTAATTTATTTGCTGGTCGATTAGCCTGGATGCTATATAGAATTGTAACATTGTTGGTAAGAAGTGCTGTGTAGTGGCTCATAAAGGCTGAGAGGCTGTAGCTTAGTGAGGCTGTAGCTTAGTGAGGCTGTAGCTTAGTGAGGCTGTAGGTTATTGAGGCTGTAGGTAATTGAGGCTGTAGCTTAGTGAGGCTGTAGGTTATTGAGGCTGTAGGTAATTGAGGCTGTAGCTTAGTGAGGCTGTAGGTTATTGAGGCTGTAGCTTAGTGAGGCTGTAGGTTATTGAGGCTGTAGGTTATTGAGGCTGTAGCTTAGTGAGGCTGTAGCTTAGTGAGGCTGTAGGTTAGTGAGGCTGTAGGTTAGTGAGGCTGTAGCTTAGTGAGGCTGTAGCTTAGTGAGGCTGTAGCTTAGTGAGGCTGTAACTAAAGTCTACAATTCTACAGGTTCTATATGTTCTACTGAATCAAAAACACAAAGGTCAGGGACATTTTAAGACCCTGAATTATACTGCGTTGATGATGGAAAAATGCTTTGTGATTCAGCATTTTTATGAAAACCAAAAACACTTAATTGTAGCAAAATATTCACTGTGACATGTAAAAAAAAAAAAAGTGTCTGCCAAGAGCCCTCAAAAACACAGGATTGGTGAGATACAGACTGACTTTGTCTCTTATTAACATCATACAAAAATCTAAAACAACGTAGCCAAGTCAAAAGCGTAGCCTATCCACATTTACATTCAGTTTATTTTTGGGACAATTAACACTGGTTAGAATGACGTTAAATTAACATCTCAAAAAGTCACAATAACACATAAATACCTCATTGTGAGGAAAAGAAACCTTTGTCAATGACATAATACAGAGTTTAAAAAAGTTCATAGCCTTCAATATAAAAATAGATGTAGATGCAATGCCATTTGACCAGTATATAACACACTAGCATTATTCTGAAATTATGTTTCATTCCTGTGTACAGTTCTCCATTTAATGCAGGAAATTCAGTAAAATTGTCCGGCGCCCTGAATTTTCAAAACAGCAGCGAACGGTCGAAATGCAGCTCATTTTCTAACCAATCACGATGGTTGTGCTTCGATGTCACTGTGGAGTGCGAAGCTGTGAGTTCTCAGAGGACGGTCACCCCAAAGCCGTCGTTATCAGACGCCCTCAACACAAAGCAACTTTGTGTTGGTCGCCACATCTGAAAAGAAAACAAGCAAAAAGTAACAGGGTGTATTCCACAAAATTGTGACGAAAAATAGAAGTATATCCTAAATGAAACATCAAATTATTTAAAGGTCGATGTGCTTAATTATGTATAATTTACATTCAATGTCCATATCTATATATTGGCAATAAAGAACATGATTATTTGGGAGATAATTACATGTTAGCATGCAGGCAACCACAATTGTAAATAACATCCAATTTACTTTAAGTAATCGTCCTTATTTTGATGGACATTGTCACTGCCAGTGATTTACATATGAATCAAACATCTTAAATCGAAGGAATGCAATGAAATGGTCAACTCATTTGGTTAAATAATGAATTGAAATTACCCATATCGACCTATATCTTACCTTCTAATGCTTCAATATGCTTTTCCTAAAAACACATCACACACAATGTGAGGCACACAAGGTAACTGACAATTAAAGTGGAACTTGCACAATACGCCCAAGCATTTGTCTTACCGTGTTGTGTGAAATGCAGTGATGGAAATCGACCATTTCAGACACTAGCTTGTCGGGTCCGGTTGTGTAGAGCTGCCTGGGGATCTGGGAGAAACACCAGAGGCACATCATTTCAAACGTGGTTCATAGTTCACAAGGAGTGTACCGGGCGAAGTCCTTTAGAAGGGCAGGCAGACAGATAGCAGGCAGGCATTTGGCACTAAAACACACACTGTCATTTCACACGGGTTGGGGAGCGCCTCACAAGGTAATCAGTGTTTGACCGGTCGGCCGCGAGAGCAGGACCGCATGAGATATTCCCGACACGGTTTGACATGGAGTGTTTGTTCTCGTTCCACTCCACCGCATCTATTGAAATAGCCTGACCGCAGAGTGACCGAACCCAGGGTGTTCTCAGGTACCATTATGGCCACTATGAATCACGACCAAATGCAACACAACAGATAAATGATGTGGTCAATATGTCCAGGGGTCGCTCTGGAAACCGTCACGGCTCGACATTTCTGTGTTATAAATTCTTCATTAGAACACATCGAGATGCTGGATATTTTATTTCCGTGTGAGCTGTGAGCCGCAATCGTCGAGGTTAAAACAAATCGTGCTTGAGATATGTCACATGTGTAATGGATCTAGAATGTGTCACCTTTTTATTAAATTATGGAAATGAATGAACTCGTCCAAGTTATTATTTATGCTGCACCTGTGTTCTTTGGCCAATATCTGCCGGGGAACTAGATTAAACGTACATTTGAAACTAAATCATTAATCAATAAATAACCGTGAACAAAATGTTTTACCTGACGTCTCAGTTATTACGCTGTATATATTACAGCACAATAAAGCTGAAAAGGTTTCCTGGAGTTTAGCTGAACAACCAAGTTGCCCAAATGAGGTTGTGTGATTCAATATAATGCATAAGTCAAATAAACAATGGATCATTCACAGTCCTCAGTAACTGTTTTGGTGTGCATCTTTGAATACCGATTTTAAACTCTCCTATAAATATTCAGTTATCGTGCGCAGTGTCTCTCTGACTTGTTAATGCTTTAATTTCATTCACAATAAAGCTTTCTTTTAATTGAGACTAATTCCTCACTATGTTAATTTCACCCAGCATTCTCACAGGCGGATCAAGAACATATTCGGTTAATTGCTTAAGGTCTGGATTAGTAGCGTTAGTTTGAGCCACACCGGTTACCTCGATATTTACATCTACATGTTCGATTGATTCAAAAGCTTCTTGGTTCTCTGACGTTTGAGACGAACCAGCGCCACTGCCTGAAGGTGGAGTTGTACTTATGCTGGACACTTGGGTCAGAACGCCGTCATCGTTCTCAAAAACCGGGTTCACTCTCAACGTGTTCTCAAAGGCATACGGAGCCAGAGTGTTCCTACAATATAAAGGGGACAGGGTTGAACGTGAGCAGAACTCGTGTGAGAACCGGCGAGACAGACGTTTGGGAAACATGCTTACACCAGAGTCACGGTCTTTCGGGCGCCGAAACATTTCCTGTTTATGAACACCAAGACGCCGATGACGGCACAGACCAGCGTGAGACTCCCCATCAGACAGCCGAGGACCACGGTCGGGTCGACGGGTGACGTCACCAGCTCGGTGCAGCGGTCCCCGTGATAGTGCCAGTATTTACCCACAGGGCACCTGAAATATGCGGGACAATACAGGGTTAGATCCATCGGCAGAGCAGAAAGAGGGAAAAAGCTGACGATACCTCGTTCTGATTTAACGAAGCCCTGGGAACGGTTCCCTAGCGCCTGCTCGACGGGCTGTTTCGGGGGTTACCTGCAGGTGACCCCGTGACCCCGGATGACCTCACATCGGCCGTCGTTAAAGCAGTAGTCCGGCTGCAGGTCACAGATGCTCTGGCAGGGCAGGCCGTCCACGGCGCGGTAGCCGGAGTCACACTGGCACTCGGCCTCCCCGGTCCACCTGTTCACCGCACACCGGGAGAACTCGTCGCAGGCCAGGAACCTGCAGGGATCGGCCTGGTCAGCTGCAACGAGTAGAGCATGGTCGGTTAGCGCCAACGGAACGACAACTCCCCGCGTTTTGTCCTTCTGTCGCCCGCGCGTGCAGAGGAGAAGTTGGAAGGAACGCTGGTTGAAGATATATGAAGATATCTGCTTTATACACAGTACGGGTGGTCTGGGTTAAGACGGGAGAAGTGCTCGTAAGTCTCGAAATCAGAGAAGAAGGACCTTTGACGTCATCCGCCAGGACAATAACACAGTAGTTCAGTTTGGGGGAACCTTTGACCTTCAAGGATGAGTATAAATAAGACGAGATACTCTCGTAATCTGCCGACTCACCAACACACAAACTACCTGAGGACAACGACAGGATATCTCACCGGACTGGATGTCCAGGTAGCGACTGTCGATCTCAATGTCAAGACGCTTGGAGGCGGCGTTGCAGAAGTTTTCGAGCACACAGTGGACGGTGTGGGTCACGTTCTGGGGCACGTCCTCGTCTAACCTCATCCTGCTGTTCACCACGACACTGCCGTTCCTAAAGTTCAGGATCTCTAATTGCTTGAATCCTGACAAATTGGACTGCAGATATGGGAGAAGCTGTAAAATAGAGGGAAAGAAGCACATTCATTCATATGAACCGGACTCTTTAGTCACATTTGTCTTTACCTTCTCGTGGTTATTTCACTAATTAGGTTGACACTCAAAGCAATGTGATTTTGTTAGTTTTTTAGTTTACAGGGAGGATATGGTGTTGGTTGGCATGCTGATCTTCCAGACAGCAATACAGGAAAATAACCTTTAGTCATTCTGAAAACAGTGTTTTACATACAAATTGTCGTCACAGCATCACCAATGCCATCCTCGTTAAGGACTAGTGAACTAATCTGGGTCCTGAGAGGTTGAAAGTTCACTTTATTGCTTTTTTCTTTTTTTCTTTCATCTCACAGTTTGGCGTGATTTTAACTAAACTGCCAGGACCAGTGACTTATCTTAAACATGTCAAAAGCTCCAGACAAGACCCGATTAATTGCATGTTGCTTTACATTCGTTTAAATTAAAACGATTTCTAGTAGTTGTATTTGATTCCGGTTTCACAAAAACACAAAACAAAAGTGTCTATATTATCTCATTATTCACAAAAATGGAATGTTCCAAATTAAAGACTGGAAATCAACATTTAAATATAGCACAGAAAACGTCCTTTCAATAGTGTATTTGATGTCAGGTGTTTCTGACAGTCAAGTAGAGTCATTTACACGTTAAATAAACCAGGATAAAGATTACAAGGCCGTTGAAACTTGGACAACAACAAATCAGCCGAAACAATATAATTCGTCACGGTCTCCATTCCAGCCACGTCTGTGGCATCTGTCCATTTCTGGAGCCCTTTGAATGTTTCTACAACGTGATTGGCAATTTCCAGTACGAGCCCGGCCTGCCAGCGCGAATAATAAACTGTCCCGATTATTGCTGCCCTCTCGGTATTCGCGATCGACGCACACGCATCGAGACAATGAAAGAGGAAAAGCAAACAATGTAACGTAGACACGACGAGATGACGTCGCTATAACTCACTGACTCCAGGTCTGCACCAGGAGATTAAAAGGCTTATGGAGCTCTATCTGATCAGAACACTCCACTCATCACTGGCAGGCGGTGCGCCAGGTCACTGTGGTTCTCACACGGCCTTCTTTAACCCCAAACCCAGCACCTGGAACGGTGACAGAGGGTAGCTCTCGGCAGCGGGAGCCCTGCCCAGGTGTAGCACTAAGATACACTTAATTCGGCCATCCCTGCTGTGCTGCCGTGTAGAAAACCCTGTTACGCACAAGCTAGCTCCGGGCAGCCAAAACCGTGTCATGTTTGTTTGTGGAAAAACACTGCATGGAGTGCGATATGGAAATAAGGCACACTTTGTCTTTTTGAGTGTATTCAATTTGTGTACACAAACCTACAGGGTGCAGTTGTACGCAGTGCACGACAAACGCCCTCTTGCCGGTCTAGGTCATACGCTTCTTTCTACTGATTCTTTGTTGTTTTTTCACGTGGTGGGCGGATCACTCACTCACCAAATTGTCAATTGTTGAAAATGCTTTGCGGTTCTCATTCTCGAATCAAACGACTTCATAGAATATATGAGTAGAGTTCCCATTTCCAAGGTTGATGGTTGTCAAACCAGGAGAGACATGGGTATAAGTATACTGACTAAGGAGACGCAAGGGGAGGCCTTAGATTACATCACAAATGGGGAATGACGTTTAAAAGGTATTTTAGATGTTTCGTTTAAATGGGCCTGAAATTAAAATGGGTCAATTGTGTGCTTGCACCTTAGAAAGAGTGTCTGTTTCTTTGGCATTAACTATTTTGGATCAAAGTAAAAAATAAAGTCTACATAAAGAACGAGGCTTAGTTGACTTTAACATTGACTGACAAGTGTTTTTGGTGTTAATATATATCGATGAATCAACTCAATAGCCCATTTAAAGGACGCCTATGCCATTTACAAGTACAAATAAACTATACGTACAAGTATTGTGTGCATACTTACCAATGGGAACTTCTGACCTCATTAGTTTTGATATAAAAAATTCTATTGCAGAAAAATGGGACACGCTGGTTAATGAGGAACATGATGTGAGTTCCCTGGTTCCCTGGTTTGGGCAAACACGCCCCCCCCCCTATCCAATTAGATATGCAGCTGACTAAAGCTATAAGATAACTTTTGGGTTTAATCTGTATTGTATGTATAATTTTATAAATTTATCAATTAAAAATAACCTTGATACTCAATAGTTACTTAACCGACTAACCGGGTTGAATAGGTGTTCACCAATCAAATTCACATCTGTCGTTATCACCATTGGTGATTTACATCAATAAAGTTTGAAAGCTTCATAACCTCAGCTGCAGTTGAAATTGTTATGAATGCAGATCTCTGAAGAAAACAGTGTCCGTTATATAAGACTTGGGTGAATGTTTCGTGCTTGGAGACATGGTTGTCGAAAATGTGGCGATGGTTAAGCAGATATACTTTATACAAATATACAAACGGCCTACTCTATTGGAATAACGAGTTGTCTGAATTTGCATTGGCTAAGGTGTGAGTAGTAATTATAAGGTGTGAGTAGTTACTATAAGGTGTGAGTAGTAATTATAAGGTGTGAGTAGTAACTAAGGTGTGAGTAGTAATTATAAGGCGTGAGTAGTAACTAAGGTGTGAGTAGTAATTATAAGGTGTGAGTAGTTACTATAAGGTGTGAGTAGTAACTATAAGGTGTGAGTAGTAACTAAGGTGTGAGTAGTTACTATAAGGTGTGAGTATTAACTATAAGGTGTGAGTAGTAATTATAAAGTGTGAGTAGTAATTATAAGGTGTGAGTAGTTACTATAAGGTGTGAGTAGTAACTATAAGGTGTGAGTAGTTACTATAAGGTGTGAGTAGTAACTATAAGGTGTGAGTAGTTACTATAAGGTGTGAGTAGTAACTAAGGTGTGAGTAGTAACTAAGGTGTGAGTAGTAACTATAAGGTGTGAGTAGTAACTAAGGTGTGAGTAGTTACTATAAGGTGTAAGTAGTAACTATAAGGTGTGAGTAGTAACTATAAGGTGTGAGTAGTAACTATAAGGTGTGAGTAGTAACTATAAGGTGTGAGTATTAACTATAAGGTGTGAGTAGTAACTATAAGGTGTGAGTAGTAACTATAAGGTGTGAGTAGTTACTATAAGGTGTGAGTAGTTTCTCTGGTTCTGCTGTATCAACATACCTGAATGACATACATGCATGTTCGTGCACACAAAAACACAAGCAGTCAACTGACGCAAAACTAAGCTGATTGATTAGACCACTCAGAAGGTATTTTTGTGAAATGTAGGGCGCCCGTTAGCCAATCCTGTTAGCCAGTCAGATGACACCAAGCCCCCCCGCCGATGAAGATTCAAGCTATCTACTATATAGTTAGAGAAAAGGAAACGCACAACAGGCTGAGATATCCATGCCTTATCAATGCCGGACATATCGTAGGCTTCTCATTTGGGTTCCTCAAACTCTAAGTACATTTAATTGACTCCTACATTTCTACTCAGACAAATGCACGTAAAAATGGCCAACATAGGAAAATTATATTTTAATACTCTTAAAAACAACACTTTGGAATTTCAATACTTAAAAACGTCAAAAATGCGGTAATTTCCTTTACCATAACTTTACCATAAAACTGACACAGCAACTTAAACCAGACTACATAGGATATTTACAATAGTATAAATTATAATATAATTATTCTATTATCCGCATAGATAAAACATTTTAAAGCGACAGAGTGCAAAATAAAAATAAGTGCTAACCAAATTCGAAGCTTTACAGTACACAAGTTGTTGGTATCTACTCACAAATGGCTGTACAAATTTGGCTTCCTCTGTAGTTAACAACTCTGATATAAAAATAGGAATATCAATAAAGAAGAAGCTGTATGCAGTAATATACACTACCCAAACGACATCCCAATACACGTTTTTGTACGAGAAACAGTTTTGAACATTTGGCAAGTCCTGATAGACAGACCTAACAATTTTATACAGATATTTTGACACAAATCAACCTCTGGCCAATTTATATATATTAAACAAGTAATGAGCCCCTGAGAAATTAAAATGATATGAGAATGTATAGGACAAAGGCAAAAACAATCAGGTTCAAAAGTATTTCAACAGTGAATTATATAAACAAAAACAAAATGTTAAGGTATTTTTCAGGTATTTTTTTTCAGTATCAGGTTTTTATCATTAATATCCAAAGTGCTTGAGTATAGAGCCAAAATAATAAATCATATATTACTGATCAAATACTTTTGACCTTGCTGTACAGTTGGTTTGATTAATTACAAACAATATAGAAGAAAACATTCAGAAAATAATTTTAAATATCTTAAGCCTGATTACTGAAAGTGCCTTTTCAAAATGCAGGGTATATATAGTATAATGTATTTAAAAACGATTGACAACATTCGAGTCAGGTGCTTCTAGAGATGTTAGATTTTGTTAAATAATACCAACAGGCAAATGTTAGTCAAGGAAAGACAATCCTAAGACAGTTCTAATAAGGTACCTTTTGAGATGTTAGAAAGTATTAACAGAAAAGTTAGAAAAAATAGGCCATGCTCTCTCTAAGGCATGAAAATAATAGTTCCAATGTGGAAATACCGGTATTGAAGCTAATGTCCTCTGTCTCCCAGTCCTAGATTTACTGGCTCCTGGATTTGGCGAGTCACTGGGCTCAGAGAACTGATTCTGAGTAAAACAAAATTCAGCCAGCTTTTTACATCAACCGGTCTTTCAATTAACTCTGCTAACCCTGTTATCTCTGCTAACTCTGTTATCTCTGCTAACTCTGCTAACTCTGCTAACTCTGTTATCTCTGTTATGTCTGTTATCTCTGCTAACTCTGTTATCTCTGTTATCTCTGCTAACTCTGCTAACTCTGTTATCTCTGCTAACTCTGCTAACTCTGTTATCTCTGCTAACTCTGTTATCTCTCTGTTATCTCTGCTAACTCCGTTATCTCTCTGTTATCTCTGCTAACTCTGTAATCTCTGCTAACTCTGTTATCTCTGCTAACTCTGCTAACTCTGTTATCTCTGCTAACTCTGTTATCTCTCTGTTATCTCTGCTAACTCCGTTATCTCTCTGTTATCTCTGCTAACTCTGTTATCTCTCTGTTATCTCTGCTAACTCCGTTATCTCTCTGTTATCTCTGCTAACTCTGTAATCTCTGCTAACTCTGTTATCTCTGCTAACTCTGCTAACTGTGTTATCTCTGCTAACTCTGTAATCTCTGCTAACTCTGTTATCTCTGCTAACTCTGCTAACTGTGTTATCTCTGCTAACTCTGTTATCTCTGCTAACTCTGTTATCTCTGCTAACTCTGCTAACTGTGTTATCTCTGCTAACTCTGTAATCTCTGCTAACTCTGTTATCTCTGCTAACTCTGCTAACTGTGTTATCTCTGCTAACTCTGTTATCTCTGCTAACTCTGTTATCTCTGCTAACTCTGTTATCTCTGCTAACTCTGTTATCTCTGCTAACTCTGTTATCTCTGCTAACTCTGTTATCTCTGCTAACTCTGCTAACTCTGTTATCTCTGCTAACTCTGTTATCTCTGCTAACTCTGTTATCTCTGCTAACTCTGCTAACTCTGTTATCTCTGCTAACTCTGTTATCTCTGCTAACTCTGTTATCTCTGCTAACTCTGTTATCTCTGCTAACTCTGTTATCTCTGCTAACTCTGCTAACTGTGTTATCTCTGCTAACTCTGTTATCTCTCTGTTATCTCTGCTAACTCCGTTATCTCTCTGTTATCTCTGCTAACTCTGTAATCTCTGCTAACTCAGCTAACTCTGCTAACTCTGTTATCTCTCTGTTACTTACATCTGAACTTTTTATCCTCAGTTCAAACCCCATTGACGCATTATTTACTACACAATTATCAGGTCAACTCCATGACCTCAAAGCTACGCATAAAGGCATGACAACAAGGCATGAAGAAACATAATATCGAGCACAAAAATGTGTTTACCTACCAGCTCGAGGAAGGTGTTCTCCAATGACCTGTACTCAGCGGAGCTTTTGTTGGACAGGTCCTCTGAAAACATCATGTTAGTGACCCGTAAACTAAAGAACACCACCATCTCTTTGGCCTTTTCCGCAGTGGCCATTAGAGGCGTGTTCATGTGTCTGAGTGTTGGTGGCGCGGTGGACTCGGATGGATCGTCAAATTCATCGTCAGACTCATCCAGACGGTCGGCGGTGTCTGTACCGTCCGCCTCCACCCGTTCAACATCCTCCTGCATGTCGTCATCATCCGAGATTTCGATGTCCATCCCGAGTGATTCCTCTTCTTGGGCAGTGGCCTCGCCTTTCGAAGGTACGGGCGGCGTGTCTCCAGGGAGAATGGACGCCGAGGGGACGCCCTTGGGCTCTGATTGGATGACGTCATGGTTAGACGAAGGCGCCGTTGGTGATTGTGTAGCGATGGTAAATGTTTCCACGTGTGCGGGTTCTACGTCTAAAGGCACTGTCGTGACAAAATTGGTACTGTCTCCACCGGGTTCCTCGTCTACTCCTTTTGTTGGTCCTTTTAAAGAAAATCAAAAATATCAGAAAATAACACACAGATCGATTTCAGTCGAAAAAATTGAAATTGAAATCAAAAAGTGCCTCCATAAATGTAGTCACTCGCGTTAGGAGCGGAACGTTACCTTCATCTCCCTCAGGTTCAACAGTGGGAAGGGTCTCGTCCACATTGTCTTCCTCAGGCGGAAAGAAAGTAAAGTGTTCCGCGGCAGGCTGTTCCGTCACGGCTGTTCTGGTTACAGGTGGCCACGCCCAAACATAGTCCTCAGTCACATCCACATTCTTTGCAACATCAAATGTCTCCTCGGCGGTGGGCTGTTCCGTAGCGGCCGTTCTACTTACAGGAGGCCACACCCATTTGTAGTCAGCAAATGTGTCCACGGTCTCTGTAACATGGAGTGTCCCTTGAATGGCAGGCTGTTCTGTATGTGCAGCCAGTGTACGTTCTTCTGCCTCCACAGTTTTCTTTACGTCGAAAGTCTCGTCCGGGTCACCTACGCCAGGCTCCTCTGCCTCAATGTTGGCTTCCGGTGTCTGCGCTATGACATCCACTGCCACCTCTACTGAAGACTGACTCTCATCTACTTCCTCTTGAGGCATTTCCGCAGCCATGTCAGCCTCAGAAAGAGGGACAGCAACTGAGTCACTTGAAGACAAAACAGTCATATCATCTGGAGTTTCTGTAATATCCATGACATTTCCAGCAGCAGCACTAGGGATGAAACCTTCACTGTGCCCAGTGCTTTCCTCTAGCCAGGTGTTCAACGTAGTCGCCTCTAACTCCTTTCGAACAGAAACGCTGGGATCTGAAGGGGGAAAATATAAAAGTAAGCGTCTCCTCAAACGATTATGTTCCAATTGACGTGAGCTTAAAGAGTTTACCAGGTTCAAAACTGAGTGTATTTATGTCCACGGGCAGTGACGTCTCCTCGCTCAAAGCCTGAGAAACCATGTCTTTCAATCTGCGTTCATTTGTGTGAACAAGTGTGCCAGTTTCTGGAGTGGCTACAGAGTCTTCCTCATGTTCTCCTGTTGTCTCAAACACCACAGCGTAGCGCACGGACACATCGTCGGATCTGTCAAACAAGACCAACCTTTCTGTTAGGGGTATTGTACGTGGGGGGAATAAAGATTCAGCAAAATAAGCATACCAATGTCTTCTTGGAATTTCATGTGAATAGCTGCATGGGAAATATGTTTCATGACAATTTTGTTGACGCGTTGCATATTTATTTCTTAAATTTTTCCCATTTTGCAAATCCGATTTTTGCAAATGCCCAAGCAGGCACGAGCTCTGACTAATAAAATAGCTTTGTAATTCCTATTATAATGACACAGCTGCACGTTGCAGTTTAACAGTTCCTTGAAAAACCTACTGTTGCTGTACCAACTGGAAACCCATAATGCGAACATCTTTGAACCCGGGAAGTTTTTTAAAAACTCGAACCATCTGTGGAAAAAAATAAGTATTTTATGGTTATATTTAGAGAATACTGTATTTTTATTCAATCTTCTCTGAGGTAAGAACACATCTATAACAAAAACAACAACTGGGAATATATATTGCTAACAGAGGGACCAGACACCAGTATAGTACAAACTTTGAAATAATAGGTGACTCCAATTGGTTAAATACTAAACGTGATTTACCTAGTTGAATTAATTAATTAGCAACAAAGTCAATGTTTGCTTTTTTATTTACACAATTATAACATGTTTATTAAATGTTTCTCAATGAACCAACATCCACAAGGGGGATGTGTTCTTTAAATTAAAAGACATTTTCGCCGACATGGCCTTACCATATTGTGGAGATTGCTTGTGATGTCATGGTACTGGGGACCTGCCGGGTCACTCAAGAGAAGTTTACCGTATCCCGGTTCGGCTACAGTGACACTGAACTCCACTATGTGCTCCTTTTGGGTCGGTTCCTCCGGCACAAAGTTTGGAATCTGGATAATCTGTGGAAAGTGAAAGTGGCAAGTTAGGTGGAAATGAAATAATGGGAACATGTATTTAGGATTTACAAAACACCCGAAGCGAAGTCAACTTACCTCCTCTGTTTCAGTTGGATTGGTGAACAGTAAAGATGGAGTTTTTTCACCTGCGAAGTGAACATTAATTCATAAATAATTAAATATATGTAACATATAATTGTCAAATAAATAGCCCAACTTTTTTAAGGATACTGCATTGGGATTGTGTACTACTTACATTTATCAGTCCCAGTTCCTCCTGCTGTTGGTAATTCAGTGCTGTAAAATATGAATACAGCAGGTTTTTGCCCGTTTTTATATTAGCATAAGGTGGTTCGTTTCCATGTATTCCTTCATCCATCCGGAAAACCACCATAAACATATTAAGGCCTCTGGATTTTTGGCCTGAAATACTAAACATTTCCCATAATAGTTATTCTTACCTACCTTTCTTGTTGGATCTTTTCCTGTTCAGCGACTCTCTAAAAAAACAGTTGAAGTTATTGTGACTATTTTCACACCTGCTGTCACCTTGCTGTGTTTTCCTGAGGCAACATGTGTAGTACTCACCCTGGCCACCATGTCAATGTGCTCCTGGGTCCCGCTGAAGTTCCTCGCCACCTCGTCCAGACACAGAGAGCCATGCTGGCAGGCTTGGGTCCAATGCCTGTACTCTTCTGTGTTAGGAACCCTGTCCAAGAATATACGGAAGGCCTCCCATATTGCCTCCTGACAAACTAGAAACAGAGAAACTATTTCAGAGATCCCCCAAAAAACATTCATGCACCCTGGCTGTCAAAGGATTTCACCGCCCTGAGATTTTACACATTTTATCGAGGGATATTTAAAAATATTGTTTACAGGATATAGATGTGATATGAGCAACCGGTATGTGATATGCTGTTATTGTAATAGTTATATGTAATTGTACTCATGTGTCATTATTATAATGCCTATGTAAAAATGTTAAGTATTCGGATGGTCTTTCATTCAGTAGAACCAAGTTGCCTTGCTGAAGACAGGTCCATGTGCACAGTTGTACAGTTAGTCAAATGTGACAGTTGTTCCTCAGCGATGCAGATCTTTTCATCACTGCCACAATGTCCTTACCCCTGAGTTTATAGTAGGCCCGATGGCTGGAGAGGACCTCTTTCATATTCTCCTGGGGACATATCTTTACCCCGGTGGCGAAGAACAGGGATCTCTTGGTCCGATGTTTGTCCAGGGCCTGGATGGTTCTGACCACAGTGATGTGCTTGGCCTGTCTTGGACTCTCCAGGAAGTGTCGATGTTTGACATCTCGGATTCCAGTCAGACCTTGAACTAGTTGGTCTGCGATAATAAAAAATATTAGAAAAGGTTATTTTGCCATGACGTCTTGGTCAGAAATGCCTGGTAATGTTGCGGTTGGTCTTGTGACATAATAAGATAATGTAGGCTGCCTTCTTGGCTGAACAACAAATCAGCTCTAACCTGAGCCGACGCTGATGAGTATTTAAATAGGTGCACGCTAAAATGTTCAGGACTGTCACCTAATGGCTGACGGCCAGTGATATAAGTGGGCTGCTGCTCTTCAATGGATTTAGAAAGACCCGAGAGTGCTCGGCTGAAGATTTGTGTCAGCACTAGAGGATACTCAGCCTAATTTTGGATGAACATCTAGACTAGTTCATGTTGTGAGACAACGCATCTCAGAAGAGACGAACCAAACAGGGCAGCAACAGGGCTGCATCATCATGCATTTAAATGCGCGTTTCAATTGTTTAGCGGACTCTCCAGAGCGACTAACAGTCGGTGATCACATTTTCAGATGGCTACGTGACTGTAACTATAGCAGTAAAGAATACTCTTATTACTGTGATCCATTAACAAGACGAGTAGGAAAATCCCAATGGCTCAGCTTGCTTTGTTCAGAATCTCCCCCCGCTTCGTAGTCCAGTCTGTCATACCTGAGCAGAGCCTTGATGCAATGCAAAGCATTTGGGACCAAACAGTCGCTAGATTTTCCATCAGCTTCCAAATGGAGCTTTACGGGAATCAGGTGGCAAACTTCTGACAAATTCTGGAGAACATTAAGACCCAAGCTCAAAAAGCCCCCTCCTAACAGAGGCCAGGAACTTAATCGGACCACTTCATCGGACCAGCGCGCCACGTCTCCGGATTAGGGAGTAAAGTAATTGGTGTAAACAATATGAAGGCTGACCACAGAGAAGACGTGTTTCTGGCCAGAAAGCTCAATGTTTCAGAGATTACCACGTATAATCTGTGTGGAGTAACTGGATACTGAGCAAGTAGCCAGGTCATCTGCTATGGCTGTTCACACAGCTTCCGTCACAACATGGTATTCTGTTTCGGACCTTACGGTGCCAGTTTGGGTGTTTCCACTAATCACAGGAACATTGACTTTAATTCATTGGGAGGCATTGTGATCAGAGTGTCTGTAACAAGGGTCGATTTTCATACCCGTTCATCTGTTGGCATGAGACAGGCACCAACAATGTGAACATTAACCTCTAATCAAAAGGTTCTGAAGACTTCCAGGTCAGTTTCTAAAGACCTTAAAGTTTTCAAAGACCTGGAATTTCATAAGACTTCCAGGCCAGGTTCTGAAGAACTGAGAGCTCTAGAAGACCGGGAGGTTCTGAAGACTTGCTGGCCATGTTCTGAAGACCCGAAAAGGTTCTGAAGACCTTTTGAATGAACACAGTTTACACAGTTTATACCGACATTAAATGTTTTACTAAATGCCAGTAAACAGGTTGCTATGAATATAAAATGCATGTATTTAATTTTTTTTATTATTATTTTCCTCTGTAAAGCACATTGAACTGCTATGTATAAAATGTGCTATATAAATAAACTTGCTTGCTAGCTTAACCGCCAGAACACATTATCCTGACTGGACATGCTTAGGTCGCTAGTGTTTGAAGTCATTGTAAGAATATACCACTGGAGAACAGCCAT
The DNA here is from genome assembly GCA_029465975.1 of Dallia pectoralis. Classification (NCBI taxonomy): domain Eukaryota; kingdom Metazoa; phylum Chordata; class Actinopteri; order Esociformes; family Umbridae; genus Dallia; species Dallia pectoralis. The sequence goes on from CM055757.1 coordinate 11,206,589, forward strand.
TCACATTGGTTATTCTGAGGGCCTGAGGGGAAAATGGCCCCTATTGCAGAGCACAAGCGTAAGGGCCTCACATAACAGAGCTACAAGCCAGGAAAGATTAGTGTCTGGCACTGCTGAGAACAGGACGCCTTTGTTTCTTTTGGGATAATCAACAGACTGAAGGCACAATCCCGACAGAATTGGCACACAACATTCCAGCGCCAGCGCAAAACATTTCCTGGACTTTACTTAATGCATCACTGGCGGTCAAATACCTGACAATAGTCAATAGTCTTATTTACTTACTGCCGTATCCTAAAAGTTTTATCACGGATTATTATATAGAACTGTATCCACTTAGTAATGCAAAACAATGCAGATTCTCAGGTGTGACTGTTTTGGTGACCTGAGAATGTATTATCGGACTAGATCGGCGCTAAATACAGGTTGTCCTTGAATTTGTAGGTTAAAGTCAAGTGGATCTTTCTGCTCTCTGCGTAAGTCCTGTTATGTAACACACTGGACGTGTCCACCTTTACCTGGAAATAAAAGACACTTTCAACATTGTTCAGATCAGTTCTGCTGTACAGTAAAGTATGTTGACCCCAAAAAAATCTATTTGTTACAAACATACCCTAACCCTCCAATCTGACAAACCAGGAATGTGCTCTTTCAAGCATGAACTCCTCACACCTCCCGGAAAGTACGAGAACAAAGCCAAATCTCACTTGAGTAAGACTGTGAGATGCGTAGCGAACAACGAATCGGCCCTGGAGGAAACGCTATCACAGGTTTATTGCAACAAATAGGTACCTTTGATTCGAGGCGCTGCGAGGGTTAACAGAAACAGGGCGAAGAACAGTCCCATCCTCAAATGCATGTTGGACTAGTTCACGTCCTTTTCAGAACCGAGCCGATGTCATTTAGAAACGCAAGGACAGTCCCTCAAACTGTAGTCCGTAAGTCCACGAGGGGAAAAATAACGATTAGCGATGGTGACCGTTTCGCCGACAAGCCGAAACGTGAAGTTGTGCACAGTTCTCCCAGCTCCAGATGAAGCAGATGAAACGATACTCCTGGCTCACGTATGTCCTTCACGTCTGTCGATGATCCCCGCAGACGTGGTTAGAAGGAGGTGTGGGGCCTCAGTAGGAACTCAGAGTTACTCTTCTGACTGTACGTGTGACCACGAGGTTCAAGAAGCAGGTTCTGTTTAGAGAATAATCTGTTTACCTTCTGCTTGCTGGTGGTAATCCCTCGCGCGTGCGGTGGTGGCCTGACTTCATCCTGTTAAGGACCTTCTGGAGCCTCGTCTGCCAGTCAGCCTGTGGCCCCCGCAGTCTTCAGCTTCAGATTCCCGGTCCACACAGCGCTCACTCTATTACAGCTAGTTCACAGCAGGTCACAGACCGTCGAACAGCAGAATAAGGACTGTACTAGATGTCCAAGCCCACGTCGCCTGGACGGAAAATGCTTTATTCATGTTTAGGCAACTCTGTTGCGATTTCTGCGATCCCTCAGCTGTTAGTAGGCTGGGCTGGACCCAACCGTGCTCTATGGGCTGGGCTGGACCCAATCGTGTACTGTGGGCTGGGCTGGACCCGGTCGTGTACTGTGGTGGTGTTCACTCAGCTCTCCAAGCTGACACGAGGATTACCAGCTTGACCGTAATAAGGCTGTTTGTGTAAAAAAGCATTAAGGGAATCTCGATCTTGGGGTACTTTAGGCTATTTCATAAAAACAACGTGAGTTTGTTAATCATACAAATTAAGGACAGACAAGCGCTAAAACAGAAATGATGTAAGTAATAATCATATATATTTTGAACTTATAAATATGGAAAACGGGTGCTCTCTGTTAAGTACAGTTTTTAAAAAGACGTTAGATAAACCGTAAAGTGGATCCAGCAAAATACAATTACTCTGAAGTGTACATCAGAAATTCCCAGAATGTATAAAATAATGTTGCACTTTTTCAAGCAAATCCCCCAATTTTAATAAAACAGTCACAAGCCATGTATATACGCTTCATGGATACAGAAAGGTCTATAAGGATATGCTTCGGGAAATCGCCACCAAAAAGCAATTTCACAGCTTTTTATATTATCAATTTACTTTTAAATAAAATATTAGTAATGCTTTTTTACCTAGCTGTTTATATTGCAGTATACTGAAATGTTGATTTGAAATGACTGATTCTTCAGTTCTGTACTACACATTTATTGCTCTGGAATAAATTACTGCAGAGTAAATTGACTTTCTATCGTGATAAAGCTAATATTTGAGTTTGGTGTTCACATTGTCAGGGACAACTTCCTGCTGGACATTTTCCACCCTTTTCCTTTGCATGAACTTAAATTAAAATTGCACCCTGAAGCAATTAATTGGAATTTCCATCCCAAATTAAGTGTTGGTTGAACAAGACATGAAATTGGATTTCCACTGTAAGGAGCTCTAATAAAGGAGTTAAATTGTAGAGTGCTACCTGTCACTTATTCTTCCTCTGGTGTGTGTGCTCTAACAGACTACGGCAGGCTCTGGCAGACTCCGGCAGAATCCAGCAGACTACGGCAGGCTCTAACAGGCTCTGGCAGACTCAGACAAAGATGGGTCCATGTCCAATACGTTTAGCTCAACATTCACCTGGATATATCCAATCACAAGGGTCCTCTTAGACGATGCCAGTGACACTACAAGAGTCTAACCATACGTCAGAAGGAGTTACTAAATAGTGAAATGTGTTACTGCCTTTTAACCATCTTGGCGTTGACTTTCTACACAGCGTGTACTCAAGTGTGATGGTTAGGAATATTTCCTGGGCAGACAGCATTTAAACATAGATAGGTTATGCTCAGTGGCCACCAGGGGGCAGTGTCGGAGACTTTCCAGGGGGCAGTATCTCGGGTTGTAGACTTCCTAGTGGTCAGATCGTTGGGCCAGGACGTAACTAGGTTTTTTTTTATCCCTGAGATCACACGATTATATCAGAATCAGTGCTTGAATTTGGATCCGAGGAATTTATCTTTGCTGGAGAACAAAGCAGCATCTGGACCTGCACGGAATATAAAGGATCGACAAAAGAACCTGCTGCGATATAAACCTCTTGCAGTATCTAATCCCCTACTTTGGACGTGGTGAGAATGAGACCCATATATAAATGAATAACCAGAAATGCTTATCCTTCATTTCACACTGTTGGTGGATATGACAAAACGACGCCCCTGGGAAAACGGCACCAAGGCATGGAGAGGCACTCACTCAGCAGTCGAAGCCTTTGATGTCGATGAAGACTTTGATCACATCAACGATAATAAATGACAAGGATCCACTATAAAAGTCTTAATTACTTCTCTCCAAGATCTCGGCCTAGGTGGAGGTTATTAATTAATCTTCATATAGGCCTATCCAAAGACCCTTTATTAGTATTCAGACTGGAATGAAAGAGAATTAGCATGTCCTGGTGACGCTGGCTAGCTAAGCAGTTTGACGCGGTATAGATGTTCATGGATTTACACCAGATGTATGCAGCGGAAAAAACCGCGTGGGAGAATGATTGCAAATCTCTTCAATGCCTCTGGCAAAATGTCCCTACATTTAGTATTTGTATTTGTACTTCACACTGCGTTGAGGTAAACAATCATCTGAGACTTGCATGGATAAGATCTCCATTAAGGTGGTTCTTAAGCGTTATGAATAATGTTTAAAATTACCCTGAGATTTGTTCCGTGTGATCTAATAAGAAAATTAGAAAAGGCGAAATATCTATATTTTGGGTAACTCAAATGGATCAAAGATAATAATATAACAAAAGTCTCAAACAATTAAACTCAAATATAAGTGGTTTGCCCTGTTTTATTTTACTGCCATTTTATTAACTCCACTGGCAATGACGAACTAAATTCCTGTCCTGAATCCTAACTAGTGAGTTTTTGTTTTACAGGCTGCATTTATACTAACTAAAGCAACCAGTCGAGAAAACAGTTTGGATTCAGCTTCTTCCCACAACTCTGGATCAACTTGGAGAATTCCTGCTTCTCCTCTCGACAGTTACCATCTTTATATGAGATGGGTTAGGATTCTCCACCCTCAAAGTGAGAGGGTAAGAAATGTAATTTCAGATGAGTACCACAATATTTTTCATTAGCAATTCACAGCATGATTTTTAACATAACCCTGTTGAAGAATTGTGGGTTGATGTTTGGTTTATGTTACCTAGCGTTAGGAGTGTAACGGTACACGTTTAATTTATTTATTGTTACAATAGTGTGAGAAAGCGTCTAACATCAAGTAAATAAAGTGAAATCTTCCTTTAACATCCATCTGTCCAGAAACTGTTCGCTGTGAAATTTGTAAGCAATGGAAATTGTTTCGTATAAGAGCAGCTGCTCTGTGAATGAGTGGCCTAATGTATTCTGACAGATACAGAGCTCCAGTTGACGCTGTGACATGGAAATTAAGTTATTGATGTGATATTCAGGTCCTCATCAAGATTGTCTGGGCCAGGTGTATATTGCCCAGCTGAATGCAGATGTCCATCGGAGGAATTACCGTGAAAACGTCCCGGCCGCTGTCTGTGGTGACAAGACAGTGTTGGTGAACAACCGTGAAAATGTCCCGGTTGCTGTAAAGGTTTCTCTGCTTTAGTTTTTTCTAACCAAAACCATCTGGTAAAATCAAAAACAGTTAGATCCATGCGTTCTTGTCATGCCGTCACGTGTCTTGCCTATTGTCCTTCCTGGAAACAAAAAAACAAAGGGGTGTTTTAATTGGTTGTCATAATGTCACCATGCTCTTTTACAAGCCCTTTCATGATATGAAAGAGTTAACTCAGTAATATTCAGATTTTCTAATTAAGCAGTAATTGGAATGGAGGCAGAGGACAATAATTTCTCTGTGCAAAAATTAATGAGAAAATATAGTTTTATTTGCCTCTATTACAGTTATCTGGGGATATTCCATTAATTAATGCATCGCCGCAATTATGTAGGAATTATGCAATTTTCTACCCGACTTTAATCTCCAGACCGAAGCATTATCAACACTGACAATGAGAATTACACCTAAACTATCTCTCTGAATTATAGATAACTGTGCACTGTCATCTTAGTGTGTGGGTGTGCTAAATGGCTCTGCTCCAATGTGATTAACCTGATCACATACATTCTCTATCTTCATCTACATCTGGGATTCATTCAAACCTGACATAGCAATATTGACGCCTAGTTCTTTACAGTCCTTGTATACAGCAGGCAAGGTGGTCATTAAAACACATTTTAAAAACATTTTTATTTTTAAAAATAAGATAAAGCTTCCATTGTATGACCGAGGAAACACATTTGTTTCCCAAAAGCCGAACCACAAAATGAGGAACACCACCTGGGCCCCTGCAGAGAGAAAAGTAATCCGTCCGAGATGGGGCCCAAATCCTGCCTGGCGTGTTCTCTCCACACATTCCTTGGAACCGTTCATAAACGGCGTAACACAATCTAGGCCCCAGAATCGGGTTAACCTTCACGCTGAAAAATCACACTGATGTTCCATTAACATAAAGCGGTCTAATGGCGCAGAAGGACAATTATTTCCTGTAATAAGACACATCAAAACAGTGGGGGAGACATATTGAGGCCTGTAGAGGTTTAGATAAATGTGCTTCCTGCCAAGATAATGTGATAACAGCTCTGCGGATAATGTGACGGGACGCCCATATATGGTGACGGTACGCCCATATATGGTGACGGTACGCCCATATATGGTGACGGTACGCCCATATATGGTGACGGTACGCCCATATATGGCACATCCACCCAGCCTATCTGCTCCTACAACTGATGGGGATATTAAATACTGATTAAATCAACTCCGGCTGTGGAATACATCTCATTCAGAACTGTAACCACGTGAGAAATGGTTTTCTGATTGAGAAGTTCGGGTGTTTTAAATATTTGTTTGTGATCGTCGCTAATATTTGCCAGTGATGTGGATAAACAACACATATGGCGTTAGTGTTTTACTAGACGCAGAAGTGATGAAGTAGTACCTTTAGCATCCTGACAGGGCGATGTTTAAATCTACAAATAAATACGTGCTATAATAATGCAATCCGAGAACAGAATGGGATTCAACATGATTCTGGTCTAGGTTTTTGTCCCTGGCTTAGACATTACCCGGCTACCCTGCTACCCTGCTGAGCTGAGCTGAATCTCCTGCCTTCGTGCTGGGAGACGGGAATGGGATTCCTTGTGCCACTGGCCCAGAAAATAAGTACCTTTTTATATTCAAACATCTTGGTCTGTTGATAGTGAAATCTAAGAGGTTATTAGGACATCTCCGCACTAAAGGTGGCCTCATGTCCCTGGCTGTTCTTTCACCGGGGCTGGTAAACAGAGATAGAGGCAAGATAGATGTACGGTTGGGGGTTGGGGGGGGCAATGCTCCCGAGATGGAAGAGAAGGGCTGGCAGGCCCACAAAAATGGAGCCCATTTATCATTCTCCCCAAAGGCAGGACTCGTTTTAGGTGCAGCAGGACAGGGAGCAAGATGGCCGAAAGAAAGGAAGCCCATTGAGGCCTTGGCTATGGTTCTCTCCCGGAGGACAGAGCTACTTCTTGGCACCAGGTCATCGGCAGCTTCGGGGCCTTCAGGGAGCACCGTCGATGTGTACAGAACGCCGGTTGACTTCAAAACCGCTTCGGGGTGGAAAATTCACACGTAGCAGGTGCTCGCACAGACACAGCGTGTGTCACTTTCATTTCAGTTTCTCTCTGTCACCTCGACGTGGTAGTTACTTGTATTCATTGCTCGGGAAGCTCTGAGGGACCTGTTGGCTATAGCTCCCCGGAGCATGTTCCAGAATGAACGATGGCTGACAAGTGTGGTTGGACTGGGCCAACTGCCCTGTCTATCACGGGGTGCGTATATGTGGTGGCTGTCTGTGCTTGTTCAATCGTGTGTGTGTGTGTGTGTGTGTGTGTGTGTGTGTGCGTGTGCGTGTGCGTGTGCGTGTGTGTGGGTCTCTGCTGGGAGGGATTACTCTGTGACAACGATGGTTAATAATAACATTGTTTGATCAGTGTTTTCACTGGCATATTAGTATCTTATCAGAAAGACTGGGGAGTTACAGCTCTGTCTAGACTACCTTTCCCATCATACTGAACATGTGCCCAGGGAAGGCAGTAACGTTGATTATTTACCTCAGCCGACGTGATTGGATAATCACACATGCTTGGTTTTGTGTCAAGAACGTTCCAGAAACGTTCCATGAAGGACGTCTGACTGATTGGTGCAGATTGGGCTACATGTTTTTTGTTGAAATGAATAAGGCACGATATCCAATATGGGTGGCCAAGTTTCAACGGATCCATGTACGACTGAGTATTGATTAAAAACTGACAAGTTCAATTTCTTGCAGTTTCAGACGACCATGGGCTCATCAATCAACTCTGTGAGATATGTTAGTCCATGACCTATGACCTATGACCTATGACCACTTCACATTCGTTCAGTATTCAGTAACAAAACAACAACATATAAATGTCTGCCTGGTCTGCAGCTACACATTTGGGAGACTACATCTCTGCATTTTACAAAACATTTTGCTCTCCCTGGCTAATTCTGCTCTGGTATGTTCTGTGACATGTCTGTTACTGTCACTGAGTGACAATGGCCAGATGATAATGGTTCCTGACAATATGTAAATTATCAGCAATATGGAAAAAGCACCGATATTATGTGTGCAAGGTCACATGCATTTAATTGTTCAGAATGATGCAATGTTATTAGGGTCATTTGACAAATAAAAGACTTTGACTTGACCCAGTACAGAGCTCCCATTAGAATTGTATAAGCTTGCTTAGATATAATGTTTGTTTATTTTTATCTCCGACCATCTGCCTTCATGTTGACTGCCAGCTCTAGAAACACAGAGAGGACACCATTGAAACTGGCACTAATTCAGAAAAGACGGTTGACTTTTTTACTCACTTAAATCTACTGTGGTGTATGTCTCTTTCACAGCTGAGCACTGTATTACAACAATAAAAATATAATTTACAAGATATTTCGTTTTCTTTTAGACATTTGAATGTTTAACCAAAGATCACTCAGGATAGCATTCCATTTTTGTGGGCCGTAAATATGTGTTTTTGCCCAGTTCTTAATAGACAGCCGTATCTCCAGCACTGTCATGAAAATGTCTTTCAATACGGTTGTTCTTCCAACCTATATCTTTACCAGGACATTTTCGTGTGACAGCAATTTCTAAAAAAAAAACATTGACGTCTGTCAGTTGAACTCAAACTGATTAATAATACAAATTAATAATACTTGGATTGATAGATTTTTGTGATTTTAACCCACGATCTGTTTCATGCGTCGATTCATGGTCTCAAGAAATGCAGGTTGCAGGTTATGAATAGTGAAACTTTGAAGCCACATTTTACAATGCTGCAGAATTGTAAACCATCACGGCGGTTCGAATTTAATTCGCAAGATTATTTAAAGGCAACTAAGGCCTTACTCTTCTTAATCTTCTTCTCGAGAATCAGAATTAACCTGTCAATGTACAAACACTGTAACTATCTTCGCTCAAAGATACGACGTTTTTGGAACAGGCTTTTTCCATTTCCTCCACGTATGATTTGAAAGGTGTGTTTCAAATTTCCTTCACGTATGATTTGAATGGTGTGTTTCCCTTTTCCTTCACTTAGTCTTTGAACAATAAAAGGTGTTTTCACATTTCTCCATGTCAGTTTTGAACGGTCTGTTTCTCATTCCCATCACAGGTTTTAGAAGGTTTGTTTCCCATTTTCTTCACGTAGGTGCGTTTCCAATTTCTTCAGGTAGGTTTTAAAGGTGTGTTTCCCATTTCCTTCACAGGTTTTTGCGGTGAGTTTTCCCTTATCTTCACGTAGGCTCAGATGAAAGTGTAAGCACCCCGTCCACACATAACTGCAGTCTGAGTGTTGCCATTACAGGGTCATTTTCCAGCTGCTTGCATTTTACTTAACAAGAGGTTGTTTCTGCTGTCCTCTGAAACAACATGGTAGCCAATCTGAAATGTCAACCATAGACGTTCAGACAAAGGTGAGGAGTAAGATAAACAACACATGAAGTGCTAACTGACCTTCGCCGTTTTACAGTACTTCTACAGGACCATAATGCAATGTGCATTATCTTTCTAAGTCCCGTCAAGCTGCTTCCCAGGTTAACTCGTGAAGCTTTGCCGCGAGGCTTACTGGAAAGAGAAAGACACCCAATTTGCCATAATATCAGTTTTTCGGTGCAGTATCTGGTCTCGTCTGGGCAAGAAAATTGAAAAGAGCAAAGCCATGATTGGAGTCTCTCCAGAATTAGGCCCGTCTGAAAGGCCTAGGCAATAGATATCGGTTATTCCCTTGCAGACATTTATGGATTTCTAATAAGCTTTATTTTCCTTCACAGACCACAAAAATGTGCAACACATGTTTTGATGTCCTGCGGGCGTCAAGGTGGCATAGTGGTTAGGGCCTAGTGGTTAGGGACTAGGGCTTGGGTCTGGAAGGTCCCTGGTTCTAATCCCCCCACCACCAAGGTGAAAACCGCGTCGTTCTGTCCTTGATCATGACAGTTAACCCTAAAATGCTCCCCGGGCGCCGTGACGTGGAAGTCAAATCAGGTAACAGATTAGGGCTGCCCCCTGCACCTCAGGGTTGGGTAAAATGCAGAGAACACATTTCAGTTGAAGGCATTCGGTTGTACAACTGACAATATTGGTCTATTCTATTCTTGAAATCACTCCATACAGGTTTTTATTTGGAATAGTGTTCTTTGCAATAGCTTTCATGTAATATCGTTTAAACACACTCTCAAGACTGGATAGTTCTGGAGATACCGTGGACCTATTCAGAACCGGGTTGTGACACAAACTGGGGCAATGCAATTCAGGGTAAACTTAGATTATATGTTTTAGTGCCAACAAAAACATTTAACATTTCTTATTGTTTCATTGGAAATTGGGATTGTTTTACTTCGTTCCTGTCATAAAACCATTTTGTATGTTTTTATTGTTGTAATACAGGACTCATTTGTGAGAACAATGTCTCTTTATAAAATATGTAAAATAATTTCGCCATTAAATGTATTCATATTATTATAACTGAATTCCCTGCAGGAATGTCATGGTGGAATCATGACTAGTTTGAAAAACTATATTTTCCTGGGCTGAAAAAAAGTGGTGAATTAAGAGAGAACCTTTTTTGCTGACAGAGCGTTATGTTGGATTCAAACTCATGCTGCAGAAGGTGAATGGTTATTAGATGCATAGGTTTATTTGGTGACAGCCATCGGGAGCTTTGCTTGGCCAATGTGTCATGATGAATGCCTCGGCCTCTGAGGACAAGGGCGTCCGTTAATAATACTGCATCCAAGATAAGAATGGTTTATTGCTTCAATTTACACCCATCACAGCCACACTGACCAACTGTAACCTCTGTGTATTTCGCTTGTATTGGTTTCCCGAGCTGCGACAGTCACACGGAGCTATAGAGCGTAGCTGGCGACGGTAGCGTGGCTGTGAGCTGTCGGTTGCTGCGTTATTCAAGGCTTTATTGGTTAACATGGATCTTTAATTGGTTGAGTCTAGTGAGTCTGTAGAATGGCACACCCGGTTTGCATTAAGATGTCCGCTTGGTTTTGTTGTGGTTTTTGTCTCCCGTCAACAGACGTGCGCTTTGATTTCACAGCTCGCTTCGCCCACCACACTCTTTTTTGGCATGTCTGGCACGGTCCACCGTACCCAAGCTTTTCGTTTTACCACCTCTGGGCTTTTCACTCCTGATTGGTGGATGCAGTTCAGGTCAATCAAATCTCTTCTCTATCCTGTCACCAGTGGATCTACCCCCTCTGTAACCAGTGGATCTACCCCCTCTGTCACCAGTGGATCTACCCCCTCTGTCACCAGTGGATCTACCCCCTCTGTCACCAGTGGATCTACCCCTCTGTCACCAGTGGATCTACCCCCTCTGTCACCAGTGGATCTACCCCCTCTGTCACCAGTGGATCTACCCCTCTGTAACCAGTGGATCTACCCCCTCTGTCACCAGTGGATCTACCCCCTCTGTCACCAGTGGATCTACCCCCTCTGTCACCAGTGGATCTACCCCCTCTGTCACCAGTGGATCTACCCCCTCTGTCACCAGTGGATCTACCCCCTCTGTCACCAGTGGATCTACCCCCTCTGTCACCAGTGGATCTACCCCCTCTGTAAACAATGGATCTGGTAGTGCAGATTGTGACTGTTCCATGCTGGAACCCCAGACATTGTAATTAGGTACTTTTATTACCAAAAAACAACTTATCACATATGTTTCAGAGTCACGCCTATTATTGGGGTAAAACTGAAACAGGAACATTTCTTTTTGTGTTTTAGGCTGACATGGATCCATGTGACCCCAAAAATACCCCTGAAAAGAGTTGTCCTGATTCAGTTTCACTCCGAAGGCTGTTCTGACAGCCCAGAAGAAACCATATGTTTGTCCTTCCGACTTGCCGTCCAAGTTTTATCTGTGTCACCTCATTGGCCGTTCTTACGTCCTCCTGGCACGGCCAAAACACTACTCACACAGCCGTGACCCACTATTGTCAATGTCATTGCCAGCCCGGTTGAAAGATGTATTCACACTTCGTACGACATTTTGCACTACGTCGTTCGTTTTGTAGACCAGGGTTAGTCCCGCAGTAAGGGTAGCCCAGGGTTAGTCCAGGAGGAACAGTAGCCCAGGGTTAGTCCAGGAGGAACAGTAGCCCAGGGTTAGTCCAGCAGGAATAATAGCCCAGGGTAAACTAATTTAATTACAGGTCCTGAAATGTATGTAACAACTATAGATTGCCCCCTATTAGATAATATGACCTATTCACATAATAGATTTAAATAGATCCAGATCTATCAGACTAATCTGATGGATAAACCAAATGGATCTGCCCTAATATGGATGTAGCTGGACCTATTGGTGACATAAATATAATCCCTTCAAATCTAACACCCAGACAACACTGAAGTCCAACCCCCTGACGTGCAGATATGTAAATGATATGTAAATGACATGGATAATCAGGAAGCAGGTGTACCTGTATCTGGATTCCCAAAACCTGGTTGGCCAGAGTTCCCGCTGTCACTAAGCAATACATTCTACGTTGTAATGACACCATATGACACGTTGTGACTGTAAATTGCATTTATTTCACCCTATTGGTACATTTTTTAGTTGCTAAAACCTTTATTCAACAGCGTTTCATGATGTGAAAATAATATACACCGGTTCACATGTATTGCAGGGCCGAGGGAATACTTTCGATGTTTCAACCATCAACCGCAAGAGGTTTGATAAATGTCGACGAACGAGTTGGTTATTGTCCGATAGGGTTGACTTGTAATTTAAAGCAGCAATTTATTTTGTTGCTCAGGCCCAGAACATACAAAGACACGAATAACTCTTAAATGTGCGCACACTCTGTTCAAACAGACCCACGGATGCAGGCAGACACTGTTAAACAGCCCATGTTTGTTCATTAAAACTGGCCGTATTCATCAGCTGTCATGTGTGTTTGGGTAAATATAACCCACAATAAAGCCAGCGTGGGTCACTGTTTGACCTTCAGCTTGTACGAATCCTGTCTTTCTTCTTCGGAAGACCAATAAAATGTTCTTACGCCCCAGTCAAACACACGAGCTGAATACATGAGTGCTTCCACAGATTCTGTTTTATCATTTAAAACGTCTTGAAAAACGGGTCAGCTATAGCAGCTTTCTTATGATTTGACCTATGACAGGCGCAGTCAACAGTTTGATCATATCTTAACACCTTTTATTACTTATCCATATAATAAATACAGTACCATCACTGTTTCTGTGACAGTTTTACAAGTAGAATCAAGTAATAGATTTAGGCATAAAAACGTGTATGCAAACAACATTAAAACCAACATAATGTTGAATAAAATTCATGTCAAATACTTTCAGATAGGAGTATGATTGACTAATGTCAAAGCCAGCCAATGTAGAGAAATCATGCATTGTTCGGTTTTTGTGGCCTATATTAATAATGTCGCAGCATTGCGGGAGTTCTGCAAACGGGCTTGCAAAACACAAACACAAAACTGAATGATAAAACAGTCCTCTTTTGTTCTGTTGTATTCAGTCTTAGTTGCAATCCCTTTAGGTACATTTCACCATCATCCATATGGAAAACATTTCTCATGCAATAACTTGCATCCATTCCGCCAAAAAATATGCATCGCAAGGTCATTAATGCCAAACACACCAGGACCCCTGCGGTGCGCCAGGTTCAAGATCTGCAACATCTGAAGCGCAAAAGTTTGTGGAAAGCTTTTTTAAAGTCGTCATTTGACATGGTATATATAATTGGGTTGATGAGCGAGTTGAGATACCCCAGCCAGGTGAAAAAGTCAAACAGCTCCATGTGGAAACAGGTTTCACAGGTGGCAACTACCAGGGTGTATATGAAATAGGGCAGCCAGCAGATAATATACGCGCCCAGTATTATTCCCAGGGTTTTGGTCGCTTTCCTCTCTCTGGCTGCGGAGATCTTTTTCTTCTCCAGGAGTGCGTCAGACACGGTTACTTTAACGTGGTTTTCGTTGGCCAGGGAGCCGGTGTCCGCGGACTGGATGTCGTGTCCAGCGCACTGCGCAGACGAGGACGACGCCGCGGATACGGGAGAGTTCGAGATCAGGTGTGCCGAAGTGAGTCTTTTGCCTACCTTCTTGGGCGACTGTTTCAAGATTCTCTTACGGGCCTCGACGTATATTCTCCCATAAAGCGCGATGAGCAGCAGCGTGGGGATGTAGAAAGCCCCACATGTGGAGTAAATGGTGTAGAAAATGTGGTCCGTGTTGACGCCGCATTGGGTAAACTCCTCCTCCTCCTTCACCTGCCGCCAGAGGAGCGGAGGCAGGGAGATGCAGATGGCGATGACCCAGGCGGTCGCGATCATCCCCGCCGCCCGGGCCGCAGTGCGCTTCTTGGAGTACTCGACCGCGTGCGTAATGGCCCAGTATCGATCCAACGCGATTACGCACAGGTGGAGGATGGAAGCAGTGCAACATGTGATATCTGAGGACAGCCAAATGTCACATATGACCTGTCCCAGGGTCCAGGTGTGGCTGACCGTGTACAGGACGCATATTGGCATCACCAGGATGGAGACCAGGAGGTCGGTGACGGCCAGGGAAGCAATGAGACAGTTGGCCGGGGTGTGCAGTTTATTCGACTGATAAATAGTCGCGATGACAAACGCGTTGGATAAAGTGGTGGCGAGGGTGAAAACGAAGAGGATCACGGCCAAACTGGTCTGATAAGCCAGATTCCCCTCATCTTTATCCACCACTGGAGTTCCGGCCATATGCGTATCGTTGGTGATATTCGTGGTTGGTCCATATAATAAGAGTAACTCTGGGTAACTGGAGTCTTCCATCCCCGCAGACATTTTACTCCACCGGTTTATCACTTTCTGTTCAGTCCATGAAACTCTTCCTCTATTTCTTAATACACATAAAACAATCTGGAACAATAAGAGTGGGGAGAATGAAGTCCCTGTGTCCGTTTCTTCTTCATTTTGATTTATTGTAGCCTAGATCCGATCCCATTATGTTCAATATCAGAGTTGATGTTGAGGGAAATATCCATTAGGTTGTTTTAAAATATCGTCATGCACGTCTATCCTTAATCGGTTGAGCTGTTGTTGTCTTGCTGCTGGACACAAAACAAACATTGTGCGAAAAGTTGATTGAAACTATTGAAAAAACAACATTGCATTTTACTATTAAATGCAACTGCAGACGTTCCGTTTGAATTGAAACAAGGTTCCCCCTGGATGTGTCTTGCATGGTGGGGACCTCCACTCCACTCTGGGTTTATTTTACAGCTGCTCCTGCTGTTCCTCCCACAGCAAACACGCAGCATTGATCCTATACTAGTTATAGTGGAGAATAGCGCTTCTCCTCTGGGTCATAAAACCCCGTGGTTCTCACTGTCACACTAACTCATGTGTTCACGGTGACAGTTGCTTTCCATGTTTGGCTTGAGTCTTGGATAAAGGAAGTACATCCACTAAACAGTAATTATGTTTGTGGTCACATGGATATCTGTGGTGAATGTCAACGTCAAATATTTTTTTTAATATTCATAATTAACATTCATGATTATATTATCACAAAGTCACTGATATGTAAACAAATCAAAATAGGCATTCTTGGCCGTAAACATAGTTCTGGATAGAGGAAAACATCGACTTCCAACACGTGTAACAACAACAGGGCCGCAATGGTCCTTGGGATGCTGAATGTGTCACGGTGATTTAGGATAGAGACTGGCCTGGCATTGGGAAACTGCACTGACATTTATATTCTCCAAAAAATAATCGTTAAAATGATAAATGTTCTAAAGTGAGAGATGAGAAGATACCTTCGCTGATTTGTACCAGTCAGGGTGTTTACTTGGCAGACAGGGTGGAGGTGAAGGTATGATTGTAATTCCAGTTCAGACCAGTGCAAAGGTTGTAGGTAAACTGTGTTACCTCCACGGGAACCCTCGCAATTTGACAAACCTTGAACTCTTTGGCCATAACTGGTAAAAATTGCTAAATCTAGTTGTGCGAGACCCATCCAAACGGAAGAGTTGCTATAATCCATGTAAAGGTTGTTCCATGAAGTATTAGTTGACATGCCCGCTAGGCCATTTCAACAACCAAGCCAGCTGGTTTATTATTTTTCTTTAGAGAAACTATCCATTTTCTTTTCACCTACATATTCTTTGGTACAAGGTCATATTAGGGGTAACATTTTCCCAAATTATTTCTTGTTTCTTTCATTTCTTTTATTTGTTTCTTCATTTCTGTCATATAACATCATGTCAAGAAAACCGGAATGGGAGAGAATGATCCAGCCTTAACCCTGTTCTGACAGAAGTGGGTCTTAATATGATGGTCTATTATTAATATTATCGGCATGTGGTGTTTTATTAAGAGGCATCGCCGGAGAACTAGATGACACGGCACATTTCAGATCATTCGTTTTATAAAATACCGCCCGAGTCATGCTGCTGGAGACACTGAGGGACTTTCATCACCCCAGATATTGGGTGTGTTCCCTGGCTTAGACGTGGCGTGAATCAGTGAACAATATAGGGTGTGTTCCACGGCTTAAACGTTGCATGCATCCGTTAACAGTGAACGACAGGCCAGGAACGAGATGGCAATGAAGTGCAATGTGAGTGATGTGATCTCATCTGTGATTTGGTGGATTTGACAAATAAAATACTTTTTGCAAAAAAAGGTATAATAGTTCAGGCCAATGAGATGCAAAAAGGTGCAGCACAAGTTATTTCTTCTTCCAAAACAGTAGTGCATAATTCAGCTCGTCTGGCACAATGGAAGTAACAGAAGGGTCTCTGACGCACTCCGGCTGCTCGGCACCTCGGGGACGCATAATCAAACACCCAATCAAACACCCAATCAAACTCTGCTGATTGACATTTGCCAACGTCGGCCCCGTTTCATGGTTATTGGAGGGCCCAAGTATTGCAATGACAAAGGTTTGATCGATCTGCGCTTTCAAGGAGTGCTTATTTGCCTCTGTCTTTGTTCTGGGCTGTCTGTCAGGGAGGAAATTACTGTCCTGTCATTTACTTTCTGTTAAGAAGCTCAGATCTCCATTCGATTTCCCTTATTGCTCTAATCTCCTCCTCCAACACCGGTTTGACCTCAATCAAAAGTAGAAATTATTACATTGCGGCGAAAAATCCAATATTAACTTTCAGGTGGTCCAGGAGACTGAAAATTGTTTCAGATGTATCTGAGTTTGTCTGGCTTGGTTGTTGCATTTTTTACATATTAACAGTTAACAGTTCTTCAATTGTGTTTTTTAAACTCTGGACACAGCCCAGATGCGTTTATTAAACAAAATGCACTCTTAAAATGTTCACCCAGCACAGCCAGAAGAGAACCTGCAACCTCCTCAGAGCCTGGTTCCTCTCTAAGGCTCTTCTTTAAGTTTGACCCTTTAGTGAGTGTTTCCTAGCCAATGTGAATCAACCCTGCATGTTGTTGCTTGCTTCTTGTTGTTACAAGCCGGGTGTTTGTAAAAGCATTTCACTAACAATTGCCGATGTAAACAGCCATTTGATCGATTGATTGAAAAGCACCAATATGCTGCTCACACTCCATGTGATGTTGCTGTAATTGCCACTTACACAGTAAGAACTGCAGTTACGACCAGGGAAAATGATTGCTGTTGAATCAGTTATGAAAGCAGCAAGGCGAGGGGAGTGCAGTATACCCATATATTGCACCCTAAGAACGATATATCGCGTCCCCGTCTACTAGAATATATATGACCCTCCACCATGGTGCCGGTAAAACACCAGAAAACCCCAGAGGTGCCATGTCTCCATTATCCTCCATATCACCTCAGACTCCTCCACGGAGATCCCCAATCAGCATCGCACAGCTGAACCTGCCTCCAGACGGAGCTGCTCCTCCAGGAGAACATTACAGAAGGTTACAGAACTAGAACAACCGTGCCTCGCACAAAACAGGGCCATCAAATAAACGTAAAATAAGTGGTTTGGTGTATCTTTACATAAGTGCAGTGTGTGGGGTACATGTTGAATGAAAAGCAAAAGTATATGTCTGTTTCTCACACTTGTTTATCAATCTCGGACAAGTTAAATTGACAGGCGTTAAGATCAGGCCAACCTGCCCACGCAGGTGAGGGGGAGGGTGATCTAAAAATGAAACACACAGGGTCTTCTGAGAGAGGATAATTAATGTATTCTGATGCAGTGAGGCCAAGGAGGTCTCCTTCTGAACTTGGACTTGATAGAAGAAGCCATGAACAAACACCCTTTAAAGTGACATTATCGAGAGATCTTTTTAAGCCACTCAACTATATGCTCGGAAATTGCTAAAGAAATGTCACAGAATTGGACTGAGTGGGTGAGTGGGTTGGACAACCAAGATGTGCCAGAGTTTATTTCCAAATAGAGAAAACGTCATGACAACAGGGGGTGTAGTAAAATGGAATTTCTGATTAAAGATATGTAAATATACAGAAGTAAAACAAATCGAAACATTTTGATGTCTTTTTTATTAGAGTTATGTGAATCGTGGTTAGGTGGTTTATTACTTAAAAAAGGTGATACATTGTGTGTGTGTTGGTCTTTACCTCGTTGCTGTAATTTCAGCCCGAGTTGCAAACCAGGTCTATTACTGGGACAGATACTTACGTAACAGTATGTCAAAATATGAATATGAATGTATTTCAGGAAAATGTGACACAATGTGAATTACACATAACAATGACCTGTATTCAAACACACTTTTTTGTGTGTGTTTGTACTTTTCAGTATTCATCACTATTTATTCTTGGGATGTGACTGTTCATTATGACGGTACACAAAACCGTTCAGAGGTTTGGGGTGACTTAGAAATGTCCTTGTTTTACATGAAAATATGCATGAAATTAGTCTGAATAGGAGATATAGCAAAACTAATAGGAAATATAGCGAACTGAATAGAACATTTAGTCAAGATTAGAAATAATATTTTTTTCTTCAAACTTTGCTTACGTCAAAAAATCCCCAATTTGCAGAAATCACAGCCTTGGAGACCGTTGGAATTCAAGTTGTCCATTTGTTAAAGTAATCATAAGAGGTTTCAGCCCATTTAACGTCCCAAGTGTGTGTGATTTGGCCGTTTCTTACCGTACGGTCAAGCAGCTCTCACGGTGCCACCCAATATATATTCCCCAGGGAAACATCAACGGCTGACAGAACATCAGTACAGGTCTTGGAGACTGAGATCATCTAAAAATACTTTCATGAAATAAAATGTTCTATATCATTCAGGGATGTCGATACCTCGTTTTTGGCGAAAAAAAGATATTGTGCTTTTGTGCGACTGGTCAATATAACATTTTTGTCTACTATGTGGACAAAGCTTTTGAATCTATTAACCTGTAGTTTTACCGGCTACCTATAGGACATTTTTTGTTTTTGTATTGAAATATATTTTTATCGCTGCTTTGTGTGCTATGAATACACCTGGCTAGTCTTGGTTTACTCTGTATAACCAGTCAAGACAAAGCTCACACACACACTCTTACAGATGCCAATTCTCTCTCTATCTCACGCTAAACAGACATGTGGTTCAGACTGGCATTTAGAGCCAGTTGGCAGACGACAGACTTGACCATGTGATGTGAAAATAAAAACAATCAAGATATTTCACAAAAATTGCAGATTTCTGTGTAAACTTGTTTTTTTATATGTATTCCATTGGATGGGTCCAGTGGGCTATTGAAATATTTTAATTAATAAATAACAAACAAATTTGTAGTGTTTTTTCATAGAATCAAAACACAACCCAGTGAGGAGTGACGCTGTATTGCAAAGAAACCCCCGAAACTGAGGGAAAAGAACAGAGAAACAAAGAAACGGGAAACCGATTTGAAGATGTGGACAAAAACAAAGATTAGAGTAGAATATGAAAACACATAGAATATTAGACTAGTGTGCAGTTACTGCATTTATAATTCAAAAGGCATTTTCTTTGCCGGTCTGCACGGATCGGGCGCAGAGAAGACCCGAACATTATGAAGAATGACCCAGTTCACCTGCCGCTCTGAGCTCTGTAGGACCCAGACGACTTCAGCCATTTCAAAATACATTAAATGCATCAGTGGCACAGCTGGGGCTAAACGGTCACACCCCCCTTCTCAGACAGGCTGTAAAATTGATATTTTTGTCCCGCGATAAGGCATCGACCGGCGTTTTTTCTCACATCAGGCTCCGCCGGGTGTCCGTTGATTCGTCCTCTGCATGTTTTATCGGCTTCTGTGTGGATTTCTGCATTTGCATTGGCTCCCGTTGAAAATGTCATATTGCCTATTTTTTATTCACATGGGGGTTGTGGTCGGTCGGGGGGGCTAGATAGGGCCTGAATGGTGAGACGGGTGATTTACATCTGGGGTCACTCTCATACTTCTGCATTCCATGGCCTCAGTCGGGACTGATAAGTTAAGTATTGTATCTAAATGTAGCTGGTTTTATGTGAAATAACAGCACCATTTATGACTTTTTACTCAAACTTTGGACATTCTCCCAAACTTAACGGTCTCAGTTGTATTTCTAGTCTGACTTGTTTCTCAGTAATATATTCTTAAGGGAAAGGCTGGGAAACTACCAAACAAGAGAGCCAAACCCACTTCAGACCCCAATATAGCGTGAGGGGAATTGAACCAGCGATGTAGTGCACTACCTGCTGCTCCAAATAGGGACACCCCGTTTGGAGGGGCGAGAATATGGCCGTCAAAGAGCATGAAGTATGGAAGTCGAGCCGTGCACCAAAACATTGCGGAGCGACTCAAATGTAGGTCACATGATAGGCTTTAGATCCGCAGATGCCCCGTTGTGTGAGAACGACATATGGTGCTGTGAATGTACCAGTCAGATCCAAGACACTCCTCACATCAGGGACAGGGGGTGTATTTTCAACTGGTCCCGTGTGAAGTCTTCCAAATTAACGAGCATGAGCAGTTAATGAGCAGTTGAAGCAGCCCAGTGTCAGGCTGCTGTGTCCTTTCACGTGGTTGGCTATCACCCTAAACCTGGGAAGCCACGGGAGCTTTTCAGATTCCTTAGTTCCTTAGTCCTTAGCACCTCTCTACTCCAACACTAGATGGCAGCAAAGCAGCAGCCGTGTGAAGCGCCGTGTTACGGGCTGGAAGAGAAATCAGGTACAAGCACAAGGTGACCATGGCATGGGGCACGTGGTCCCAGTTGGCAGAGCCGTAGGCTGTTAGTGTGTTTAGTGACCGTGGGGCCTTTTTGGTGGTGTGATGAGGCCACAGGAAGGCATGGTAATTTTTTATTTGATTCTGAATATGGAAGCTCTACGATGTGGAACAACATTAATCCTAATAAATGAGTCAGACTACACGCAGGAACAATTAGGAGTCTTAGCATAAACACTATCTTGGTTCCCTTTCCCCGTATGAAAGGTGTCATGGGAAATGAGCAGATGATTTATGATTGGTTGAGAGGTCATGGGAAGTAATGCTAATGAATCTGTCCATCTGAAGAAAGCATGGGTCTCCCTCACTCTCGCTAAAAGATGTCTTCATCAATATCGGGACAAACTGAAACTGGCTAAGGAACGAGGCGCCTTGGGCTCAGGAACATTTCAGAGAGCGTCCCAGCACAGAGAGCTGCCTATAAAAGCAGAGACCAAAAAACACTCACGTTTCATCTATCGTTGGTACTATTGTGCTTTTGTTAAACGTGAAATGTCCCTGTGTGCATCTTTAATCAATTTACCTCGAATATCCACTAGAGGGCAGTGCAACAAGGTGCCCTCAGTAAAAGAGTTACATCAAGCTCATCAACTCAGTGGGGATATGTATATTTATCTGGATTTCATTTGATCTGGCTGCTAAACAACCTCACAACTGGACTAACCATTCCGTAGGCCTATAGAAATATTTTAGGCACTTTTTAGGTATGTTTATAAAAAACCAGGCTGACCAGAGTATTTCATTGGTTTCCAATCAAACATGTTTGGCCATGTTACTGTAGATTTCCAAACCCGCCTACTGCCAAATCATTTGCTTGTTGCCTCCGATGACAAACCAGGGCGTCATTCTATTTTTACCACGTTTCCTAGAGACTCTGTGTTGTCATGTCCTTGGGCGGATACCCCGTGAATATTTTATCAGTATATTGTTTAAAAACAGGAAACAGGATTGTCATTTGCAGTCATAACATGTATTAATGTGTATATTTTACATAGGTCTATTCCATTGTTGTCTCTAATCGGATTGCATAATTTATTAAATGTTGAATTATAACGTATTAGTAGTATATGACTATAATACTATTTTATTACTATATGAGGCGGATCATATAGAGCAATTCAATAAGGGCACAAGTAATACTTCAACGTGACAGCATAAAGGAACATCTGGTTATGTGAGTTGTAGAAGATAAACACGCCAAACGGCTTAAACTGCTCACTTTCATTTTCAGGAGCACCCACACAAGACACTTAATGCAACGAGTTATGCCGCATCCACCTCTGGCGGAAAACTGGTTTAAAAAACACATGGGTGTTGTCGTATTCATATCGCCTGATATTGTTGTTATATAATAGGGTCTTTAAATAACAGTGATACATCCAGTAGGATTAACTAGAGCGCTCGCCTTTTGGATCACTAGTCTGGAGGAGTCTAGACCTCACGGACGCTTGTACGCACATTTACATGGGCATGTGGTGCGCACGGGTGGCACTGCTCTTTTTCTTCATGCATTTCAAAAGTGTGAAACCATTCGAGATTACGTTGTTACACACCAACGATGTTCACGCGCGGATCGAAGAGACTGGCGAAGATTCAGGGAAATGTGAAACTCATAGTGCCTGTTACGCCGGTGTGGCCAGGAGGTTCACCAAAATCACCGAGATTCGGCGACAGGAACGGAATGTGTTACTGCTGGATGCCGGGGACCAGTTCCAGGGAACCGTCTGGTTTAATTACTACAGAGGCGAGGAGGCCGCGCATTTCATGAACATGCTGGGATACGATGCGATGGTAAGAAGTGGAAGAAGGCAAAACTTGAGTTTAAAACGAATTTTCAAAGTGATAAAGCTTTAGCACGGGGAGACCTGGGACAGGTGCGTTATGAACTTGAATGTGTCGACTACTTTAAGGGATTTTATGACAAATAAATGTGCATTAAGTGTACAGTTGTTACATGTGCCAGGTTAGGTTGTTTCATGTGCCAGGTGCCAGGTTGGGTTGTTACATGTTGCAGGTTGGGTTGTTACATGTGCCAGGTTAGGTTGTTTCATGTGCCAGGTGCCAGGTTGGGTTGTTACATGTTGCAGGTTGGGTTGTTACATGTGCCAGGTTAGGTTGTTACATGTTGCAGGTTGGGGTGTTACATGTGCCAGGTTAGGTTGTTTCATGTGCCAGGTGCCAGGTTGGGTTGTTACATGTTGCAGGTTGGGTTGTTACATGTGCCAGGTTAGGTTGTTTCATGTGCCAGGTTGGGTTGTTACATGTGCCAGGTTAGGTTGTTTCATGTGCCAGGTTAGGTTGTTACATGTTGCAGGTTAGGTTGTTACATGTGCCAGGTTAGGTTGTTTCATGTGCCAGGTACCAGGTTAGGTTGTTACATGTTGCAGGTTGGGGTGTTACATGTGCCAGGTTAGGTTGTTTCATGTGCCAGGTGCCAGGTTGGGTTGTTTCATGTTGCAGGTTGGGTTGTTACATGTGCCAGGTTAGGTTGTTACAGGTGCCAGGTTGGGTTGTTACATGTTGCAGGTTGGGTTGTTACATGTGCCAGGTTAGGTTGTTACAGGTGCCAGGTTGGGTTGTTTCATGTGATTTGGCCCCTCCCTGACTAACTTGTACTGTTCTATTTAATCTGAAGCCCTCTCCAGCACAGGAACAGGGATTGTCCTGTCTTTCTCTTTATAATATTTGCCATCGTGTGTGCCAACATGTGTTTCCACTGAATAACGGAGCACGTGCATAAGACATTAAGACATTGCATGAGATGCAATGAATATTCTGTGACATAATCCATGTAATCAGAAATCCAATAATTCTCCCTCGCTGGTTTTCAGGCTTTGGGAAACCATGAGTTTGACAATAAAGTCCAGGGCCTGATCCCGTTTCTGGAGAAGGTGAACTTCACTGTTCTCAGTGCCAACATCAAGGTGGGGGGAACCCACGCCAAAGCCCAACATTTCAGCCACTTATATAAACCCTACAAAACATTTGCTTTTGGCCCTGAAAAGGTGGCTGTGATAGGTTACACCTCAGCGGAAACTTCAAGGTTGTCATTTCCAGGTGAAATTCCAACAAATATATTAAATTCGATATCTAGGTCAATTATAGGTCCATATAGGAGGGGCTGTTTGCTCTCTCACTCGTTTAAGTGTTTCAAATCAACTCCCTCAGTTATGACTCACAATTCCACTTTCTTTCTCTCCCTCCTGCCCCCAGGTCCACACCTGACCTTTGAGAAAGAGATCAAAGCCCTGCAGGTTCAGGTGGATGAACTGATCACCCAGGGATACAATAAGATCATAGCGGTTGGCCACTCCGGTTTCAATGTGGATAAAGACATTGCCAGGCAAGTGAGGGGGATCGATTTGGTCATTGGAGGACACACTAATACGTTCCTCTACACAGGTTTGACATTTCTAATTTCTTCCGTTGTTTGATGCATCGTGATCAGCTTTAGGTTGTGAGTGAGATATAAGGGGGGAGGAGCTGTCTGAAGGTGCCTGTCAATCAACCTGATTAGTAGGAATTGGTTTATAACACAATGAATATAGAGCATGTAGGAAAAACTATGTTTTTATGTGAAATATATGAAGGAAGCCTCTGCCTCTGGACTGGATGGATATTTTCCAACGTCCCAATGATATTTGCACGCCTTGTCTTGGCACGATCGCTGTTGCAAATGAGAATATCACATTAAGCAATATGAACCTTTTTTATGGGAGGTTTGTCATTGCTTTTGTGGTCATTATTTTCACCTTGAATTTGGCAGGGACCCACCCGTCTTCAGAGGTACCCGAGGGCCCTTATCCTTTCATAGTGAAGTCTGATGACGGGAAAGACGTCCCTGTGGTCCAGGCATTTGCCTTCGGGAAATACTTGGGAAACCTCAAGGTGATCTTCGATGAATACGGGAATGTGAAGAAGGCAACGGGAAACCCAATCCTTCTGAACAGCAGCATAGCAGAAGGTACATGAGGTCTTTCTGAACCCGTCCCACAATAATCCACTATTAACAATAGATTTTTTGGGGAAGCGGGTCGAGTCAAGCGCAGAGCTAGATAACGATGGGCTAGCTAAAGTCTGCTTACAGGTTGTTTAGGCAGTGGGTCATGCTATAGATGTCATGCTACATCTTCTTGCAGATATTACGGACAGACGGGCTTCTTCTGTGCCGATTGGTCAGTTCAGGTCACAGGAACCGCTGGAAATACGTCAAAATGTCAACACCTGTTTATCTTCAATCAAATTGAGCCCAAAGAAACATCACTTCAGTTATAATTGTTCCTTTTTTAACGTTTGCCAAACGCCTTGTTTGTATATAACAACGTGACTTCTGTCTGTGTTGGTCAGATCCCGCCGTCCTGGCAGACGTGAAGCATTGGAAGAAGGCCCTTGTACAGAACTACTCTTCATTTTTGGGGAGAACTTTGGTGTATCTAAACGGGTCATTTAAGGAATGCCGGTTCCGGGAATGCAACCTGGGGAACCTCATCTGTGATGCTATGGTGAGTTGGCGGCAGACGCTTTCATTGGTTCTCGGCGATGTTTGATCTATGGTCGGGGAATTGCTTCGCACTGGTGTAAAAATGTGAGGACGGCCAGAATGTGAACCTGCTCAGGAAGCTCACTCATTAACCTAGCTAATCCTGAGAGTCATGGCCAAGTTATTCAATGGTTCATAAGGCTTTAGTTCGTCACGGGAAACTTCATGGGAACCACACTGAGCTGTTTTCCAATGCTTAGCGTTCCTGAGTTCCACTTGACGTGTAAATACGGACACCTGTAAAAGCCCAGAAAAAACACCTTTCCACTGTATGTGTGTGTCCACTGTGTGTGTGTGTCCACTGTGTGTGTGTGTCCACTGTGTGTGTGTGTCCACTGTGTGTGTGTGTCCACTGTGTGTGTGTGTCCACTGTGTGTGTGTGTGTCCATTGTGTGTCCACTGTATGTGTGTGTCCACTGTGTGTGTGTGTCCACTGTGTGTGTGTGTGCACTGTGTGTGTGTGTGTCCACTGTGTGTGTGTGTCCACTGTGTGTGTGTGTGCACTGTGTGTGTGTGTGTCCACTGTGTGTGTGTGTCCACTGTGTGTGTGTGTCCACTGTGTGTCCACTGTGTGTGTGTGTCCATTGTGTGTCCACTGTGTGTGTGTGTCCACTGTGTGTGTGTGTCCACTGTGTGTGTCCACTGTGTGTGTCCACTGTGTGTGTGTGTCCACTGTGTGTGTGTTTGTCCATTGTGTTTGTCCACTGTGTGTGTGTGTCCACTGTGTTTGTCCACTGTGTGTGTGTTCACTGTGTGTGTGTGTCCACTGTGTGTGTGTGTGTCCACTGTGTGTGTGTCCACTGTGTGTGTCCACTGTGTTTGTCCACTGTGTGTGTGTGTGTCCACTGTGTGTGTGTGTGTCCACTGTGTGTCCACTGTGTGTCCACTGCCTCTTCTAGATACATCAGAATATCAACAACGCCGATGAGCTGCGATGGAAAAACGTCACCTTATGTATCCTGAACAGCGGTGCCATACGGACCGGGATCAATGAACGCAACAGCCACGGTGTGTTACGGCATCACGTTGACCACCACAGTCTAGGTTCGAGACCTCACCGCACCTAACCAGTGAGGGAGGATCTCAGGGAGGGGGGTCATCCTTGACGTTGACAGTTGAGGAAGCGAGCCCTCGCCCACGCAACTTTATAGATTGATGAGAAGGGCTGGAAAAAGACACATTATCTGCTCACGTTTAATTACGACCAGGCCAGTGGTATCTGAAATGTGGTGCAACTTAGCAACCGGGTTGTAACGTTCCCCCGCGAGAGATGGAGAGAGTTGTAAAAGTTGAAAAACATCTGTCCAGAACGCCTTTGTAGTTTAGTAACCTCAGTTGAATAGAAATTGGTGGACATCTTGAACTATAATTGGACATGGTCATGGTCTGATTTGCACAACTGTACATACAATTACATATTGCTCTACATACTGCTGTTTGCACATTTTGAGATCTGCTCTCACATCTAGCCATTGCTCCTTTGCAACAACTCTGATATATACCACACATCCTATATCGATACATTACTTGTACCATCAGGTATGGTCTCTTGTCGAACCGTTCGTGTTGTGTGTTTTTTGCTCTATTTGCACCATTCATGTACGTTTAAAAAATGTGTGTCCTAAATTCTGCAGCTATGGATCAGAACAGAACCAATTCTGATTGGGACAAACAACTTGGTCAGTATAAAGTAGTTGAGGGGGTCTTTTACAGTTGAGGCGGTTTTAATATGGACAGTACTTATTCTAAATCATCTAATTTATTATTATTACTCTCTTCTCAAGGCACATATTTATTATTATTATTATTCTCTTCTCAAGGTAACATATTTATTATTATTCTATTTTCAAGGTAACATATTTATTATTATTCTCTTCTCAAGGTAACATAACCATGGAGGACGTCCTATCTGTTTTACCGTTTGGGGCGACCATCGACCGTATCAAGTTGAAGGGATCAACGCTGAAAAAGGCATTTGAACACTCCGTCCACAGATATGGAAACAACAGCGGAGAGTTTCTTCAAGTCTCTGGTACCAATCGATGGATGTTCTTTTCAGCAAACTCACATTGGATTATTTACAATGAATGTTTTATTAGCATTCAGGTGGAAACACAATCCTCTGCTTCGTTCTCTGGGGACATTTATGAGTTTGTTTTTGTAACGCCGCTGTTGAAACCTCTTCACCTCCTCCTTCACCTCCCTAGGCATCCAGGTTGAATATGACGTTTTACGGCCGGTTGGGGAGCGAGTGACAGACTTGCGCCTCCTCTGTCCTAAAAGCCGTGTGCCCAGGTATGTACCTCTGGACCCAGACGAGGAGTACAAGCTGGTACTACCCTCCTACATTGCCAATGGAGGAGACACCTTTACCATGATCGAGAAGGAGAAACTGATACATAAAATTGGTGAGCTGATAATGTAAAATCCAATATCAACATATGATTCCTCTCTGAATGTGTGAGCAAGAGACAGATGGTGAGAGGAAAAGAGCGATGGAGAGAAGGAGGGATATGGAAAGAAAGGGAGGGAGGGAGAGAGAGATGGCGAGAGAGGGAGGAAGAGATGGAGAGAGCGAGATGAGGAGAGAGAAAATTGTAAAAGTTGAAAAACATCTATCCAGAATGCCTTTGTGGTTTAGTAACCGCAGTTGAATTAACTGTTCATCCGTTCTGCTCAGTTGTGGAAAATGAGATTAAGATTTTAATTAAGAGTACAAAGTAGAGAGCAAACCAACTGTCACGGTTTGGGGTGGAGGATGGTGGAAGCAGGTGCAAGTCTCAACGGAACAGATGGAAAGGCACAGGTTTAAATAATAGTTTATTATAAACTAAAAACTACAAACATAGTGCTGAAAACAAAGGCACATGGGCCGACAAAACACTAATACTGAACTGAACATAGAACTAGGCAGAACATAGAACACTCGGAACAAGTACAGCGAAATGACTACAAGAGACAGACTTACATGGGGACCGGAACAGGAAACAATGAACCAACAAACACAAGAGACACTGGGGAGACAATATACAGACATAACGAGGTCTAACCCATGACAGGTGTGCAAGGGCGGGAAAATTAGTGAAAAGGGGAATGGACAAGTACCAGGACAAACAATAAGTCGAACCACCAGGGGGAGACAGAAACAAGAACACAAAACCAGAACTCATCACATACCCTTACAGCAACCGTGTGTTCATCAGAGTGTTGTATGGTATATTCTCTATGCAAAAGATAGCTCCTTTGAAGAATGTAAAATACAAAAGTATCTTGATTTGTTTAACACTTTTTGTCTTTACTCTTACTTCTACAATGTGGAAATATTGAAACTGGTGAAATACCCTTGAATGAGTGTGTCCATATTTTTGCCTATAGTTCTGTTTATCAGCCTGTACATCTCACTGTTCCCATTGGCCTTTAGGTAATCTGGACAGCGTCATTTTCTCTGAGTACATCAAGGAGAGGAAGACGGTGTACCCAGCTGTGGAAGGACGCATACGGTTCAGAAACTCAGCCGTAGTAGCCGGGCCAAACTGCCTGGTTCTGGTGCTTTTGTGCCATCTGCTGTGCCTATGAGTCACTGTCCATCCTGAGGGGACAGTCACTGGTGTTTAAAATGGATCAATAGTCTTTATTTTGGCACTCCCGTGTTGGTTATTAAATGCACTATGTTGAGTTACAACGGCTTTGGTGTCACAGTGTTCAGCAAACGCTGTGACACTGAAAGGTTCTATGCACAATTAACACAAAACTATTTTGCAGTAGAACACACCGGGCAGTAAAACTTCAGGACGAATTAGGTTCATCAATAAATATTTAATTTGCATAATCATGGGTATGTCCAATAGCATCATGTATATCCAGTGTTATTCCATGAGCAAATGACCAATCAGAAACAGGAAAGACAGGTCAGACAACCACATCTGTAAGAAGGGTTTTTGTCACTATGGAGGGTGTTCACATGCATACCTTGGTCGATACCATCTCAACATTTTGTAATAACATTTCAAAATATGAAAATCAACATTGAACAGTAAGAACTAAAACGTATTCCACGTGTCCACGTGTTTGGCGATTCCAGTATCCACCGAGCTCCAGACAAGTTTGACCTTTTTATATGAATTAATAAAAAATATTTACACCAAACCAATTGAAAAGAGGAAAACTGTGTCGTTGGTTCTGGTTGATTTTTCAATTTGTTGACCCATTAATCTGAACTACTGATGCTAAAGTTCAGGAAAACTCAGGACTTCCTGCTAAGCATTCTGGGACCTGGGGTTCCGCCTCTAAAATCTTCACACAATGTATCTAGTCTTTCTTGATTGCATGGACACTCTAACAAGGCTTTTGAACTAAAATGTCCAAACCATAATGCAATTTATCAAAAAGCACACCCATATCTCCAAACTATCAACACCATTCCAATGTTTTGACACATTGAGTCAGATTTGTTCAACTGTCACTTGATTTCTCATTGGCAACACCATGTGGTCATTTGGAAAGCGCTAGCATTCAATATTGATCACTCAAGTCAGCACGACTTCAGCAGAATTAGCACACAATTACCCAGGTGGAAACGCTAAGAGTCATTATTGATCACACACCTATCAGAACCTACGATTGATAAAAACACACCAATCAGAACCTACGATAGATAGATAAAAGGACCAGAGTCAGTTCATGCAGTTTTGACCATCAGCCAACAGGGGGTGCTCAAACTGCCATGCCATTTTTGGACACCATAATCTCGATGCTCCTCAGTATCCTTGATGATCGAAGTGTGTTCCAGCTTGACCAGAGGCAGGCAGCCAGCACAACCAGAGGCAGCCAGCACAACCAGAGGCAGCCAGCACAACCAGAACCAGCCAGCACAACCAGATGAGCCTCGTTATGTTGTCTTCTGTCCTGGTTACATCCAGGGGGCCATATAACCCACATCCTTCTGTCCTGGTTACATCCAGGGGGCCATATAACCCACATCCTTCTGTCCTGGTTACATCCAGGGGGCCATATAACCCACATCCTTCTGTCCTGGTTACATCCAGGGGGCCACATAACCCACATCCTTCTGTCCTGGTTACATCCAGGGGGCCACATAACCCACATCCTTCTGTCCTGGTTACATCCAGGGGGCCACATAAACCACATCCTTCTGTCCTGGTTACATCCAGGGGGCCATATAACCCACATCCTTCTGTCCTGGCTGCTGGTAAAAAAAAATCCCATGTTATGAGAATGGAGAAATAATTACCGGTGGAATGTTTAAAGGACAATACGACTGTTACAGGTTTTCCTGCTAAATGTACTTGGAACTTTTGCTCAGTAGAAAACCTTAATTCAATGAAGTAAAATTAACATTTCAAAAGAATGAGTGTACTGTTATTTTATTTGGTATTCCAACACACCTTATATACACGATTTGTAGTTGTCTCACTTATAAAGTTGAATCAAAACAATGATAAGACTGATCTTCTTACCTTGTTCAGTTCAGGAAACAGTTCATAAAGAGCCAGGTCCAGTAGGACGTACGTTAACTGAGGAAAGAAGGACGAGACAATCTCTGAGACCTTGAAATAATTAAGACTAGACAGATGTCTGTGCTGTGTTCCCATGGAAACAACACTTCATCAAATTAAGACCAGAGCTTGTCAAGAATGTCAGGTTTGCCAAC
Source organism: Dallia pectoralis (assembly GCA_029465975.1). NCBI lineage: Eukaryota > Metazoa > Chordata > Actinopteri > Esociformes > Umbridae > Dallia > Dallia pectoralis. The sequence goes on from CM055757.1 coordinate 11,237,622, forward strand.
ACACATTTTTAAGAAAGTCTTGTTTTATGCAGTTAGTTTCCTTTCTTTTCTTTACTCTTACATTTTTGTAATACCTTCTGTATTTCTATGTTAAACTCTATATCGACCCTGTATTCACTCTATATCGACCCTGTATTCACTCTATATTGACCCAGTGTTGACCCTGTATTAACCCTGTATCGACCCTGTATCGACCCTGTATTAACCCTGTATCGACCCTGTATTAACCCTGTATCGACCCTGTATTCACTTTATATTGACCCTGTATTCACTCTATATTGACCCTGTATTCACTCTATATTGACCCTGTATTCACTCTATATCGACCCTGTATTCACTCTATATTGACCCTGTATTCACTCTATATTGACCATGTATTCACTCTATATTGACCCTGTATTAACCCTGTATCGACCCTGTATTCACTTTATATTGACCCTGTATTCACTCTATATTGACCCTGTATTCACTCTATATTGACCCTGTGTTGACCCTGTATTCACTCTATATTGACCCTGTATTCACTCTATATTGACCATGTATTCACTCTATATTGACCCTGTATTAACCCTGTATTGACCCTGTATTAACTCTGTATCGACCCTGTATTCACTCTATATCGACCCTGTATTCACTCTATATTGACCATGTATTCACTCTATATTGACCCTGTATTAACTCTATATTGACCATGTATTCACTCTATATTGACCCTGTATTAACTCTGTATCGACCCTGTATTGACCCTGTATTAACCCTGTATCGACCCTGTATTCACTCTATATTGACCCTGTATTCACTCTATATTGACCCTGTATTCACCCTGTATTGACCCAGTGTTGACCCTGTATTAACCCTGTATTGACCCTGTATTGACCCTGTATTCACTCTATATTAACCCTGTGTTGACCCTGTATCGACCCAGTATTGACCCTGTGTTGACCATGTATTCACTCTATATTAACCCAGTGTTGACCCTGTATCGACCCAGTGTTGACCCTGTGTTGACCATGTATTCACTCTATATTAACCCTGTGTTGACCCTGTATCAACCCAGTGTTGACCCTGTGTTGACCATGTATTCACTCTATATTAACCCTGTGTTGACCCTGTATTAACCCTGTGTTGACCATGTATTCACTCTATACTGACCCTGTGTTGACCCTGTATTAACCCTGTGTTGACCATGTATTCACTCTATATTGACCCTGTGTTGACCCTGTATTAACCCTGTATTGACCCTGTATTCACTCTATATTGACCCTGTGTTGACCCTGTATCGACCCAGTGTTGACCCTGTATTGACCCTGTATTCACTCTATATTGACCCTGTGTTGACCCTGTATTAACCCTGTATTGACCCTGTATTCACTCTATATTGACCCTGTGTTGACCCTGTATTGACCCTGTATTCACTCTATATTGACCCTGTGTTGACCCTGTATTGACCCTGTATTCACTCTATATTGACCCTGTGTTGACCCTGTATTGACCCTGTATTAACCCTGTATTGACCCTGTATTCACTCTATATTGACCCTGTGTTGACCCTGTATTAACCCTGTATTGACCCTGTATTCACTCTATATTGACCCTGTGTTGACCCTGTATTAACCCTTGGTATACCTGTTTATTAAGAACCGGCTGTTGCAGTCCATCAAAAAGCAATCGAACCCCATCCAACTGGGCTTCTTCTCCAATACATTTCCCCAGGAACTCTTTGACGAGAAGACTTGTGTCATTTTAGCTTGTCAAATAAAGCAACAATGAATGTTTTTATGTAATTATGTTTTTGTTGCTTAATAGAAAGAAACAGCTTTAGAAAATGTATACAAAAAATATGAAATAACTATCCCAGGTTTCCACTTTAACATGAATAGAACAGTGTTCACATTTTGTCTCAAACATAAGACAGACGGATGGATAATGTTACAACCTGGAATGTATTTCATCATCTCCTCAAACGTCTTCCTGGCCCTTTTCTGCTTGTTGGCTAAAGAACGCGGCTCGCTGTTTTCACAGAACACTGCATCTAGTAGATCAGAACACACACACACACGGCACAATCGGCGTCACATCACTTGTTGCTTTTGAATAGCCAGAATGATAAAGATTAGTAAAATAAAAATTATTTCAAAGGGATGATTTAATCCTTGAACTTGTTGGTCAAATATTTTAACACTTCATTCGACAGGGAAGTGGAGAAAGACAGCGGTAAGAGTTTTCACATGAAGAGCTGTTGGCCAGATTTTAACTCATGCTACAGCAGTATGTCCACTAGAGGTCAATGTCAGACGGTCCTGACCTCTGAGCAGGGTAATGAGAGAGACCAGACGGTGCTCCTGAAACACCTTGTCCAGTTTCTGCTGCAGGTAGTGGTCGGTGTAGGCCTCCAGGGTGTTCTTCACCAAGATCCTCCCGCCCATCAGCAGGTGATGCAGCCAATCAGGAATGCGGAAGACCACTCGACCTGCCAATGACAACGGGGGATGTAAGATTGCAGCCAATCCCCTTATTGTGTCCCTGAAGAGGTGTGAAATGTGAGTATGACACTGTAGTGTTCACAGTCCAATCACATCAGGTAACACCACTGACTGACCTTCTGATTGGCTAGACAGAATGTCCACCAACTGCCTCAACCAATTGAATGGTAAATCATCAGTGAGTGTCGAATTGTGGCACTTGTCAGGCGTTGGGCGGATAGAAGCTCTGGATGACGGCTGACTCACCCACATACATCAGGTAGTCATAGATGCCCTCCACATTTGCCACTTCGATGAAGTAGTTCTGGTTGTGTTTCTTCTCCGTGCTCTCGGACCGGTTGGCGTTGTTTTTGAAGAGGTCATTGAAGAGCTGGGCAACACCGAGAACACAACTGGGGTCATTTTCAACCACATTTGAAATGAAAGGGCGAGGTTCCTATTTAGATGGAGGTGGGCGGTGTTCCTATTTAGATGGCGGTGGGCGGTGTTCCTATTTAGATGGAGGTGGGCGGTGTTCCTATTTAGATGGGGGTGGGCGGTGTTCCTATTTAGATGGAGGTGGGCGGTGTTCCTATTTAGATGGAGGTGGGCGGTGTTCCTATTTAGATGGAGGTGGGCGGTGTTCCTATTTAGATGGAGGTGGGCGGTGTTCCTATTTAGATGGAGGTGGGCGGTGTTCCTATTTAGATGGAGGTGGGCGGTGTTCCTATTTAGATGGATGTGGGCGGTGTTCCTATTTAGATGGAGGTGGGCGGTGTTCCTATTTAGATGGCGGTGGGCGGTGTTCCTATTTAGATGGAGGTGGGCGGTGTTCCTATTTAGATGGAGGTGGGCGGTGTTCCTATTTAGATGGAGGTGGGCGGTGTTCCTATTTAGATGGATGTGGGCGGTGTTCCTATTTAGATGGAGGTGGGCGGTGTTCCTATTTAGATGGAGGTGGGCGGTGTTCCTATTTAGATGGAGGTGGGCGGTGTTCCTATTTAGATGGATGTGGGCGGTGTTCCTATTTAGATGGAGGTGGGCGGTGTTCCTATTTAGATGGAGGTGGGCGGTGTTCCTATTTAGATGGAGGTGGGCGGTGTTCCTATTTAGATGGAGGTGGGCGGTGTTCCTATTTAGATGGATGTGGGCGGTGTTCCTATTTAGATGGAGGTGGGCGGTGTTCCTATTTAGATGGAGGTGGGCGGTGTTCCTATTTAGATGGATGTGGGCGGTGTTCCTATTTAGATGGGGGTGGGCGGTGTTCCTATTTAGATGGAGGTGGGCGGTGTTCCTATTTAGATGGGGGTGGGCGGTGTTCCTATTTAGATGGGGGTGGGCGGTGTTCACACCTTCTTGTCGTTCTCCGATGTGGGACTCAGGATGGTCAGCTCTGGCCGGCTGGGTTTGGGTTTCGGGGACTCACTGGAGTTGAAAAAGGACTGGAGAAATGGTTCCAGATGCTGCCCTTTCTGAAGTGACAGAAAAAACGCAGAGCTGATTTGTTCTGTGAGACGATGAAAACACCTCTTACATTCATCTGTGTATTTAGATACAAAGAACAGACTGTGATTACAAAAGACAAAAGAATCTCAGGTTTATTGTATTCACCACCCAACGTTCCAAATGCATGACTTACTTCTTTTATTAGTTTGCTGGGCACCGATTTTATTATTTTTCCTGTGACAATACAAAACATATTATTTTAACATACGACATGACTTGGTCTTGGGTCAGTGAACATCCCAGTTGGGTATTTGGGTGAGTGTTTGCATACCTAGATTTACATCAGGCAGCATCTTGTCGACAAACTGAGAGTCCCGACTGTGAGGAGAGAGAAAGTCTGCCAGCAGTTGACTGTTGCTCAACTCCGGATGCTGGAGTAAGTTCTGGAAGACAGCCAGACAGATGGCAACAGTCTTTACTTTATTCACCTACTTCTCAAGGGCTGACAGAGTAACACTGGCATTTGGAAAAATTTAAATTGTTCCTGGACACTCAAGAACTTGAGGCTGAAGCTTGGGCAGAATTCACCCCGGTGATCCAATTTTTGGGATTTGGTGTTAAGATTCCGGCATTAGCATTATGGCACTCTTTCAATGAGGAGAAACCTCTTCTCCCGTAAAGTGCCACGGGGAGCGTAAGACTAAGTTTACCCCGTAGCGACCACCCACCTGGAGGTACGACTGGAAATCCTCGCGCTTGGAAGTCAGGTACTCGTAATTCTTCGGACCGATGATTCGTTTAGAAGGCAGCTGGGCGTCAGGGAACGAGCCTGTTCGGACAGAGGAGAAAACTACTAGCATATCCTCAAATAAGAAGGCCGTGTCCACCAGCTGGTCAGAACTGTCAGACACCGGCAGTGTCTGGCAATTCAACATGATCACATGGTGTAGCAAACTGAACGCCAGACATCATGCTTGAATCTCCAAGGTGGTCAGAGACAACAGCGTTCCTCCCATCCACTAATCCCAGAGACAGGGTGTTTTAGGGTTCCCTGGGTTTACCCAAAACACTTACGGAAGAATGAGGTCACAAGTGCCATTAGCAATGATGAACACTTTATCTCAACTGATCTTGGTTTCTTTATTATATTATATTGAGCGCACACTTACCATGGAACTCAGTTAGTTTTGATTCAAGGACATAAAACTCCATATATCTTCTGTACACAGACCAGTGCTCCGTTTCATGACCCACTGTGAAATATAAAGAGTTAAAAATAAATACCAATATTACAACACAGTCTAAACATCTCCGCGAAATGGGTCTGATTGGCTATTAACGGGCGCAGATTAAGTTATAAACATTTTGACTCAAATAAATAATCTCAATTCAGCAATGACTGCTAGGACACAGAAACATGTCTTTGATAAGAGAAGCAGAGTCATCAGTCATCAGTTGTTTGTAACAGATCTGCCTTGAACTGCCTTGGTAAAATGCTGTAGATTTTCGACAGAAGGTTACACCAGGTGACCCCAATACCAGGGGTTCCACATCAGGTTACACCAGGTGACCCCAATACCAGGGGTTCCACATCAGGTTACACCAGGTGACCCCAATACCAGGGGTTCCACATCAGGTTACACCAGGTGACCCCACAATACCAGTGGTTCCACATCAGGTTACACCAGGTGACCCCACAATACCAGTGGTTCCACATCAGGTTACACCAGGTGACCCCAATACCAGGGGTTCCACATCAGGTTACACCAGGTGACCCCAATACCAGGGGTTCCACATCAGGTTACACCAGGTGACCCCACAATACCAGTGGTTCCACATCAGGTTACACCAGGTGACCCCAATACCAGGGGTTCCACATCAGGTTACACCAGGTGACCCCACAATACCAGTGGTTCCACATCAGGTTACACCAGGTGACCCCACAATACCAGTGGTTCCACATCAGGTTACACCAGGTGACCCCAATACCAGGGGTTCCACATCAGGTTACACCAGGTGACCCCACAATACCAGTGGTTCCACATCAGGTTACACCAGGTGACCCCACAATACCAGTGGTTCCACATCAGGTTACACCAGGTGACCCCAATACCAGGGGTTCCACATCAGGTTACACCAGGTGACCCCAATACCAGGGGTTCCACATCAGGTTACACCAGGTGACCCCACAATACCAGTGGTTCCACATCAGGTTACACCAGGTGACCCCAATACCAGGGGTTCCACATCAGGTTACACCAGGTGACCCCACAATACCAGTGGTTCCACATCAGGTTACACCAGGTGACCCCACAATACCAGTGGTTCCACATCAGGTTACACCAGGTGACCCCAATACCAGGGGTTCCACATCAGGTTACACCAGGTGACCCCAGATCAGTGAGGTGGCGCACCTGCCTTCCTGTCGTTGCGTTCCACATCGATACAGAACACGGGGATCCTCTCTCGCTTCACGTCGTCGTCGTAGAAGTCGATGTAGGGGATGGTGATGCTCCAGGCGGACAGGTTTCGGGGGGTGGTCGGGGTACTGATGACCTCTGTGGGCAAGTCATCCTCCATGACCATCATCGCCTCCTCCACCTAACAGAACCCAGGCACCGGGGCGAGGTTAAAGGTCTGGTAGGTTAAGGCAAAACTGCCAATAACATTATGGCATTTCAAAGCCTACAGAGTAGCAGTGTTCATCTAGCATCAGGTTCCACAAATTATCCACTAATAATGCTAAATGTATCCACTAATAATGCTAAATGTATCCACTAATAATGCTAAATGTATCCACTAATAATGCTAAATGTATCCACTAATAATGCAAAATGTATCTTCTAATAATGCTAAATGTATCCACTAATAATGCTAAATGTATCCACTAATAATGCTAAATGTATCCACTAATAAATCTAAATGTATCCACTAATAATGCTAAATGTATCCACTAATAATGCTAGATGTATCCACTAATAATGCTAAATGTATCCACTAATAATGCTAAATGTATCCACTAATAATGCTAAATTTATCCACTAATAATGCTAAATGTATCCACTAATAATGCTAAATGTATCCACTAATAATGCTAAATGTATCCACTAATAATAATAGATGTATCCACTAATAATGCTAAATGTATCCACTAATAATGCTAGATGTATCCACTAATAATGCTAAATGTATCCACTACTAATGCTAAATGTATCCACTAATAATGTTAAATGTATCCACTAATAATGCTAAATGTATCCACTAATAATGCTAAATGTATCCACTAATAATGCTAAATGTATCCACTAATAATGTTAAATGTATCCACTAATAATGCTAAATGTATCCACTAATAATGCTAAATGTATCCACTAATAATGCTAAATGTATCCACTAATAATGCTAAATGTATCCACTACTAATGCTAAATGTATCCACTAATAATGCTAAATGTATCCACTAATAATGCTAAATGTATCCACTAATAATGCTAGATGTATCCACTAATAATGCTAAATGTATCCACTAATAATGCTAGATGTATCCACTAAAAATGCTAAATGTATCCACTAATAATGCTAAATGTATCCACTAATAACCACTTTAGAGGAAGAAACTTGAACCCTCGTGGGTCATCTAAAAGAGGTGCTCTCTAGGGTAAATAATAAATACCAGAGACCTACTGACATTTAAGGCAGACAGTACTGAGGAAATGAAAATGAAAAAAAGATTATAGATGATATATCAATAAATTATGAAGCAGGAGCCTGGTCTCAACCTGCACATGAACACAATATGACTTCAACATTATCTGTCAGCAAGCTTGACAAGGACAAACAATAAGAGATTGGACACTGCAATCCGAATGACAATACACGGGGAATTTCAAGGGCTCCACACCGCCAACCGGTGGCCACACTCGGTACTGACCATGTCGTCCTCCCCCTCCGCCAGGCCGACAGGGGGCAGCATCGCTCCCTCCATGGTGGTGCTTTTGAACACACCCTTGATCTTACTGCCGATGCGGCTAATGCCGAACGACTCGCCCCGTCTCGAGGTGTTCCTGCGGGTCAAAAGAGAGACCCACGGTTATTTTTGGTTGGTGCAGAACCGGAAAGTGGGGCGCCGAGGTGGGGTGGTAGAAGCCGGGGCAGACACACTTTGTAGTCGTCACACATGGATCTCGCACCAGAGAATTGGGCATCACAGATAACAGTGAAATGGAGGAGAGATCATTGATGAGGTTACAAGAGCAGTCTGTCTGAGCCAACACACTCAAATTACACTTGTCTGGAAAGCAAAGGAGGCAGCAGCTCTAACATCTCATGTCCAACAAATGATTCATGTCCTTTTTTTTGGCCAATTGAGAAATAAATTAACAGAATTCACGTAGATAATATCAGTTGATTTTTAAGTCAACCTGTTAAAAGTGCTAAATGACTAATCACCTTCTTCAAATCTAAACAGGTCCAGTAGTGTCTGAGATGTAATGTGGTTTAATTAAACAGGTCCATACCCATCATGAGTTAATGTTAAACGAGGTTAAAGGGGAAAGATCTTGCAGAGTTTTCTTTTCTTGCAACCCCAACTGGCCAGCAAGTGTAATTCCATAACTGGCATCTTTATACGCCTTTATGCGTCATTCATCCACTTTTCATCGTTCTAGCGCTGTCAGAGATATCGCCCGACAGCAATTTTACCACGGGGGTTTATAGGATGTTTCAGGACTTACAATACCCAAAGAAAGAAAACATTACTACAACATCATGGAGACTTTGTGAATAACGGATGAGATTGAACACTCTTGTTAAAAACAAGATCCAAAGACCCGAATCCGTCACATTCCAGGAGGCCATGCAGGTGAGGGGAACTTGTCCTGAGCATCTCAAGTGAAGGGGCCATGCAACGCAGAGGTGGGAGGAGCCTGACACACAGTGGTAGGGTTGGGTGGGTTGAATGGGAGGTGGGAGGAGCCTTAAACATAGTGATAAGGGTTGGGTGGGTTAACTGGGAGGTGGGAGGAGCCTGAAACACAGAGATAGGGTTGGGTGGGTTGAATGGGAGGTGGGAGGAGCCTGAAATACAAAGATAGGGTTGGGTGGGTTGAATGGGAGGTGGGAGGAGCCTGAAACACAGAGATAGGGTTGGGTGGGTTGAATGGGAGGTGGGAGGAGCCTGAAATACAAAGATAGGGTTGGGTGGGTTGAATGGGAGGTGGGAGGAGCCTGAAACACAGAGATAGGGTTGGGTGGGTTGAATGGGAGGTGGGAGGAGCCTGAAATACAAAGATAGGGTTGGGTGGGTTGACTGGGAAGTGGGAGGAGCCTGAAACACAGTGGTAGAGTTGGGTGGGTTGAATGGGAGGTGGGAGGAGCCTGAAACACAGTGGTAGAGTTGGGTGGGTTGAATGGGAGGTGGGAGGAGCCTTAAACATAGTGATAAGGGTTGGGTGGGTTAACTGGGAGGTGGGAGGAGCCTTAAACATAGTGATAGGGGTTGGGTGGGTTGACTGGGAAGTGGGAGGAGCCTGAAACACAGTGGTAGAGTTGGGTGGGTTGAATGGGAGGTGGGAGGAGCCTTAAACATAGTGATAGGGGTTGGGTGGGTTGACTGGGAAGTGGGAGGAGCCTGAAACACAGTGGTAGAGTTGGGTGGGTTGACAGAAACATGTAATGGGCGCCCACTTACTTCAGCGACCCGGGGCGCGAGGTTAGACAGCCATAAGAGCCGGATGGAAGGGCACCAAAAGATGGCACATGAAGGTGGTGGTTGACAGATGTGGGTGAGGAGGAACATCCAGGAGAACCGGACGGGGACTCAGGGTTCTGGGCGTAGTCCCACTCACAGGAGCTACAGAGGCAGGCCGCCGCACCCTCAACATTCACCCAGAGTGCACGGACGGATGGATGGACACAGACACGTGGTCACGAGTGCTCGGTGGTGGAGAAAGACAGACAAGGGGGGGCAGGGGGTTAGCGCCGGGGTCGGAGTTCACGCATTGGGGGGTGCCACGCTATACTTCAATCTGCTCCTCCTCCTCCTCCATCCAGACAGCCATGCTGTCTCCACCACTGCCCCAATAAACAAATACATTTTCTTTCAGGTAGTTTTTTTGTTGTGCAGAAGAGGACTTCTCTGAGCGAAACAATTAGTGTGAATGTTTACGGCGATGCTGAGTTTAATTCTACGAGGGTTTGTTAAAATTGTAACAAAGGCAGCATGGTTTTCCCCAGACGGCATTCAGGCAAGCACACCTGCATATCCTGCATGCAGTGGCGAATAGGCAATAGATAACACTGGACTGAACGCCGTGCTGAGGGGAGATACACTCACCTGATGTCATCCAAGCTCAGGCTATTTCTGGAATAATAGCACAAGGAGTTAAGGATGACAGACCACACAAACACAACACACGCCATCTGATCACCACACAAACACAACACACGCCATCTGATCACCACACAAACACAACACACGCCATCTGATCACCACACAAACACAACACACGCCATCTGATCACCACACAAACACAACACACGCTATCGGATCACCACACAAACACAACACACGCCATCAGATCACCACACAAACACAACACACAGGTGAATGAGTTTATAGGGCACAGAGGAGCTGCTGGATAAAACATTTCGGCATACAAAAAACAAACAAAATATAACTGATAACCTGATGGGAGATTTGGTGATTTTGGTGAACACTGGGAAAAAAATGTCCAAAAATCTCCCTTGTGCCTTCCGGTGAGGTCTACCAGTCTACCGATTCCACAGACGTACAGTAACCATACGCCTTCAGCCAAACACACGGCACAAACACACACACGGATCACCCAGACCTACATAGGACCAGCACCCACCTGCTCAGTTTCGAGTTCCTGGTGGGGGATTCAGCTCCCCTCAAGAGTTGCCGGAAATACTGGGAAAGGGGGAACAGGGGCGGAACCAGTGACTTCATGGACCTCGTCCGGTACCAGTACGATACAGTACAAACAACGGTTGACCTGCTGTGGACTGGTCTGTGGTCCGTCAAGTACTGACAACATGCGGTAAATGTCCTGACCTCGTCGCTGTGGCAGAACATGGGTGTGAAGACGTTCTCCAGCAGAGACAGAACATGCTCGTACGCCTCGAACAAGCAGCGCATGGTCTGCAGCTTCACCACGCCGCCGTACGGGCCCTCGGCGACTAGAAAGGGAAACGTAAACCGCACAATTTCACCAAGTGAGGCAGCCATTTGCGATAACAAACCAGGCCATTAGTAAAAATCTCCATTTCTCAAGAGGGTATATGGATGTCCTGTTGATGAATGTAAATCTGAACGTCACGCAGAGTGAAAAGCTTTGACCGCGTTGTGACAACAGGGAAGGGAAGTTACAAACTGGATCCCTACAACTCACTGTTGCGAATCTCCTGGACAATAAAGAGGGCGAAGCGGATCTTGTCGATGCTCTCTTCCAGGCAATATGTCTTGTAGATCTGTTTCACCTCCTCGTGGAGCATCAGCTTCTCAGAGTCGGACAGCTCGGGACGCAGGATCTTGTCGTTGAATTCCTCTGGCGGGGACAAAGAGAACTCAGGGTGTGAGTACATCAAGCCACAAATGGCCCGAAACAGGATTTCCTGGACTTCAAAGACCTGTATTTTCATGTGTAATGTTTGCGTAACAGGCCACTGATGGACTCATGCAAATCTTACCCTTTGCACTTAATAATCGTTAATTAATCATTAATAATGCCGATAAATTTTTATACCCGTCAACTTTCTCCCCGTTTTGAATGATAATTGAAAATACGTTTTGGCCATCAGTCCACAAACACAGAATACACAATAGTGAAAATACAGAGTGGAATAGAAGACAGGCTGGCCTACAGTTAGTGGCATTGAGTTGCAATAATGAAGGAACCCAAAATCTGGTACTGGTCCAGAAACTCTCACTTTTCAAGAACACACACACTTTGACTTTGGTTCTGTGTGGCACAAATACTACCGTATGGCAGATTGCAATGGTGGCGTTTTGGTGCCGTTAACAAAACAAATTGCGGAAAACAAAATGAACGTGCCCGCGACTGTATGTTACACAGAATCAGAGTGTCCGTCAAATGCATAACGACAGCTTTGTTGTCGTTGGGCGTGGCCAAGAGTGTGGTTGGTGGGTGTGGTCGTGATGGTTGTGGTTGGGTGTGGCCTAGTGGTCAGCCTGTAATTTAGCGCTGAGCTTTCTTACCCACGGTGAGGCAGAACTGGAGCACATGGACAGCCCCCTCCTGCTTCAGGAAGTTCATGAAGCGAAACAGGAGATCCTGGTGCTCTCGGACTTCCTTCAGCTCCAGCTTCAGAACCTAAGAGAGAGAGAGAGGTTGTCAGGCGAACCTAGATGGACGGGAAGAACTCGGTGAGAGGAGCTCTGCCCGGTTACTTACAGAGGGCTTCTTGTTGCGGATTTCAGAATACTTCTGCAAGAAGGGGACCAACGTTGAGCTGGGCTCCATGGTGATCTCTGGGGGAGAGTTGTCGATGAATATGAGAAGCAAATGGTTCACCGTGTCCTAAAATCGGGGAAAAGCACAAATTTACGACATATTCTGGTGGTTCCTGGAAAAATAGCAACTTGCATCAAACCCCAGAACAATCTAACCGTCTAAATCAAGACAGAGATTTGCTCCCACATGTCAATGAAACATTCTACATGCTATTTAACCCAGAGCACTCACTGGATCAGCCAGATAGTCCAGAGCCGGGAGGAACACAGAGCCTGCCAACACCTCTCTGATGAGGAGAGTAAGAGATCTGGCGATATCCCAGATCCAGTCATGGAAAAGAGACAATGCAAAGCAATATTATGTACACTGATGAGCCGAATAAGAAGATAAAACATCTTCCCAAAGTGACAGCACCCTGGGCTAAATGCCAATCATGTCACCTGCAGTCAGAGGCTTTGGGGGGGAGGACGTAGGGGAAGAGAATCTCAGTCAGCTTCCTGAGGTAGAGGAGCTCGTCTCTGCGACTGCGTAGCGCCATGTGGAGGTTGGGTCCGTACTCATCCAAGGCGGCTTGCTGTAGATACTCAGCGTTCTTTACTATACGGGGTTAGAAACAGAGTTGGAAACAGAGTGAGAAACAAAGTTAGAAACAGAGTGAGAAACAGAGTTAGAAACAGAGTTAGAAACAGAGTTAGAAACAGAGTGAGAAACAGAGTTAGAAACAGAGTTAGAAACAGAGTGAGAAACAGAGTTAGAAACAGAGTTAGAAACAGATTTTAACTCCTCCTCTGAAACGTGTTACATGTTATGTGATAACGAGACTAACCTCTTTGCCTTGCTTTGGTGATTATTTCAATGTGCTTCATGGAGACTTTCAGCAGTTTGGCTGTGATAAGCCCCGGAATATCAACCTGGGAGAAAAAACTCTGCTTTAATAGAGACATTATATAAAATTTACTGAATTCAAAAGGTGACTTGGGGGAAAAACTGACTTGCTTCACCTTTTGAGCTCTGCGTACGAGAACAGCGGCAAAAAAACGTAACGTAACTCTCAGCTCATCCACAAACGCCTCGTCGTCCGTAATGTCCCTGAACAAGAGTAAACACCCAGATCATATCCCCGCAGATAATGTGTTCAATGTAACACAATGACTTATCACGGATATGCAGTAACGCACCTGTACCAGGGATACACAAAGTTCTCAAGAACCAGTTCCAGAACCTGGAAACCAAACAACCAACACACGGTGACATCAGCCAATCACAAGTGCTTCTCAGAGAATGAAAGAACGTCTCCGATTTTTCCATTTCTCTTACTTCTGAAAGAGAGGCATCCACTTTGGAAGGGACTTTTAAGTTCAGCCATGGTTGATAGTTCTCCAGCAGTAACGTTGATCTGTCAACAGATAATTATGTCATACGTATTTCAATTTACTCGGTCTTTACATGCTTTATTATACCATTTGGTCATTGGGACTGTAGTGGTCTTACCTATGCCTTTTACACTTGATATTCCCACATACTGCACAGCTGTGACCGAAGGGAAACAACTCATGCTGATTTTCCTGAAGATATAAAACCACACACAATTCATTTAAAGTACAGAAAGAAATATAGTCACAGGTATATATTTTCTGTGCATACGGTATGCCTACCTTGCTTTTTGGTTTAATAGACAGCAAGACATTGGGCAAAAGTGTCTCTGGGCCTAGAGAGCAATAGAAAGTGACAACTCCTGCCAGGAACGACCAGAAAACCATAATAATGTGTAGATATCTGTGAATGATAAAATGGCATAAGTCAATATAACAGAAGTAGCTGTTTATCAATATCAACACAATGAACGCAAAGATCATCATGGAGTAAGTATTCAGTTTTCTTATTAACTCTTATTAACTTAATAAGTTACCTACCATTTACACGTTCTGTAGGCCTGAGTTACTCGATGACAGTTGGCCAGTGTTACAATCTTTTCATTTTGAAAAAGGATATTTCAACTTAGCCATATATCATATTGCTTTATTATTATTCTGCAGAACTGAGATACAGATATTGGCTGTTTACAGAACAGGAGGCCGCTATTACGAACACGGCGGTGGCAAACGACAAGTTGACTTGGCCAACTAACTTGGACAGTGTATTACAACCAAATACGGATGAAAGCGGTTTACAGGAAGCCACATTTGAGCAAACTCTGAGAGGGTTAAAGAACACTATGAACATGTGCACGTACTATACCATCCAATTACTATCATATCAGCACAGTTTATGCTCATTACAGTACTGGAATCCTGTGTAGATGTCTATTTCACATATTGTCTTGTCGTTTTCAGAGAGTCTTGCAGCAGGCAGATATTTACATTGGGGTCGGCTTCAATGAAAGGTGACTGTGACAATACATCATTGGCCACCTCGCCATGGTGATGATCCCTGGACATCACCAGGTGCATCCTCCATCACCATGGCAACCGTGGTCCCACTACTACACCGCCCTCATCCACATCCTCTTGCACGCATGCCTCTTCTCCAGGCGAAGGAGGATGCGTGTGAAGTGGATGTCTGGGTTTTCTGCAGATGGATCTGTCCCTCCAGAACCCAGAGATTATCGCCTGTGGTGACAATGAGGTGCTGTGGGCCTGGCGGAAATACCAGGTCGGATACGACCGATTTCCTCTTACATTTTGTCATGTTTTTGTGTGTTTAGAGATTTCAAAGAATTAGTCACTTTCATTTTCCCACAAAATCCACTTTATCTTATGTATATGTTTGCGGTGTTGGGTAGCCTATGGGATGTGTCACATACAAAAATATTGGATTTTGTAAATAAAATGTTTGATTGCATTTGTGTCTGTACCGTATAAATAATAGCCTATACAACCGGCTACAGCCCAACACGCAAATGCAGAAGGCACTACTGATGGGATTTTCCCTTGTGTTTGTGTGCCATTTTGATGCAAATGGGACCGTTCTGTAGTGCTGTGTTTTGCCATTGGTAGAGTTCAGGGTAAATGACCCACAGATTGTGGAAACAATAGTGGAAACCAGTATTTTGAGAGCTTCTAGACACCCCGTGACACCTACCTGTTCAGCAACACAGTGGACAGGAGTAAGACGAGCAGCAGGAAGCAGAACACTGGATACTGGCGGCCCAGCTCCCGGACCAACTCCAGCTTGATCCCGTGCTTCATCCTCTGGAGCAACAGCCAAATGCATCCCATCGTCCGGACTGGACAATGTGCACCAGTAATTATAATAATCCCGTAGGTGATGGTGCACTTTCACTGGGGTGCAGTGGAGGGCGTTCATATGGTGGACGGACGCATCAAATAACAGCGACCCGTCCGAAACGTGATATGGCAAATTCCGAAGCCGCTGAGCTCTTTACACCGACGTGCATACGGTCATTCGTCGCCTATAATAATTAATATCAAAGCTGCAGGATCAATCGATGTGATGGTGGAACAGCTTAAACACCAATGCTGCCTTATTGAGACATATTCACACTGCCAGACGCGCCCCCATTGGTCGGTGCGCAACCCCACACAGCACTATATATAGGACACACTAAAATATTACAAGCAGAAATTAACTAAATACTTTTCAGATTTCGGTCATTTATATAGTCAAACATATAATAACCAATATTATAAAATTAACAGCGCTGTGGCTCGTCGTCAGGCTGATGTCATTTCCGGTTCTCTATAGGACGCCACATTCGTTACATACTCGAAATAGACACCGACTAAATAAGGGATAACCAGACATGCCTTCTGGTATAAGTGTGTAGTATTCCGGAGTTGAAATATATCCTTATGGTGCATTTCATAGCAGGCTGGGAGTCAACTTATGGGCATTAGAAAACACACTAGATATTACAACAGAAAGCTGTTCATCAGTACATGACATTTGTGCAACTGTAAACAACAATGGCATCCAATAGAGAGAGACAAGACATACAAATCAAAAACTTTATTACAAAAATAAGTTACACTCACCTCCATTTTACAGTATAAAACAATTTATTTGCAGGAATGCAAAAAACGTTGTTGGCCACCAACAATAGTTTAAAACTGCTAACATCTTTTCAAAAGGTGGTTGTAATGATTTTATTGAGAGGGAGCTAACTGTGTACAAAACTGGATGAATAGTTCAGTCTCATTCTCACTATACATGGAATTCAAATCATAGCTGCAGTATCCGCTTCACCACTGGCAAATGGCAATTCATAAAACCAAGAGACTTGACTTGGTAGCTGGTTCAGGGTTCACAGAGGGACCGTCGAGATTTTGCATGATTATGAACATTTCACTAAAACAGGAAGGGGAGTGAGGGGTGTCGGTACGGAACATAATTCTGTTCTACCCTAACAACAACAAAAAGAAAGAAAATATTCGTTTGAGTGGCAAAGGGACACTGCAGGGCTTTGTTCAAAGACAGTTCGTGCCTTTGTTGGTGTTCAAGCCTTTACAAAAGTAACATTTTCCAAACTATACAACCAGAAACTACAATAATCTGAAAAAGCAAGGTGGCTAGCTCAGTTCAAAATAGGATAAAAGCAAGGCTCGTTCTGGCTCATCATATGAGTTCATTTTTGCACGCCCAGTTTGACTGTTTGCAGTGTCAGAGCCGCAACAACACGACTATCGTACGTTTAAGTAAATCACTTCCGAGTGCCGCTGCTCTTGTGCATAATTTGTAGGAAACAAGCCCTGCTTTCATCAATATAGTTCCCCTATTTACTGTACAGGCCGGGTGTAGTTTAATCCTCAGCAGTGAGGTAGTTAACTAACCCTTTAAAGACCAGTTCTGAAAAGAACCACTTTCCTGGAATGCCTGACTTATCAATGCCAGGTGGTTACACCTAAAACCTGCAATTGTTCTCTTCAAACATCCAAATCAAACGATTAAGATCAACATGGATATTCAGACAATAAAAATTGCGATTAGCACAAAAATATACAATAGCATCAAGCTCCTTTGAGCCACTTCAAACTAAGAAACTTAAAAAGTGCAAATTCTTCAATAATTATTTAAAAATGGCATGGGGGAGGGTAAGGGAGCTGGGGCATACGGGTTTTGGGGGGTGTTGGGGGTTCTCTCTTTCTTCGAAATAATCCGGTGATTGTTTAAGTGGCAGTTTGGGGGAGATGCTTCTGTAAGTCTGGAATACTGGACCGTCCCACTGACTTCTCCATCCATGTCCATTGCAGCTTCTGGTGTAACCCAACACAGTAAGTCAGTCTTCATTGTAACAGGTCAGGAACGACCACGACCTCTCTTCCCTGCTGGCCAAGCAAGACAGATTTAGAATGGAGTTCAAACTAAACAAAATTATGAATACGTCCTAGTAGTACATTAGAATGCCGGTTTGATGGGATCCCGATTACAGGATTACATGCTCTGAAAACTCTAAACTATTAGAGACCATAACTGTTCCGACTATTCAAACCGATTCAATGAGTCTAACAGGTTGGAGAAAGTCAATGTCCTAAGTGTCCAATCAGATCTTAGCGGTGCTCTATCAGCGTAACCGTAGTTACTCCAGGATACACATGTAGTTCATCATTAGGACACAAAGCTAAATAAATGCATGTCGAGAAGTGACTGTATGCCTGAGGGACATTTAGCCCATCTGTCAAACAACACTGTACCATCATGTTCTCTAAGCATACAACAACACTGTACCATCATGTTCTCTAAGCATATAAAGGACAACGCTAGACATCAGTCAATTTATGGCGAAGAATGCGAACAAAAAGTAGGAAGATTGTAGGAAGAACGTGTTGAAATAAGGTCTGCTTTTAATCTAACGGCAAGCATCTCCGTTCGATCCTTCCCAGCACTGCTTGTCCCAATTTACCCGGTTCCCCATTAGTGCCATGCACACCTCTGCTAGACCCGGGACCACTTCCGCCTCGCTGGGAGTAGCCCCCAACTCTGCCTCTGGGTGTGGCGGCTCCGCGTCCCCGGGAGGTTGGGGTGGCCCCGCCCCCGCGAGCCCCGCCTCGGATAATGCCCCGCCCCCGCCCGGGGGCCTGAAAGTCCTCGTAGCCGTAGTAGGGATCCTCGTAGCCCCCCCGGTAGTTGTGGTAGTCGTAACCATAGTAATCGTAATAGTCTTCATAGCCGTAGTAGTCAGGGGGGTAGGAGTATCCGCCGCGCCCGCCGCCTCGGACACGCCCTCTTGTGGGCGGGGGCATGTGGGGCGGGCCGTAGTAATAGTAATCATCGTACCTGAGGGAGGATAAAGGCATTGTGTTACCCATCAAGGCATTTTGTGATTTCGAAGCTTAAGTCGCCGGTCGTAAATTTGTAACTGGCCACAGACTGTCTTGGCTTACATTTGCGTTTTAGCCGCTTGCCTCTGTGCTTTACGTTCTTTCCTCTTCTGGTCGGGCGGCTTGGCAAAGACGATCTCAATGTGTTCGCCCTCCAGGTCTTTCCCATTCAGGTCAGCCAAGGCCTGTCAAAACACAGAAGTCTAACAGTTACTCAGAAATTGACATTATTAGCAAATTGTTCAGAGACTTGTTGGGGGGGGGGGCAGTTTAGGGTCACAAAACGAAAAGGTCAAAGGTGTCAGGAACAGCGTACAGAAACCCTGATGTACCTTGACTGCGCCATCTCTCTCCTCAAAGTGAATGAAGGCGTAGTCTTTCAGTTTCTTCACCCGCTCCAACTTGCCAAACTGACTGAAGGACTTTTCAAGTATCTCCTCTGTTACAGTACTGGCGAGGTTCCTGACAAATAGCACCTTGACCTGGGCAGGAAAGTGGTAGCAGGTTATGGATCACACTACAAAGTGCTGACATATCTGCATCGCAGACTAGTGGTCATCAGCCAGTCACAGAAAAGCACAATCGTACAGAACAAAAGGAACAAAGACCAGCGCCCCTTTACCTTAGCCATGACCTCCGGGTCGGGGTCCTCTATCGGGTCGGCCCACTCCACGGTCACCACGTTCCCCCACACCTTCACCTTGCCACTCATGAGCCGGCGGCGAGCCTGGGCGGCTGTCTTGTGGTCCTCGTATTCCAGGAAGCAGAAGCCTCGGTTCTTCTTCTTGTCGTCCGGCTGATGGTACAGTATTACATCGTTAAGACCCTCTGTTGAGAGAGAAAGAAAGAGAGAGTGAGGGAAAGGACACATTCAGCTGATCAGTAACTAGAGCACTAGTACGCACAAGCCCTAGTACGCACAAGCCCTAGTACGCACAAGCCCTAGTACGCACAAGCCCTAGTACGCACAAGCAAGGCATTATGGATTAAACATAACAGAGTGCCGGACAGTGAAGTGTCATGTGCACCGCAAAAAAAATTAACTAAATGCTTCCTGCAATTCACAAATGTTTCAGTTTACTCATCTAGTGTTTTTACTTTGCATATTATGTTAACCCAGTCGCTCTCTAAGGACATATATCTAAAAGTATAAAGCCCAGTCTAAATCCAAGTGTCCATTCAGATCTTAGCGATAAACTATCATCGTAACCGTAGTTACTCCAGGATAGAATATACATTTCATCATTTGGACACAAAGCGTTCACACAGGGAATTAATAAATTGAGGAGTTAACAGCACGTTTAACACAGTAGAACATTGTACAGGGAAAAAAACGTTTCCCTCACAAATACAACACAACTAGAGTGGACCAGTAAGACTCATTCAGCAATCCCCCCCTGAAAAAAGCCTTCAGCCTACCTGTGACTTTAGAGAACTCCTCCACGATCTGGTCTTTTGTTTTACTTTTGGGGATGGAGCCGACAAACAGTCGGTTATTGGCCACAGAGATGCACACGCCGATGTGTTTACCCGGTCGGATCTCGTCGTTGTTGCACTGTGGTATAAGAAGGGAGGGTTGTAAGGGAAAGCTCACGACAGCATTTGGCCGAACACCAACCCCCCCGTCCACACCGTTTTGCCGAGAGGGAGGTTTACCACAGCTAGTACACACAGACCAGTTTAAAAGGTTTACCACAGCTAGTACACACACACACACCAGTTTAAGAGGTTTACCACAGCTAGTACACACACCAGTTTGAGAGGTTTACCACAGCTAGTACACACACCAGTTTGAGAGGTTTACCACAGCTAGTACACACACCAGTTTGAGAGGTTTACCACAGCTAGTACACACACCAGTTTGAGAGGTTTACCACAGCTAGTACACACACCAGTTTGAGAGGTTTACCA
Organism: Dallia pectoralis; assembly: GCA_029465975.1. Taxonomy (NCBI): domain Eukaryota; kingdom Metazoa; phylum Chordata; class Actinopteri; order Esociformes; family Umbridae; genus Dallia; species Dallia pectoralis. Next base: position 11,258,212 of record CM055757.1, read on the forward strand.
CAGCTAGTACACACACCAGTTTGAGAGGTTTACCACAGCTAGTACACACACCAGTTTGAGAGGTTTACCACAGCTAGTACACACACCAGTTTGAGAGGTTACCACATCTAGTACACACACCAGTTTGACCGCCTCCTGTGCCGCCTCTTTAGTGCAGAACGTGACGAATGCATAGCCCCGGTTCAGACCGCTGAGGGGGTCCATCATTAGACGCAGGTCCCAAATGGGCCCAGCTTTCTCAAACAGAGGAACCAGCTCGTCCTCGAATAGATCTCTGGGGATCTTGCCGACGAAAATCTGAGACAGAAAGAAATCAAGTCAACATGGTGCAAGCGGAAGATTGGGTCAAGAAAACAACACTATTAAAGAATTTGCATCCGGTCAGATCTTAGCGGTAAACCATCAGCGTAACCGAAGTCACTCCAGAAACAAATACATAACTTCATCACGTTGACGCAAAAACACAGTAAGGGGAACACATCATAGACTTGGATCAAAGCCTTCATAGACTTCTAGATCAAAGTATGATTATGAACTATTGCCAGAGGACTTACTTCGGTACCAATTGTGGGCTGGGCTCCCGAATGGGCCGACTCTGGCGGAGGGCCTCCATATTTCCGCTGACCCGTTGTCACGTCAAGCGTGTAGCCGGTTCTCTCCAATAGGGCCTATTCCAATTAAACAAGACCAGGTCAAACATCTGCCAGGGGACAGCGTAGACTGTAATGGATGTCAACAGCGGTGATTTGAAAAACACACTTTGATTTTTGCCTCATCGGGTCCTTTGTTGGAGTCTGAGACTTTGGTCCCCTGTTTCTCTCTTTGTCTGTAGGTCTTCATAACTCCACAAAGAAAGGCACTTTTGTTCTGTTGGGGCGAAGGAGAACAGGTTACACCTGAGAGTAGGGAAATACTATTAAGGACTTGACCGTATGTGGATCAATTATTTCAAGAGTGAATCAGGATAACTGGATTTAAAGACATGATAACATAGGCTTTACTCCTCAACCACACTGCCCCGCGCCGCCCACCACACAGCCCCACCCCTTCATACCTGAACATGTGAGAGGTCACTATCCTTAAACTGCAACAATACTTGCAGAGCCCCTTCTTCGTTGAATTCTTTCAGAGCCTCAATTGCTCTATCATCTAGGTCACTGTGTGATACCAAACCTGAAGAGGGACACCAGAAAATAAACACTTGTTACTACTCATAGCAGGAGCTGAACTATAGCGCCCGTACGAATGCATTTAAATTCACTTTTATTGGCAACATCTTTATTAGAGATTTCGCACATTGAAATAGCGTAAAAACGTGATCTGAGAAACCACCTTGCAGATCTTCGAATGTGTTCATGAAGATGCACTTTTTGAACTAATCCCAGCAGATGTGTGTGTGTGTGTGTGTGTGAGTAACCTGATATAGCAGACACACCACACAGCTTGCTTCTAATGAGCTGCCCCACATTCTGCTCCTGGTGATTCCATCAACTGTCCGGACCACTGACAGCTGCGACCATTGTTCTCATCTGGCCGCCCCGGTTACCCCGAGACAGTACAGAACCCACCAAACTACGCCCTGACGCTGCACTCAGCTGTACAGTAAAATTGTTATTATTTTTAAACTGCCTGTGACACCAGTTCAGCCCTAAATCACCTTCAAAATTGGTATTCTTCAAATGGACTCTGATAGAAAAGGAATGCATTTGCTGTTTCCCTAATTGAAAAAAATGACTGGACCAGATTTCAGTGAAACCCACATTTCCTTATATACCTCAAAAGTATTTTAAGCTGCAGCATAATAGTTACATACAAAACGATGTAATACATCATGTAATACACACACACAGTCAATAAAAACAAAAAGACATGTAGATGTACCTGGTCATCTAGATGGCTCAAACCTTTAAAATCTAAATGTGTGTGTGTGTGTGTCAAAAAATTCATTGTATGTTTTAACCTCTAAATAAGGAGCTACCTATGTAACCAGGGTTTCATAAGTATGGGAGCGCTGCAATTACAACAAAATATGTTCTCTTCAAGGACCAATAATGGGCCTTAACCCAAGGTTTGAGAAATGATTGACATTAATTTCACATTGAAACTTGGTAGTGTCCCAATTCATATTTTTCCCATTACACTGCAGTACCCATTTTGGTAGAAAACCACAAAAAGTTGCTTGAGGAACCCAATTCCCACATTCAACGGTTCTGTTATATATGACAGCACATGCAATAGCAATATTTGTGTACGAATAGTCTGGATATTCAATGTGCCTTACCTGCTATGTAAATTTCATCTAGTTTTTCAGCAACTTTCTGTGGTAAACCAGCTTCTAATAAAGTCTGGAAGTGTTCAGAATGGGTAACTGCAGCGGTGTCCATTGGTTCTTCTGGACCATTTCCATTAATATGTTCTGTGGCCATGTCTCCAGAAATCTGTGCAAATGCAATGAGCCAAATTAATCCTGGGTTAAGTGCAGGAGAGCTTTTGGGGGTGGGTGTCATGTGTAATAGAGACACATGAGAATCCATGCTGTCCCATACAGTTAAATCACGTCACATGTCACTTACAATAGTTTAATTTGCACGGTCTGTATCAAGGCATATAAACACGCAGCGCCATTTCTAATAACTACACAAAGAAAATAATAATCACGTCGTTTTACATCGATGGGGATATAGGTAGGCAGGCTACATCATGGCAAAACGTGGGTAGTGTACATGCAAGAACATTTCCCGCCTTGCCTTTGGTTCCTACCTCTAGGTTGAAAGAAAAACTTCACGCAAATCCAGTTGCAGTAGACGGCTAACATTGCTTTTCCTTTCGCTGCAGACTGCTAAATTCTAAGTTAGCCTCCTGACTTCAGCAACAGCCTACGTTAGCTAGACGGCTAATACACGTGTTCTTTGAGCTGAAAGAGGGACCAGTTTCCGGTAGCTAACGTTAGCACGCACGCCAGCCAGAACAAGCATGTGTGCCTACAGGAGAAAACGGCGTGACGGCAAATTAACGTAACACCCAGCAACATGGTAACAACAGCATTAGCATTGCATGTGGGGGGAAAATAGGCCGTTACTAGAAGTCCAGTCAAACTGACTTTCTTTGTGTGCACATGTCTCTCAGTCCAGACCTGTATGCACGTATCTAACGCCTGGTTAAACCCACTAACTTAACGCCATGGTTATACCCACCAAGTCAACGTTGAGTTGCTCAACCAACTTAGTTAGCTACTGCAGCTATTATTAAGGGGGCAGCCACGTTCATCTGGAAGCTAACGTCACATCTCCATTGGAGCCAGTGTGTTTTGCCAAATAACTAGACATGTGTTTGACATCGGAAATACCTGGCATACGGTTGTGCATTTTAAAGTTGGCAAATGTAAGCGGGCAGTTTGTCCGTTTTGCCCAAACTGTTGACATAAGCGGACACATTTATTAGTGGCCTAATAAAATTAAAACCAAACCAGCGTCCCCTACTACCAGCTGGTTAGTTTGTGGCGTTACCTCCAGCTAACTAATACCATATAGTCGTCCTCCCCGGTCAAGTCACAATAATAACACGCCTGGCTCGCTAACGTCGGCTAACGATGCACACAACAGGCTAACAACGTTAGCGAATTGATGTCCAAATATATACAGTCAGCCAACACGGGGTTACTAGTTGGTTAATCTAAAACTAGCCCGCGATTTACTAGTAAACTAGTGTTCCTGGCATACGGCAGCAGCACGCTTTTTAGGCGCTGAGATAAGCTAGTTAGTTAGCCGTCTGGGTTAGCTGCACTAGCTAGTGACAATGAAACCATGTGTCACATTACTCATCTGTCAGAATTAGCGATCACATTTCAATACCGAGCCACATCGTCAAAACCATATGGCAGTTTGCAGATCTAGTTTTCCGGCTGATTTCATTTGGCTCGAAATCTCCTTGGGGTTGAACCGAGGCCCTGTGGTGCGCTAGTTAGCTTCGTGTCTGGTCAACGTGCCGCCACACAGGGAGAGTCCATTAAAGCCGGTCTCGAGAGCCCGTCCCAACCGCCAGTTCCCACATTGTTTCAAACAGCACCACACGCGCTCGCGGACTTTACACAATTGAACACACACGTGATCGGTTAGTAGTATTCGCCCTACCTGCCGATGGATCACCAACTTGTATGGTGTGGATTATTGTCGGAAGGAAAAATTGACAATCGAATGAGGAAAAGTGTAAAACTCCCGGCACTGGTCCGGCTCCACTCATTCACTCACTTGAGGATGTAAAATGGCTGCCACGTTCACGCTGCGAGTGTTGTCTCATCCGAGGGGTTTCTCAGACACCACATTTACAGTGGGGTGGACATGGCAGTCAGATGCATTGGCATTTGCAGTCTGACATGGCAGTCAGATGCATTACAGCACATTTACAGTGGGGTGGACATGGCGAGTCAGATGCATTGCATTTAGCACATTTACAGTCGGGTGGACATGGCGAGTCAGATGCATTACATTTAGCACATTTACAGTGGGGTGGACATGGCGACATGGCGAGTCAGATGCATTGCATTTAGCACATTTACAGTCGGGTGGACATGGCGAGTCAGATGCATTACATTTAGCACATTTACAGTGGGGTGGACATGGCGAGTCAGATGCATTGCATTTAGCACATTTACAGTGGGGTGGACATGGCGAGTTGCCATGCTTGTGTGTGTTAAGCTTTTTCCCTCCACAGGGGAACATTAATTCACATTTTCCCCACTACTTTATGGTGTTGTTCTCATATAGATGACGTCAACTAAGAACTTAATCAAAACAAATCTGTTATTCACTCTACTACAAAGCCTTGTATAGTGATTCTTCGACAAATTCGATTATATTTGCTTGCATATTCAAATAGTTGCAATGGTCATTCCAACTCAAATAAAGCTGGAAAAACAAAGTTTTTTTCTCTAGCGAGCAAACTATGGTATTTACTCCTGACTAAATATTTAGTATGCAAATGCCTTAATCACATGACAAAAGATGCCATATTGCCATGATCACATGAGACATTCTCAATCACAACACAATAATTTAACATTACCGACCAAAGCAGAGTTGGCTTGAATGCCCCAACAGTTTAATATTTTAGCAACCATTTAAGCGTGCCCTTTCTCATTCATAAGTAGGGCCTGCAGTAGAGGGTATGACCAATGTCATTGTGCGAGGCCCTTGTCATTTATGAGCTCGGGCTGAAGTACGGTGGAACCTATCTCATTCATTCCATTGGGAGATCCAAGCTGAGAACGCTCCTTGAATAAAACGAAGCCGTCATTGTAAAATATGCTATTTGAACTTCATAAATATGCACATGAACTCCCTGTAGGTCCCTACATCTCGGTGGTAGATTTATGGAAGGATTTAGCTGACCTTGATTGTAACCTGACGCTACAGCCGAGGTCTTCACTCAGTCCACCATTCTCCTAAAGTAATCTGCTTTCCGCCATCCTTTTCATGGGAATTCAGGTCTAGGGGCATATGCAACCAAGCATGTGTTATAGTTTTCCTGTATTTATAGGAACATTTATACTCCACTAAAAATCATTAGCAATTTAAAGATTTGCTTAATTTGTCTCTTCCTAAAACAGCAGGCTATTCTATGCTATTATACAGCCTATTGTCCGTGTTGTTTTACAGCTCAGATTGTGCATTTGTAATTCAAACTGAATATTTGTCAGAAGGGCTCTTACTATTATATGTGTTTCAGCATCTATGTATCCTTTTCATTTCTCTCAAAACCATAAATAAATGAAAGTAAAAGAGCTCCCTGTGAAATGTTTTCTCTGTTGTGTTGAATAAATGCGTGGGTAAAGGTAAAAACATTCGGTAAGTGCCTGGCTGAAATGGATCAAATGTCTTCATCACTCCAGTTGGCATTCATATTTTTTTTTCCAATCAATGAAATTAAACTGAGCAAGGACAATGAATTACATTCCAAAGATGCCATTCTGCCAAAACTTTGCCCTAAAGCTGCCTGACACATCATAACCACAAAATGTGTTTACTCATGTAAATACATTTTCATTTTAGGGAAGCTGTTATTCCTTCTGTGTACTACACATTACCATAGCATTTTTTGGGGGTTCCCGTCCCCTTGACTAGGAGTCCATGTTGGATCCAGACTTTCACCCTCAGTGATGCCCAGTTTCGACTGGGAGTCCATGTTTGAACAATACTTTCACCGTCAGGATGCCCAGTTTCGACTGGGAGTCCATGTTGGATCCAGACTTTCACTCTGACTGATGCCCAGATTAGTGCCGCCTGATAGCAGGTGAACCTGAATGTTTTTGTGAACTTTAAATAAAGGCATCATGGGACTTTAATGTCGATGTGACGACCAACCGCCATTCATTATTTGCACCTCACTTTACGGTAGAAATACAACTCAAACTGGATTTCTTCAGAGCAACAGGTCATTTCTGGCAAGGGAAACATATTTTCCTACTTATCTGAATCAACTCTTCGTGTGTTGGCATAATGTCGAGCCTTATGACTCTATGCGGTTTCTCTTCAGAGGAATGACTCGAAGTATTAGTATTCCATGTGTGATGTTGCCAAACCCAATTTATCATTCCAGCATTACTTTCATGCTTTTGATGTGTTGTCTGTTTTTTCTCTGCGCTTTATATATTTATATGTAGTGGTTAGAATATTTTTAAAGAGTGCCTTTTGGGTGGTGTAATGTCTTAAAAAATGACTACATCATCCCATCCTTAAACTTAAACATTTCCCTAACACTAACCTCAAAACATAATTTCATCCTTACTTTAAAGTACTTTTCTGATTGATCTGGTTTATTTCAGTAATTCCAACTGATAGACAGAATCCAGGTCATATTCTCAAAACAGGCCCCAGACACCAACACATGCCACAGACATGGCAAATAAGGTAACTGGTTTGCCCTACTACCAAAAAGAAGGACCACATGCTCTGGCTCGTGAGAACCTGAGTGCAATTCCAGTGTCAAGCACTTGTTCCTAATTAATGCCCATCCCAAACCTAAGCCATTACTATAACCAGTCTGAGATCATGCCTAAACTTAACCGTCAGGTTATTTCTGTTTTAAGCCAAACCAAAACTGTAAAGGGACAGTTTGTGAGTTGGGCGGAGACCGTTCACCAACAGATACAAACATGTAGTTAAAAACACGGTGCCCTCCATAATTATTGTCCCAATTGGAAAAGATTAACCAAAGTGTCTTTCCATTGATGTATATACACTGTATCTATATATATATATGGGATGACTATAAATAGTAAATATAGTCATTGATGAGGTAATTATTATTTATTTAAATAATAATCTTTAAATCTTGCTCTGGTCAAAGAGTCCTAGATTTGCAGCCATACAGCCGTGTAGATGTATGGCATTCTATAGTTGTCAACTTGTTTGGATAATCTGAAGAGATTTCACCCCATACGTCTTTAAGCACCTCCCATAAATTAGATAGGCTTGAGGGGAACTCAACAGTCAATCTGTTCCCATAACAGCTCAATAAGGTTGAGGCTGTTCTGGCCGCTCAATTCCAGACAGAATACCTGCTCGCTGCTTCTTCCCTAAATAGTTCTTGCGTAGTTTGGGGCTGTGCTTTGGGTTATTTGTCCTGATGTAGGAGAAAATTGGGTTTTTATTGGCCAGTCGGAGATATTACTTTCTCCTTGCAACTCTGCCTAGAAGGCCAGCATCCCAGAGTGACCTCTTCACTCTTGACATTGATACTATGAAATGAAGCAGCCAGTTGTGAATCTGTGAGGCATCTGTTTCACGAACTCGGACACTCTAATGCATTTGTCTCCTTGTTCAGTTGTGCACCAGGACCTCTCACTTCGGTTTCTGTTCTGGTTTGCACGTGACAGTTTGCTCTGTAAAGGGAGTTGTACACAGCGCTGCACAAGATCTTACGGTTTCTTCGCAATTCCTCGCATCGAGTAGTGTTCATTTCTCAAAATAATAAAAGGCCGTGAATTTTGGTTTCTGGCTATTTTGAGCCTGTAATCAAACCCACAAAACAAGATCATTGCAGCATGGCCAGTAGTGTATTTGTGAAAGTTATTCACCAGTGACGTACCTTTATTTATGAGAAAAGATCGTATTGTCGATATGTCTCTGTGAATACCGCAATTCCAGTTTGACTGAATAACCTCAGTCTCCCCGGTCTTGACTCAACGTTGCACACAGAAGAGAAAATACATTACTAATAACATGTTGACCTGCCATTTTATCTGACCACATTCACCTTCACATACACTTGATGCAATGCGTGGATGACTGGAATTTTTGCTGCCTAGCTAATGCCTAATTAAATACACAATAATTAAATAAATAGACAATTAACTGAAGAGGTTCTGTACACTTTGCGTGGCCTTTGGACATGCACACATTCATAAATGATCCTCAGAGAACCCACATTGAAAAAATAGTCCCTCAATCCTCTTCACCACTCGATTAAACTGCAGACATTGGTGTTTAGGAAACATATACTTTCCAGGGATGTCATCGTGTAGGCTTATAGATGTCTTCAAGCTAATAGAGAAAGTTGGTTTCCAAAATGACCCTGAATGTTGTCAAGCACAGGGTTGAAATTACAAAATGTTTTTTTTTATTATTATAGCTACCTCACTCAGCAACATGAGTTGGCATTGCTTGGGTTGGGATGTTCTGGCCTACATTAACTTCAACAGCCAATGGGTGTCCGTGGTTGCCCCCCTCCATTATCGGATGGGAGTCTACGAGAAGCATTTGCATCACCCATATAATATAAACACTAGATAATGAGGACCTGCATACTGAGTCGGGGAAGTTGACTTTGCAAAATATCCCCTTCAGTGCTCCAGAAAAACAGACAGACAGACTGGCAGTGCCCATCTGATACACTGCTGTCTTATCGGTGCGTGTGTGCCAGTTGAACGGCGCTCTGGTCTGGTGCATTCCTGTAAAGTGATGGAGACCCGGCAGACTTCTGCCGCAAATAGGACGAATATTGGGAGGTGCAAAGGCACGGATAATCGATTCTGCCAACTTCTGACACGTTGGAAAGTTGCTTTACCGACTCACGTGGTGTGCTAGGAGACTTTCAATGAAATTGAAGAAATGTGGTGTGAGCATGGACATGTGAAGATGGAACAACTCGAAAGGTATGAACTCGTTTTTTTCTTATCATTTTAATATATTTCGTAAAAAAACGTATTGGATACATTTTTGATGGGGTTGTTTTGTTGGAATGCAATAATACAATTGATTAACATAGTGTTATTGCTATAGGCTACTGTATGTTTCCAACGAGATGCTCATTCTATTCTAACGATTAATGTATTTTTCAATATCTAATCTCATCAACTTATTTTTATTGCTTGACAGAAATATATGCTGCCATTAGGCCTACTGTAAATCAACATGGATTTGAATGTCTGCTCAAATGTTTTTTATACGATTTATTTTTAATTTACACTTTATTTCAAAGGATACCCGAACTACAGCAGTAGGCTACATTTGCACCTGAGACAGAAGCTGACACCACTAGCCCAATATATTTAATATTGATAAATTAGAGCGAGACATTTTAATACAAAGTTAATTGGTACTGGAATGATGAAGGGGACATTTAACCCCTTTTGCAGGTTAATAAAAAGACCACAGAATAAGTTACAGTAATGATGACAGGTATGGTGGTATTTCCAGTCAACCAAACTCAACAGGCCACCCTGTGAGATGGTTATCTACTTCTACTACTCATTTGAAAGGGAAAACACTCCATGTCCCATTTCAACATATCAGGGCACACTTACTCAAGGTTTAATTCTAATTATATTATATTATTTCTAATGAGGGAGACTTTGCCAAATGCTTTTAGTTGCAAAGTGATAAGACAACAGGCACACTCAATAATGTAAAAATTACAAGCAAACATACAATACCTTTAAATGAATAGATATTAAACATAGCATTATAGTTGGTACACCGAGACCTATAGGTTTGAATGTGAAAGCAGCTTGTTTAGTAATTTTTCCAAGGAGTAACATGAGATAAAAGTGTCAAGCTCTGGGGTCTTTTGCATTTTATTGCAGTCAAGTGCGCTGTCAAATTTAAATAAGTGACAACCAAATGACCAGTGTAAGATACTCCAATATCTGATAGATGGATACTATTGGACTAGCAGGGTGAGCTGATGTGGAATGGGCATTTACCTAAAGGTTAATTGCAAATATGTTGGTTTGCGATGTAGTCTTTGGCAATGTGACCACACCACATCCGTATTTGTATCTGTCCAAAGAGCAACAGAAAACAAAACACACACTTTGTTGTATTTTTTTGTTGTTGCTTGGATCAAGATAATTGGTATGACAATTGTGTTTTTGTATCTCTTCTCACATTTATTCGTATTGGTCATTGGTCAAACATGCCCAAGACAGAATATAAGATATGTCGTACACATTCTATCATGTTCTTCAATTTAAAGCCTTTTTCAGATCTACGTTTTAATTTGAAATTTCAAACATTTTCACTGGCAGAAAATGTAAATTTATTTTGTTCAAAAACAAAGATGCCCCCTAAAATGCTGAACAAAACCTTTAAGGCTTCATCTAAGTTGTTGACACTGATGTTTTGATGACAACATGATCTCCTGAGACAGTGAGAGTGCCTTCAATGTAATTTCTCACTGACTTCCTGATCACTCCTGCCATCATGTGGATATCATCCAAAACAGCGTCTCAATTCATCGAGAGGAAAAAAAAATCTGGATGAGAACACCCAAAATGAAAATGTACTGTGTCATCGTTTTGTCAATAAAAAAAAATCTTTATATATTTCCCTTTCACAGGTGCTTCTCATAAAAGAAAAAGAGATACAAGTATTTGAATTGGACTAAGGACAAAAGCGAATGGACTCTAATGGAGGAAGATGAATATATGGCAGAAGGCGTGGAGCAGAGAAGTTGAACTGCAAGGATCCGTATACTGACAGGATGTTCTTGGTGACCTTTCTCAGCCTTGTGGCCGTCCTCACCGCCTTGTTGAACGCCGCGGTCATTCTAGCGATCGTGAACACCAAAAAACTCCATCTCCCCGCCAACTACCTGATCTGCTCCCTAGCCGTCACTGACTTCCTGGTGTCCATCCTGGTGATGCCCCTAAGCATCCTGGTTGTAGCCACGAACAGGTGGCTTCTGGGATGTGTCGCCTGCGAGACGTGGCTGAGGGTGGACATGACCTGCTGCACCTGCTCCATCCTGCACCTGTGTGCTATCGCCCTGGACCGACACTGGGCCATCACCAAGGCCCTAGAGTACGTCAGCCGTAGAACGCCGCGCCGTCGTCATGGTCATCGCTGTTTGGACCGCGTCTGCCCTGATCTCAGTACTGCCCTTGTTTTGGCGGCACAGCAGCATCGTCAACAGCAACTGCACCAACTGCACAATCTCACCCGACAACGTTGGCTACACCGTCTATTCCACACTGGGGGCGTTCTACATCCCCATGGCGCTCATCCTCGTCTTCTACTACCGAATCTTCGTCACCGCTCGCACCTTTTACCACCGGCGGGCCAGCGCCGACAACCGGTTAAACGGCACGGCCGGCGGCCACGCCCGCCCCAGTGCCCGCTGTGTCTCGCCCACACCCCTCTGCGCTCCTGAGCTGTCCGTCTCGAACCCGGCACTGAACACGGCGCCCAGTGGGCTGAACATTCCCAGCGGTGTGAGTCAGGTGGCAGGGAACCAGACCGGTGCTTCCCGAGAGAGGAAGGCTGCGCGCACCCTCTGCCTGATCCTGGGCGCGTTCATCCTCTGCTGGCTGCCTTTCTTCGTGAAAGAGCTGCCGGTGGGCCTCGGGGTGTGCCATGTTTCCACCCAGGTGTCCCACGTTCTCGCCTGGCTGGGATACGTCAACTCGCTCATTAAGCCGCTGCTCTACACTAGCTTCAATGAAGACTTCAAAAAGGCCTTTAAGACACTGCTCTGGTGTAATCGCCACAAGCGACATCCGTTTCCTGGCAATGTGCGGGGATTATGGTTGGTTCGGTGAAAACAGGGTATCAGAGGAGCTACATATTATACAGATGTTGTCACACGTGCATTTTGCATTGGAATACAAGTGTTTGTAATTGTAGGGGGCTTTCATACAGAATACTTAACTAACCAAACTGCTATTTACAGCATCTTACAGTCTATGTAGTATATTGTGCTGTGCATTGAGTTGACATTATGGATGTTGTCTTATTAGTGAAATGGTCAGAGAGAGAACGAAAACAGCAATTAGTCTTAATGCTTTACAGTTGCTAAATTAAAGTTAATAAAATGAAACGTTTCGAATCCAAGGATACAGGACTGTATGGGAGTGAGGAACAGTTGTGGCCAATGGCATGGTTGCTAAGCTAAAAAGAGCCGTTAAATCTCAGAGATTTCATGTGCAATCGTCTGTGCCTATCAGGTTACATCTGCCACGGCCTAGTCACCAAAGTAACCAAGGCCGGGAGATTTAAATACGCTGGTAGACGGAAAGATGGAGAGATAGTGGAGCAACTTAAAGGAACAATCTGCGTGAGTCCAAGCATGACCTTCATCCCGCTCCTTTTTTGGTGAACATATATTCGCCCATTACATATCTGCCTTTAACAGTAATGTGATAAGCATTCATACATTAAATATTGTGATGAGGAAGGCAGGTAATGGTTTGTATTACATATTAACCCTGGGACTATTTGAAGGAAGAGAAATGTTTTGGGTATTTTCCTTTTCATACATTTATTAGCATATAATAAAGCGCACAGCTGATTTAATTGCGGATACACTGATTTGTGCATGTCATTACATGAATGTAGGCAGATGGCATTGAACCGTGTTTCTGACGTAAATATATATTTATATTTATTTACGTCAGAAGACAAAACATGAATTCACATTCAGTATTCATTGGTATCCCAAACAGGGCTATTAAAGCCGAGCCAGGGGCTAGTCGTTGTGGTTGATTAAAAATATTTCGTGTTTACAGTACATATTTACCTTTTTTTGGATTATAAACCGGCATCGGCAGATCAGATATTCAAATGTGAGAATGACCTTAGATTGAAGGACCGAGAGAGCAAACAACCACGAATATAACTGAATGACCCGATGACCCTGTATCGCCCCCGGCTACGTAACAACAGTTTCCTAGTAACAACACATCTGTTTAAGGGATTAGAAGCTCCAATCCATAGTCAGGATGGAAGGATGGAAGTGTGTTTTGACTTTCGCCGGCATGTGCAGTTGTTTTTTTTTCTTTTCAGGGATAATGAGACCGGTTGCTAAGTGGCCAATGACTCAATCGCACAGATCGCTGATAAGGTCGGAGGGGTTTATCTAATCCCAGTCGAGCACATGGGCCAAGGGACAGAGGTATAAAAGTGAATAGTCGGGGCAGTCTGCTCTTCAATGAACACTTAGTAGGATTCCAACCTAACGACCTAAACAACAGGTAAGACTTTGTTCTATAGCTTATACTGTGTTTCCTTTGTGCTGTTATTCTGCTGTTTTCCTTCATTCATTACAATCTTGTCAAAAGAATCTGAGAATATGTTGCTTTTTTCTCGGCAGGCTATTACCTCCAGAATGATGGCCTCGTGGATGAAATCAACCGGCATATCTGTAATCCTGTTTACCCTTCTATACATCGCAGACTCCTACCCTAACAGTGAACTGGCAAACAGTAAGCTTCGAATTAGATTACCGTAAAAATGATACATGTTTTGTTGGCCATAAGTATTTATTTCCCCGAAGTATGGGCTTGCTATGTGAGAAAAAGACAACGTTGTCGTGCGTTTTCAATGATTTTATTCTTGAATTGTCTTCACAGTGGGCTGTGAAGAATGCAAACTAAGGGAGAACAAAGTATTCTCCACGCCGGGTGCTCCTATATTTCAATGTACAGGCTGCTGCTTCTCCAGATCCTATCCAACCCCGCTACGCTCCAAAAAAACCATGGTGGTGCCGAAGAACATCACATCTGAAGCCACATGCTGCGTTGCAAAGGACTGGAAAAGGGTACGATAATATTGAGCTGACAGGGGGCAGGATGCGTGAATAAAATGTGAACGTGTCACGTAGAGGACAACTTCAGCTAATTCAAATCTTGCTCCTCTCTCAGGTGACGGTGGATGTCAACATCAACCTGACCAATCACACGGAATGCTGGTGCAACACATGTTATCACCACAAATCCTGAGCTGGACCCGGACGGACGGAATAATCCTCGCAGATGTAAAAGCCTGGCGACAGGCGCTATATATTTTGCACAACCTTTTTCCAGACGTTTGTTTTGTTTAGAGCAATCGCCTCCTAGGAGACCTGACGAGCACCAGATAAATCTCTACTCCGCTGAGAGTTTGTTCAGTGCTGTTGTCGCAGTGTAGCCTGTAGAAACGTGTATTTCTGCGTTGTGTTGTACACATATACTTCATTTTGTTAATTGAATACCGAATAAAATGTCCTTCAAGTGCATTCATCATTATCACATAAGCTTCCTGGTACTTTTTTTGAGAAATGATTCCTGAAAGGACCAAAGCCTGAGTGTGACAGTATATGTTAATATCTGATTCGTGAGAGGTGATTCCTGACCCCTGATCCTCAGACTGAGTCAAATGAGAGGTAGGGACACGGATGATCATTTGAGTCATTCTCATGAATTGAACACACGTTGATTGATTCATTCAACATTCAAAGGTGATTTAAGAATGCAATAATGAAGATTGCGTTTCACACTTTTCCTTCTAAGCCACGGCATACTAAAGCAGTAAATGTGCGTTATAGTACGTTTTCTTTTCTTGTAGGCTAAAAGCTATTTTCTAAAATACTTTTAAAAATTCTTTGAGCTAAGCATAATCCAGTCAGATTCGTATGTTTAGCTGCAGTTGAGCATTAGCAGCCACAATGATAAATAGACAGACCGCCTAAGGAAGGCTACCTGAAACAATTGACCCAAGTTAAACAATGTTAAGGACATGCTACTAAATTAGTGTATGTAAACGTTTGACCCATTGGGAAAGTGATAAAAGAAATAGAAGCTGAAAAAAATAATTTGAACATTTCAGATTCTTGACATCAA
This sequence comes from Dallia pectoralis, assembly GCA_029465975.1. Lineage (NCBI taxonomy): Eukaryota > Metazoa > Chordata > Actinopteri > Esociformes > Umbridae > Dallia > Dallia pectoralis. The sequence goes on from CM055757.1 coordinate 11,273,306, forward strand.
GTGGTGATCATGACCTAAAACAAAAAGCAAATATGTCAGAAATTGTGAATAATTGTCATAAGATGTAAAAACCATAACAACATCACATGAAAAGCATGTACGTGTGTGTGTGTGGTACCATATGTGTTATATGTGAGTACATGTACAGCATCTCTAGATTTGGAGTCCAGCATGTGTGCAAAAGGACCGTGTGGATATTCCTGGCAACCATTCGGTAGACATTTTGCAGTCATATCTAAATGTCTTATAGCTCGAGGGGCAGAAGTGGTACAGGGTCTTGACACCAGTCATAGACCTGATGCACTGGTAACAATAGCTGTGCTTCGTTTGGGCCTTCCTCTGACATTACTGCTGTTAAAGCTGTGTGTCACTGAGCAGGGCCGCGCTGGTCAACACTGCGCTGAAGCGTCTTGGGTGGTAGGACATTGCCATCGACATACTAGGCAGAGATGCGGCTGATCGAGGTGCCCTCAATGGTGCAGCTGTAGAACGTTTTGAGGGTCTACGGTTCCGTGGCGAGTCTTTTCAGCCTCCAAAAGAGGGCAGAAGTGCTGACGTGTTCTCTTTTTATGACTGTGTGAGTGTGGACCAGGTTAGTCTGTTTTTATACTCAGACATACTTGAAACTTCTGGCAGAGTTGTTTAGATCCGAGGGCTTGGTGATGAGCTTACAGGACAATATGGTCCTGCTGCTATTTGAGAGACCGCTTTTGCACAGAGGTGTTCCATTTGTTCGGGTGGGCTAGGGCAATGTGGTGCGCATGAGAGATTGCATCATCTGTGTGTATATTATCGTATGGACAGGACAGGGCACAGCAGTCCACACAGGCTCATTTTGGAGAACGGGCTATTTGGCCTAAAGGGTGATGTTCATGCAAATCGCAACGGTGCATGGTAAGCGATGACACACACAGCCGGCCAATGTGACGTTTTTGTCTTTCCATACACATTTGATGTGTGTGTTGTGTGGTGTGTGTGTGTGTGTCCCATTGCCGGTCGACACAGGCGTACGTAGCTCTTTCCCATTCCACATAATATTTCCCCTCCCCCGTGTTGCGTGTCCGCGCGCGTGCCAGTCTGGCAGCGTCACATCTGTGCGTGCGTGCGTACGCGGTCGTGATTGTTGTGAAGATGGCGGAGGGAGAGACGGAGCAGCAGGACTATGACACACGGAGAGCCATCGAAGGGCTCCGCGGCCGGTTCCAGGGGCTGACCGCGACACTAGCAGACAGCCGGGACTCACCGGCGGCGGCCTCGCTGCGGTTCTGCCAGGACTTCTGCCAGGTCAGCATTGCTTTTCCTAGCCACCCATCCCGGCTGCTGTGCAGTTTTCCCATCCAGCTTCCTGGCTGGCTGATGATGCGCGTGCACGTTCGCTGGTTGGTCGGCTACAACAATGTAGCTAGCTCGCGCTAGCCACATCTGAACACATAAAAACACACAAAAGCAAATAAAGACACGCCACATTTGACCGTTTGATGGCATTCTTGTGTGAAATATATATGTCCCGAGTGTTTTATGGTGTTTAGTTTTATCCTTGGTGTTTGAATTATATACTAGCATCGCTCAGTTTGCTATGCTAGTTAGCTAGCGGTCCGTTAGCTAACTAGTGTTGGTACTACTGGTAGTTCAGAAGGCTTCTGCATGCTGAGACCTTTAGCTAGATAGCTTTTGTGCGTCGTTTTGCTGAAATGCATCACGGTTTTGTGTTTTGCACGAGGCGAAACGTCTTTTATCTCCGTTTTTATGCACGTTTAACGACATGATGGCCGCTAGACGTTTTTTTCCTCCCATTCGCCCATTGTGTGTTAGCGGATCAATACTGTGCCTGCTAACGGATTCTGCAACCGAATAGGTCTACATTATATATATATCTATTTAAAATGTTTCGTATGTTCATTTATATACGTAGAAAATGCATGAATGAATCGGTCTTAATGTTCACGTTAATTCGCGTTTTCTAAGTGCAGTGGGACAAACCAAGCGGGCCTCGTTAAAGCCGAGGTCCCTGCTGTGCAGAGTAATTAATACACTGATCACTCAATAAGCAATCACACAGGATGGGTAGAGGCTGGCTAATGCATTTGTACCAATAAGTCATATCAAGATTGATGATGTGTTGTTCTACACCTTTCTACGTGTATTAATAACCGGTGTTGTGTTAGTGCAGAGTCCCTCCATACTCTTAACATTACGGGTGCCATTCACTGGGGGAAGGGATGACAGACACGGGGAAGCTTTTCTGCTGATATTCCCTCTAACTATTAATATAGGACCGAAAACACAGAAAGCGTAGTTTTATTAATGCGTATCTTTTTTAATATATTCTTATAACGTTTAGTGGACTACTGCATACAGTCAGAATGATAACGGGAATAGATCGACGCTGGCAACTTATCAAAAGCATTTTCCATATTGAGTTCATTGGGATATACAGCCTCTGCACTGGAGACATGTTAAGTTTACTAATGTGGTTAATAACGGCAATACTGATATTATCAGTTGATAAAAGGTCAATAGAAATTGGTTTATTTATTGTTATTGGAAAAATGCATGCAGTGTTTCTTTGAATACTCTCTAGCTTGACTATTGCAGTTATTTACCGGTAATTTGGTTTTCTCTAAAGTCTCCTTCCAGCTGGGAAATGTTTTTCAAATGATTTAATCTTTAGAAATTTAATAAATTGGAGGGGCTCTACATGGAATATAAAAATGAAGGTATAAACTGGCAGTATGTTATTCTACGTTAATGTTGTTTAGTTAGGCAAAATATTTATTTCTTTATTTAATCTCTAAACATTTGTGTTGCTAGAAGTCACGCCAGAGATTGAAGCTGGTTGAATATTGGAGCGAAGAGTTGTGGGTTTTTCACTTTCACTGTTGTCTTAAGTTTATTTGAATCTAGGTCTATTTAATCTATTAATATCTAGGTCCCGTTCAGCATCTTTGCTTAACAAGGTCAAGTCAACCTCCTTTATACTGTTTGGGTAACTATGTTGGTTTAGATAATATTTTCCTTTTTGTTGAATGTCAGAAGTATTCTTACTGGTGTCTATATGTGTATGTAACTGAGCCAGTGGACTGGATCAGAAATCTAGCAATTCACTAACAAAGTCACTTAGATGGGCTCACTCTGTAGGACATAATTGTGATTTGCATGTATTCCTTTCCAGATAAACAACAACTGACGTTGAATATCTCTTTAAACATGAGAAGTTGATAATTGTGTTGTAGATCAGAGAAGTGAATAATTGTGATCAGGGCTGCTTTATCCTGTTCCCACCTGTAGGTTTTTTCCAATCCTAGTTGTGACTAACCTGATTTGCGTTGCCATCCGGCTCAAGAGTTAGGTGTGATAAATCGGGGTTGGTTTGTAGCCTTACAGGAAGGTAGAGAAATAAAGCTCTGCGGAAACACAATTGGGGAGCCCCGCTGTACATGGCACATTAAATCACCTAGACAAATCGAAGACTTCAGCCTTTTCAGACGGATAATAATCACAATTTGGATGGTTGAAAAAAGGCAAACTAATTGTATATTAATGTGCACTGGAAATGATTGTATCACTCAACTTTTATTTGTCATTTGAGTGTGAATAAGGCTGAGATAAAGAACGGACAGGGAAGTGCCATGCGGTACCCACACCAAACCACGGCATACAGTCGACCTATAACTGTGCCTTACTTGAAAGGAGTAACCTAGACATGCTAGCCAAGTGATAAAACATTTGAAATGCATTCAGGGTATGTCTTAAGTGTACTAAAATGCTATTTTAAACCGTATTCGTACTGTATTGAAGGAAATTACACTCAGGTGTATGCATTACAGCGTGCTTGCGGTGCCGTCTTTTCCTCATGTCGTGTATTCGTCGTTCGTCCCCAGATCCTCGTGGAACATGGCGGCCGGTGGAAGACAGAGGAGGAGCCACTGCCTCTTCTGGAGGCCTACACTGTGGCCATACTCAGTTATGCAAAGGCGACCTCCTGTCTCTCCTCCGAATGTGAAAATGTGCCACGCGTACTTGAAAACCTAGCACTGTGAGTACCCGGCGCTAATGTCAATATCGGTTCCATGTGCATGGATGCTCCGGGTCACCAGCTGGGTGTCCTTGCCAACGGCACCAGACCTGGGCAATGCTTATTGTACGGTCAGCTTTAGCCGTTGATCGGTTGTGCAGGCCAGTGTGTCAGTGTTCTGGCCCAGTCGTTTGACGAGACAAATAGGTCTGGCTTGTCTTGTCGGCTGAAAAATCTTACTGTTATTAGCTGTAACCGGTGCAAACCTATGGAGTGACCCTGTTTTACTTGTAGGAGCTGTGTCGAGCTCCTGCTCTCATTGCCTGAGCATGTCCCTGGTGCCTTATGGGAAGAGTTCCAGTCCTCTGTCAAGGTTAGTCATTCTGATATTTTTTTCTGCATAGAACAGCAATGCAGTAATTTAGATAAGTGTAGTTTTCCCCCCTTCCATTTCAGTCCTTTTTGGAAACTGATTACATAGTGTGCCCATGAAATAAAAATCCATTGTTTGAGGCTGAATTGAGAAACGCACACACGCACAGAACAAACCCTGACCTACGTGAACAGATGATCCATAGGTTTGAAAAGTGCTTTGCTGCGTATCGTTGAAAGGTTTTCCAGTCAACTTGTTTACATATTCCAGTTGGCGCACGGCTTCCTGCAAGACAATGGGAACACACAGCTTCACATGCTGTCTGCGTTGGCACGGCAACCAGGGGTCTGGACCAACGCCACACTCCGTGGAATTATGTCCAACGACATGCCTGAGATTGACCAAGGTTTGTTTGAGCCGGCCATACTGTTGACCTTTGATAGAAGGCATTTTCCACACTTTTGTGGACACTGCTCACTAAGTGGTGACGACTTTAACAGTGTTCTCCGCTCCCCAGTTCACGAGTTCCTAAAGATGGAAGGTCCCGCCCTCCTTAATATGCGGATTAAGCAGCTTATAAAGCAGAATCGCTCGGAGAAAGCGGCTCTCTTGGCTAAAACGTGCTCTGAGTATCCGGATTATGAAGGAAAATGGAACTTCAAGCAGACGTACCTCGTTTGCCTCTGTGTGACTAAAACAGAAGAAGATCTCACGCAAGAGGTGGGTGATTAACTTTTGCATTATCGTTTAGCTGACAACATTGTAAAGTGTCTTAACAAAGGCTATCGTATCCAGGGACACCAAAGGTTTATATCGCATTCTATTCACCCAGTGTCACACTAATTCATAAAAAAAAATTGTGCTGTCCGGAGGTCATTCAAGTTGGCGTATCGCTAGCTTTGTGCAAATGTCTCTAGTTACAGTAACCAGCTCCCCTTCAAAAGCAGGGAAACAGTCTATCCCGACGAAGTTCATCGTCAAGTATATAGTTAGACATTTAGACTCAGCCGCTGTTGAACAGATGTTTCTGATGGCATCAGGGTGCTGTTTACAGAAGGCAGTGCCAGCTAAAGCTGCAGATTGTAGCACAAAGCCTGTTGCCAGCAAATGAGACTAAGCAGTCGTTCCATTAAATAATGCATTTCAGTGTGGGGAAAAAATAACAATTTTCTATTGGTTAATATAGCATTGTAAGACTCTACATGACAAAACATCCCGCTTTGGAGTTCTTAGGTTGTTTTTCTGCTTTTTGAGAGGAGCTGTCTGCCTGGGGATTTGTGCTAATCTAACAGTATGCTAACTTCATCTCCACACTGCATGCAGACTCATCCGAAATGATATCTATGAGTTCGTCTGACTCTGGGTAAGTACAGATTAGCTGACAAAAAAACAATTAACACATTTATGACCACGAAGAAGGGTCGTTATCAAAAGCAATGGCGGAGGGTTTGATTTGAGCCCATGCTGCAGCAGCACATGTGGGCCAGAAGGCTTATAGCACGGGGACCATCCTAAACCACGGAAATGAACAAATGTTCAACTAGATTGCAATTATGTGCCTAAACTGTTGTGAAAAATTGTCTGTGCCAGATTTCGCAGGTGGATTGTAAGGATGCGCTGGAGATGATTTGCAATCTGGAGTCCGACGGAGATGAAAAAGCAGCCCTCTGCTTGTGCTCGGCCTTCCTCAAGCGGCAGCTTCTACAGGGGGATGTTTACTGTGCCTGGTGAGCATTGACCTCTGTCATTGTTCCACATGCTTTTACAGTTCATTGTGAATGTTGTATCCCTGTGATAACCACTGAACCTTCATCTAAGGCACAGGAATTAATGCACACCGTTTTTTTCAGGGAGCTCACGCTTTTCTGGAGCAAACTTCTCATGAGGTCGGAGGCTTCGGCAGAAGCCTTTCTTGATCAGTGCAGAAAGTTGGTACTTCTGTCCAGCAGTGTGTGCCATGTCCTGTTCCTCATCAAGGTTATCCAATCTGAGGTAAACGTATTTACCATGTAAGATTCCGTGGTACTGCTTCCAGATGCCGTGTGTTGATGTTTTCATGACTGACTTATGCTTTATTTTCTTTTTCAGGTCGGAGAAGTTGGACTTCCGGTGTGTATTGAAATGTGCATTCAAGCTCTCCAAATGGCCTCCAGTGACGACGTGGACAGCAAAACCACCATTTGCAAAACAATTTCTTGCCTTTTGCCCACTGATTTGGAGGTAAACCGGGCATGCAAACTGACAGAATTCCTCATTCAACCCTGTGCGGAGTCGTATTATGCCGTTGAATCGCTCTACAATGAACCCGATGAAAAGCTTGAGGAGGAGAATCTTCCGGTACCCAACTCGCTGCGCTGTGAGTTACTGTTGGCCTTGAAGACACAGTGGCCTTTTGATCCAGAATTCTGGGATTGGAGAACCTTAAAGCGCAATTGCTTGGCGTTGATGGGTGAGGAGGCGTCTGTTGTGTCTCGTGTCGAAACTCACCGTGACACTGATGAGGAGCTTGAGGATGACTTGACGGAAAGGGGTCCGGAGTTTAAAGATCTTGAGGACTTTATTTTGAACACTACAAATGAACTGAATGAAATTGCAGACGAGCGAGAGAAAAACAGGGAAGCTAAGAAGTTAAGGGAGAAGGGGTTTGTGTCCGCAAGGTTTAGGAATTGGCGGGCCTATATGCAGTATTGTGTTCTGTGTGATAAGGAGTTCCTTGGCCACAGGATAGTCCGTCATGCACAGAAGCATTTTAAGGACGGAGTCTACACCTGTCCAATCTGTGCCGATAGCTTTGACAGTAAGGAGATCCTTGAGCCACATGTAGCATCGCACGTGAAGAAATCGTGCAAAGAGCGACTTGCTACCATGAAAGCGACTCGGAAGATGTCCAAGCCAACACAATCCACGAGCGGTCATTGTAATAATTTGAAAGGTAAAACTGGGGTGAAGCTTGAAGCAGAGAGCAATTTCTGTCCGAGCAATTCTAATTCTCTTGATGGAAATCGCAACCGTGCTGAAATGAATGAAGTGAGTCCTCAAACACCTGTAAACACCCATGTCAGTCCTCAAACACCTGTAAACACCCATGTCAGTCCTCAAACACCTGTAAACACCCATGTCAGTCCTCAAAAGCCTGTACAAACCCATGTCAGTCCTCAAAAGCCTTTACAAACCCATGTCAGTCCTCAAAAGCTCATACAAACCAACGTCAGTCCTCAAAAGCCTTTACAAACCCAAGTCAGTCTTCAAAAGCCTGTCCAAACCCCAGTCATTCCTTCAATGCCAATACAAACTAATATCAGTCCACAAAAGCCTGTACCGACTAAATATGAATCTGAATTCACAGAGGATTGTGTTTGCCCTGTGACATACTGTCAGAAAGTGTTCAAGTTCTTTCGGAGTCTCGTAACGCATGTGAAAGCCCACAAAAACGACGTGGAAGCGACACGTTTTTTGGAGATCCAACGTCAGAAGGTCATTTGTCAGTATTGCCGTCGGCAGTTTGTTAATGCCAGACATCTCAATGATCATTTGCAAATGCATTGTGGCTCTAAGCCATACAATTGCATACAGCTAAATTGCACCGCCAGCTTTCACTGCAATTCGGAACTTCTCATGCACAAAAAGCAACACACAGACTTTAAGGCACAGTGTATGTTCCCTAACTGTGGAAGAATTTTCAATGAGGCCTACCTGTTGTATGATCACGAGGCACAGCATTACCTCACATTCAGCTGCAAAATACCTGATTGTGGGAGGGTCTTCTACTCTGAGTCCCAGTTACATTTGCATCTCCAGAACCATGACACAAGCGATGTGACCATCACAAGTGAAAACAATCTTTTACCTACATTGGAACCATCCACCCAGTGTTCTTCTGGGCAGGAGGACACCAACATTACTCCTGGTAATCAACATCAGACGAATGCATATGATATCGGGAAGGACGAAGTGTCTCAATCCGGTTCTTCAATAGAAACTGCTTCTGAGAACTCAAAAAGCCCAACGAAAATAAAACATTCTGTCGAGAGCATGTTGAACGCCGCCTCGAACCCCAGGAAGGAGTTACAGAAGTGTTATGTTCCACTTATAAAAACTAAACTGGGATTGGAGAATGTGAAACTATCTCCAGCACTGCCGCACCAAGAAACCATAACGACCCATGAGGATCCTCAATACCACCCTGAAACAAAACATTTGGGGTGTCCAAAAGAGGAGCTGATTAGCAGTCCCACTCAAGCGGTTCCGAGTGGGATACCACAGGCTTTGCCCATGCCTGAAATTAAGAGTGAACCCCAATTTTTGCAGCAGCAAAATCAAAGCACTCCTGCTGTAGATGAGGATGCACACATTTGTCCACTTGAAACTTGTGATCGCAAGTACAGTACCTCCAAAAGTCTTTCTCGTCACGTCAAGAAAAATCACCCAGAAATTTTTGAAGACTGGAAACTAGCTAAGAAGTACAAGAAAGTTGCCAAAATAACTTCGAAAAAGGTTCCATCTGTGAATAACACGTCACAGGACACGAAGAATAAAACGTTACTTCAACAAGCGCCAGCGTGCAGAACTACTGGGCTGCAGCAGTTTGAATATCCAGTGGCATCAGGTTCAAGTTTACCTGCGATTTGCCCTGCGTGGGAAACCCCCCTAGATCAGACTGGACTGATGCAGTCCGAAATGGGTGACTCGTGGACGTCTGCGTTAAACAATTGTTATTCAGATGCCTTCTGTCATCTTAACGAATACCCCAATAGGAGTATGCCAATGCCTCCTTGGCATTCAGAATCATATCAAACTGGCTTTCCGTTAGAAAGGGGACGAGAACATGCGCCAGTAAATATGCATGGTGGTGTGATTCAGTCCATTAAGTCAGAGTCAAGTTTGATGAATCAGATGTCAGAGTATGTGTCAAGCTCTCTTATGCTGGATAATGGCGGGCACCTGCACAGCGGGGGGCAACACTTTGAGTTAATAAATCCTGCCATTAATGATGGCAGTGTGGCTTCCCTGATGGGGAAAATCAATCCCAATGTGTTTGCACAAGAAAGTAACGGTAGCAATTTGTCGTCTGGAGATTTTCATGCTTCATATGTCCCCAATGAATCTTCCAATCTTAGTTCCGGATCACTAGCGACAATAGACATTCCAAACAATTCATTGAACCACCCTGTCCAAGTAGCACCACCACCACCACCTCCACCAGTGGAGATGATCGGCATGGAGAACATGACCCACCTTGCATCTCCTGTTTATGACAACCAGATTAACAGTTCTGTAGATGACATGCTCCTTAGTCCGCATGCTCCTGTTCAGAAAGATTTCCCATATAAAGAAGACCTGTCCCATGTCCAGCCTGAGGTTATCCCTGCAGAGATTGTCCCTGTGGACGTTGTCCCTGCGGAGGTTATCCCTGCAGAGGTTATCCCTGATGAAGTTATGCCTACGGAAGAGAAGAACACTGATCCAGAGACGCAGAAGGTAAAACGCTGCCGACTCAGTAAGAGAACGAAATGGCCTGCTATAATAAAGGACGGAAAAGTCATCTGTCGCAGATGCTTCAGAGAATTCTCAAGCACCAAGTCTCTTGGCGGTCATCTTTCAAAGCGCTCTCAGTGCAAACCGTTAGATGAGATGGATTTAACAGCGGATTTGCCCACATCATTTCTTGACTTTCTCAATGACCCAACTGTTCCTGAAACCAATGGCCCAATTTATAACTTGCAAAATGGTGAATTTCCACAGGAGGTCGTTGGTGGTCTCTCCACAACGAATTCCTCTGAGTTGTCAAGGAAAGAAATTCAAAAACCATCAGATTCTCACTCCTCGAACACCATTCATTCGGTTTCGGCCAGTGGACAATCCATAGTTGGTTCAAATGCCACAGAATTGTGGATAGACTTAAAAGAGTTGAGTAATAATAATACTTGTGGTCAGAAAGATATGGATTCAGATGGCAGACTAGTTGGAAATATATCTCAAACCACTTCCATTGGCGCAGATGACAAGGTTATAGAAATTCAAAATGCCTTACAAAGAATGGATTTAATTGAAGCTGCACATGAGAAAAGTTTGCAGGAAAAGTACTCCTTGATGTGCAGTGACAGCCAAAGCAATGCGATCTCAAACGATAAAGTCGTGCAAAGCACTGATCAGAGAACGCTGACCAAACCCGTTGTCAAGTTGGAAGATCAGAATCGTGAAAATGGCCCCAAGCCTTTCAAGTGTGAAATTTCCCATTGTGAGTATGGGTTCATGACAAAAGAGGCATTATTCAAACACCTCTGTAGAGTTCATGATTACTCCATCGAGATGATTGAGGAACTCAAGAAAACCCCGGTCAAATTCTCTCCATATCCTTGTCATATTTGTCCTAAAACGTTTACCCGAACCACAGGCCTAAGAATTCACTATGAAAAAATTCATCGCCTGACACGGGCAGAGATGAACAAGTTAAAGGTCGGAAGTCGCAAAAAAAGGGCAAGCAACACCACAGTAGAAACACCGGTGGAGGGTACACGTGAAACAGCATCTGCAGTACTGGGTACACGTGAAACGGCATCTGCAGTAGTGCCCGCTTTTATTAAACAAGAGCCTACTGATGTTGACATTAGGTGTCCAGTAGATGGCACATATCAAGACAGAGGTGTGCAGTCCTCTGAAGTAATTGCATTGAGGGATCCAGTACTAGAGAAATCATTGCATCGGTTAACAGTGGAGAGAGTGCATTCACAAGAAAATCCTTCAAGGGATGTCGACAAGTCATTTCACGAATTAGAGTTTCCTTCAAAGTCCGGATACACCAAGAATGAGTCATCGGTGACAGTCCAGACGATGAACCACACCACGATGTTGACGCAGAAGTCTACTCCCGGTGACACCGTAGGGAGACTGGAGCCACATTTAGAGACCGCCTCTTTTAGCCATGCAGCCAAGGTAATACCAAGCTTGCCTGTAAAACATTCCCTAGAAATGGCAAGCTGTTCTAAAAACACAATGCCTAAACATGAGGCTCATGTCCAAAAGAAAGAGAAGCTTCAGAAAAGGTTAGGGCTTCAACTATGTGACGCTGATAATTCCTTCAGTCCTTACCGGCCCTACCGGTGTGTTCATGAAGGATGCACTGCCGCTTTCACTATTCAGCAGAATCTGATCCTTCACTGTCGGGCAATGCATCAGTCGTCCATGCCCGCGCCTTCACGGAACCAGGATTCAGAGAAAATCGCTGGTGAAGATGCCGATGTCCAGAACAATGAAATCAGGTGTCAAGTGAAGGACTGTTCAAGGATATTCCCTGGGATTACTAGTTTAGTGCAGCATTACCTCTTACTTCATAAATTCACTCGCGATAAAGCCACCGCTATGATGTCAGCCATCAACGTGGGGACCTTCCAGTGTGACCGGTCGGAATGTACACTTTCCTTCGCCTCAGTGGAGAAATACATTGACCACATAAAGAACTTTCACAAGGAAATAAACATCTCTGAGAGGGGCAGCGTTGATCAGACGTTCAAGTGCAAGTACGACGGCTGTGACCGGGTCTACACTACTAAGTCAAACCTCCTCCGTCATGAGATGAAAAAGCATAATTTAGTTTACATTCCCAGAACACTGCAGCAGAAAGCGACAGGCGTCAGTCCCAACAATGGAAAAGAGAACATTGAAAACACAGTCAAAGTGAAGAAAAAAAACACTAAGAAGAAGGACGACAGGTCGGCCGACCACTGGACCAGCTTCGGAAAGCCCTCTCTAAAATCTATGGATGACGCGTCAGCCATGTGCATCAAGAAATTATCTTTGCAATACCCGTGCATGATAAAAGGCTGCGACGCTGTCGAGAGGTCCGAAAGAAATATATTCCGACATTACATTACACACGGCCTCGCCGAGCGATATATAGAGGACCAGAGGAGCCAGTTCATATTCTGCAAAAAGTGCCCGCGCTCAAAATTCAAAGACGCAAACAAGTCGGAGGGTTTGTCAACTGATTCGTCTGCTGAGGAGACGGACCCAGATGAGGCTCAACCGGACCCATCGACTGCAAGCTGTCAGATGCAAGTTAATATGGATGGTCTCATTCAAGCTGAGGCTAAACTGTCTACTGACGACAGTTCTGAATCCCAGTCGTCTACTTCAGAGGTGAGAAAGAGGGGTCGTCCCCGAAAATCCCAGCAGAAAGCTAGGGCATGTCCGGACAGAAAGTTGTCTCTGAGAAATCGCCCTGCCGAGAAAGGCTACCAGTTAACAGACACTTCAGACCAGGGCTCTATTGCCTCTCAAGAAGGAGAGACGGAGGATGGCGTGGCCCTAGACACTTTCCTTAAGCTCCTGGAAACGTCACCATCAACCCACACTCCCAAACGGAAAATGAGTGGAGGTTCAAGGACTGAGTTGCCGTTTAAACGGCAGCGTTCCCTTAATCAGAAAACTGCAAACATTTTGTGTGAATCACCTGAGGATTTTATTGACGCATGTCAAGACCTGGTAGACTTTAGAAATCCTCTGAATATTAAATCGGTGAAAAATGTTAAGATTGTGATGGACAAAACTTTTTCCAACGGTGCTGATCTTTTGCTGAAGCAGCTTCAAGACATGCGGCCCATGGTAATAATAAAAAAGTGGCTTTATAGTTGATGGACGCTCGTATCCTGACGTCTTTTCCCCAGACTCCAAACTCAGGATTAGAAAAGTAACATGCTGCGTACAGATCTGTTAATATCAGATATCCAATGGTAATCTGTTTTGACCATTATACATTTGAAGATGGAGCATTTTCTACTTATGAAATACGGTTGATTTTAAGTTTGGATAATGTAGGCTATGTTGTTAGTCATATAAGAACCAGGTAATCTGTAGAGAAAATAGATTTTAGATCATGTTTGTATTTATGAGGCTTCTAGTACTAATTGTTTTTGCTAAATGGGGAATTTTACGGAAAAACAGTTTTTATATATCCCTATGGGATTTTTTTTCTTTGTATTTATTTTTATTTTTCAACACTAGTATCTGTAATATTTACATGTCTTCCACAGTGTTCAATAAAATGTAACTGTTTCCTTTTATACAACTTGATCTGCCGAACTTTGTTTGCAGATAATTTACTTTCAGTATTATACAGAGCTTGGTAGGTGTTGATGAGAGGTATTAAGATATTAGGTATTATTACTGCTCAACTGCACTCAATACATAAGCTAGACAGGTTTGTGGTTCTCCTGTACCTAAATAAAGACAATGTTGGCAACATAATGGAGAACTGCTATGAGTTAAAGTCAATCTGGCATAAAGCAACTATTTTATGGACTGTATGTGGAGGGACCATATTATGTAATCTAAATAGCTAGGAATATGACTCACACAATTCCTGACCCTCACTGAACATAAGCTGATTTTTTTTCCATTGGACATTGATGTTACTTTTCCGCCAGACACAGCGCTCCGATTTTGCCGCCCACTCCATGCATGGAATCGTTTACTACACTATTTGATACTTATATGGCCACAACTTCATGTGTGTGTGTACTTGTATAGCTAAAGTGGGCTACTACTGTAATGTATTATAAATGCTGAATGGGGAATTCGATTTGTATGTTCATTGATAACATGGTAGATTTTAAGTCGGGTCGAGTATTGACACTGCACTCAAGAGTAGGTGAAGGATCGTAAGATGCTGGATTTGTAGAACCTAACGTGTATCATCCACCAGATGGCGCCAAACCGTGACTTCGATGTACACACATTTGCCTTTCCATAAAACCTTAAAAAATATTTAACGGTGCATAACTCGGTATGTTTTTTACTGTCGTCACAGACTTTTTAAACCGTAAATAAAAGTATGTAATAAGACCCCATCCATCCATGCATCTACGTCACAACGGCGGGAAAATCTAAGGAAGTGTCGAGTGTTTACATCCGGTTTTTGCAGGAAGTCGTTTAATTTGTCTGAACTAGAAATATCGGAGTCAGATGAGAGTCACTAAAGTGTGAAACAGAAGTCGTTTAATTTGTCTGATCAATAAACACAAGAGAGTCACTAAAGTGTGAAACAGAAGTCGTCTCAAAATGTCAACTCCATCCGTGTCTAAGGTAGGAAAAGTACTGTAAATATACGGTCCGTAATATTAGCGTGTTTTGGATGTAATTATTGCTTGCAAGCCAGCTACCCACGTTTATTATTAATTAATAATATTCTGCTAGTATTAATTCCGCTAAAACAACGTTCAAGTTGTTTTAATAAGCTTTCTAATTGTTTATATTGACTGACTATCTCGTCCACACAATGATAGCCAACTGCATGTTTGGCTGAACGTTTCACAATTCAAATTATTAAGCAGAATATATGTACAACCAGGTAATTAACACCGTCAACTAATGCTTCGTGCCGGTCTATTCATCAAGTGTCTAAATAATATCTAGTCATTAACGTGTGTCTCCGGGTAGGGCTGCTTTGTGTTCAAGCCAAGTGCCAAGAAGAGAAAGAAGAACCCAACTGTGGGTGAGTTAACTTATAATTACACGTTTAGGTGATAACAAATACAACTTCAAATATGTATATTTTTTGTACTTAGCCACTGGCTCGCATCAAGTGTGTGTGTGTGTGTGTGTGTGTGTGTGTGTGTGTCTCTCGCTCGTGCCCCAGAGGATTATTTCACTCATGGCTGTGAGGACATGGAGAACAGCCGGCTACGATTCAGAACCTGTCAGTCATTATGCGAGAAAATGAAGACAGACACGGAGGTAATAACAAACACGTGCCCAGTGTGTGGGTCTCCTCTTTTGTGCCGTGTATTGATGTCCATCTGCTGATGTCTGTTGTCTTTTAGAGATGGCTGTGATGGTTCAGAGTATTCACATAAACATACGTGCGATGTATACCTGTCATGCAGAATTGTCTCGTGCTCAGTTTTGGTTCAATGTATGCTGGTGTAACTCACTAAATACAGCCTAGATTTGCCTTACAGTCAGATGTGGATATTGGCTTGGTTCCCTGTTCACAGCTTCTGCAGGATGAACTGAACAGGAACATATTGAACAGCCTCTTGGAGTTTATCCGAAAGAGTGCCTCCGCCTTCCAGCGTGGCACGGACGACTGGGGATCACGTATGAGAGCCCACGAGATTCCCACAGCTGCCCTAGTGCTCGGTATGTGGCTGTTACTATGAGGCCTATGATGTTGGCCTACATTAGTTCCCCCGGTTTGATATGTCCGTGGGCTAGACATTATCCTAATTGACTCTCTCTCTCTCTCTCTGGTCTTTCTGGGCAGGAGTGAACGTGCCAGATCACAATATGACCTTCCAGAGTCTTTCTGACCAGGTGCAGCAGACTGTGACACCGTTTGTCGTTTCTCTGCAAGCCAAAGAGTGTTCAGGTTAGTTGCATGTGTGCTACTCAATAATCTACCTTCTATTATAATGTGTACACATGTATATTTATGCTCTTTTGATTAGGAGACAGAGAGCGAGTTAAAATGTTATCTATGTTGTGGTCACGTGACAAGATGTTGGTTCTAAGATTCCCCTTAGAACGTTTTCTACTTCCTGGTTGTGTGTAGTGCAGGCCCTTTGCTAGGATGTCTTTTTTCCTTTTTTTTCAGCTGTGAAGGAACTAATGCAGAAGGTTTTGGAGAGGCTTATGGGTACTAGTGTGACAGTCAACGACGATGACCAGGGTGAGACTGAGCATTGCACTACCAGTATTGGCCAGAAGAGGGTGCACTGCTCCCTAAAAACTCTCTCTGACTGGTACAAGACTGTGACCGAGGTAGGAACTACTGTCAAATGTATCAACGATTACCTTAAAATGTGTATTTTCTCAAAGTGATCATTACTAATCATGCCACTCATTTGTTCGGTCCTCTCAGAAGGCCTACTCTGGCACGCCAGGAAAAAAGCGCACTTCTAAACGGGAAGACGTACAACCGCCCATTGTAGTGATCTTCAAAGACCTCGAGGTTTTCAGCCCGAAAGTTCTGCAGGACTTCATCGTCATCTGCAGGTTGTCCCCGAGCCCTGGCCTCTCCAGCACATTTAAACGATATCTCAATATATATGTACCTGTTGTTTAATGCCCCATGTCGTGTTCTACAGCCGGTACGTTGAACAGCTTCCTCTGATATTCGTCTTTGGCATTGCCACGGCTCCTAGCGTCATTCAGCACACACTGCCCCACTCTGTGTCCTCTCTGCTAGGCATCGAGCTATTTCATTCTCTGTCCTGCACCCAGCACCTAGCCACAGTCATAGACCAGGTTGGTATCCGTCTGTCACTACTGGTATTATCTCCATGCATTGAATAATATGTGGTGTTGTTGACGTGTCTAAATCAAGTTTGGATTCAAACCCTGAGTGTTTATGTTTTCCCACTGCCTTTCCAGGTGATTTTGACCTCAGATTTTCCCTTTAAGTTGAGTGGCAAGGTGTTACAGGTGCTGGTCAGCATCTTCCTGTACCATGACTTCTCTGTACGCAACTTCATTAAAGGCTTGCAGGTGAGGACACCCCCTCGTTATTGTCAATGTGACAAAATAATGTTTAAATGTGTTCAAGGGCTGTTTCTCGGATGGTGGATCCCTGTGGTTATAATGTCCTAGAATGGCTGCCTCTGGGCTGGATGTTATTATTTTGGGCTGTGTGTTTGTCCTTTATGTGTTGCATAATCTCCGGTTTGTCTGTGTTTTATTGTGTCGTATCCTGTGGATTCCTAGTTATCTCTGCTGGAGCACTTCCACAGCCAGCCTCTGAGCGTCCTGTGCTGTAGGAAGCCAGAGGCCCTGGGCCGCGTCACTAAGCTCAGTCACCAGGACGTGGAGAGGATCCAGCAGCTGTCCTCCTTCATGAGGTGACTGTCAGAAACTCACAGCCTGTCAATGCCCCAACACACACACACACACACACACACATTGAGGAGTAGTAACGTTGGTAGGATGTTTTGTCTGTAAAAAACAAGTGACTCTTTGTTTTTAACTCCAGATATGTGGAGCAACAGGGTCCCCAGGAGCAGGTGGAGCTGCTGACCAACGATGACCATGTGAAGGTATGTTCTGGGTTTGAGGACAGGTTTTGGACGGTATATTACTTGTTTTGTGATTGTGTTCTACTGCACCTTTTAGGATGTGTGCCAGGAACTACTTGTAGATCTTCACAGATACCATAAGAACTACTACCCTATTCTGAGGTGTCTCCATGTTCTAACGTCTACTCTACCAAAATACCCGCTCGGAAAACAGGCAAGTAGGTTTATTATTTTTTCCCCCAATGGAAATAAACATGTTGGAAACGTCCTTTTATAATGCCACTGTCTGTGACACATTCTACATATTTATTTTCAGATTAGAGAGCTGCACATATCCTGTCTAGAGAAGAATGTGTGGGAGAATGACGAGTATGTTTCTGCCATGACGCTTCTGAGGTAATGATGGTGAATCGTCTTTGTGAGCCGTCCTTAAACTTTTTTATTTATTTATTTTACTTTCGTAAATATTTTATATAAAGTATATCATTAAAATCTATTGTTAAATGTAATTGTTTTTGTTTGAAACAAATCAAATATTGATATGTGTAAGTATTTCTTAAATGACTAAATATTTCATGAGGTGTCTTAATTTTTCCACATTTTTAACATTCCTTTTCCCTCTTGTCTGTTGGCAACACGTTTAACCACAAGGATGATGGCTAAGGAAGAGCTTGTCTCAGCATTGCAAAAGTGCTCTTCAATCCTCAAACATGAAAAGACAAAGAAGATGAGGGCCGCCCTGCTTCGACTGGACGATTTGATTGCCAACTTCCACAAACCAGACAGTAAGGAGCGATAGCTGAGATAAGTTCTGACCTGTGACCTCCTGTAAATGCTGAATGTGCTTTTCCACATGTCTGTCCCATCAGGTGTTGCAGAGACGGCCGCTGTGGTGGCGATCACGTCTCCGGGGAGAAGTCTCCAGAAGAAAACCGATCTGTTCCAACTGCAAAAGGTAACGACCACAATGGAGGCGGTGAGGTTGCTTCACACACTTCTGATGTCTCATGGAGATTGAGGGCATTTCTTTTGCGCTTTTAGTCTCTACTGGAGATGAAAGAATCTCGAAGGACGAAGAAAATGAGCCAGTTTGAGATGCTGCGAGACGAATCCCTGGAGTTTATCGACAGCCTAGTAAGGTGGGGGCGTGTCCTGATTCCACACGGCTGGTTAGGTCTGTCCGTCTGTCAGTGTCAGGTGGTGCTGAACTCACCTTTACCCTTTATACCTGTTCCCAGGTGTCACCTGGCCCCGCCTGAATCCCAGCCATTGTACGAGGTGTGTTACTACAGCTCGTCTGCTGTCCTGAGGCGTCACCTGAACGCCACGCCGCGTACCTCCATCCAGACGGCCCTCAGCAACCCATACCACTACCTGAAGGTCTGTTGAAATGTCACCGTAACCGTGTACGCTTGTCAACGGCTGTGTAGTGGTTACAGTTGCCACGGGAGCGTGTATTGACGCGGTTGTCGTTTGGTTCAGAATGAAAACCTGCGGACTGAAGACGGGGCGTTCACCAGCTCCGCCCCTGACATCTGCATCGTATATAAGCTCCATCTGGAGTGTGGGAGGCTGATTAACCTGTATGACTGGCTGGAGGTAGGGCTTTAAAAACGCCTCCAACGGCACACTCATCAATATTAAACTGTGACTACAGAATGTCTACACCTGTGAATGATACTTTACAGCCTTTCAATTGCAACTCAACCAGGGACCAGGTTAGAATGGTGTGAAAATATAGTCTTCAATGGATAGGAAGATAGATAGGAAAAAAATGTCAGTGTTAATTGAAATGTATCACAGAAGCCAATATCAATGTGGATATTTTACCAATAACATTATTATTATTGTCTGCTGGTATATTTAATGTAGCCTGGGCTTGTATTGTTTTACAGGCTTATGCTACAGTGGTATCTGCTGCAGAGGGCAAGGATCCTGAGTCAGCAGATTATGGCAAAGTGGACGAACTCAAACAGTATCCTCAAATTGTTTCATACATAGTGAAATACTTGATTGTGTGTTACGTTTACATTAATTATATTCAACTGTACTAGCAACAATTGAAGCCTCTCCCTGGTTTGTTTTTCCCCTTTTATATTTTGAATTTATACCAACTTGCACTTCTCAACGTTCCTCAACCTTCTTCAAGTGCTCGTTTTATCCAGGCTGTATCTGAGCTGGAGTTCCTGGGCTTCATCAAATCCACCAAGCAGAAGACGGATCATGTGTCACGACTGACCTGGGGAGGCTGTTGATTGGAAGCGTTTTGTATTTGTACTTAAAGTAGCTTACTTTATAATTAAATGTTTGTTAATAGAGATATTTGTCATTGTATTTCCTGAAAGTGTCTTTTGTGAAAAGGTTGATTTAGACAACATTGTTTGTTTTGTGTAGTATAAAGTTTTCACTTGAACAACTGGCTTACTCTAGTAAGAAGCAGTAGAGACACAAGTAAATCCATGATCAGTTATACCTGGCAGCGATCATACAAACTAGCCAGACACGTTCTCCTGGATGCATTAGATTCAGTGGAAACTGGTGCATTGGTCTGCAAGAACATGTAGTGGGAACAGATGGGTTCTCACGCACAGATAAACACCAACTCCACCTCTCCTACGGCCAAATCATCCTAAACACAGACTCCACCACTACCAAGTCCACCTAAATCTAACCAGGATAAGCACTCTTATCCCGTAATAATACAAGTTGTTAAATACAGTTGATTCCATAAGAATGTGTATAGTTAGGTACTTCTGTTTATCATATTATAAAATAAAACTACAGTTGGACCTTCATCAGATTTAGATGAAGGATATTTCCCCTGCTTTGATCAGGTGGAGACACTGCCCTCCGCCCAGGCCACACAGCATGAGACTTTAAAATCACAAGTCTTAAAACAGTTTATTGTTTGGTTATCCATTAGGAACACAGATTTTAAAATAATACCAGGGGGAAAAAATTACATAAATAAAACAGTTTTGGGAGAAAAAGATAAAAATTCAAGCTACACCTTGCAGTCTCATACCAAGTGAAACCAGTACCACCGTCACACATGCTAACCTGGATCTTATGCTTTCTGATTGGCTAGCAAACCTCGCATGGAATTCTACATTATATATATATATATATCGTCATATACACACAAACGTAACAAATAAAACGATGAATAACGAAGTCTGGAATGCCAGGTGTCTTTATAAAAGTATAAGTGAGGAATTATCGATACAGGCATAGCAGGAGAAACGCAGGCATCTGAGGGGTCCAGAAAAAAACAACAGGAAGCACCTAGTTTCTTACGTGTAATAATCGCAACAGCGGTTTGGATAAACCTTCAGCCGACAGGAGAAATATGGCACGGTAACAAAAGTTTCATTAAGCCAACTGAATGTCTTGCAAAGTTATTTTCAAAAATATGAACTCAATAACGTTCAGCAGAGAGGCTGTTGGTGGTGGTGGTCCGGAGATCTCAGGAAACATCTGGAACAGAGGAAAAAGGCCATGTTAACATAACCTTTAGACTGTTCTCATTGTGCAAGTGTTGCCATTTCAAATTCACCAAAACAATGGAACGGCCATCGAAAATGAAGAAGAATCCCACTCACAGCTCGCGGGTTGCTCCCCAAATCGCCGCATCAGTTGGTCGTGTGTGAACTTCACAAAAGTGTCATATTGTTCTGCAACAGAAATGTGTGTAAGTGTGTGAAGGGGGAGCAACGTGGTCCCGATTTGGCTGTAGCTGTAGAAATCAAATACACCGTACTTTTTGAATTGTCGATTTGTACACACCTGCCAACTTGTTAGTCATAGTCTCCTCATACTCTTCCCGGACTTTGTCTTCACGCTCCTTCAGCAGGCGTTCACAAATCATTCCAACTTGTCTAAGAGTAAATAAGGGCTGCTCTTTCCTTGACGGAGAGGAACCTCCAGCAGACGTGCCTGCAAAAGACACGAGAAGAACGACAACCGGTCACATATTGGGTGAATCTCACTGCAGCTCAGCTGGGTTTAGGCCGGCAAACACCAACAGACCTGCCATACTGGAACCAGTAGGAGGCGGTGGGGAGTCAGGGGAGTAGCAGCCCTCTGTCTGTTGGTAAACTCCATCGATGTGCTTTCTCTTCTGAATGCGTTTGTACTCCTGCTTTATGTTGTTCAGAATTTGTTCTGGAGTAAGACGGTACACAACTGTCAGAGTAATTAAGGGTTTCACTGAACCAAATTGTCACGGCCAATGACTCTGATGAAGGCCTTGATTTACAATAGCATCCCTATCACTCCGAATGGCAAATGCCAAGCTCCCAAAAATGTTGTCAATTTAAGTTGTTAAGCTGCAACAATAAACTTAGCCTGGCTATTAATGCCTACCTAACATGATCATGGGAAATTAGGGTCCCAGTCAGAAGCTCGCATACACTGACCCGGTTAGCTAGCAAGATGCCTGGTCGTGAATCTGGACTCGTCTGATTTCTACATACCAGTTGAGAGTCTGGACGACAGCTCTCCAAATGGCGACGGGTCCATGCGAAGGTATTTCCGTGGGGACGAAGATGGGGAAACCGGGATACACCTTCTCCTTTTAGGGGACGTCGAATTCAACGGATCAAAATCCATCGTCCTCTTCAGGGTCGCACCACACGCCATGACTTGAATATAAGCGGGTCTGGCTACTACAAAGACCGAGCCTGTAACGTTACAGTGTCCAACAGTGTTACTGTAAGGAAAAAAAAAACACAAAAGAAAATGGCTTTCTGGCTAACGTTTTGCTAAGAAGCTTAGCTTTTCGTGGCGATGGCTTCAGATAGCTGAACAGTTAGCTAGCATTGCCCCTTCGGCATGTCCAGGGAGGAGTCTGGCGACTGTTGTTGGCTACTGCACGGTTAGGAATTACTTATCAAGCTAGCCAGTAACACTGTAGCTAACGTATGCTAAGCTAGCGTTAGCCAATCAAATGAAAACAAATTCCCTACAGCTTTCCAGGATAAAAGTTGCCCTCTTTTGCGATCACTCAAAGCACGTGTGTCGTTGACCTTTCCTTCCCCGTCACTTATATTATCGTTGTTTGGATGTCATTAGCGAAATAACTGAGCCAGACCACGGGGTAACTTGCTCGCGTTCTGCCAGATTAAACGCCAGCTAGCAGCTTGTTTTTGATTCCCACGAGCAGCCACCCGTTTGTTTCTCCTGTTGATGACGTCACATATTTAGCGACGCTAGGCATGGTGGGATTTGTAGTGCACTTATTCACGAAATTGGATTTGTGACATGCTTATTTAAAACACGTCTAATTTAAATATATCAAAATAGGGATTACACGAAATAAATAAATATTTAGTGTTCAGCTTTTTTTTGTAAATCACCGAAGTTGTCTCCGATTGTACCAAGGGGATGTTTTAATTTATTGATTGTCACGGATCTTTAAATAATGAGTCATTTAATTTGTGATTTGAGTGATTTCATCTGTGGTTTGTGCTAGTGGTGAGGTGCTTTCTCTCACGAGGCCAATGGTCTGGTTGTATTGAGTGTTTGTTCAGGGATAACTTAATGTATTACTAGTGCAACTTACTCCTCTCTAGACCCGATCTACCCGGAGAAAAAAAAACAAATCAATAAAGTTAGAAATATCGAAATCTATGTTCTTGCTGATCTCTCATTATCAGCATCAGAAAGTGTTTTATTCGCCAAGTTCGTTGAACTACTTTTAAACAATGGAGGCTCTCATGGGCAATGTGCAACTATAGATGATTTTTCACATAGGTTCTCGATCTCTAAGATGAGCAAACCGATTCTCTTACGCTTGCTATTCTCGGAAGGAAAAGCAGTTCACTCACATTGAAATCAATTATTAATTATTATTTATATTTCATAGAGATTCGGAAATGTGGTGTTCGGAATTCCTTTAAGCTCCATCCGACTGCTCAGTTTACACTAGAGGGCAGTCCTACACCTCCCACCACATCGCACATAATCAGAGTATGTTCCTGTATGCAGGAGTGTCAAACTCATTTTCACCCTGGGCCACATTAGCATTAGAGTGGCCCTCAAAGGGCTGCTTGTAACCCTAAGACTGTATATATGTAACTACTCCTTAATTTATTCTTAAATTACTGTCTCTGCATTTGATTTTGATTTATGTGTACAAATATTGTACATGCATTTACATAAATGTTTAAATATATGTAAGCACATTGGTCTGTGTTATTACAACATAAATCCCAGATATCAGGTTTAGAAACCCACATTACTCCATCAAACTTGTCACCTAAAATCGACATGCATTCTGGGAGATACAGTTTATGGTCAGCGAAATGCTGTTAAGATACGTGTTCTTTTATTTTAAGACAATGAAAGGCCTTTTAGCTTTCGCCGGTCACATAAAATAATGTGGCGGTCCGGATTTGGCCTGTGGGCCTTGAGTTTGACACATTATATATATATACGTTTGTGTGTATTTTTTATTCACAAGCTGATTTACTGAATGTTTAAAAAATACTTTACTCTGCAACAATAAATGTCTTTGGTGGATGTGGTCATTTGAGTAAGATGTTGAAACAGTTGAAATCTTAGTCTAGAAATATTATCGTATGGAATCACTTAAAAAATAATGCAATTCAATCTGTCTCTTACAACACACTTTATGAGAAGAACTACAACCCATTACAATGTCCAAAATTACAGCACCATTAACAGTCCAAAAAAGCAGATTCCCCGGCAAGCTTTTTAACAAGACAAAATACACAGTCAAGCTATACATACAAAATAAATTAATAAAGTGTTTCCGAAAACATTGACCGAATAAGACTACAGCTCTATAGACTCAAACGCTCTGTAAGTGTTTGTCAATAATTCAGTGCCAGTTGGGGTAGTGCCAACTCTGAATGATGCCATCGCAGGCGTTTCCTTCAGAGTCACATGACGTCAAACGGTATCTCAGACGGCCTCAGACGATGTCTCTCCGTTGATGGACAGTGTGACTTGGGTCACGTGTAAAGTCGGGTTTGCACAGCTAAGGATGGTTCTGTAGGTTGGGTTGCCTTTAATGCTTCTGCCTTGGCAGTCGAAATCAGCACTGTAGTCCGGGGCCTCGGAAGTTCCCCGGCACCTCCGCCAGATGTTCAGGAAGGCCCGGCGCAGATCTTTGCTCCTCAGGGCGTAGATGACAGGGTTGACGGTGGAGTTCAGCAGACAGAGCATGCTGCAGAATGCAAAGACCGTCTTGATGAAGTCGTTCATCTTCCAGAAGAGGTCGTAGACCATAATGGCGAGCACGGGGCCCCAGCAGATGATGAGAAACACCAGGATCAACATCAAGGTCTTGGCCAGCCGGATGTCCATGCGTGCCTGATCCGGTCGCACGGCCTGCAGCCGCACGCCGCCAGCCGTGTAGATGACGATGTTCTTCTGCGAATAGCGGCTCATCATGCGCACGACATGGTGGTGGGACTTCCACAGGATGAACACGTAGGCGTAAATGATGAAGAGCAGCAGTGCGGTCGTCAGACCGATCCAGAACATCAGGTACCTCTCGTCGATTAACGGGAATATGTCGGAGCACACCGAGTTCAGTTGCTTACAGTTCCAGCCCAGCAGGGGGAGCAGTGCCACGACGATGGAGATCGTCCACATCACGCAGAAGGCCACGACCGCCCTTGCCTTGGTGACAATTCCCTTATAGGCCAGGGGCCTGTAGATGGAGATGTAGCGGTCGATGGCTGTGAGGAAAAGGCTGCCCACGGAGGCCGTGAAGGAGGCGATGACGCCGCTGAGTTTGAAGAGGAACATGGCGGGGCTGTCCTTCCGGTGCAGGACGTGAAAGTCCAGGAAGCTGTACACGAATATGACACTGCCCAGAAGGTCGGCCACGGCCAGGCTGCCGATGAAGTGGTAGGAAGGTCTGGAGCGTAGGGTCTGGGAGTGGAGGATCACACACAGCACGACGAGGTTCTCGAGCACCGTGAACGTTCCCAGGGTGAGAGCCATGACCGCCACGGCCAACTGTTGGCTTGGGCCCAGCACCATAAAACACTCCATGTCCACCAGGTTGTCCCCGCACCGGATGGAAGCCCCGCCCTCCGCCAAGCTCACGTTGCCGGGCGGCTCCGAGAAGTTAGTCGGAAAAACGGCGCTGTTGCCATTATAGATCAGTTCCGCGTTCTCCGATCCCTGTCCGATAAACGAGTCACTAAGTGGGGCGGCGTGAGTGTTCTGCAGGCGGAATCCGGTTTTGGAAAAGCCAGAGTCAATCGACAGGTCGTGGTAGCTGGCATCATTGGAGCCAATGTATTGCAAGGCGGTGGTTATTGTTCTGTAAGTGGTGTCAGCTAGCCCATCCAGTGCAGACTTCATGGCTGCTCAGATGAGAAATAAATTATGTATGGCATTGGACGAGTATCTACGAAGAAAAGTACAAGAAATGTTAAAATCATCAATACTTATTATTGATATCGTTGTTATATTGTTATTTGACCCTGGTCATAAATGTGTACGTGCATAAGAGATCATCCAAAATTGAATCTCAATAGTGTAGAATTTAAATAAGACATATTCCAAAATGCTAATTTAAATATTTCCAACGAACAAGTTTTACGTGATAATCCAGGCTAACATTTATTCCCATGGGTGACCCATACATAGAATGCCCCCTGAATAAACAACTTAGGGTTAATATTCATTTTTGTTTTTAATGTGCTTATATCCACCCAACAGAGGGTTAAAAATAATACAAAAAAACATTTGACAATTTAGGATGTTGGGTCATTTTACCTCATTAATGGTGTGGTGGTTGTCAAAAGCATTACACTGTGAATAATGTAAAATGAGTCTGATCTGGGAATGTTACTGGGGGGATATCCGTGCGTCAGCCAGCTGACACCAACATATCAGACAATGATGAGAGAATTAACAGTCAATGATAAATGATAAAGACAGATAACTATAACCTCCTGCCAAACCAGAATATCAAAGCCTGTCATTAATACTGGATGAAAACTTTTTTCTTACTCAAATTTAATGTAAACACATTATTTATTGAGAAGCGATGGGAGTGTATTCAAAGCAGCGTCTTTTTACTTTATGTAACCTCAGTACGCACGATAAATGGAAATATGGTCATTTTAATCAGACAGTAATGCAATGAAGGTCTATTAATTTGAATTTTGACGTTTACATTTTTTTTAACTTAATTCCATATGCATCAAAGGAACCCATATACTCATTAAACCGAGGTCCTTGATTAATTGAATCAGACGCGCAGGTCACAACGGTTTGCATCAATACAGAACAGAACACGTTTATCATTAATATGCATTTATCTATCGTGGAAATAACCTACGGGACCAATTCATTATTTTTTCACTCAGGTAAAAGTTCCCTAGATCAGAATAATGTCAGCAGTGTTATTCAGATGGTTACACCGAGATGGCAACAATGTGTCACTATGCCACATAAAAAGGCATCTTCTTTAAGTGATAAACACGCACAATGAGGTTACCAGCAAAACCAATAAAGAACAATCTGAACATGTTATTTACAATGGATCAAATTTCAGTAAAAGAATAGTTCTTACCTTCACATAATCCCAACCAAAATCTGGGGGTGGTGCATTTTCTAGATAATTAAATTATGACAAGAAGACGTGAGAGTAGGTGTCTGGGTATTCCATCTCACGATGCCTATTGGTTTCAATAGTTTTTATTTAACTAAATGACACAAATAACTAGCAGAGCTATTTTTTTTCTAAATAATAAGCCTTGCGTCATTGTTTACATGCCCAGATAGACCGATGTGTGATCACCAGTCTGAGCTGGGAGATTATTATTTATAAGGAAGGAGTTGTGCGCTTATTGTGGTCACGTGGTCCGAGGTACCCGAACACCGCGTCCTGAACACTAAAGCGCGCTCCCGTCTCATCTCTACAGTCAACCCGGACACCAATAATGAGACAGACCTGCATTAAACCCGTCAGAGTATGCTGTTATATCTAACAACTAGAAGTGTGCAAATGGGATACTCGCTGCAGCAAACATTTGAATACCTCCCTTCTTGACAGAGAGGATGTTGAAACTTTTTTCTCCCAATTTTAGGCATTAGGCAAACAGGCAACGTACAAGTGTAATTTAATTCAAATTTAATTTTAAATGAATGGGAATCAGTGGCCATTATGTTTTTTTAAAAGGCAAAATGCAGTCAAAAACACAATCTCTTGGGTGATGTTTGAAGACCAAAAAACAACAGTGCACAAACTGGACCAACCCTCCACAAACTGGACCAACCCTCCACAATCTGGACCAACCCTCCACAATCTGGACCAACCCTCCACAACCTGGATAAACCCTCCACAACCTGGATCAACCTCCACAACCTGGACCAACTTTCAACAACCTGGACCAACCCTCGATGACCTGCACATGGAAAACAGAATACAATGTGAAGAATATAATACAGAGCACACACTATTGCTGTGTGATAGCAGCTCCATTTAGTTAAAACACTGCAAATCTAGGGAGTTTCTTGGAAGATTTGACATCAATCTAATATATACACGAAGCTGTCACGGTGTTACAATGTTTTAACGCATCCGCACGCATTTCTAGGCTGTGAAATGTCTGTTCTGCCGAACCGCATTTATTTGCTACTAGTTACATTTTCCGTCTTGCACATGAACAGTTGCTCTGGGACACATGATGGAGTGTGGTCTCAGACTGCGTCACACAACAACACTGCTAAATTCACCACATCTGTTTTTTCAGCCTGATAAAAACAACAGCCTTACATTTTTGAGGTGCCGTCAAGAAAGCCAAAGCACCCAGGGTGCATCAGGACAAAGAGAGTGCTGTCAGTGATGACCCCAAATTACAACGCACTCATACAGCTGGATGTCATGGCAACAAGTGCCATTTTCTATGACCTCTCCAATCAAAGCTATAACGTATTAGTGTGTATTGGGTTGACTGTGTTTCTGCCAGGGATACATCAGCAAAGCTTACCTCATCTGAGGTGTTTGTTTGTTTAAAGGGATTCGGTGGTGATATATTGCTGGAAATGTATTTTTTCCCATTTGTTGTTATAAGATTCAGAATAAAAACTAATAAACAAATCAATTAAAATATGCATGTCTAAGGATATTTCAGTACAGACCCAAATGCGTACATTTGTCTCATCCTCCTCATCATAGCTCTCAATCTGACCGGGACAATTCTGTGTATATCATTAGATAAAGGCAGCGCAGATCAAAAATGAAATAAGCAGAAAATAAAATCCGTTTTGGATCTTTAAATATATCATGACGCATTGGGCAAACATCCACGTTGAAAGATCAGAGTTTTGGAACGTGTTCCACAGACAGCATCTGCGGAAGAGAAGATGTCTAGCGATTCAGTCGGTTCCATATAAATTATAAATAAAACAAAAATAGATAACAGTTTTGCTGTCCTTTCAGCACAGCAGACAGACAAGCAAACAGGCAGACAGGCAGCCAGGCAGACAGTCAAAACAATCCTGAAAGAAAAAAAGAGCCACTCAATGAGAGAAGCACCATAAAAAATGTTTGGCCGTGGATGCCCCAGGGACCACTACATTAGTCCGTGCATTAAGCCCAGATAAAAGCCCACCATCTATCCAAATCAACAAGCAGCCTGCAGGAGAAGAGAGCAGAGGAGGACAGGAAGGAGAGAGAAGAGGACATGAAGGAGAGAGAGGAGAAGCGACGAGCCCCACAGGAAGGTATTCTATTACAAATGGTTTTCTGCCCATCTGACCGTGTCAAACGGCGTGTTTAGACGTGGGCCGCAACACTATGGGCCTAAATGCTGTTCGGTCCGTGACCTGGAACTACAAAAATGCGTGCATTTCAGAAAACACGTTCTGAGTAGCATCTAATTTCTATACAATGTGCACGGGGTTGAGTGAACTCCTGTTTAGGATCCAGTCAGGGTCCATATGTTTTTCTCCACATCGTCCACAGTCTCCTCGTTCACTTCAGAGACTAATTATGCGAGTGAACATTATTAGCCGACGGCTTCATTAGGCAAATTCGACGTGTTGGTTAGTCGTGACCTGGTTCAACGGGGCGTGGAATTAACAAACACAGTTTTGCTTATTACTAAGAGCTTAAGTCTAAATAATAATAGTCATGTTTTTACCTCTAGTTCACGAAATCTCTTTGCCGTATCTCTTTGCCCCCACATCAGCCGAGCATCAGTGTTATTGTTTAGAATAAGTCACTAAGGAATAATCGCTTGTCGAAAATTGACTTGGACACAGATTCACAAAACACTTATAGTTTCTCCACAACGTATAGAGGGAGCTGAAACACAGAGAAACAAATAGGGATTTGAATAGATTGGGTTGACAGAAAACCACCAACAAACAACTGAACATTGACTCTAAGATCAAATATAAAAGGAATGGGAAGGAAAGGACAGGATTTCAAATGTTTTTCTGGGCGCTGTTGACACAAAATGTGCAATATCTTCTAGCTCTACAAGGAGAGGAAGGCAATAGGCAAGAATTCAAAAATAACAGATTTTCAAAGTGTTGTTCCTTTCCAAGTTCTGAAGCGTCCATCTTAAAAATAATCCTGAGGAAATGATGTATGGGAACAGTGAATGAGTGAGTGGAGAACAGTTGGCATATCAGACGAATAAGTAAAATGTTGTGGGTTTGAAACCCTGAGCAGACAACAATAGGTTTCAGTAAGAAATGTACGGTTTCCCCGAGCAAGGCACTCACTTTTGCTATAGGTTGCAATGCATATAGCTGCTAACCTGTACAAATGTAAAACTGGACATTCAGCAAATCTGTGTGCAGAAGAATATGTAAACATTTCCTCAGAATGGGAAAAGCTAGAGGGTGGTTCATTCTGGAACCAGCGCATCTGGAACCTTTGCATCTGGAACCTTTGCATCTGGAACCTTCGCATCTGGAACCTTCGCATCTGGAACCTTTGCATCTGAAACTTTTCATCTGGAACTTTTCATCTGTCACTAACAACACCTCTGAGATCCTAGAGGCCAGTTTCTTGCCCACTAATAATATTACATTTGAATGCCACACTGTCTGGCTTTCTGCCTGCTTTATATACACCAGGCCATGTCATCTCTGTCTTCCCTAGCAATCCATTTCCCTGAATGAGACTGAGTTCAGGTATTGTGTCAGTAAGTCATATTAGCTAAAAACAGAGACATTGTTTTGTGACTTGTTTCTATTGAATAATCGCACAAAAGCCTTTCTGCTATCGATTCCAATTTTAAGGTAAAGAAACAGCCCCTGCTGGTGCATGTAGAGGTTGACACTATTAGCGTTAAGTTTGAGAGGCAGCGATTGTGTATAAGTGAGCGAGAGACACCAGGGGGAATGGTCGCCCAGAGAGCTCCATGCTAATAACTCCAGAGACGAGCCTCTAATTACATTTAGCATTTCAGTCACTTAGCATACGCTCACGTGCAGTGAAACTTACAGTAAGTGGCCGCGTCATTAAAAACGTGAGAGCATCTCCCTGAACTCCTGTCCGAACGGGTGACACTGTGTGACTGTCAGGAGTAGCAGGCGTGACCCAATTCTCATGATGTCTGAGTCATGGTGAGAGATTCACACAGTGTTCACGCGATGTCAGACGGTGACAGACGGTGTGTAGAAAAATAGGCAGTCGTGCTAAAAATAAACTCAACAATTCATTTTTGCATAGGGCACGTTCTTTGAATCTGCAAACTGAATGTTTTTCCTCCTACAGTGAAAAAGAAAAGTCTTCCTCATTATGGAATATATATTTTTTCCTACAAACTGTGCCGCCAAACAACAATCAATACAGCATTTCCCTAATGAGCTGGGAACGTGTCACAGAATACAGGCAGTAGCAGACTAAGAAAATATACAAAACATGTGAACTGTAGCAGATTTCTCTGAAACCTGAGAGGTAAAAAATGCCAATGGGCTCCAGACATGAGCGGATAAGGAAAGTGTTGTGGGAAACACTCAAACCAACAGGGCATCGATGGACTGAATTTTCTGGACATGCCGTCAGAATCTCCTCCGCAGAAAAGGCACTCTGAGCATTTCGGTGCAGAAACCAGTCGAGGGCAGAGTGCTTTTGTCTCGCCAGTTCCAGTTTTAGTCTCACAGAGGTGCTCATCAGAGATAATACGTTTAAGCAATGTAACCGGAGAAAGGGTACAGCGAAATGTGGAAAGTTGGAAAATTCTGTGATACACTAGACGTATAGACAGGGAAAACATTTGGTACAAATCCCCCAAAACACCCAAAGGGCGTGCACATATTGTAATTTCAGTTCAGGACCTGAAGGCCAGGAATTCACTGTTTCAGAACGATGCAATGGCTCCTCCCCCAGCTGCACGATTATACAAACTGACTGCACACTGATTGGTCCCCAGGGCAGCATCACACGCAACATGTCACCTTTAAAACACAAACGTCTGCAGAACAGTACGCCGTAAGAATTCCTGTACTCGTTAGTAATGATGGAATGATTCTGTGACACGGTCTGAGGTGTGAGGATTTCAGTCTGAACATGGATCGGTGTCATAGTTTTGATCAGAAATACTATAATAATTTCACGTTGGCAACAAATAAGTTTTAAAAAGTTCATCAATTTGTTGAAATTAATCAAAAGTACGACGATTGCACCTGAAGACCAACTGATATACCACGGTTTGTAGGGGCGTTCAGAAATGTTTTTTAATCTGTTTTCCAGTACATCATCTTTGAAGTGTTTGAGTAGTAATCAAAACACCACAAATTTGCCACGAGCAGTCGAAAGGAAATGGAAATAAGTTGAGCAAAATGCAAATGTACGTTAGCATCAAAAAACATGTAAGAGGGCAATTTATCGCTCACGTAATTGGTCTCACGCATATATTGCATGAACTCCTGTCTTAATTTGACATTAATTAACCTCTTTGTTGTGCACAAAGAATTATTCTGAACAGGAAAATAGAGCTACTAGTTTGAAAAAAAAACAGAAAAACAAGCAAAAACCCTCTTCACTTGGACACAGTGGACATTATTATTATTCAGGAGTAAGTTATTTCCCTCACAGGATTTATTAATATTAAAAAATATAAATATGAATATATACAGTACCACGTAAAACACCTCTATGCTTCACCTGTTCTGATCTCGCACCATTACAAACTGGACTTAGTGACAAGCTGCTGCCACTAAAAAACATAGTTACGGGACAAATACCCCTGAGTTGGGTTGACATGTACAATCAAATGCCCATAGCCCATTTGAGGTGATTACCATCTCATCAGAGCATGAAATATGTCCAGAACTGTGTCAATACAGGCATTCTCACTGCTTGTATCATGACACACCCCTCTCCAAGTCCGTCTCTGGGTGTATTGACTTCATCACATGACTGTAGATACCGGAAAGAGTTACAGATAATGGGTGACGTATCATGATACTGCAACTTGGCAGTTTAGGCAGATGTTGGGTTGAGGGCAGAACTTGTCCACTTATTGAGGCCAATGCCAGGAGTCATTTCAGGACAACAGTTTCGCCTCTCCACATATACCATCCAGCTCAAACATATAAATGATTCATCTCCTAGCTGCATCGTTTCTTCCATACCCCAACGTTTCTCCAAGCCCGAGGTCAAAGGCCACAGCCACGGCGGCCCAGAGTTCATTGTTAGGTTTTGATTGATTAATGGAACTGTCAAACACCTGTTCTCATAAAACTAAATGTCATTAAGCCTAAAAGTGAGATCTCCTAATATATCCTTTTCAATGGCAGCCACAAACGCTCAGTCATTATTCGTCTGCTTGACTATTGTCTGAGGTGAGCTGGGATTATATAACGTGAGCCTTGGCTGATGTCATCGCAAGTGTTTTGCATAATGTCACTGATGGATGAGCTTTAGTTCAGAGCGGCTGGGGGACGGATGATGTCCAGGGGGCGGGCGTGAGGCCCTCCTGCTGGAATCACTGGATATTGAATGTGTCTTCGTTTTGCATTTTAGTCATTTACGAGATACTCTAATTCAGGTCGGTTTACAAAAATAACTGGGGCAAAATGTCCTGAACAATCTTTTTGCAGTATTTGACATAACTACTTTTTTTTAACTTTTGTAGCATTTTTGTTACTTCCTTTTTCGTCCAAGTGACACCTAAATTATGTTGAGTGTGAGAGACCAATCTCAATACTGCGAAGGTTCTAGTCATCTTCTCCAAATAGGCCTTAGTCATCTTTGCAGAGTGTCTGTTCAAGTTTTAGTCAGATTTTCAGTCAAAGACATCTATTTCTTGTGAGTCTTCTTCTTGCAGTCGTACTGTGTACTTTGGTGCCAGATGACTTTACCAGATTTGAATCCCCTGCATAATCTTTCTGTCCCTGAATGAGTTTACCGTTAACTACCCTTAATCAGATGAAAATAGGTTTTTGCACGATCCTCTACGTTTTCCATTTTCAACGTACCCAGTTTTTTCACAATTCACTTAGCCATTTCACAAGATGTCAACAGCTTTTTGGTACAACAAAATAAATTCTCATTATTTCTTGTTATATTAGGATGCAGTGCCTGATTTCTGTCAGGAAACGGTAGTCAAAACATGTGTACTATTCCATATGTGCAATAGACATTGAGTCTTTAGTGTTGATAATGGGATGAGGTCTGCATTTTGCACAACCCCCTTCAGCCACACGAAGAGAAGCCATTATGGGTCACTGATTGCAAGATGTGCAGAACACAATAGACTGAATATAAAGACCGATCTTGACATTGACTGTAATCAGCCTGTGAGTTAATACACATTGGTGGTACCCGTTAGGGTTTCCTTGGAGATTACTGACACATACGAAAATCAAGTCTTTTCTCAATATTTCAGCAGGTTCTTCGTCAATGTTTTCACAAAATATACTCTTTCAATTCTTTACGATCAATCCTTTAAAGACCAACTGTATTTCTAAAAATACATTTGTAGATGTTCTACTGGAGAAGGACCAAATGTAATCTGCCAGAAGTGACGCGTTGTATATGAAAACATGTTTATTCACATAGGTGATTACTGACGTTTAGTCATATCTTTCAAGTATCATCAGGATTGTGGGAAAATGTAGAGAAAATTTTATAAAAAATGTATTGTATTTATACTATTTTATACTGTCGAAACATTAATTTGATTACAGTCACAGAGAGGAAACACAGCAAAAAACATCCGTAAACGCCTGAGATATTTAAAAACGTTCTCTAACCAGTAATCGCATGGCCTTAGTCTCTCATGTATTTCAACAAAATGGCATGCATTTTTAATGGAGAACAGATCATAGGGAAAGCCTTTCTTTGAAGAGCGAATATTAACTGTGCATTATTCAAGGACTCGGAATTCAAGGAAGCCGTGACCAATCACATTAACACATGAACACTGAGGACAAGGAAGATTCCCGTGGGTTTCTGGGAAGGGTTACCAATTAGTACACAACACGGATGTGCCGACTTGAGTGAGGGAGTTCCATTAGCCTGGGGTATTCTGGGCCCGCGAAATGTCACAGAACTCAGGCGAACAGAAGCACTCTGCTCCATAGTTTCAACCGTTAT
Source organism: Dallia pectoralis (assembly GCA_029465975.1). NCBI lineage: Eukaryota > Metazoa > Chordata > Actinopteri > Esociformes > Umbridae > Dallia > Dallia pectoralis. Next base: position 11,308,255 of record CM055757.1, read on the forward strand.
CTACGCCTCACTTTCACGTTGTTCTGCTCCTAAAGCAGAAGTAGCTTCAACCAATGTCACATTTTCAGGAACTGCTGAAAATACTGAACTTCTGATTAGCCCAGAACAGACAGCTCTGGAAGGCTAGGTGCATAGAAAGAGCTAACAGTGTTGTTTGCCTGGGGCAAAGAGTTTGGGTAGCCAGGCAAGTGGATGACAATGTGATGACACCGTTTACGATGTGTGTGTGTGTGTGTGTGTGGTGTGTGTGTGCGTGTGTGTGTGAGAGAGAAAGAGCAAGCAGAAGGGAATGGGAGAGAGTGAGTTATTATCGGGTTCACATCGGGTTCACATCTCCACGCTGCCTAAGATTCAGAGTAGTACAACACCATCTTTGCGAAACCGACATTTCAATTTAGTTCGTGTTTCACGTGCCAACCGACAATCCTGAAAAAGGTTGCCTTGCCCAGTTGCTCTGCTAACAACTCCTCAAGGACACTTGGGCTTCCGTTTGATCAAACATGGTTGTCGGTGAGTGCATTGCTTTGGCGCGTAGGGATTCCAGCGTACACCTCTGTTGGTTGGGACGCGCTCTTGTGGACACAGTGAAGAACAGCCTTAGTCACAAATTAGACATATCCCGTCGTCTGTCTCATTCTATATCATTCAGTTTCGGACCGGGCTGAGGGAGAGGTTGGCAGAAAAATAATTCATTTTGTTCCTATTGATGATCCAATAAATATTTCACTTGTTTTTTTTAATCCTTTTTTCTTAATTCATTTCATTAAACTATGGGTCACAGAGATTACAGCTTGTTCATGCGTTGAGTGAAAGAAAGATATTCCAGTTGCCACTGTTCCCGCACAGCTGTCACTCCTTCATGACATCCTGAGGTTTATAGGGCAATCAAAGTTTTCCAGTTCACATTTGTGCACACATTTGTATGAGATATCCTGTACATGCAGAGAAGTAAATGTACAATATGTTGTCACACTGTGTTTGTACTGACAGAACCAGAGGGCTGATAGCAGCTCCTGTTCTTGTCCAAGGTGTTGATTTATTTCACAGCAACCGGAGTGTGAGTGTGACATAAATGACATGGTGTCAAGCTGCTTGGAGAGAGAGCAGACATTCTTAACGGGCACTGAGGCCAATTAGCAAAGCTCTTGAGCAGTGAGTGCAAGGCTGTGCTCTTCGTTTCCACCTGTTTTTTTCAGACACCAATTCTCAGATGATCCTGAAAGACTGACCTCAGGTGACTGGAGCCTCACGTTTCAAAATAATCTCATTGGTACCGTGTTGGTGGGTTTTTCAGGACACGCTCACTCACAGACATGACAGTTAAAATAGGTCTAACCGATCAGCTATGTCAGGGAAAAGAGGAGCACCAATGGAGCTTGTTTACATTTGAGTCGAAACGGTATCAAGTTGAAACAGCAGTAACCCTTTAATGTGTTGACAGCCAAAATGAGGGCGTATTAAATGAAATGAGAGATAATAAAACGCTAGGTTGACCTATCTCAGTTTGTATCATCGTTTTCATAGCGTTTGATTTTTCCGTGGCAGGTTTGAGACGGCCACACAGGACTGAGCTCGCCAGTGGTGGGAGTCGAGCGATATGCGTTGGGAGAGCACTAAAATATGTCCGGCGTGTTGGTTTATCTTGAAGCCTACTGATGACAGAAACCTGATGGATGGCGCTGATTGATTCAGTCAGGGATGTCTTTAATATATCTCAGCGGTCTCAGGATTTTACGTGGCAAGGTTTCAACTTGTCCGGTCATCCAGACGTCATCCAGACAGCCAATCCAGGCACATTTATCGAATGTTAAAACAGAAGTCGACAACTGGCAAACTTAAAGCATGCCGTTTGTTGTCCGGCTGAAATTATGGCAAATTGTTTCAGCCACCACTGAAGCAGAAAGAGGGCTGAAACAAACGGTTTGCCGTGAACGACTGTGTTTATCTCCTCAGGGCAGACAGGAAAGTGCACAAAGCGTGCCGAGGAAATCGTGTGAACTACACAGATGTTCGAATACTTAATCACTGTGATTAGGACCACAGCGGAGCAAAACGATTATCTCCAGTGTGTCACCTGGTTGAAGAACATCCACCAGTGGCGTGCGGAGAACCCTGAAACAAGCCGAGTCAGAGGGGAGTTCTGTTGACAGCCTGCTCTGCACATCACAAAGACCCCAATTAACCCTGCATCTTCTGCATGTCGGCCACTTCACACACACACACACACACACACATAGGCGGTACACGTCGATACACACTGCCTGTTGTAGCGTGACAGCTGTAGGGGCTTGTCTTTATTCATTTGGCACTAATCAACCTTGTTCCACTGGGTCCCTTTCTACTCCCAGTTGTCAGACAGAATCCTGAGGTGTCTCAGATTGTGTCTCAGAGTGTGTCAGTGTGTCTCAGTGTGTCTCATCGTTCCATTAACTGTGGAAGTTGAAACGTGACATTCTACAGGAGATACTGATGTATTCTGCCCATTGCTTTTATTTAACACTGATATTATCAGGTTTATTTTGCCAAGTGGGGTTATTGCTGCAAAATCCTGATTATATAGAATTAATTTAATTTCACACTAAAGTGTGTGGAAACAGAAATAAACAGCATTAAACATTTTCAGCACGTGGCTTTGGGTCCATCTAGAGTATTTAGAGTGAAACAGAAAGAATTTGTATGAATTTGCTCTCAATACATTCATACCCGAAATGCATGAAAGTAGGTTTATGGACAACATGACCACTCAGATAAATACACTGATGAGTCAGAACATTATGACCACTCATATAAATACACTGATGAGCCAGAACATTATGACCACTCATATAAATACACTGATGAGCCAGAACATTATGACCACTCATATAAATACACTGATGAGCCAAAACATTATGACCACTCATATAAATACACTGATGAACCAAAACATTATGACCACAGATAAATACACTGATATAAATACACTGATGAGCCAAAACATTATGACCACTCATATAAATACACTGATGAGCCAAAACATTATGACCACTCATATAAATACACGGATGAACCAAAACATTATGACCACTCATATAAATAAACTGATGAGCCAAAACATTATGACCACTCATAAATACACTGATGAGCCAAAACATTATGACCACTCATATAAAAACACTGATGAACCAAAACATTATGACCACTTATATAAATACACTGATGACCAAAACTGCGTTGATAGTTAGCCAAAACTATCGGGCAATGATATCCTACTTTAGTCCTCTTAGAGTCCTCTATCCCTAAGATTTTTTGCACACAATTAAAATGGCAACCTTTCCTTCAATACAAAATGTCATACCCCAAAATAACATATGAAGTGTCTCCCTCTAGTGGTCATGGCTCAGATCACATTCTCCTGTCTTACTCTCGCTGATATTGTTGCTCCATGAATACCCGAATCTAAGTATATGAATAATTAACTCCTCTTCCCGGCTTGGACCTGATGTTTGCAATGCACTACAGTACTTTATATTCTATAAATACGTTTCTGTCCCACCGAACCTGCTACATATTTCTAATTCCACGTTTGCTCCAATTTACTTATCAGAACTACAGTTTTAACGACAATTTTTTGTCTCAACTTGATGTCTCATGATTACGTATCAGCCTACACTTCCTCTACAACACATATTTTAAACTTCTAAATAATACAGGGATTGGTAGAAAACAATTGTTTAATTGCAAATATTTGTATAATTTCAGTACACTTCAGTAAGTCTTACGTTTTATACCTCTAGTCTGTTGTTGCTGTCCGACATCAATACATAGAAGCAGCATGAGTGCAATGGATCGGGGGGTTCAAATTAACATTTACTCTTCACTCGGCCGCACAAGTGACCCGAAGCTGAGGAAGCAAACAAATATCCAGGGCTTATTTGACGTGATGATCGGAAAGGATTAGGTTTAGTTTTTTGGATTCACTCAACTGAACCATCCTCGATGTTGTGACACGGCAAATGGCTGTCGTGTGCGCTGCGGGGCGTAACGAGATGAGGTGTTTGGCGAATTCACTTTCAAATCCAAAAACTGAATCCAAGAATCCAATGGGCTTTTATAGAAAGTTAAGCATTGTAAAGTAAGGACATATTTCAAAAATATAAACAACAGTGATTGTATACGGTAACACATTTTCACATGAATCAATTATATTTCCTGCCAATGTACAACGTGTTGATTTATCAACGACCTTGGTTGAGCACAAAACATAGCTCTTTCTCGGTCTCATCACATTTTAACAATATATTGACACTTCAGCTCTTTAAGGTCTCTATTAACAGCAATAGTGCAATATTCACCACTCAGCAACTAAACTGTAAACTGTACAATAATGACTAAACAACAGTTTATTTTAAAATGTTACACTATGAAACGTTGCGCAATCTAAAATCATTTTTTGACCCTACGATCATTTATGAATGTCAATCAGTCTGATAGGCCAGTTTCTTTCCAATGCTGGCGAATAGATGCCTAAATATCTCAGTTCCCCCATGGATAATACACGACCCTAATCTCTGGCACTCTAGTTATCCACAGTATTTACAAATTAACATGGGCTCAGTGTCTCAGCCAAAATGACTTCAAGCACTTGAATGCACACGGAGAAAGTACACACGTAAACCGGTCTATTAAAGATCCTGGGTCAAGAAGGCAAATTACATGTCACATTTGTTAAGCCTTATCTCAGTCCTCTCGCTAAAACTGAAGAACAAAAGATTTTCGTTCACTGCCCCTCGTAATGGACCCAGAGTGGAGTCTGGCTTCATTCATTAGTGTTTGGGTTATTCATTAGACCAGTAAAATGCATCATGGTGCTCCAGCCTGGGTTCCTCTGTTTGGTGCCTAATAAATACAACCGTGTGGTGTCCGTCACCATGGGGATTGGGTTCCGGAGCAGGGTTCTTCCTGATTGGTGGCACCAGTCAGGTGTTAGGAGTAGATGGACCAATAGATGACGTTGAACAGCACGTAGGAGCCAGGGAAGACGATCCGTGAGTACTTGTCTATAGCGTGGGTGTCGATCCAAATGTTCACGTAACCCGGCCTCTTCACCTGGTTGACGAGCTGAGGGTCCCCTAAAACCACCTGGGCCAGCATCCTCTCCTGTCTGCCGCCGTTCTCCGGCATGCCGTAGTTACCCGCCGTGCCGTAGTTCACCGCTGTGCCGTAGTTTCCCGGGCTGCCGTAGTTTCCTGTGGTGTTGGCGTCCATGGATGAGTAGCTTGTGACCTGGGGGTCGGTGGTGTAGCCAGAAATCTGCGGGTCGCACATCATGTCCTCCGGGTTGCCGATTCCACAGGTGCACGGCAACTGTAGTCAGGGAGATAAGAACAGTATGTTAATTAAACTAGTAGTTATGGAGATAAGAACAGTATGTTGGAAAAAGGTGTTGTCATGGAGATACGAACAGTATGTTAATTAAACTAGTAGTCATGGAGATACGAACAATATGTTAATTAAACTAGTAGTCAGGGAGATAAGAACAGTATGTTGGAAAAAGGTGTTGTCAGGGAGATAAGAACAGTATGTTAATTAAACAACAAGCTATTTTCTACTTTGAGAGGCTTCTGCTTTTCCTGTGGTAATAAATGTTGTTAAGGGCTGTCTTTAGTTAGAGCTCCTGAGGCGGTGTGAGTGAAGGCGGCATTTGCCTCTGAAGCTCCATATGTCACAACATTCGGCAAATTCAGAGAAACATGAGCAGCACGATATGTAGTCCTGAAAACAAACTGAAAGATATTTAATGAAAACTAAACGAAACGCACCCTCTCTCTTAGTTTCCTCTCCTTCCGTTCCTGCACAGTGGAGAGATAGTTGACCGCTGCGTACTCTATAACCGAGAGGAAGACAAAGACGAAGCTGACCCACAGGTAGATGTCCACGGCTTTGATGTAGGAGACCCTGGGCATGGAGGCGTTCACGCCGGTGATGATGGTGGACATGGTGAGCACCGTGGTGATACCTGGGCGGGTCGGATCGGACAGTTTACCAACGTCGGTCAACCAAAACACATTAGTCTAGTTACCAAAACACATTAGCCTAGTTACCAAAAAACATTAGCCTAGATACCCAAACACATTATCCTAGATACCAAAACACATTAGCCTAGATACCAAAACACATTAGCCTAGTTACCAAAACACATTAGCCTAGTTACCAAAACACATTAGCCTAGTTACCAAAACACATTAGCCTAGTTACCAAAACACATTAGCCTAGTTACCAAAACACATTAGCCTAGATACCCAAACACATTAGCCTAGTTACCAAAACACATTAGCCTAGTTACCAAAACACATTAGCCTAGATACCAAAACACATTAGCCTAGTTACCAAAACACATTAGCCTAGATACCCAAACACATTAGCCTAGTTACCAAAACACATTAGCCTAGTTACCAAAACACATTAGCCAGGTACCCCAACACATTAGCCTAGTTACCAAAACACATTAGCCTAGTTACCCCAACACATTAGCCTAGTTATCCAAACACATTAGCCTAGTTACCAAAACACATTAGCCTAGTTACCCCAACACATTAGCCAAGTTACCCCAACACATTAGCCTAGTTACGCAAACACATTAGCCTAGTTATCCAAACACATTAGCCTAGTTATCCAAACACATTAGCCTAGTTACCCCAACACATTAGCCTAGTTACCCCAACACATTAGCCTAGTTACCCCAACACATTAGCCTAGTTATCCCAACACATTAGCCTAGTTATCCAAACACATTAGCCTAGTTATCCAAACACATTAGCCTAGTTATCCAAACACATTAGCCTAGTTATCCAAACACATTAGCCTAGTTATCCAAACACATTAGCCTAGTTATCCAAACACATTAGCCTAGTTATCCAAACACATTAGCCTAGTTACCCCAACACATTAGCCTAGTTACCCCAACACATTAGCCTAGTTACCCCAACACATTAGCCTAGTTATCCCAACACATTAGCCTAGTTATCCAAACACATTAGCCTAGTTATCCAAACACATTAGCCTAGTTATCCAAACACATTAGCCTAGTTATCCAAACACATTAGCCTAGTTATCCAAACACATTCTCGTCCTTATTGGGAATCATGGTCACCATTCTCACTTCTGTAGACACACAACCACCATGGCTTTAATATCTACAATATGGAAATATCCAAATAGCCCAGAGCCACACACTTCCTGGTTCTTCCGGCAAGCGCCATTCCTACCCAGAGGGACCCTAGCCGGGACGGCCCGGCGGTCGATCCAGAAGGACACCCAGGAGAGCATGACCATCAGAGTGGCTGGGAAGTAGGTCTGCAGCAGGAAGAAGAAGATGTGTCGTCGCAGTGTGAAGTGGATGTAGAGACGATTGTACCAGCCTGTGAAGGGAATGGAGACACAGCTAATACTGTGGGCCAACATCATCTCCACTGTTTCTAATGCCAAGGGGACTTAAACCAATATCAGAATGCTGCCTGTTAGGGAATATAAGTGCCAATCGGCTGTCTCAGTACTTCCATCCATTTAAGATAGTTGTAATATCCACTCACATAATCTGTGGCGTTACCTGTGCTGCTGTAAAAGGCCAGCTTTGTAGTGGTGTGAAACTTCTGGATGAGAAACTGGGATAGAGAAATCCTTTCGTCTGTGTTCAGTGATTCGTTGCCCTTCTTCCAGTACAACATGAGGTCATCGTCGGTGTACGCATCTGGAACATTTAAAACTCCTATTAATACGTCCTATTGTCATACAGGGTTTCAACAGGGTGCCCCGTACTGCTGAAAAGCAAAGCATTCTTACTACCTCAAGTGTGTCTCTCTGTTAGCATACCTGTTTAAATAAAGAACCCTTACTACCTCCAGTGTGTCTCTCCGTTAGCATACCTGGTTAAATAAAGATAAAACATGGAGTGATTTAACTCACAGCTCTCAATCTCCAGGGAGCAGGTTTGTGTGTCCAGAGGGAAGCGACTGAGGTCCATGTTGCACATGGCAGTGACAGTGACCCTGAGGAAACAGCAAGAGACCAGAGGAATATTCATTTAATGCAGTTAGAGTAGGAACAAGTTATAACGGTTGTATAATCCCATGACTCCACCTAGACATGGTAAAAAAATGACTACGCTGGCGAGTTTACGAAAAAAGGAAGCTATCTGAACGTCTCCAACGAGAAAGGTTTCTGTTGCGAACTATAATCCGGTCGTTCACCAGTGGACGCCCCCTAGTGGTCGTTGTTCTTATCTGAAGCGGCTACCTCATGCTGTATAGTACGTTCCCATCGGGGTACACCCTCAGCATCACGTTATCTGTGGTGGTGTCGTGGATGAAAGATCTCTTGGAGTGGACGAAGAACATGTCGGGAACCCAGATCTTCTTGGCCAGCCTGCTGTCGAAGGTCATGCTCTGGTTGTTGGAGCTGGGGAAGGACAGGCGCTCGTCTTTCCAATAGTGTCTCAGGTACAGTGTCATGGTGAAGTCCTGAAAAAACACAGGGTTAGGGTTTGTTATCGGCTGTGTCCTCTGGCGTCAACCTTCAGATGAAAACGTTATTTTGGTGCGATGTCCACGGGACAAACAAAAACACCAGAGCAGGTTTGAGCAGGTGAGGGGTACCAAGCTAGGAGCTTCCAATCGTGTGAGGGAACGACATAATGAGTGAAACCGTCGGGCGAGACCAGGTGATGCTTGTACTTTTCCCACTCACCATATCCACCTCAGAGATCGTGTCCAGACTTTCGATCTGAACGTCGACCCCAACGGGTATTGGCGGTCCTGAAATGAAGTAAAATTGTAATGAGAAAAGTTTCTATTGACATTTTTTTTCGTATATTAATAATGTCACGGCTAAGTCATGCTTCCAGGCAACATGCGCTGTTACTAGCTGTGCAGTGTTGGCTAAAACACCGCCCCCTGGTGGCCTGTTCCTTAAGTAAACAGTTCAGTTCAAATACAAAGCAGGACTAATGCCAGAATACATATATAACACAGCTTTGCATTGTCAGCAAACAGGCGGGATTTGCTTGTGTCGTGACGTCTGGATTCTGCGCTTTGACCTATTTTATTTAGCCTCTGTTCTCTATCATCGGCAGTAGTACATGAATGCTATTAAGTCCCAATGGATATAAGTCATTGTGTCTCAAACATCTGGACGCTTTCCATGTCGGTCTTTTAGATTTTCCTTTGCAGACAGATTTTCATGACTTCCGTGGCAACTGTTGACATTTAAAACGAGGCCAGACGAAATAATTTGTGATGTGATGTTTTTAGCTCTCAGATCAAATTAAATTTTTTGGACACACAACATAAAGCATTATTTGAATTTATCATTTATGATTTCTTTCTCCAGAAATGTACGACATCCAATCAAGAACCTGCCTCATCGCAGGACCTCTCAGCAGACTCAGACAGTCGATATTGAGATATGTGTCTTCCAAAGTAACGTCCAATGCCATTCTGGTTCACTCAGACAGGAAGCCTTTACAGAAATCCTCGCCCGCCAGAGGGAAACACACTTTCCAGCCAATCCACTTAAGAATTTGTTTCGTACATTTCTAATTTGGATTTTATCAACCATGTATTAACTAATGAAACACGCGCCCATGTGGCTCAACTCGGAAAAAAATGTATTTGACTTGACCTAGAATTTTCCTGTAATGTTTGTAGCTCTACATTTGTAACTCTACGTTCGTAGCTCTACGTTTGTAACTCTATGTTTGTAGCTCTACGTTTGTGACTCTACGTTTGCGACTCTACGTTTGTAACTCTACGTTTGCCTGAAGAAAGCTGTCAACCTGGAAGGTATTACAGACTCCCGATGTGCAAATGAAGGAATATACAAGCATAAACCCTCCCTGTGAAACGGCAGATAGGAGGGCCCACTGTTTGTGTGACACATAAACCCGCCACGGCAAATCCCTGTATGACGACGGCAAACGGTCTGTCGACGATCCCTTTAAAAGAAACAGCGCTGTGACAATGTTGTCCCGCGGCTTGTCATGTAGCGGTGTCATTAGGGCTTCAGAACGGCTGAGCTGATAAGACCGGTGGATAGATTGGGTGACCCAGTTTTACGGCGGGGAATTGCAGGTGCTATAAACCACATTTTAAGGGAGCGAAAGAACAATTTGTGCAAAGTAATTTCGCCGTTGCTTGTTGTTGCGAAGAGCGTGTAGGTCGATGAAGTGTTCTCACAAAGCTGTGCACGAAGTGTGCTGTTCACGTAGTAAACCTGACCGTGTTGCTGGAAAGAGACACTAGATACACATTATATATATATTATATTCCCCCTGTTAGGTCTTACCTCCAAAGGCTGGTCTCATGGTAAAATCGTGGTCATCGATTCTCAAGAGCTGCTCAGATTTTGTCATCGTGGACTTTGTCCTGTCTGGACTTCGTTTTAGGATCGGGCTGCAGCGAGGAGAAGACATGATCTTTTTAGATGTTAGGCTATGCACACAAGCTCTACTATCACAGTGGACAATCACATGTCAAACACATGTTAGGGCACCCTAGAGGGAAACAGCTTTACTGTATGTATGAATTCAAATGCTTTCATTACAGGTTTCTTGTGGTGCGTGTGTCAATGTCATTTTCCCGAGGACTTTGAACTCTCACCTTCTGGGTTTGCTGTTATTCTCTCCTTCATCCAATCTGGAAGTTTCTCTCCTTGATCTGTGAATGAAGCATTACAGAATGAAGAAACTGTGGCAAACATCGTGGATTTTCTAAAAGACAAAACGATTTTCGTAGTCGTACACAACGTAACTTTTAGCAGTTTAAAATGCATTTTTTTAACCTCAGACCCACAAGTGGAGAAAATAAAATTTGACATGCTTATCTCTTGTCAACATTCAACAGGATCCAATGTTGAAATGTTTGTCTTTGATGTTTTTGGCCGCACACCCACAGACATTTGTGACCACAGCATATCAGGGCATCTTCCTGTTTAGACGGCTTACATTATTTCTCACAAGCTCTGAGCTTCACAGAAATTACCATTCCATTCCGCAACTACGGAACCAACAAGGGCCTTTAGAGGTTCTAACCCTCGGGCCATAAGACTTAAACACGATTGATTGAAGAATAGAGATCTTATATTTTTTTAAGTAGATTTACACATAGAATTTGGTTTGAATTTAAAGATTACCAAACAAATACCCTGCTACGTACATTTGTCTGACATGTTTCTATCGCCCAGCTATCACAATACTGGTTTCATTCACACAATCACACATACTTACACTCCAACACACACACACCTCCATAATGATGTTTTAAACATGCACAGTTCCAAAACATCTCTGTATTTTAGAGATGTTTTTAGAGATTTGTGAGATTTTCGTTGTTTGTCCTGCTTCTAGCTGCTGCTTTATTCTGCCCACACGTATGCAAACCTAAATGTGAACTTATTATGATTCAGCATTGTTGAATGACAGAGGACATTTTTGCATTAAAAGCAGTGGACGGGATTTGAACACATGCTTCTGTAGTCAAAAGTGAACCTTCCCTAGATGCTGCAGCTTAGTGCGATTTTTTCTCTTCCTTCTGGTTGTATTATTCATTTTCCTTTTACACTGCTCTTACTCTTTTAAATCTTTCTTTGGGAGGGGGCGAGTGAAAGTGCTCGTAACAAAGCTTTTTTCTCCACATCGGTTGGTAAAGACAAAGGTGATATAAAAACATTCGGATTTCAACGCATCAGCCAATGTCGCTCGCGGTGCGGAAACGTTGGAAACACCAAACAAATAGATGTACATTTCCTAAAGACGTGCGACTGTGTCGGTGACGGCCGAGGTTGAGCTGGCGTGCACGTGGAGAGACGAACAGCCAACGGGGGACATTTACAACCGCGACAATTACAGAGAAGGAGAAAGAAGGCCTGGGTGCTAATCACAGTGGGCTAATGGGTGATGGGCACGATTCCTCTGTTCGCTCCAGCAGCTGGTTGCTAATCCGCTTGGCAGAAATGTCTCCAATCCCTTCCACAAGCCGGGGTCTAGAACAGGCTGTGTGTGTGAGAGTATATGTATCTATTTGCATGGGTGTATTACTCTATGTTTGCAGAAGTATGTTTGTGTGTGTCTGTCTGCAGAACTCTGCCTTTGGGGTTCTTGTGGTTCTGTTGTTGCTCTCCAGAACTCTGCCTTTGGGGTTCCTGTGGTTCTGCTGTTGCTCTCCAGAACTCTGCCTTTGGGGTTCCTGTCGTTCTGTTGTTGCTCTCCAGATCTCTGCCTTTGGGGTTCCTGTAGTTCTGCTGTTGCACTCCAGCTGACCATTTTAGAGTCAATAGCAGAATAACAAATTGACTCCAGTTAAGTGCACAAGTGCGCATGTAGTTTAAAGTGCGTCACGGTTCACCAGCTTCAATTCAAACCCTATACTCTTTAAATCTCCACGGCCCGGAAATTGGTTTGCTCTAGTTCTTCGATTTTATCCAGAGCAGTCCAGTCAATCCCTTGCTTTTCTCAGATGCTGATTGCAATATTGATTAGTGAGTACATCTGGTGCCATTCAGAAAGAGAGGATGGTTCCATGTGAAATGTAGCCATAAGGCTTTTGTGTGAACAGGCCAGTAAAAAACATCATTATTGTTAAGAAATGTTACCTATTTCTTGTCATTTTGGATTCACACTGATCTAGAGAAACGTGTCGGCCCAAAAGTCTTAGCCCCCAGGACCACAACAATGAATGATATTATTAACTAGTACTTAATAAAACGCTTATCCCTTATATACAAATATAATTTTTCGTTACACTGAATATGCATATTATAGTCCCGCATATGTCTGACTGTGTCTTTATACAGTAGGTGTAGAAAACCCATCAGAATCATCGAAATGAGACATTGTCACTTGAGGTTGACGCCGCCTCCTGAATATTGGTTCCATCTCTACAACAAGACAGGATTTAGATCCAGAGCCAGGTTAACCCGGGTCAGAGCCAGAACACACGTGGGTTAATCGACGTTTTGAACATGCGTCATCGGCTTTGATATTCAGATTGGATCGAGGTGATCCGACGGCTATTTTGAAGTCACCTTGACAACTGCAGCGAAAAACATCTCGGACTAAACGGTTTAGATCCAGATGCAGAGTGCAGAGAAAGGTTTAAATGTGTGTCGTCGTGCAGGTGATTTGAGGGATTACGATATGACCGCGAATGGGTCAACATAAAGTGGGCGGGATCAATCGAAGCTGGTAGAGAGCCTGAAGTCTTGAGATCCTCAGCGTTTTCACTTGAGATGAACAGAAGCACACTTCTGTCCTTGGAGTTGTTTGGTGGGATTCATTTCTCACATTAGGCAGGTATGAATCAGTAGCAAACGTTTTAGTTTTACAAGTGATGGCTAGTTGCATATGGGCGGAGTTTCTACTGTCTTACATCCACACAACGTCACAGCAATGTTACAAGCACCCATTGAATTAGCTTTGCCCTTCAGCTATAATATACGATGTGTTGTCATTGTCACCTGTCCAAGGTCAACCGAGGCATTTCTTCCTTCAGTTCCACATCATTGGTTCAGGACATTATTGAATGAATTTGCAGGCTTTTTTTCAGGGCTTTGCACAGAAATGACTGTCTATCATGGGAATATTTACTTCTGTTCAATGTTCTTCACGTCTCTAATACTCAAAAATAGGCATAGATCATGTTGTTAAGTTTGTTGAATGTAGATGTAGATTGCTGAAATCGTTCATGTGGGTTTGTGTGTGTGCTCCAGTTATTTCAGAACATTAATTTTGTACTTAAAACCTTGTCAAAAGCTTGTCTTGGATTCATGTATTACACTTTTATCATTCATAAGATTGTTTTGTATCATATGGGGTCGTTTTCCTACCTGCCTTTTAACAAAAAAACACTCTCACTGCAAATGTGCTGACCCTAGCCTGGGGCCAGATCTGTTATTGGTGTCGTGCCAGACAACACGGTCGTTAACATGCTAGAAATACGTTAAATATACTGCTCAAACAGATCAAGGTTTGGTTTAACCTGAGCTCCTAAATTATGTATCACCATACAGACTCATTCAGCACGACCGCTCGCAAAGCCTCAGCCAAAACATTTAAAATATTATTTTAAAAAGTGGTTGCTTTTTTATCCTCTCTCTGAATGACATTGAATTCACCTTATTGAGGCTCAGAACAGGTGAGGACAAACACATTAGTGACACTGAACGTCATTATTGATACTTTACACTTTTTTTAGATATTGGACACAGCAAGGAAGGTTCATTTACCTGATTTGTTTGTAGGTCTCCGGTTTGTGACCTCTTTGACAAGCCGATCTCCCAGAAGTCTCTGCAAGGCAGAAGTAGAACAGCACGAACACGATGGCCGTCCGCATGGTTCACGTATCCTCCGACGACCCCTCAGAATCCAGTCAACTTCTAGACCTCCCTACCTGGGTCTTTGCTTTCAGCAAAACAGCAACGGGGCCATGTTAGATGCAGGAGCTCTGGCCTGAGTGACAAACCTCCCACGGTGCTTAATCTCCGCAGTGGGGAAAAGCAATTTTGACTAAACCTATAAATCCCTGAGCGTCAGATGGCACAGATTTGATCCTTCCACTGACGGATGTGGCTTTGCTCTGCTGCTCTACTCTAGTTTCTCCTCTGTGTCACTCGGATCACTTCTTATGATGATGGGTTGTGCCTGTTTCGGTGGTCAGTTAAGGGATGTTTGTTGGCTAGGGCATCTAGATCACACAGTCAGGCTGATGTTGTGCTGTCTGGATTTAAAACGGATCTGATATCACTGCCGTATAAATGCTGAACTGACTCACCTGCTGAACTGACTCACCTGCTGAACTGGCTCTCCTGCTGAACTGATTCTCCTGTTGCACTGACTCTCTTCCTGAACTGACTTTCCTGCTGAACTGACTCTCCCGTTGCACTGACTCTCCTCCTGAACTGACTCTCCTGCTAAACTGACTCTCCTCCTGAACTGACTCTCCTGCTGAACTGACTCTCCTGTTGCACTGACTCTCCACCTGAACTGACTCTCCTCCTGAACTGACTCTCCTGCTAAACTGACTCTCCTCCTGAACTGACTCTCCTGCTGAACTGACTCTCCTGTTGCACTGACTCTCCACCTGAACTGACTCTCCTCCTGAACTGACTCTCCTGCTGAACTGACTCTCCTGTTGCACTGACTCTCCACCTGAACTGACTCTCCCGTTGCACTGACTCTCCTCCTGAACTGACTCTCCTGCTGAACTGACTCTCCGGCGGTGTTGATTTTCTTGCCGCATTGATTCCCCTGCTGCGCTGACTCTTTTGCTATCTTGGTGGCATCTGTGAAATTTGTCCTGCTGTTGACCTGAGGGCAAGTCCCAGGGTTTATGTCGGTCTAATAATTAAGACCAGATGTTTTGGCTATTTGCAATATCATATGGCAAAATGACCAAACTGCCTGGCCTAATTGTAATATATTTGACCCTTTAATAAATTATGTAATAATAACCAGATGGCATTTATGCAAACACTAAGATGATTCATTTTAACCACTGAAGTTATGGGTTGCAGATCGCTCCACGGAAATGCTTTCATTTGATGCATTTTGAAAGCACTTGTTACTCGACTAGTGTAATTTATTCTATGTAATTTATACTGTACGGTATACAGATGTAATTTATACTGTACGGTATACAGGTTACATGAGACAAATAATGCTCTATAATTCACAATAATACTCTAATGTTTCAAATCTATAGGGCTTTTCAATTTTACACCAAATCTAGATTATGTCAGTAATAACAGGACAAATGTTGTTTTCACATTATTACTGTCTAACAGTCTGTTTCAAAAACTGGGAGTTATTATTGACCACCCATTACAATACTGCTTAAACTTTACCATGTTCAAGGGCACTCCTCCATGCCTGGCCTGCTTCAAGTTCCCGTACAGCATTTTGACAGGATTAAGATCTGGGCATTGAATTGGCCATTCCATAAACCTCCATTTCATCTCTTTGAGCCATTTTGTTGTGGATTTGCTTTTGTGTTTTGGATATTTGTTCTGTTGGATGATCCATGTTCGGTTTAGCTTTAGGATTTTGACAGATGGCCTCACATGGTCTTTAAAGAAATCTCTGAGACAATATGGAATTTAGGCATGACTTAACAATGGGAAGTTGGCGTTGGAGGCTCTACTGTTCAAAGGTAGTTTGGTTTTTGCCAAACACTGGGACACACATTTTGGCCACAGTCTCAGACACCATTTTCATAATGCATGACAAACCAAAAGTACTATTTCAAAATCTCTCATCTCATCTTCAACCGCTTATCCGGGGTCGGGTCGCGGGGGTAGCAGCTCTAGCAGGGGACCCCAAACTTCCCTTTCCCGGGCAACATTAGCCAGCTCTGACTGGGGAATCCCGAGGCGTTCCCAGGCCAGTGTGGAGATATAATCTCTCCACCTAGTCCTGGGTCTTCCCCGAGGTCTCCTCCCAGCTGGACGTGCCTGGAACACCTCTCTAGGGAGGCGCCCAGGTGGCATTCGTACAAGATGCCCGAACCACCTCAACTGGCTCCTTTCTATGCAAAGGAGCAGCGGCTCTACTCCGAGTTCCTCTCGGATGACTGAGCTTCTCACCCTATCCCTAAGGGAGAGGCCAGCCACCTTTCTGAGAAAACCCATTTCGGCCGCTTGTACCCGCGATCTAGTTCTTTCGGTCATGACCCAGCTTTCATGACCATAGGTGAGGGTAGGAACAAAGATTGACCGGTAGATCGAGAGCTTTGCCTTTCGGCTCAGCTCTCTTTTCGTCACAACGGTGCGGTGAAGCGAATGCAACACCGCCCCCGCTGCTCCGATCCTCCGACCAATCTCCCGCTCCATTGTTCCCTCACTCGCGAACAAGACCCCGAGGTACTTGAACTCCTTCACTTGGAGTAAGGACTCATTCCCTACCCGGAGTAGGCACTCCACCGGTTTCCTGCTGAGAGTCATGGCCTCAGATTTAGAGGTGCTAACCCTCATCCCAGCCGCTTCACACTCGGCTGCGAACCGATCCAGTGAGTGCTGAAGGTCACCGACCGATGAGGCCATCAGGACCACATCATCCGCAAAAAGCAGTGATGTGACCATCAGCCCACCGAACGGGAACCCCTCCCCCCATGACTACGCCTTGATATCCTGTCCATGAATATTACAAACAGGATTGGTGACAAAGCGCAGCCCTGGCGGAGGCCAACCCCCACCTGGAACGAATCCGACTTACTGCCGAGGACACGGACACAGCTCATGCTTTGAGCGTACAGAGATTGGATGGCCCTGAGAAGAGACCCCTCACCCCATACTCCCGCAGCACCTCCCACAAAAGATCCGGGGTACCCGGTCATACGCCTTCTCCAGATCCACAAAACACATGTAGACTGGATGGGCATACTCCCAGGCCCCCTCCAGGATCCTTGCGAGAGTAAAGAGCTGGTCCGTGGTTCCCGGCCAGGACGAAAACCGCATTGTTCCTCTTCAATCTGAGGTTCGACTATTGGCCGAACCCTCCTTTCCAGCACTTTGGAGTACACTTTACCAGGGAGGCTGAGGAGTGTGATACCTCTGTAATTGGCACACACTCTCTGGTCCCCCTTTTAAAGAGGGGAACCACCACCCCGGTCTGCCACTCCTCTGGCACTGTCCCAGACTTCCATGCAATGTTGAAGAGGCGTGTCAACCAAGACAGCCCTTCCCCACCCAAAGCTTTTAGCATTTCTGGACGAATCTCATCAGTCCCTGGGGCTTTGCCACTGTGGAGTTGTTTGACTACCTCAGCGACTTCCCCCAGGGAAACTGACGATGACCCTCCATCAGCCTCCAGCTCTGCCTCTGTACTAGAGGGCGTGTAGGTCGGATTCAGGAGCTCCTCAAAATGCTCTTTCCAGCGCCCGATCACATCATCAGTTGAGGTCAACAGTGTCCCATCCTTACTGTACACAGCTTGGATGGTTCCCGTTTTCCCCTTCTGAGGTGCCGAACGGTTTTCCAGAAGCATTTTGGTGCCGACCGAAAGTCCTTCTCCATAGCTTCTCCAAACTTCTCCCACACCCGCTGCTTTGCCTCTGACACGGCAGCGGCTGCAGCCCTTCGAGCCTGTCGGTACCCTGCAACTGCCTCCGGAGTCCCCAGGGCTAGCATATCCCTGAAGGCCTCCTTCTTCAGTCGGACAGCTTCCCTGACCACCGTGGTCCACCACGGTGTTCTAGGGTTACCACCCCTTGAGGCACCTAGGACCTTGAGACCACAGCTCACCGCCGCAGCTTCAGCAATAGAAGCTTTGAACATTGCCCACTCAGGTTCAATGCCCCCAACCTCCACAGGGATGCCTGAAAAGCTCCGCCGGAGGTGTGAGTTAAAGATCTTTCGGACAGGGGCCTCCTCCAGACGTTCCCAGTTCACCCGCACTACCCGTTTGGGCTTACCTGGTCTGTCCAAAGTCTTTCCCCACCCTCTGATCCAACTCACTACCAGATGGTGATCAGTTGACAGCTCTGCCCCTCTCTTCACCCGAGTGTCCAAAACATGCGGCCTTAGATCAGCCGATACGATTACAAAATCTACCTAGGGTGCTCTGGTACCATGTACACTTATGCGCCTCCTTATGTTCGAACATGGTGTTTGTTATAGACAATCCATGACTAGCACAGAAGTCCAATAACAAACGACCGCTCGGGTTTAGATCAGGGAGGCCGTTCCTCCCAATCACGCCTCTCCAGGTGTCTCCATCGTTGCCCACATGTGCGTTGAAGTCACCCAGCAGAATGATGGAGTCCCCTACTGGAGCCCTATATAGGACTCCCTTCAGGGTCTCCAAGAAGGCTAAATACTCCGAACTGCTGTTTGGTGCATAAGCACAAACAACAGTCAGAGTTTTCCCCCCCACCACCCTTAGGCGTAGGGAGGCAAACCTCTCATCCACCGGGGTAAACTCCAACACCACCGTGCTCAGACGTGGGCTCGTGAGTATCCCCACACCAGCCCGCCGCCTCTCACCCTGGGCAACTCCAGAGAAGAACAGAGTCCAACCCCTATCCAGGAGTAAGGTTCCAGAGCCACGGTTGTGCGTAGAGGTAAGTCCCACCAGATCCAACTGGTATCGCTCCACCTCACGCACAAGTTCTGGCTCCTTCCCCCCCAGTGAGGTGACGTTCCACGTCCCCAAAGCAAGCTCCTGCCGCCCGGGTCTGATCCGTCGAGACCCCCCACCTTCACTGCCACCCATATGACAGCGCACCCGACCCCTGCGGTTGTTCCTGTGAGTGGTGGGCCCACAGGATGGAGAGGAGAGAGATGCCACGTATCTCGTTCGGGCTGTGCCCGGCCGGGCTCCGTGGCAAACCCGGCCACCAGACGCTCGCTTTCGAGCCCGCCGTCTGGGCCTGGCTCCAGACGAGGGCCCTGGGCTTCTTCCAGGCAGGGTCTCGCTCCTTTTTCCTCGATCTTTCATGGGGTCTTGGTGAACCATTCTTAGTCTGGCCCCTCGCCTGAGACCACTTTGCCTTGGGAAACCCTACCAGGAGCATGAAGCTCCAGACAACCCAGCCCTCAGGTTCATAGGGGCACACAAACCTCTCCACCACGTTAAGGTGATGATTCCCGGGGAGGCTATTTCAAAATGTATTTAAAATATATTAATAAATTGCAATTTATATTTATGTATTCATTATTTGTAATCGGGTCCAATTTTCAAGTTTCATGTCAGGTTGACAATACGTTTTTTACAGTGCAAAATCAACTGCAGAATATCAAATGCAAACTCTTTTTTAGGAAAAATAAATAAATAATAGAAAACCTCCAGTTCCAACCACGTACAAAATATTCCCTGTGGCCGACCTGAATACAAACTGCTATTAGATGAGAACAGAGACATATTTCAGTCAACTTTAAGTGCTCAGTTGTCTTTCCAATCAGTGATTGACACTGGAGATTCAGATTCTGGCTTCGGGGCTAAACCTGAGCCCTATTTAGTGGCAGAGCATATTGAACTGCTTCATTACAAAACCAAAACAGTACATCAAGTTAGACCCTGTATATAAGGTGTGATTTCATATAACTCCAAATAAAATACTATTCTTCTTAATAAAAGCAGGAAGCAAATTCCCTTACCAAGATGGACTCCTTTTATTGCACGTTACGTCACATTCAAGCGCCAGGTCGTCAGCCAATCAACACTCAGCAAGGCAGTCATTGGCATAAACATTGGCGCGGATTTACGGAAATTTATGGAAGGAAAAACAAACGCATTTAAACACTAAAAAGCAGAAGAATAACAAACGATCTGACTTACAAACCCCAATTAACGTTATGAATAGTATCAGATTTGAAATTTGTATTATGAATAACACAGCATAGAGTCCGTATTATTATTATTTATGCAGGTAAAACTATCAGGGAGTAGAGAACCGTAGCTATTATTAGCTTACTTTAGCTAAAGTCTCCACACGTAGTGATCTGGTGGGCTAGACACATAGTGCCTAGTGTGTGGACACATAGTGCCTTACTGTTAAATGATAGTTTACAAGCTCGAAGATATTACATTTGTTTTTGCTTGTCAGTTCTGGTTCCGCTGTCAAACGAATCAAGATGAGCGCTGTCCGGGAGATTAAACGTAAGTCGGTCCGGTTCGATTTTACATCTAGATTACTGGTTCTGTGTCAGTGTGTTACCATGTCAACACCTCATTAAGACTAGAATACTGGTTCTGTGTCAGTGTGTTACCATGTCAACACCTCATTAAGACTAGAATACTGGTTCTGTGTCAGTGTGTTACCATGTCAACACCTCATTAAGACTAGAATACTGGTTCTGTGTCAGTGTGTTACCATGTCAACACCTCATTAAGACTAGATTACTGGTTCTGTGTCAGTGTGTTACCATGTCAACTCCTCATTAAGACTAGAATACTGGTTCTGTGTCAGTGTGTTACCATGTCAACACCTCATTAAGACTAGAATACTGGTTCTGTGTCAGTGTGTTACCATGTCAACACCTCATTAAGACTAGATTACTGGTTCTGTGTCAGTGTGTTACCATGTCAACTCCTCATTAAGACTAGAATACTGGTTCTGTGTCAGTGTGTTACCATGTCAACACCTCCTCAATGGAACCTGCTAGAATGATAGACTGTATGTACAGACTCCAGTATTTAGTATCAGCTGATCGAAGCAACATCACTTGTTGTCTCTGTTTTATTCTGACAAACACCGGTGCAACTGGTCATTGTCCTTCGGCTTGAGTGGACATGTAGAGAAGTCTCAAAGCCAGATCACAATTTGCTGAAAAAGTACCGTAAAGATCCGGTAGAGTACATAAACAATATATTTTGGACAGAAATATCAAAAAGACCTTGGAGGGCCTTGGAGAACATCTTCAGGGAAGATACCCTTCGTCTAGTGGAGTCTATGGGTTTCAGATTTAAGGCATCCGTTGTACAGATTATACTAACCGTACAGAGAATCACTGCATGCTCTACATGATGTTAATCTGACAAAATAATTTGTTTTCCTTTACGTTCTCTGGTCATAGCATGTAAGCCCGGTTGCTTTTGATGATTGAAGGTGTTTTATACTGAGGCATTCAGGCTATTGTCTATAGTGGCTTTTTTGTTGTTGTGTTGCCCCATTTTCTCAGAACTGCAAAAAGCAAAGAGCAAAGCCCAGAGCAGTAATAATTTGAAAGAAGAGGCCAGTCTCTGCAATCAACTGGGCGAGGTGCTGTCAAGAAATGGTAATATTTTTACATTATTGCAACGACTGTCAATGTTATCATATCTCTTTTTAACAATAGTCCAATAATCTATTCTCCATTTATGTCAACAATTATTGACCCTTTGTTTCCAGGTGATTATAGAGCGGCCATTGAGGAACATAGGCAGGAATTGCAAATTTCCACCGCAATGAATGATGTCATTGGACGAGCAGTGGCCAATCGTAAGATAGGGGAGTGTTACGCAGAGATGGGAAACATAGAAGCTGCTCTGAAGGTATGTGGCCCTTGGTATCTTTCAGAGGGAAGTTGGTGTGACACATTTGGATACTTTTGTTTTTTCATCGCTCAACCGTTTTAATCTGAAACCTCACTATTCTGCTTGTTGAAAGTCAAAATATATATATTTTTTTTCAGCACCAGAGATGTCACCTGGATCTAGCCCGCTCCGTCAAGGATCACGCAGAGGAACAAAGGGCTCTGGCCACCATCGGCCGGACCTTTCTGTTCCGCTACGAGTCTGACTCATCAAAGGAGAGCTTGACGCAGGCAGAAGATGCCTTCAGGAAGAGCATGGATATTGTAGACAAGCAACTGGAAGGTCTGCGCTTGTGTTTGTGAACGTTAATTCATATGTTTGTCTCAGATTTGTATATATCAATCAAATATCTGGCACAGATTTTATTTCTTCTACAGGAGATATCTTTGGCCCTGCTACTGATATTAACCAAGAGCTTCTAAATCGTTGTTCTTCTTTTTAAATGCTCATCTGCTTCCCCCTGGGTTCTCCGTTCTCCTCAGGAACCGTGAGTGGCCGGGAACTGAGTGAGATGAGGGCCCGCCTCTATCTGAACCTGGGTCTAGTTTGTGACCACCTGGGGGAGCCCAAGCGCTGCAGTGAATACATCCGCCTCAGTGTCTACATAGCAGAGTAAGAGCTCTCCTTTACCAGGGACTGCATCTGATCTGGGATCTGTGTTTAGTGTCTACATAGCAGAGTAAGAGCTCTCCTTTACCAGGGACTGCATCTGATCTGGGATCTGTGTTTAGTGTCTACATAGCAGAGTAAGAGCTCTCCTTTACCAGGGACTGCATCTGATCTGGGATCTGTGTTTAGTGTCTACATAGCAGAGTAAGAGCTCTCCTTTACCAGGGACTGCATCTGATCTGGGATCTGTGTTTAGTGTCTACATTGCAGAGTAAGAGCTCTCCTTTACCAGGGACTGCATCTGATCTGGGATCTGTGTTTAGTGTCTACATAGCAGAGTAAGAGCTCTCCTTTACCAGGGACTGCATCTGATCTGGGATCTGTGTTTAGTGTCTACATAGCTGAGTAAGAGCTCTCCTTTACCAGGGACTGCATCTGATCTGGGATCTGTGTTTAGTGTCTACATAGCTGAGTAAGAGCTCTCCTTTACCAGGGACTGCATCTGATCTGGGATCTGTGTTTAGTGTCTACATAGCAGAGTAAGAGCTCTCCTTTACCAGGGACTGCATCTGATCTGGGATCTGTGTTTAGTGTCTACATAGCAGAGTAAGAGCTCTCCTTTACCAGGGACTGCATCTGATCTGGGATCTGTGTTTAGTGTCTACATAGCAGAGTAAGAGCTCTCCTTTACCAGGGACTGCATCTGATCTGGGATCTGTGTTTAGTGTCTACATTGCAGAGTAAGAGCTCTCCTTTACCAGGGACTGCATCTGACCTGGGATCTGTCATTATCGTCTGCAGGTCCTATATCAGCAATATAACTCTGGTCCCTGCACTGCCCAGGGGAGAATCACGATTTAGTGTTTTGGCTGCGCTCATTTTACATAGGAGCTCCGGCATGGCAAAGAAACATAGCTGTTGAAATCAGTGTCTGTCATCATATGATAGTTCTGCGGTCTCCCTTTAAGCTAGCTGGTCTCCCGCTGGTGTGTTTGTTTAGGAAGAACCAACTCCTGGAAGATCTGTATCGTGCCAACTTCAACCTGGGCAGCATCTACTTCCGCAACGGTCAGCACTCTAATGCCATGCGCTGCCTGGAGCAGGCCAAAGAGTGTGCCCGGAAAATCAAAGACAAGTTCATAGAGAGCGAGTGCTTCCACTCCATTGGCAAGGTAGGACAAGTGGAAACTGAACAAGGAAGTGTTCAGAACAGAGGAGTCACAGATACATGGTCCTTTTGGATCTCTTTAGGGTTCTGGACACATCCCTCAGGTCTCTGGCGGTGTTCTGCACATGTTCTGCGCAGGTTCCTGGTAACTCCACTTTTATATTCGTTCCAAAGGTTCAGCTGTCTCTGGGGGACTTTGTGGCGGCGCGGCGGTCCCTGAAAAAGGCCTTCGCCTTGGGATCCCAGCAGTCTGCGGACCGCGACGCTGTGAAGAAGGCCTTCAAACAAGGTGACGCCCAGACGGGAAGAGGATGAAAGAGATGTCCGACCAGATGTGGGGGGAGGGTGGGGGCTTCCTAACAGGTTATATCAAGATTAAATGTTGTTTTCAGAGATTTTTCTGTTCTGTCTTCTTTTGTGTTGTTGCTATAGCGATTCGGGGCTGTCAGCTGGAGGAGGCGGTGGGGGATATGGGTGGTGCCGTGTCTTCCCATGAGGCAATGGGACTGGCAGAGCAACTGGGGGACCTCTACTGTAAAGTTGGCTGCTACAGCAAGGCCCTGGAGGCGTACCGTTTACAGGTGAGACACACACACACACACACACACACTGCATACATACACACACACACACATACAGCATACACACACAGCATACACACACACACAGAGCATACATACACACACACACACAGCATACACACACACACACACACACAGCATACACACACACACACACACACACACACACACACACACACACAGAGCATACATACACACTCACACACATACATACACACACACACACACTCATACACAACACTTTTCTGTTTTCCTTGTCAGTTTTCCTTCCAGTTAGTACATTTATTTAGTTAGTATATTTTTCTCAGAAATATGTTTCCCAGCTTTTGGGTCTGTTTGGCTTTAATGTGAAAATCTGTATTTTTAGTCTTGTGAATGTGACATTAAGTCAGCATTAGATTAAACCTACTGTCCTCTGTTGTGTCTGTTGTGCTTGTTGTGTCTCTGGCGTCTGTTGCGTCGGTTGTGTCTGTGAGGCAGCTGTCTCATGCAGGGAGATTGGGGAAGCCGGACCATGAGCTGGCTGTGATTCATGTTTCTCTGGCTGCCACATACACAGACCTCAGGTGTTACGACCAGGCTGTGGAACACTACAGGCAGGAGCTGGTCCTCAGACAGGGCAACCATAAAGAGGTAACGATATCCTGGGGTGACCAATCAGATGGAGGGGGTGGGATTTATTCGTCTGGTTACATACATAAAGTTAATTTAACACTGTCCATTACTGCTTTCTTTGACTACAGTACATACAGTAACTATGTCTGTTTCTGTCTGTCTGTTCCTGTGTCTGTCTTTGTCATGTCTCTGTTGGTTTGTCATGTGTCTGTCTCGCTGTCTGTCATGTGTCTATCATGTGTCTGTCTCTCTGTCTGTCAGGAGTGTAACACATGGCTCAACATCGCTCTGGCCCAAGAGGAGGGTGGGAGGAGCATGGAGGAAGTGGACGTTAGCTACGACACAGCCTTGCGTAGCGCACGGTCGTCATGTCAACAACAGGTAGGCACATGGAACTGAGTTGAAATCAAACGCCCCATGTTGATCAAATGTTCTGTTATACAAATGGCAGAAACTCAGACTGTCTGTTTTGTCCTCTCTCTCGTCTCTGTCTCTCTCCTGTGTCTCTGCCTCTCTCCCTCGTCTCTGTCTCTCTCCTGTGTCTCTGCCTCTCTCCCTTGTCTCTGTCTCTCTCCTGTGTCTCCTCATCAGAGCCGAGTACTGAAGGCGTGGCTAGCTGCCCAGAGGCGCTCTGGCTCCTCCCAGGCTGATGACACACAGGCCAGACTGGAGGAGCTGTGTCGAACCGAAGGCAGGAGTCCCGGGGCGGGGAGCGAGGAAGAGGAGGAAGACGAGGATGAGCCAGAGAACAGTGAACCAATGGAGGACAGTGACATACAGCTCTCAGACTCTGGTAACAGTTTAGCATGTGCAGTTTTGCTGAACATAGTTCTGTGATGTGGCAGTGCTCTGATTGATCACTTTAGTCTGTCTGACTTCTTTGAGCGTGTCTGTATCTCTTGTCTCTCCATAGACGACGATCTAGAGGAGTATGACAAGATGGTGTCCGGCAGTAGGAGGAGGCAGGGTCGTGTACGTGCCCGTGTCAACATGTTTTTCACGTGCATTTTTATTTTTTACATATGTTCTGTGACCTGTGTAACTGAGATACAAATAGCAGCAGAGTAACGTCTGCCTTTCGACTGTCTGCTCTCTTTAAGTGGAACAAGAGGAATGAGAAAGGGGAGACGTCCCTCCACAGAGCCTGTATAGACGGGAACCTCAAGCAGGTCCAGTTCCTACTGGAGCAGGTAAATGGACCCGGTATCAGGCAAGGTTTCCCCTGTCTAGGGCCAAGGTTTTAGTCTGTGTGTCGGTCTGTGGGTCTGTCTTTGTGTCGGTCTGTGTGTCGGTCTGTGTCTCTGTATGTGGGTCCTGTCTGTGTGCCGGTCTGTGTGTCGGTCTGTCTTTGGGGCCGTCTGTTGTGTGTCTCTGGTAAACTTCAGCCAGTGTGTCTGTTCCTCAGGGTCATCCTGTCAACCCCCGGGACTACTGCGGCTGGACGCCCCTCCATGAAGCTTCCAATCATGGCCACACAGGTGACCTACATTCACCCCGTAGTTGTAAATCAACAGTTCCGGGTCAGAGGTCAGCGGCATTGTGACTGCTTTGTCGTCCCCCCCCTCCCAGACGTGGTGGCGCTGCTGCTGGATCGGGGGGCTAACATCAACGACCCGGGGGGATCGCTATGTGAGGGGGTCACCCCTCTGCACGACGCCCTCACCTGCGGACACTTCCAGGTGGCCAGACTGCTGGTGAACAGGGGGGCGTCGGTCAACCTCCGCAACTCCAAGGTCAGTCCACCTGCTATTGTTGTTTTATTAGTTATTGGGAGACAATAGTCTAATTCTCAGCTGTTGGCACAAGCAGGTGGGCGGCACTGTTTGCTTAAATCGAAAAAAGTTTGGCTACTTCCTGTACAGAATCTGATGTCAGTTGGGCCTTGGTGCTCGGTATTGAAAGCAGAAGTGTTTGTGTGTGTGGCTCATTTATATATATATATATATATATATATATATATATAGTGTGTGTGTGTGTGTGTGTGTGTGTGTGTCTCATTTATATATTTATATATATATATATAGTGTGTGTGTGTGGCTCATTTATATATATATATATATATACACACTATATACACACTATATATATATATAGTGTGTGTTTGTGTGTGTGGCTCATTTGTGTGTGTGTGTGTGTATATATATATATATATTGTGTGTTTGTGTGTCTCAGGGAGAGACGTCCCTGGACAGCCTGCGTCAGTGGCAGAGGATGTACAGCAGAGAGTTGGACCAGGAGGCCAAACAGGAGCTGTCGTGCACCGAGAAACTGCTGATCAGGGCTAGAGCCGGGTTAGGTAAGGATGTGGGGCTAGAGCCGGGTTAGGTAAAGGATGTGGGGCTAGAGCCGGGTTAGGTAAAGGATGTGGGGCTAGAGCCGGGTTAGGTAAGGATGTGGGGCTAGAGCCGGGTTAGGTAAGGATGTAGGGCTAGAGCCGGGTTAGGTAAGGATGTGGGGCTAGAGCCGGGTTAGGTAAGGATGTGGGGCTAGAGCCGGGTTAGGTAAGGATGTGGGGCTAGAGCCGTGTGGGAACATGTATACTTGTGTTACAGTGAAGCCAGAAACATTTACACCATGTAGTTTATGTTTTTTCACACGTCTACAGTGACAGCCACGCCGGTGCTAACAAAGCCATCTGAGGCTCTGCAGGACAGTGAACTGTTTGACGCTGAGAACTCAGAGCCTCTGATGTCCACCGGAGGGCGCCACCCACCCACCAACAGCCTGCCAAGAACCAGGAGCCCCCAGGAGAGTGCAGGACGGAGAAGCCCCACCCAGATGCGCGGTAACGGCCCAACCCGCTCCCACCGACCCCGAGGGACTGAGGCCTCCGTCCTTTATGAGGTATTAGTTCTAGGGAATGAGATCGTGTCATACTGATTTAAGACCCAACACTTTCAGACTGGCATATAATGTTAGTATAATGTTAAAGGGAACTTTATCTGAATAGCACGTTTCAATACCAGGGCAACTTAATGTGTTTTACATCCGAAAATCTGATATAAATATAGGTAGTATAAAAAACAAAGCATACGAATATTACATTTAAGATTGATCAAAATTATTAGACAAATAATAAAAGGTAGAAAAAAACATATACGATTTTAGCCCTCGTTTTAAAGTGTTAATGTGTGAGTCAATGTAGCCGATGTTGTAGTGTTTACTATATTCTGTCAGTTTGTTCACACTATACGCAGCATAATGACTCAACACTCACACCTGTCTTTCCAGGTCGTTTTTATAGATCTGGTCTGGATCTAACTATGTTTTTGAGTTGATAATAGGATTATTTTGTAATTCTCTTTATGTGGCTATTGAAATTCAGAACAGAATCCATAATTTCCCCATAATTTTGTACTTGGCTTTTAGTCTTAAGAGACTAAGAAGAGTCTGGCAGCAAAGACAATTTTGATTGTTTTATCTTTAGTCACTAGTATGACAGTGAGTCTATGAAACCACAGTCACTAGATGAGTGACTTATATAGATGTGGGTGTCATCTGCATAATAATGATAGGCAATGTTGTTGCTTTGCACAATTTGTGGTAACAGGAGCATGTAAATGTTGAATTAAAGAGACCCCAAGGTAGAGCCTTGCGGAACGCCACATTTTATGTATCTTCTTTTTTGTAAATAAGACTTTTGTGGTAAACTATGTTGAATGCCACACTAAGATCCAATATCACAAGGACTAACATTTGAGAGACTGTACCAGTTAACAGATGTCTGTGTCATTTCCTCAGGATGACAGTAGCTCTTCTGACCACAGTGACGACTCCCCCCTGAGCCCCCTGCGACCTGTCCGCCCACGCCATTTCCCAGCAGCTCCCACTCCACAAGAAGTGCCACCCAGCCAGGAAGCAAGCACGTCTGTTTCTGAGGCGAGGGAGACTGCAGCGCCCTCTGTCTTTGGCAGGGAGGAATACCACAGCGCCATCCGCAGCCTGGGCAGCGCCAAGACACGCCTCCTTACCCAGAACCTACCGCCGCCACAGTTCAGCAGCACACCGGCGATCTCATCCAATGGCAGGCCAGCACTTGTTCCCGAAGAGGATTATCTGATAGACGATTGGCTGGAGGATGACATGGGCGACGCCCAGCCAAAGAAGAGAAGGAGAGTAGGGGTTGACCCGAACGGAACGCGGGGCTCGAGTTCGTCATCGTCAGGGGCCAATACTCGCATACGACACCTGGATCCGCTTCAGCCGGTTAACAGTGGTAACCATGGTACTGATGACAAACAAACATCTGTCGTTGCCTGGGGAACCAGCAGTGCTCATCCATCTTTCTGTGTGCTTTTTCTGTCGTCTGTTGTCAGCTTGCTTTCGGTTTTCCGTAGCCTCGTAGCCTCCTTGTGTCCTGAGTGGAACTTGACATTTGTCTTCTCACTCGTCCTACAGGCCCGACGTCCTCCAGTAAGGATCTCTCTCTGAGGAAGACCTCTTCCTCATCCAGGCCACGGCAGGTGAAGATGACTCAGCTCTCAGGCATGGTTAGGCTGGGTCGCCGAGAGGTCAGCAGGTCACAGAGCCCCACTGCCTCCGACGACAATCCTGGACCTTCCAGGCCGCCCCAGAACCACCACAACACCCAGCAGGTTAGCGTGAGGCCCAGCGGGTTAGCGCGAGGCTCTGTAGGGATTATATAAACATTAATTTTTATTGTAGAAATATAATATGTAGACTATCTTGCCTATCACATATCATAGGCTTGAATGGGAGTTGTCTGTTCTGGTAGTTATGTTTCTAAAATCATTTCCGGTGCCCGTCAGATCCCGCAGCAGACGGTGGGTGGGTCGATGCCTGCACCAATCAGGATGCGGGTCAGAGTTGAGGACAACGTGTTCCTGATCCCAGTTCCACATAGGTGGGTGTGTCTGTGTTGTAGCTTATACATGTGCATGCATGTTATAGACTGGTTATGGTCATGTATGGTATAGACTGGTCATACATGTTATAGACTGGTTATGGTCATGTATGGTATAGACTGGTCATGGTCATGTATAGTATAGACTGGTCATGCATGTTATAGACTGGTTATGGTCATGTATGGTATAGACTGGTCATGCATGTTATAGACTGGTTATGGTCATGTATGGTATAGACTGGTCATGGTCATGTATAGTATAGACTGGTCATGCATGTTATAGACTGGTTATGGTCATGTATGGTATAGACTGGTCATGCATGTTATAGACTGGTCATGCATGTTATAGACTGGTCATGGTCATGTATAGTATAGACTGGTCATGCATGTTATAGACTGGTCATGGTCATGTATAGTATAGACTGGTCATGCATGTTATAGACTGGTCATGCTTGTTATAGACTGGTTATGGTCATGTATGGTATAGACTGGTCATGCATGTTATAGACTGGTCATGTATGTTATAGACTGGTGTGTCTGTTCCAGTGAGGCAGACTCCTGCACGGTGTTGTGGTTGTGTAACCAGGCCAGCCAGCGGTACTACCAGGCCTGTGGTCTCCTGCCACGCCTCTCTCTGCAGAAGGAGGGCGCTCTCCTCTCCCCTCAAGACCTCCTGCTGGCCGTTCTCCACTCCAATGAAGAAGTGAGGCCAAACACTCTCTGACCTAGGGACAGATTTCATTTATTGTGGTGATCTGAGATCTGTGGGTGAGAAGTTGGAAGGCACATTCTCCTCTGTAACTGTACCTTCACAGGTTTAAATGGTGACAGGACGGACTACAATGAGAAACGTATTAAACTATGTAATAATCAGTTTGTTTAGTTCAAAAACAGAAGCTGAGAGGAGGAAGGGGTGATGATGATGATGGTGGTGGTGATGATGATGAATGTTCCCTGTAGGTCCTGGCTGAGGTGTGTTCCTGGGATCTCCCCCCTCTTCCTGAGCGCTACAAGAAGGCCTGTCACAGTCTCTCAGTTGGTATGTGACCTGAGCGACATGGAGGCCCCAAAGCAGAGAAAAGCCCCTCCCCCCGGTTATAAACCGGATCTACCAAACTCTCATTATAACCTCAGAATTCCTACTGTTCTTCACAAAGCTCTGTGTGTGTCTGTGTGTGTCTGTGTGTGTGTGTGTGTGTGTGTGTGTGTGTGTGTGTGTGTGTGTGTGTGTGTGTGTGTGTCTCCAGAGGAGAACAAGCGCGTGGCCCGTCTTTGTGAGGTGCAGGACGGCAGTCCCTCTGTGTCTCTGACCGGTCTCAGTCTGCCCCCCTCCAGTCTCGCCCCGGTTCTCCGTGCCCTCAAGCTGCAGGCCAGCCTCACACAGCTACGGCTGTCTGGGAACCGTCTCCACGACAACCTCTTCCCCGAGCTGGTTGCAGCCGCTGTTACCATGCCCCGGCTACGCCTGCTAGATGTGTCCTCCAATCACATCACAGGGGAGGGGCTTAAGAAAGCGGCCAATGTCTTGGAAGGGCAGCCTGAACCTGCTTTCCCGGTAATTGTATTTCACTAAGGTGTTGCTAATTAAATTCTCTGTTGAGATATGAAGATATTGTTACAATAGTGGTTTTGTTAGTGCACCCCTTTATTGTATTATAAAAGGGCATATGTGCGCCCCACTTATAATGACAGTTCTTGGTAGACATTGACCTACGACCCCTGAGGCTGTGCTCTGTTCTCATGGCCTTGTTTATATCATCGCTGAGTAGCGTGTGTTCATTGTTTCAACACTGACAGTTAGGGGTGTAAAAGTGTATGTGTGTGTGGCGGGGGCGGGGGGGGGGTGTCTGTGGTTGGAAAGATGCCTGTCACTTTACAAGTGTCTGGTTTTCCGAGAACTACTGATAATATATGACATTGACCTATTTAAATATTGTTGTCCTGTTATAGCCACAACAACTATTACTACATGTCATCTGTGTGTTTTGGTGCGTTTACATCGAAAAAAAATTTGTTGATTACTCTGGAGGCAGTCATCACTGTTAAGTTGATTTGAGGCCGTGCAGGCAGTCATCACTGTTAAGTTGATTTGAGGCCGTGCAGGCAGTCATCACTGTTAAGTTGATTTGAGGCCGTGCAGGCAGTCATCACTGTTAAGTTGATTTGAGGCCGTGCAGGCAGTCATCACTGTTAAGTTGATTTGAGGCCGTGCAGGCAGTCATCACTGTTAAGTTGATTTGAGGCCGTGCAGGCAGTCATCACTGTTAAGTTGATTTGAGGCCGTGCAGGCAGTCATCACTGTTTAGTTGATTTGAGGCCGTGCAGGCAGTCACCTTTTTTGGTTATCTAATAAATCCCATTGAATACATTTTGGACACAATTCTCCCTCGATTCCACAGTGTCTGGAGGAATGGGACCTCAGTTTGAACCCCCTGGGTGATGGTCTGTCCCAGGCCCTGTCCTGTCTCCTGTCGGCCTGCCCCCTATTGGCCAGCCTGTCCCTGCAGGCCTGCAGCCTCACAACCCGCTGTCTGCAGCAACATCGCCTCCTGCTGGCCAAAGCTCTTGCAGGTAAACAAATTAATTACGGAGGAGAACAGTTTGTGTAACCAATGTGTAACCACGTGATACAGGGTAAAACTCTGGAGTTACCCGACATGCAACAATGGGAAATTAATCTTTCATTTGTTTTGGGGGAGGGAGGGGTATGGTACATATTACAAATTTTGTTGGTCCTGATTGATGCTTGATGCTGTTTTAGATCATTTGAAGAGATGTCAGTTTTTGTAGTGTAATATTGGGGTGTTGGTGGGGCACTTTAACTGTAACTACAGTTACACTAATCCTAATTAGTTTGTTCCTGCTGTCCTTCAGGCACCGGTCACCTAAAATCAGTAAATCTGTCCCATAATGCACTGGGCTCTACAGGCATTGAGCTGGTTTTAAAGACCTTGCCTCTCCACTGTCTCACACATCTTCATCTGTCTGCCGTCCGCTGTGGATTGGCTGACCAACTTTCATTAGCGCACCTGTCGTCTGTTTTATCTCAGGTATTTATAACATGTGATTTTGGTTTTGTCAGGTAAATTATGATTGTTAGTGCTTTTTCTTTTTGTTCTGTCATGTGAATTATAAATATTATTGCCTGTGTTTTTGGTTCTGTCAGGTAAAATGTAAATGTACTTTAGTTCAGGCACTGGTCTTCTGTTGAATCCCGCATGAGCAAATCCAGCTCGGTCTGGAGATGCGAACAGGGGAAGTGAAACTGTGTGATCGCAGACTGCAGTTAACTTGAGAACTGTCCACATTCAACAAACTGTGGGTGGAAGAGGTGGACCAGACTGGAACAAATAAAATGGATGAATGGGTGTGGGGTTAAAGGTCCCCAGACAGATGAGTAACTAGTGAATACCCTGGTTAATATCCTGACTTAGGCTACATTGAAACGTTGTAATGACTGTTTATTTGAAGTTTATTTGGGATGTCACCTGAAAATGTAGTTTGGAGCTGGAATGTCACTGATCGGTTCGGTCATTTGGCTGCAGTTGTAAAAGCTGCTGTTTGGAGAATCAGTCGTCTTCACTGGAATGTACGTATGTTCTGGTCAAGACGTTCTAGATGGTGGCTCAGGTGAAGATAAGAATCCTGGCCATGAAGCTCGTGTGTCGTGTCCTAGGATGGGTTGATTGTGCACAAGCGTTGGCCAACCTCACCAGATGTTTTTAGTTATCGGCGGGTTACAAACCGTTGAAAAGGGGGTGTTGAGTCAACACATCAACCGTTGGGTCTGTTTTATTTACACTCAGTTTGGGTTTTCAGTTATCGAACTCAACATGCTCCAAACAGCCCACCGTTAACCACGCAGTAATAGAGTTCAGTGAATAACGTATCGTGTTTCTGGTGAATCTCGTGTTGTACCCCATAACACGTGACCAAGAACCTGTTCACTACCGTACATTTTGAAGCCCATTGTTTGTGACAGTGGTCTGATACACGCTCATTCATTTTTGACACTAGGGACACCACTAGTTAAGGCGTTCTGTCTGTAGAGCGTAGTGTGATCTGTGGTGTTTTGTACAACTCAACCACATAATTGCTACTTTCTTGCAAACCTGTTGAACATCTTCACAGCTTGTTTACCCATTCTCACATGCTGCCAAACTGTATCTGCTGTCTGGCCTCACAGGGCATTATCGTATCTGATGTCTGGCCTCACAGGGCCTTATCGTATCTGATGTCTGGCCTCACAGGGCGTTATCGTATCTGATGTCTGGCCTCACAGGGCCTTATCGTATCCGATGTCTGGCCTCACAGGGCCTTATCGTATCTGATGTCTGGCCTCACAGGGCATTATCGTATCTGATGTCTGGCCTCACAGGGCCTTATCGTATCTGATGTCTGGCCTCACAGGGCCTTATCTTATCTGCTGTCTGGCCTCACAGGGCATTATCGTATCTGATGTCTGGCCTCACAGGGCATTATCGTATCTGATGTCTGGCCTCACAGGGCATTATCGTATCTGCTGTCTAGCCTCACAGGGCCTTGCCTTACTAAATCAAAACTTTCAGGTTTTACAATCTTAATTAATTCCAGGTATTAAGAGTAATAAATGTATTTATAAATACGAGTGCAGGATGTCAGCACACTGCTATTTTAAATGTAGGCGGAGTCAGAGTGGATTTGTTTCTTCTAATTGGCTGTTTGCGTGTCTGCAGGGCAACTGTTCCCTGAGCCATTTGAGCCTTGCCGGAAATGGACTGACGGACGTCGCCGTGGCAACCCTCGCCAGGTCGGTGTAGTACTATCACTGTGAATCAGCGCGGTCATCCTGTAGCTTAGCTACACTGCCTTCTCCGAGGCTCCGCCCTGTACACTGACCCCAGCCTGTCTGTTTCCTGTCGTTCAGATGTCTGCCCATCTGCCCCTCCTTGGTGTCTCTGGACCTGTCCGGGAACCCGGCGGTGACCACAGGGGGACTACACAGCCTCCTGTCTGCCCTCCGCGATGCTCAACGACCTTTGACCTATCTCAACCTCCAAGGTACAGGATACCATCGGTTTCTGCGTGGCTTTCAGTCTCTCCTTAACCCTTCGCTCGGTTGGTGGAGCTGGACGCTTGTAACGGCAGGATGTGGGATATTTTTGTGGGGCCGGGAAGGTGTGAATGGCTGTCGTCAGGACCAGTGATGTTGGAGAAAAGAGTCTGCTAAACTGCTTTTATTATCGATCACTATTTCAGGTTGCGAGGTAGCTGGTCCCTGGGACAGCGCTAGTCTGGATGGCCTGTCAGAACAGGTCCGGGACCTGCAGCTGTGCTCCCAGAGACTCAACAGAATGGACCGTGAGGCCCTGCAGCACACCTGGGGCTCAAGGCCCGGCGCTCACTTCCTCTCCAGAGGTGCCAAGTGCCTGCTCACTACTGCCCCCTCACTGTGAGGAGGACACTTTACAGGACCTTTTTTTAAATGTGTGGGCTCAATTTGAAGAATATTTTTGTGACTGCTGCGGGTGGTCCGTGAAATAATAGTTTGTATTTATGATGTAGATATATTTCCGTGTTTGCTTGTGGGTCTTATTGTGTATTCGTATTTTGTAAGTATTCCATGGAAAAAAAAATAACAAATAAAGTGAACTATATTGTCACAGTATTTGAACTGCACTCATTACCATTCCATTTGTCCTCTCTAACTTAATGACAAAACAGTCGAGCTGAGAAATTATTATTATTCACTTTATTCTGTCCACAGGGTGTGGAGTTGCTGTATGCTTCTCCACGGTGTGAACTGGGGTGTAATTCTGCGCTGTCACTGTGGTTTCCTTCTATAGTTAACCATGTGAGTGCCCTTCTTATGAATTTCTCTCCAGAGGTGGGCTTGATTGTGCTGTCTGAACAGTGTCCAGGGTGACGTGTACCAGACATGGTGGAGTTCCCCGTCACAGCAGGGTGTTTAGCATTCCCAGCATCTGGAAGAACACCCCGGTTTGGGTTCTTTTTGCAGATTAAAAAGAGCTGGTACATTTCAGTTGACCGTTGTATAAAGTTTATTTATGGGAACACGTGGAAGAACGTGCGATTTGTAATTAAGTTTAGTTTTTTATTGACAGGTGTTATAAAATCTCTCTATAGAGATGCAGCTTGAGAACCCAACCCAGAGAGGTGTGGGGTGAGAGCTGTTTTTGTGTTTGCCTGTGTTTCATGACAGCTTCTGTTAAGGCACGGAGGATATCTACTTCACTTTGGCTTTGACTGGGCATTTGTATAGCACATTCTGTCCAGTGCAGCTTTGGTTGTCCTGTGTCAGGACCATTGTCTTGTTGAACAATGTAGCTTACCATACTAATCCACGTTCTGGCTAATTGAAATGGACGAAAGCTCCACCACAGTTGGCAAGCTCTAAATTATAATAAGTAATAAGCATGTAAATATGTTTGTTTTAATGGAGTTAAATCTGCTATTTTACCTGGTCCCTAGCATGAATCTTGTTAAATCAATATTTCAGTTGTAGCCCTAATTTTGTGGCTAATCTTAAAATGTGTTACAGGATGAGTTCAAACCACAGCTTGCTGACGGTGTGAACCTCAGTTGCACGAAACACAACATCTTTGCACATCCATTAAATTAAAATTTCTTAAACGTGCCTAACATTTTGACATTAGCTCTTCTGTAGTTATTTGCATTAAAGTACTAAGCAAATGAAGGGAAAGGGGGTAAAATGTAAGTTACAAGTTAGGCTGTTTCTTTGGTGTATTCGTTTTATTTTATGTTCACACAGCATCGTTACATTCATAAATTGTAAAAGAATAACAATTTAAAAAAGCACATTTGATAGTTGTTGGTCGGTTCTATTGGGGCTCTTATTTAAAGATTGGTTGAAGAAACATAAAATAACAAGTTGTGTGTTTTAATCCATGTGGTTGATTTGTGATTTTGCATTTAACGTCTTTTAAGAGTCTTGGGGATTAAAAAAAGTGCATTCTGGTTGGACAAATGTACTCAAGCAGTCGAGATAAACTATTGGCAAACAGCTCACACAAACATTGAAACGTTCTAAGATATATAGCAAATAGCAAAAACAAATGGTATAATATGCTGCTAATAAAGACAAATGACATACACGTCTATAATACCAAGTATTTCAGTACTTAATAATTACAGCAACTCAGTCACGTATTCAATTGCCTGTGTGTTGAAAGCGTGTGCTCATGTTAGCGTAGCATTGTCTGGTCACCTCACTGTGGAAGTTGGACACACTGGCTGTTTGATCAGTAGCTCAGGTCCAAAAATCCTTTTTATCTGAAAGATGCATTAGAAAGGCGACATGAGAGGCAAAACTCTCTCAATTTTAGTTTCAACAGTGTTTCAATAAAACCATTTTTTGGTGGTCTTGTCAGTGGAACTTTAAATACTCACCTGCAGGCCCTTACGTTGACACAAATTGTCCTCACGTCATCAGTTGTGCTGAGCTCCTCAGTCAACACAGACAAGAATCTTCTTACAAAACGCCTACACAGAAATCTAAGGAAGCCTATGTTTTGGCAAACCGCGGATAGCTTTCCTTCTATAATTTCCTATAAGAGAAGCATACACATAAATAAAATAAAAAAATAATAATAAATAAAACAGTGAATATAGTGCCGTTTCCTGAAGGGATGAAACTGTGATGGAAGTTACCTTGGTGGGTTTATGCCTCAGACTTGCCTTCACTTTTCTCAGTGCCCATTTACAAGCCCAGCAGATTCCCGGCAGTTGTTGCTCCTATAGAAATCAAAAAGAGACAAGAATGAATGTTCAAATTCAGATGTTTGGTTTAAAATACAATGTAAGTTGATGCTAAATTACAGCATTTAATCGAGAGGTACCATGCGCTTCTCTGGATGTGATGTCACCAAATCCGGGTCATCAATGTCTTGGCATTTTCCATTGATTTCACAAACTGTAAAGGGAAAATATTTTATGGATGCTTTTGTTGTATTTGTGCTTAGCGTTGATTTTAACATCCCACCAACAAATCCCATTCCAATTTTACATGTACATTTGCTCTGTGTGTTGCTCTGGTATTTAATGCAGCAACTTTTCAATATTAACAGTATTCCTTAATAACTACAGTTGACAAAAGAAAGTTTACCTGAACATGCCAGCAGACCAAAAGCAAGCAGGATCACAGCTGTCTTCATGATTTGCAGAGGCAGAGATTTACTGACTCAAATCGTAATACTGATAAATGTGGGTTCACGTTCATGATATTTATACAGTGCCAGTTCCCTGTATACCCCCATATCTAACCAACAGGATGTCACGAATGATGTCATCGTTTATTCAATTTAACACAGGGTAGTGATGGGTAGTGATAAACTTCTTCAAAAAAGACATCTTAATAATCTAGAAACATGGGCATGCCGACACGGTCTGAATCACTAAAATGTATCATTTTTGACAACATCTAAGCCATAGCAGTAAACCTAAAGTTCTCATTCTTTGAGAACCAGTGATTTTGTATTTTGCTGCTATTAAAACTGTGTTTAACTACAAAAAAACATATTTCTTACTATAGTATCCTGATAATGCATAATTGTAAAAAAAATAAAAATACACTCCAAATGTATGTATATATATATATATATACCACTCGAAGAAAGCCTATCCCCCCCCCAGCCTATAGCTCCCAGGCAGGCAGAGACTCTGACGAAATGCAGGCCAACTACCTAAATCAAATGTGACTCATTCAGGGGCAAACAGACAAACACTACTTTACCCCACAACCCACTGGGGTCTCCGGCTGGATATATGTAGAGACATTTTATAACACCTGTCAATATATACTGAACTTGAAAACGAATCGCATATTCTTCCATGGGTTCCCATACAACCTGTGTTGCTGTACAGCCAGAAATTTTTACACCATGTAGTTACTGACAATAATGCCACGCCCGTGCCACCGAAGACATGTGACGCTCCGCAGGACAGTGAGCTGTTTGATGTGGAGAACTCAGATCCTCTGATGTCCACCAGAGGGCGCAATCCAACCACCAACAGCCAGCCCCAAGTACCCCCCACTGCAGTACGCAGCTCAACGCTTAGGGCGGAATCAAATGTGGGCTGAGTCAAATGTGGGTGGAGTCAAATGTGGGTGGAGTCAAATGTTGACTTTTCCTAGAAGTAGGAGCCCCACCCAGAGGCGCTGTAACGGCACAAATTCCCCACCCCCCTCACCACCCCACCGACGCACCTAACCCCAAGAGACTGAGGCCATCATCCTCTATGAGGTATTAGTTGAACTAAATTCCAGGAAATTAGATAGTGTCAAACTGATTTTCTAAGACCACTAACCTCCAGACTGGCATATAATGTATATAAACCAAAAAGGGAACTTTATCTGAATAGCACATTTCAAACAGGGCGCAATTTTATTTGTTTAACATTAGAAAAAAAGAATACAAATAAATATAGCATAAAAACAAAGCATACAAATAAAATCAGCACATTTAAGATTGATTAACGACTATTCAAAGTGTGATAAAAGGCAGGGGAAAACCTTAAAAGTTATGTGACTTGATTTGAAGTGTCAATGTCTGAGTCAATGTGGTATCCATTTGAAGAGTTTCATTCAATGTCAGATCAGAATCGATAATTACCTTTCCATTTTTCATCTTAGACAAAGACTAAAAGTTAAGATTAAAACAAAATGTTTTGTCTTAGGGGAATATTTTTATTTTATTTACGTTGTGCATACAACGAAGACAAATTACATACACGTTTATAATACCTAGTATTTCAGTACTTAATAATTACAGCAACATAGTCACGTATTCAATTGCCTGTGTGTTGAATGCGTCTGCTGTTGTTAGCGTAGCATTGTCTGGTCACCTCACTATGGAAGTTGGATACACTGGCTGTTTGATCAGTAGCTCAGGTCCAAATCTTCCTTCGGCCTGAAAGATACAAGATAAAGATGACATGAGATGCAAAAAGCAGACTTGTAATGGTCTTGTCTGTGGAACTTTATAGATGTCTGTGAAACCAGTACTCACTTGCAGGCCTTTATGTTGACACAAATTGTCCTCACGTCATCAGTTGTGCTGAGCTCCTCAATCAACACCGACAAGTGTTGTTTCACAACAGTCAAACAAACTGATTTAAGTAAGCCAATTTTTTGGCAAATTGATAATAGCTTACTTTTTATTTCTTCCTATAAGAGAAGCATACACAACATGAGGTGAAATAAAATAAACAGTGAATAGTGCTTTTTTCTGATGGGATGAAACTTTGATGGCAGTTACCTTGCGAGATGTATCCTTCAGACTTTTCTTCACTTTGTTCA
The DNA here is from genome assembly GCA_029465975.1 of Dallia pectoralis. Taxonomy (NCBI): domain Eukaryota; kingdom Metazoa; phylum Chordata; class Actinopteri; order Esociformes; family Umbridae; genus Dallia; species Dallia pectoralis. The sequence continues at coordinate 11,348,449 of CM055757.1, forward strand.
GTGCCCATTTACAAGCCCAGCAGGTTCCTGGGAGCTGTTGCTCCTATAGAAAGCAAAAAGAGACAAGAATGAATGTGTTGTTTCAAATTCAATTGTCTGGTTTAAAATACAATGTAAGTTGATGCTAAATTAAAACATTTAATCGAGAGGTTACCATGCGCTTTTCTGGATGTGATGTCACTAAGTCCACATCATCAATGTCTTGGCATTGTCCATTGATTTCACAAACTGTAAAGGGAAAATATTTATTGAATGCTTTAATGTGTAGAAACGTTATTTGTATTTGTTCTTAGCATTTCTTATAACATTCTACCTACAAATCCCATCCCAATGTGTGTTGCTCTGGTATTTAATGAAGCAACTTTTCAATATTACAGTATTCCTTAATAACTAGATAACTTAATAACTTAATAACTTAATAACAAGAAAGTTTACCTGAACATGCCAGCAGACCAAAGGCAAGCAGGATCACAGATGTCTTCATGATTCGCAGAGGCAGAGATGTGATTAGTCAAATCGTAGTACTGATAGACGATGTGACGATGTTCATGATATTTATACACTACTGTTGGCTTGAATACCCCCATACCTAACCAACAGGATGTCACTTGGAGTGATGTCATCATGTCAAAGATGAATCATGTTAGCACCTTTAACACCTTTAATGTGACCTATAATGTGAACAATTTAATTGAAAACCAAACAGAAATCTTTGAGGCCAAAATAACAATAACAACCGTACAATAAGCTGGTTGCATAAGTGTGCACACTCTTAAACTAATACTTTGTTGAAGCACCTTTTGATTTTATTACTGCACTGTCTTTTTGGGTAGGAGTGTAGCATGGCACATCTTGACTTGGCAATATCCGCCCACTCTTCTTTGCAAATGCACTCCAAATCTGTCAGATTGCGGGGACTTCTCTTGTGCACAGCCCTCTCAGATCACCCCACAGATGTTCAATTGGATTCAGGTCTGGGCTCTGGCTGGGCCATTCCAAAACGTTAATTGTCTTCTGGTGAAGCCATGCTTTTGTGGATTTCGATGTGTGCTTTGGATCGTTCTTGTGCTGAAAGGTGAACTTCCTCTCAATCTTCAGCTTTTTAACAGAATCCTAAAGGTTTTCTGCCAAAATTGCCTGGCATTTGGAACTGTTCATAAGTCCCTCCACCCTGACTAAGGCCTCGGTTCCAGCTGAAGAAAAACAGCCCCATAGCATGATGCTGCCACCACCATGCTTCAATGTGGGTATGGTGATCTTTGGGTGATGTGCGTGTTGTTTTTGTGTCTTTTCGGAGTTATGTTATAAAAATTCAACCTTGGTTTCATCAGACCATAACACATTTTCCCACATGCTTTTGGGAGATTTTGTTTTTGCAAACTTCAGCCGGGCTTGGATGTTTTTCTTCATAAGAAAAGGCTTCCGTCTTGCCACCCATATTCCATACATATGATGAGATTTTTGTCACATGTAGCACACAGCCAGTACTTGCCAGAAATTCCTGCAGCTCCTTTAATGTTGATGTAGGCCTCTTAGAAGCCACCCTGACCAGTTTTTTTCAAACGATGTCCAGTTATTGGTAATGTCTCTGTTGTGCCATATTTTCTCCACCTGATGATGACTGTCTTCACTGTGTTCCACTGTATATCTAATGCTTTAGAAATTTCTTTGTACCATTCTCCTGACTGATATCTTTCAACAACGAGGTCCCTCTGATGCTTTGGTAGCTCTGTGCGGACCATGGACTTCTACCTCTACCAATCTCACACCTTCCCAATGCCTGTTAGGCTATCAGCCGGTTCTGGCTCTGTGGCATCCGAGCCTGACCGAAGAAAGTCTTCATCAAACCAGTGTGACTTTCAAACACTTACGACCTAAAGGCTATGTTTGCTTACATTGGGGTCAGCATGTGAGAATTGTAAAAACAACAGTATTGTACTTGTGAAGAGTGGAGAAAATGCTTTTCATCAATGATGTAAAGTCAAGTGGCCACATCAGGTCTAGAGGTTTATGTTGAGTATTTCTGTGCTGTTATTATATTTTCGCCCTTCTTGTATTTGATTGGTCGTGCTGTTGACTTAAACAACGTAAAATGTCAGGATATAACACACATGCATTTAATAATTAGGTATAGATTTCTTTGTAAACAGGTCCTATGTTTACAACCTGACTTGTCTACATCAACAGTAATTAAACATTATTGCTTAGTTTCGCATTGCTGACAGATCTATAGGCCTAGTGTTTTTAATACATTTTGTAACAGCTTACTGAGATCAGGGTGTTTAAGGGAGCTACAATGACAGGGTGGAATGTTTAAGTTTTTTATTGTCTGGTAAAATACATGAAGCAGAACGAGCATGCGGTTGTGGGTTGAAGACGAGCAAACTAACAGATATCGGTGGGTTTGCATCTTATCAGATCCTTGTCTTCTTCATTGTCTCCACTGTCAGACTGGTGTTTTAACACCGTAATCAATTTAAACCACTAACACCATTTTAGTACGGGGCCTTTCAGAACAGGGATACATAGATGTCGTCTTAACATCACAACATTGCAAGTGTCTATCGTTTTTATCTGACGTCCAATGCAAATTAAACAAAAAAATGCTTAGCTTTTCGAGAACCTTAGAGAACACCAGTTAACACCGAAAATCCCGTGGCCTCAGTTTACTAAAACCAGCCTTAATTAAATGAGCCAACAGAGTTATGATAAAAGGTATCGTTGACAGATAAGATAAATATGTTATGAATGGGAGAAGCACCATGGTCTTCTAGTGCATGAAAGCATCGGCTGGAAACAGTTGTGGTACATTGACAACTGTGTGAACAAACGGAGCATTTTTGTCATTTTTATAGAAGATGTTCAGTGCCACGGTAGTTAAATGACCAACTGAAGGTTCAAGCTGAGATAACGTCATGTCTCAGGTCTCGGTCGACCGTTGCTGTATTTCCCAGACAACTCTTAGAAGGGTGTATCATTAACCTCTGTGTCATTTGTGGTGAGTTTGTAAAGACACACAACTACACACCACTTGTTTCCTTCCTACAAATTATTTTTTCTACTGGGGAAGGTGTTAGTTGGGCTTAAATATAGAATGAGATAAATGTCGGGTTGCACGTCAAGTCTGTCATTTAATGACTTATAAACTGTCCGGAGGTCGATTTGATTACAATTCATTTAACAGCTTCAGTCGCAGTTTCCACAATTATTTCCACGATTATTTTAATAAACATGCAAACAACTCACTTTTATACACAGCGACATTTTGTCAGGCTAACTCTCATTATGTTACTATAAATCACAGGTAAATGTCAGAAACAAAGAAATCATGATGTTGGCTCAATAAACATTACATTTTTAAATGTGGATACAGGGTCTTTGAAGAAGGCCTGCTCCAGAAGCATCTCCTTCAACATTTGTGTATGACCGCCGGTGATTTATTTAGTCTAACATAGTGGAAAATGAAGGAGTCGTTGATGACTAGAGATTTCAGCTGTTATGGGTTACCGGTGGAAAATGGCTCAGAATACGATTCGGGCCTTAATACCGACTGCCTTTTGGGAAAACCGGTTGGGAATCTCTGTCGGCTCTGACAGCGACCCAAGTTTAGCAGGTCGGCAGCAATTCTCACCATATGACCGTGCAAAAGTGTGTTTTGGCATTTGGCATTTGAAGATTTATGAATCTATACTATTGTGCAACTACTGTTGTAAAAAGGGCTTTATAAAATAAATTTGATTAATTGATTGATTGCCTTGTGGTGACAGTATTCTTGAACAGATTGAGCCAGTGGTAAGGAGGAACTTTTATAATCAACCAATATGAAACAACGTTTGCCTACATTTGTGCTTTCCAAATGTGTTCTTTTACCCTATTTGCGACTGTGTGTGATGTATATTTTATATATATTTATATATATATTTTATACGTGTGGGAGGAGTGCCCCCTACTGGCCACACAACATCACTTCAGCATTTGGTCTCTCTCTCGACCAACCAGGATTGTGTTAATGGAACATCGACATCTTCATATAATTAGCATTTACAGTTTTAGAACCTTTAGTTTTGACATTATATATATCACATCAGCTGTAGGGAAACCTTTTGCCGGAACATTTTTTTATTTAGGAATTCTTTGAAATTGAATGTCTGATTGTGATTCAAAATAACACATTTCCAGTAGTGTGTTGAATACATGATTTTATTTAATTAAATCAAAAATTTGATTGAACTGACTGTCATATTACAACTATTACGTTTACTGACATCGTATGAAAAACAAAATGACACACCATGTATGCTTAGGCCCAAGATCAGGAAAATCATGGGTGAAATTGTGTTTCATTTACACATTTTCAGTAACTTACAGACACTTTCTGCATCTATTTTATTTGCAATTGCATCAATCAATTTATCTTTATATTTGTTGACAAGTGTCCTGCAAAGGGTTTTGATGAACTTCATCGCGTCACAAATAGAGTTTAGCTTATTGGCTACATGTTCCTGCAAGAGAAATGTATAGAGATATCAAACACAGTCTGAGCAGTGACACAAACAGCCACATAAAAAATGAAAAATGCAGGTAGATACAGGAGCATACGGGTTTGATCAGGGTTCATATGGATCAGATTGGTGTGTTTACCCCAAAAACACTGACTGCATTGTATTTTTTTAAGAGAGTTAAAACATAACATGAAATTATACTGAAATCAAAGGGAAGTTCATAATTACCTTGACGTTATCGCCGTTCAGTTTCTTCTTGGTCATCGTGATGATTTTTTTGCACACAAAACAAACACCTGGAATCCCCACATCGTTTATCTGAGAAGGTGACATTCAATATTCAATATTACACAACCAGATGGTTCTACTACATAATGACAATGACCTGGGTTTATTGTAACAGACTGGCCAAGAGCGTTCAAAATCGGTCTCGACAAGCTATTGAAAAGCAAACTCCAGACTGCCCCACAAATCCAATGTTAACGCCTTTTAGTGTCCCCCAAAGCTAGTGTTTCAGCCCACAAGCCATCAATGGAGGAGATGTTAGTCAAGGTTAAACTTTAAACCCTGCGACTGGCATTTGTACCACAATCTATTGGTGTTCCCATGTTTACCGGATCAATGTAACTGGATACTACTTCATCGCTGTCCTCCTCCACCTTCATCAGCCGGCCCCCACCTGGAGACGGGGAGGCCTGAGAAAAGACTGGACCGTTGTTCAAAATTCAGAAACACTAAATTAGCATTGACATATAATCTTGAAATACGGCGAATGTGGTAAAGCCCTTTCAACAAGATTGAACACCTTCAAAATAAAATATAAGACATTTCACCGAAAGAGGTGATGTGTACCTGTGCAAAGCAGCAGAAGACCCAGGCTGATGACTGGAGACATGGTGCAGAACATATTCTCAGTTAATAGAAGCTGTTGGGAGTCAGTGATCCTTTATGTAGCCAACACATGGGTGGCCCTCTATCATCTAAAAACTTGACAGGCATGCAACTGTTTTACATGTGTTAACCACTAGCTAACCATTGTATCGCAGGAGAATACTACTGAAATAGGGAAACTAGTAATATGACTCAATCATTCAATGTATTTTTTTAAATCAGCAGTAATCACACCATGCTTTTACAGATGCACAGCCTGATATCCCAAATTGCAACCAATAACAGGGCTGATAAACAGTGGCTAGGAAAAACAACCTAGTCAGTCAGAGCTTAAGAAGAAGCACAGAGAGGAACCAGACTCTGAAGGGTGGTCACTGTGAGTCCTCTTATGGCTGTGATGAGTTCAACAGCACGACCAGCTGTACCAGGACAGAGACCAGGTGGGGTGAGAGCAGTGACAGCAGGAATCATCAGGTGTGTAGTCACAGCAGGAAACATCAGGTGTGCAGTGACAGCAGGAATCATCAGGTGTGCAGTCACAGCAGGAATCTTCAGGTGTGCAGTCACAGCAGGAATCATCAGGTGTGCAGTGACAGTAGAAATCATCAGGTGTGCAGTGACAGCAGGAATCATCAGGTGTGCAGTGACAGCAGGAATCATCAGGTGTGCAGTAACAGCAGGAATCATCAGGTGTGCAGTGACAGCAGGAATCATCAGGTGTGCAGTAACAGCAGGAATCATCAGGTGTGCAGTGACAGCAGGAATCATCAGGTGTGCAGTGACAGCAGGAATCATCAGGTGTGCAGTGACAGCAGGAATCATCAGGTGTGCAGTGACAGCAGGAATCATCAGGTGTGCAGTGACAGCAGGAATCATCAGGTGTGATCTTCTATCTCACCTATTGATACATAAATGATGTACAAGTGGCAGAAATGGCAGTCTACTGATGGTGCTGGCTTGTGCCCAAACATGCTTATGTTCCGGGGCGTCAGTTTGTGTTGACAAGTGGTGGGGACAAAAGATCAGATGAAAAAACATTACAACAGGACGGGAAAAATATTGAATAACGGCGCATCAAAGATGGGCATAGCGAGTTCAATATTGGACTGACATTGGTCAGTAGCCAATCTGCGTGTTAGGGGCGTGGTTTTGCGAATGTACGTTTCACACGTACGTTTAAAATGTTCTGACTGATCCCCCAGCGACAGTTATTTAGGACCTGTCACTTTAATGTATCCATGGTGACGCGTCATTGCTTGTCACTTGACACAGCGCAACTACAACACAGCGCAGGATTAATGATGATGTTTCTTTCTGTATCTAAACTGCATTGCATGTTTTATTTTGTTCAAATAAACCTTTAACATTTCTTGGTTCGCTTGATTTTTCAGAACATTTTAACCAAATGCAAGAAGTGGTGGAGACAAAATCAGCCGTTTTAAAAAGTGGTGGGGACATGTCCCCAGCCCGCGTCCCCAGTGTAAATGACGCCTATGCTTATGTTCCATCATTGACTCCAGCAGTCTGACTTGGTTTTACTTTGCAATCTCTCTGATCATCTGGAGAGATGGTATCTAGCCTAGGCGAAGCAGTGAAGCTACCAAATGGGTTTGCACTTTCATCAATGCCAACTCACTTTTTCTGCAATTTCTATTTTGTAATTCTACAAATGGTTTTCTTTTTTGATTTTTCTTGCCTCTGACAAGGAGTGACAAGTGACAAACCGTTATATCTTACTTGTTATGGCTTGAGGCTGTGATTCAAAATAACACATTTCCAGTAGAGTGTTGAATAAATGCTTTTATTTAATTAAATCAAAATTTAGATTGAACTTACAGCCATATTAGAACGAATATGTTTACTGACATCGTATGAAAAACAAAATGACACAACATGTATGCTTAGACTCAAGGTCAGGAAAATCATGGGTGAAATTGTGTTTCAATTACAGAGGTTCAGTGACTTACAGACACCGCGTGCATCTAAATTACGTGCAATTGCATCAATCAATTTATCATTAAAAGTGCTGACAACTCTCCTGCAAACGTGTCTGAGGAACCAGCTCATCGTGCCACAAATAGAGTGCAGCGTATTGGCTACATGTTCCTGCAAGAGAAATGTATAGAGATATCAAACACAGTCTGAGCAGTGACACAAGCAGCAACATAAAAATGAAAATGCAGGTAGATACAGGAGAATACGGCTTTGATCAGGGTTCATATGGATCAGATTGGTGCGTTTACCCCAAAAACACTGACTGCATTGTATTTTTTTAAGAGAGTTAAAACATAACATGAAATTATACTGAAATCAAAGGGAAGTTCATAATTACCTTGACGCGATCGCCTTTCAGTTGGGCCTCGGCCTTCGTGACGATACTTTTGCACAGATAACAAGCACCTGGAATCGCCACATCGTTTCTCTGAGAAGGTGACATTCAATATTTGATATTACACAACCAGATGGTTCTACTACATGATGACAATGACCTGGGTTTATTGTAACTTTGAGCTGTATGAACGCGGACACCACTGAGTTTAGCCCAGTTTCGGCAGTAATGTTTGGAATTTAGAAGGTTGACTGAGGTAGCTACACAAACATCTTGGCTTTAGGTGTTCTCACTTTAATACATTTTCAACAGCACTCATTTTATTTGTAACCGCAGACAAGCAAACCCAAAATATATCCCAATCAAATAAAACACTCTGCATATACAGACTGGCCAAGAGCGTTCAAAATCGGTCTCGACAAGCTATTAAAAAGCAAACTCCAGACTGCCCCACAAATCCAATGTTAACGTCTTTTAGTGTCCCCCAAAGCTAGTGTTTCAGCCCACAAGCCATCAATGGAGGAGATGTTAGTCAAGGTTAAACTTTAAACCCTGCGACTGGCATTTGTACCACAATCTATTGGTGTTCCCATGTTTACCGGATCAATGTAACTGGATACTACTTCATCGCTGTCCTCCTCCACCTTCATCAGCCGGCCCCCACCTGGAGACGGGGAGGCCTGAGAAAAGACTGGACCGTTGTTCAAGATTCAGAAACACTAAATTAGCATTGACGTATAATCTTGAAATACGACGAATGTGTTAAAGCCCTTTCAACAAGATTGAACACCTTCAAAATAGAACATGAGATATTTCACCGAAAGAGGTGATGTGTACCTGTGCAAAGCAGCAGAAGACCCAGGCTGATGACTGGAGACATGGTGCAGAACATATTCTCAGTTAATAGAAGCTGTTGGGAGTCAGTGATCCTTTATATGGCCAACACATGGGTGGCCCTCTATCACCTAAAAACTTGACCGGCATGCAACTGTTTTACATGTGTTAACCACTATCTAACCATTGTATTGCAAGAGAATATGACTGAAAATAGGGAAACTAGTAATATGACTCAATCATTTAGTGTAGTTTAATACATGTATTTTCACATCAGCAGTTGTCACACCATGCTTTTACAGATGCACAGCCTGATATCCCAAATTGCAAGCAATAACAGGGCTGATAAACAGTGGCTAGGAAAAACAACCTAGTCAGTCAGAGCTTAAGAAGAAGCACAGAGAGGAACCAGACTCTGAAGGGTGGTCACTGTGAGTCCTCTTATGGCTGTGATGAGTTCAACAGCACGACCAGCTGTACCAGGACAGAGACCAGGTGGGGTGAGAGCAGTGACAGCAGGAATCATCAGGTGTGCAGTGACAGCAGGAATCATCAGGTGTGCAGTGACAGTAGAAATCATCAGGTGTGATCTTCTATCTCACCTATTGATACATACATGATGTACAAGTGGCAGAAATGGCAGTCTACTGATGGTGCTGGCTTGTGCCCAAACATGCTTATGTTCCATCATTGACTCCAGCAGTCTGTTTTGGTTTTACTTTACAATCTCTCTGATCATCTGGAGAGACGGTATCTAGCCTAGGCGAAGCAGTGAAGCTACCAAATGAGTTTGCACTTTCATCAATGCCAACTCACTTTTTTTTCCAGCAATTTCTATTTTGTAATTCTGTAATCGGTTTACGTTTTTATTTTTCTTGCCTCTGACAAGGAGTGACAAGTGATAGTTACCATTGCCCTAGTTACCATTGCCCTAGTTACCATTGCCCTAGTTACCATTGCCCTAGTTACCATTGCCCTAGTTACCATTGCCCTAGTTACCATTGCCCTAGTTACCATTGCCCTAGTTACCATTGCCCTAGTTACCATTGCCCTAGTTACCATTGCCCTAGTTACCATTGCCCTACCCACCCGCAGTCTGCGCTCCAGTAGGTACATTTCCTTAGCCACACCAAAGGCTTACACATCTTTCGGCCGCCAATCCTTCCAGTTTGCAGCCGCCAATGACTGGAACGAACTACAAAAAACCCTAAAACTTGTAACTCTCATATCACCAGTTGCCTTTAAACTACTCCTTTCTGAACACCTGTCCGACCTATGCACCTGCTAACTGTCTTCAACTTCTCTCCCTTATGCTAAGCCCACCTGCACAGTGGACATCTCTCTCCTGCACTATTATCATACCTGTGACTTTTGTATTACTCTTATTATTTACTCAGATATTGCTCAAATGCTCTTTCCCATATTCGCAGGCATACAAACCATGCAAACGACCTACCTGCTAGACTCACTTTATTCTTTAAATATCCAGTTGAATGATACTCACCGTATTTTTATATTTTAAAATGTATCCGCTTAGTGCCTTACTTATGCTGCTCAACAGAACCATATATACCTCATCCTGTTTTTACTGAACCAGCATTGCCTTTTGTGTCTTATTGTGTCTAAATTTGTAATCTTTGCACTCGTGTCTAAATTTGTAATCTTTGCACTCGTGTTTTATGTGTACTGTAACTGTATGTTGTATGTCGTCTTGCACATTTCTCGCCTTATCTTGGCCAGGTCGCCGTTGTAAATGAGAATTTGTTCTCAATCGGCCTACCTGGTTAAAGAAAGGTAAAATAAAAAAATAAACCGTTATAGCTTACTTCTTATGGCTTGAGGCTTGGCTATTTCAATGTAACACCCCTCTTGTCACCACAAGCCACACTTACATGCTCTAAAACATCATTGCACAGCAGGGTGCTATGAGATATGTAAAATATCCAATATATCACAGGAAATACGATAAGATAAGACAGACCAAAAAATGTCTTGTGACTGCTAGAACAAACTGCACCAAAACCACATGCAGCAGTTCTTCTCTTTTTGTCCTTCTGGTATAGCTAACACTAATAGTTACTAATGCTAGTCAGGCCAATGGAAAGACATTTAGGCCAGTGGAAGGACAGTTTGGCCAATGGAAGGACAGTTTGGCCAGTGGAAGGACAGTTTGGCCAATGGAAGGACAGTTTGGCCAATGGAAGGACAGTTTGGCCAGTGGAAGGACAGTTTGGCCAATGGAAGGACAGTTTGGCCAGTGGAAGGACAGTTTGGCCAGTGGAAGGACAGTTTGGCCAGTGGAAGGACAGTTTGGCCAGTGGAAGGACAGTTTGGCCAATGGAAGGACAGTTTGGCCAGTGGAAGGACAGTTTGGCCAGTGGAAGGACAGTTTGGCCAATGGAAGGACAGTTTGGCCAATGGAAGGACAGTTTGGCCAGTGGAAGGACAGTTTGGCCAGTGGAAGGACAGTTTGGCCAATGGAAGGACAGTTTGGCCAGTGGAAGGACAGTTTGGCCAGTGTAAAGACAGTTTGAAGAGTGAAAGGTGTGGTGGAAAAACAACGATTTGAACCTAATAATTTGGTAAGACAGAGACAAAGATTCTCGTTACACAACAAGCGTTTAATACTCGCAGGTAGAGAAAATCTCATAGCATGAAAACATACATAACCTGTGGCGTGGGAAAGTCTTCTGCCAGAGAGAGTCTGTTAGCCGCAGTGCACACCCTGACCCTTCAAAATGTTCTTTCACAACTTATGCAGGAACTCCTAGCCTGCTAGCGGTTCCTATACTTACCAATAGTTCCCTGAGGCTGGTTAGCATTATATTGCATAACTTCCTTGAAATAACTTCATACAGGACTTAGACATGCATCAAAATCCTCCAAATGTCAAGATTACCAGTTTAACAGTTCCTTTAAATAACAATATTTCTCACAGAATTTTTTTAGCAAAACATGAAGGGTACAAGCAATACTCGAGCTGGCCTAAAATGTTCTTCAGCATTGATGGAGAGTTAACCCGGATAGAAATTGGAACTAACATTTGGGAAAAATTCAGTCAAATGCTGATGTATTAAAGAAACTCTGAAGATACTATATATGACCTATAGCCTACCTCCCATTGTTAAATACTATATGTTGGAGCCAATTTCAGTCGGTTAAATATTTTGCTTTATACTAAAACGACGACACCCGGTGGACAACTAAGAAATGTTCCTGCAGTGGAAATCTCCCCAGGGCACCTATTAATGAGGGACAGGTGTGCTGGGCCAAACGAGAGGCAGAAGGACAATGTTTGTCAACCGTGGCAGGTCGGTCGTGTGATACATTTAGTTAGATATAGAAACGTTTGAAATTACAAAGCCTATTTTTATTTTGAACTTTGCCTTTTGGAAATAACCATTTTTTGGCTTACGACCACACACATCACACACCATTAATCCGTGACAAAAGGAACCCCCCAGAAGTCAAGACACAATACAAACGTAAGTAGGTTTTTAATTAGATCACGTTTTGTAGACAGGGCCGACGCACGCGTTGACATCTTTATGCCTCTCAAGAGTTGGCCTATTGAAAGTATAGGAAATGGCCACTACACTATATATGATCCATACCTCCCATATGTTAAATACTATATATGACCTTTACCTCCCATATGTTAATTACTCAGAAGGGGAGAACGGTGAACCATCCAAGCTGTGTACAGTAAGGATGGGACACTGTTGACCTCAACTGATGATGTGATCGGGCGCTGGAAAGAGCATTTTGAGGAGCTCCTGAATCCGACCTACACGCCCTCTAGTACAGAGGCAGAGCTGGAAGCTGATGGAGGGTCATCGTCAGTTTCCCTGGGGGAAGTCGCTGAGGTAGTCAAACAACTCCACAGTGGCAAAGCCCCAGGGACTGATGAGATTCGTCCAGAAATGCTAAAAGCTTTGGGTGGGGAAGGGCTGTCTTGGTTGACACGCCTCTTCAACATTTCATGGAAGTCTGGGACAGTGCCAGAGGAGTGGCAGACCGGGGTGGTGGTTCAACTCTTCAAAAAGGGGGACCAGTGAGTGTGTGCCAATTACAGAGGTATCACACTCCTCAGCCTCCGTGGTAAAGTGTACTCCAAAGTGCTGGAAAGGAGGGTTCGGCCAATAGTCAAACCTCAGATTGAAGAGGAACAATGCAGTTTTCGTCCTGGCCGGGGAACCACAGACCAGCTCTTTACTCTCGCAAGGATCCTGGAGGGGGCCTGGGAGTATGCCCATCCAGTCTACATGTGTTTTGTGGATCTGGAGAAGGCGTATGACCGGTTACCCCGGGATCATTTGTGGGAGGTGCTGCGGGAGTATGGGGTGAGGGGGTCTCTTCTCAGGGCCATCCAATCTCTGTACGCTCAAAGCATGAGCTGTGTCCGTGTCCTCGGCAGTAAGTCGGATTCGTTCCCGGTGGGGGTTGGCCTCCGCCAGGGCTGCGCTTTGTCACCAATCCTGTTTGTAATATTCATGGACAGGATATCAAGGCGTAGTCATGGGGGGGAGGGGTTCCCGTTCGGTGGGCTGATGGTCACATCACTGCTTTTTGCGGATGATGTGGTCCTGATGGCCTCATCGGTCGGTGACCTTCAGCACTCACTGGATCGGTTCGCAGCCGAGTGTGAAGCGGCTGGGATGAGGGTTAGCACCTCTAAATCTGAGGCCATGACTCTCAGCAGGAAACTGGTGGAGTGCCTACTCCGGGTAGGGAATGAGTCCTAACTCCAAGTGAAGGAGTTCAAGTACCTCGGGGTATTGTTCGCGAGTGAGGGAACAATGGAGCGGGAGATTGGTCGGAGGATCGGAGCAGCGGGGGCGGTGTTGCATTCGCTTCACCGCACCGTTGTGACGAAAAGAGAGCTGAGCCGAAAGGCAAAGCTCTCGATCTACCGGTCAATCTTTGTTCCTACCCTCACCTATGGTCATGAAAGCTGGGTCATGACCAAAAGAACTAGATCGCGGGTACAAGCGGCCGAAATGGGTTTTCTCAGAAAGGTGGCTGGCCTCTCCCTTAGGGATAGGGTGAGAAGCTCAGTCATCCGAGAGGAACTCGGAGTAGAGCCGCTGCTCCTTTGCGTAGAAAGGAGCCAGTTGAGGTGGTTCTGGCATCTTGTACGAATGCCACCTGGGCGCCTCCCTAGAGATGTGTTCCTGGCACGTCCAGCTGGGAGGAGACCTCGGGGAAGACCCAGGACTAGGTGGAGAGATTATATCTCCACACTGGCCTGGGAACGCCTCGGGATTCCCCAGTCAGAGCTGGCTAATGTTGCCCGGGAAAGGGAAGTTTGGGGTCCCCTGCTAGAGCTGCTACCCCCGCGACCCGACCCCGGATAAGCGGTTGAAGATGAGACCTATACCTCCCATTGTTAAATACTATATATGACCTATACCTCCCATTGTTAAATACTATATATGACCTATACCTCCCATTGTTAAATACTATAGGCTATATGACCTATACCTCCCATTGTTAAATACTATAGGCTATATGACCTATACCTCCCATTGTTAAATACTATAGGCTATATGACCTATACCTACCATTGTTAAATACTATATATGACCTATACCTCCCATTGTTAAATACTATACATGACCTATACATCCCATATGGTAATTACTATATATGTCCTATACCTCCCATTGTTAAATACTATAGGCTATATGACCTATACCTCCCATTCATCTAGGTTTCACTGAAACAGCTGACATCAAAAGCCTTGACGACAAAATGTATGTTGAGTTTATGACATAAAAAACACAATTCACAAAACCACTAATCAGAGGTTGACCACTTTCTAAATTCACATAAATATGATCAAATCCATAATCCTAAAACAAAAGACATTCTGCAGACTTAACTAACAAATTAGGTATGAATTGTTTTTAAATATTCACCGTTGGACAGGTTTTTAGAAGAATCTTAATAAAGTACTACCGGTACTTCAAAGTGTTTTCAAACGTAAGATGTGCAACGCTTTGTCCTACAATTGTGTCTCCTGCGGCCAGAATGGATACATAGCTGAAGTTGTGGAGAATACTACTCTATTCATTTTAATAGGGGTGAAATGAAAGAAATTCTTATCTTTGCTCGTGTCTGTCTCCTCTAAACAGACCCCCCAAACCCCCACCTCAAAGCTTTTTGTTGTTCCTTTCCAGCAACAAAGGCAACATATGGAATGCTTTGTATCTCTGAGGGTGTGATGAAAGATCGTACTCTCTGAGGGGAATATGCCTGTAATCTTGGGCTACAGGCTTTTATATGAGCAAACTGACAAAATAAAAGGGCCTTATCTTCTATGTCTTTGATAAAAATGCTGTTTGTAACCTCAACTGCTTACCTTTACAGTTAACAGTTTATGTTATTAAATTCTGCATTTATTATTTTCGAGGTTCAATCAGGATCTAACCTCTGGGCAGCTATGTGATACTGAGGGTTAATGCTAGAGCATTTGGGTGAAACATTAACAGGCAATAGAAACATCCAGCAGGTTACAGTAAATAATAAAAAATATATATGCATAAAAAACATTACTAAAAAATTCTGATGACCAACGCTTTGATTTCTCGCTCGCTCTTTCTCCGTCAGTAGTAGACACAGATGTACATTCAGATCCATGCCGGATGTGTCACTCTTATTCTCTAGTGGAAATCAAAGAAACAACAAAAAAAGAATACCAGTCCTATTAAAAATCTAACAAAACTCTAAAATATATATATATGTGTATTTTCTTTAATAAAATGAAATCCAGTCATTCAGCAATTCAGATTATTCAACTCAATGTTCCCCCTTCAAACTGAAATAAGAGAAAGCTGACTCAACCGCTGACAACGACATCCTGCTTTATTGTAACAACAACCTTCTGGAGTTGCAGCCCAACAGAGGGTTTCTCCCGGGGTTTCAGACATTTTGGAGGTACACCCCTCCTACGTGTCCCTAAGAGAGTAGCGTCTGATCATGGCTGCTGTCAGAGCTGCACCTGTGCGTTCTACAAAAGGAGCATGCCACTGGCTTACATCTCTTCTTCTTTTCCTCTCTCCTTTCTTCATCTCTCCTCTTCCTTCGTCCTTCTTTTTAAATGTTTTATTCCCTCAAATGTTCTCCAGGACATCACAGGGCACGTTGCCACACATCTTCCCACTGGCCACTCGGATAAAGCCTCCATGTTCATCCTCACTGCTCACACAAATCTGGTGAGAGAAGAGTAGTCTTGTTATTTAATCTGGTGAGAGAAGAGTAGTCTCGTTATTTAATCTGGTGAGAGAAGAGTAGTCTCGTTATTTAATCTGTTGAGAGAAGAGTAATCTCATGATTTAATCTGGTGAGAGAAGTATAGTCTCGTTATTTAATCTGGTGAGAGAAGAGTAATCACATGATTTAATCTGGTTAAAGAAGTATAGTCTCATCATTTAATCTGGTGAAACGTAAAATAGTCTCTTTATTTTTTGTGTGTCATTTATCTCTATATTACACAATACGTACATGATTATTTAGTAATTTATTTCACTGAACAGAGCAGGAGGGAAGTGGACTCCAAAAACGCTCAACCACCCAGGACACAATCTCTACCGTGCTGTAATGTGACAGATTCATACCTGTCCCTCCTCCAGGGTCACCTGGTCTTGCTCCTGGCACCCGACAAACGTGTGAATACACCTGAACACTCTGTCCTCTCCCTTCACCTGGTGAGCAAAGGCTGATGGGAAGAAACCAACCCTGTCCTCGATCACACCCTAAAGAGTAAAAGACACACATCAGTGCAGCCGCTGGTTACATTATCATAGCTGCAGACATGTTTTAGTGAGCTGGTTAGGAGCGGACTGTCTTCTATTGAGGGGAAGTATATATTGAATACACACCTTCCACCAGTCGTCATTAGAGTCGTCCAACAGCACAATTCTGTCTCCCGCTCTGGAAATAGAATAAGACAAATGCATGTGACTGGGATGGTCAAATATCAGTACATGCAACATGTGTGACTGGGATGGTCAAATATCAGTACATACAACATGAACAAGGCTCACTCGTGTTGGTCACATGGGTGTGTGAAGGTATGGGTTTGTGTGTGTGTGAAGGTATGGGTTTGTGTGTGAAGGTATGGGTTTGTGTGTGTGTGTGAAGGTAGGGGTTTGTGTGTGTGTGAGGGTATGGGTGTGTGTGTGTTAGGGTTTGTGTGTGTGTGTGTGTTAGGGTTTGTGTGTGTGTGTGTATTACCTCATCTCCAGGTCTTCACTCTCTTGTGGAATAAATGTGAACAAAGCCACATACGTGTTGAGCTGCAATAAGTTCTTCTGCAGCCGCCTTCTCTCCTGAAAAGCAACACACAGAAGCTATGAGGATCATAATAAAAATACAGGACTGTTGCATATAGATGTAGAAAAGAACATCTGCTAATTAAATCAAATGTATTTACTGTATTTGTTGTTAAGTGGTTCCTTACCAGGGAATCTTCAGGTTTCCGTTCGGCCATCTGGCAATAAGTGATAGTCTCCATCCCATCGTCAAGTGAGGTGAACACTGGTAAATGTCAACACATTGGCACACAACTAAATCAATAAAAACCGTGGAGACAAATTAAATACAGACACACACTGATGGACAATGGACGGCCCAGAGAAACTTGGGTCACAGAGTACCGGTACATTTAAAAAGAAAGGGCACAAAAATCCAGACCCAGTTTATTCAGTTAAATGTAACACAATCCATTAGGTAGTAATGTTTAATTCATAATGATTAGATGAAGTTAATTTCCCAGAACCACCAACGTCCAGGGTCTTGGTGCTCACCGTCATCACTGCTCGTCCTGGCCAGTTCATGCTGGTTGCCGTGAGTGACAGCCTCCTCTGGAACCTGGACCAAGTCTGCCTGTGGGAGTGGCCAGAGATAATTAGATGGAACAGAGTGATTGACACTTCTGCCGTTAAAGTAAACACAAATGAATAAATACTCCCTGGCTCCAGTCTCGTGCGTCAACAACTAGAAAAAAACAAGTGGATGTTCCAAAAAGGGACCAACAAGCCCTGAACTGTCACTCTGTTCCCCAGCTTGCTTTTGACAGAGACATTTATGTCCCCTTGCTGAATTAGGTATCCCATTGTATCCCTTAAGCCGCGTCTTGTGTTATACTGTAGAGATTTTCTACACCGTGCTGGGCATCTTAGACGGTGGTCTACACACTAGACCACCTGAAAAGCTTTTGTGTTATCTTGAATTTACAAAAGCAGCTCAGTAGAGGTTGAAAACGAGGACCAACAGTTGGCAGCAGTTTAGAGGATCCTAACCGCACTGATGCGAGCGACAGATTCCGTTTATGTAAGATGTACACTGATACGCTATGATGGAGAGTAGAGGAGAGAAACAAATTAAATGACCAAACTACAATGTTTACTCCTCTCCGTCCAATAAGTCTTTAATCTGAAAACCGTTCGTAGGGCAGATAATAACTCTTCCATTTCGTTCATCGTAGCATCTCCACCTGGCATTGATTTCCTTTATTGGTCTGAAGTACTCCACATCTGCCAGAGTTCAACACTGGGGATATCCAGGCATTTATGAACACATGGACTAAGCATCCAAGAAGATCACCTGTTTAAAAGTTTTTGTCCTGTGGCTTCTCATTCTACTGGCTCTTGATGAACAATCCTTTTATTCCGTTCAATACAGTAAATAAACACTAAACACTCCAATAAGACTGCTCTAATATTTACCTTTAGTCCAGCTGAATATTACATAATGTATTCACTCAACCCGTCCACCATGTGCCTAGGCTGCGGGGTAAAGGTTTGATCGATCAGTAATCAATTATGCTAGTTTCCTAGGCCAGCTTTCCAAATCCACGTCACAATTTTCTGACGCACAATTTGTCACTGAGGGCAGAGATGACAGAGAACCAGCCTCAAAGAAATAACAACATCAAATAAACACAATGCAAACTGCCTGTTTAATGGTCATTATATTCGGAGCCACTGCAGTGTAATCGCCATCTGTTAGTTAGTTAGTTAGAGCCACGCTCAGCTGATGGGCTAGTTTCCCAAAATGACCAACGAGGAGAATGGAGGATGAGGAGGTGAATGGATGATGGCGGATGAATGGAGGACGAGGAGGTGAATGGATGATGGCAGATGAATGAAGGATGAGGAGGTGAATGGATGATGGCAGATGAATGAAGGATGAGGAGGTGAATGGATGATGGCGGATGAATAAAGGATGAGGAGGTGAATTGATGATGGCAGATGAATGGAGGATGAGGAGGTGAATGGATGATGGCAGATGAATGAAGGATGAGGAGGTGAATGGATGATGGCAGATGAATGAAGGATGAGGAGGTGAATGGATGATGGCAGATGAATGGAGGATGAGGAGGTGAATGGATGATGGCAGATGAATGAAGGATGAGGAGGTGAATGGATGATGGCAGATGAATGAAGGATGAGGAGGTGAATGGATGATGGCGGATGAATGAAGGATGAGGAGGTGAATGGATGATGGCAGATGAATGGAGGATGAGGAGGTGAATGGATGATGGCAGATGAATGGAGGATGAGGAGGTGAATGGATGATGGCAGATGAATGAAGGATGAGGAGGTGAATGGATGATGGCGGATGAATGGAGGATGAGGAGGTGAATGGATGATGGCGGATGAATGGAGGACGAGGAGGTGAATGGATGATGGCAGATGAATGAAGGATGAGGAGGTGAATGGCATATAAGAAGGTGAATGGCGGATGATGTGGTGAATAGCGATGAGGAAATTAGTGGCTGATGAGGAGGTGAATGGCTGATGAGGAGGTGAATGGCTGATGAGGAGGTGAATGGCTGATGAGGAGGTGAATGGCTGATGAGGAGGTGAATGGCTGATGAGGAGGTGAATGGCTGATGAGGAGGTGAATGGCTGATGAGGAGGTGAATGGCTGATGATGTGGTGAATAGCGGTGAGGAAATTAGTGGCGGAGGAGGAGGTGAATGGCTGATGAGGAGATGAATGGCTGATGAGGAGGTTTCTTCAATAGACGGTGTTTTGCGGTTGTTCTTACAGACATTCTGTGGGGGGAATCGGAACCGCTAGTCCTTTTGTTTCTTTGTGCCAAAGACGTCCCAAAGCGGAGAGCTTCATACACGGGGTCCACCTTACTGCCACATGCTGGGAGAAAGACAAGAGAACCTTACATTACACAACATTACACCAGTCCCTGGTAATACTATATGGGCTACATATAGAGTTCTGACATGATGAAAGGCAGGCCTGCGTACCGTACGTACTGAATCCCATTGCCATGCAAAACACTGGTTGTAATGATTTGTTGTATGTTTTCTACTGGATTTGCGGAGTATCTTCATATCTTGTACCCAACGTTTCCTTATCTCTATAGTCAAGGCAAAGGGGAGGTGCAGGCTTACCTATGGGCATGACTTCTTTAATGCAGCCAAACTGCTCTGTTATTAGCAGGGGGGAGCTGTAGTACCGCCGAAAGCCTTTGGGCTGTCAGGGGAAGACGAGACTCAGAGAGGACAGGAACATAGTGGGAAAACACAATATATATCTGACACTCTCCACATGACCTGTGCTTTACTGCTAGTCTGGTTTCCTCATACAGCCACACGACATCTCTGACAGGTATGGCAATAATCAATTGAAGCAAGGAGGATAGGAGGCATTTTAAACATATTGAAAATGAGTAAAACTAATAAATCACTGATAAATAAATGGTACATTGGAACTTTGTTCTATTTGGTACATACAGTATATCTATCTATCTATCTATCTATATATATATATATTAAAAGACGGTGGCTAGACCAGCACTCTGGGACTCTTTCTGAAGACAGTCCCAGAGTCACATAACAGGATGTGTTTGTTTGGCTCTCTGCTGGTATGACCGTTACATTCTCCACATACTGAATACAAACACAGACGGACATCAACCGGGACAATCCAATCCACTGCTTCCATCGCCGTTGTCTCTTAAAACAACCGCTTTCACCTCGGCTTCATTTCGAGGGAGGTCATTTTTAAATTGCCTTTTATCTGATAATGAAATCTACTCATTGTGGTTCAGTGCTTTGAAGACACACAGATGAATCATTAGGCAATTTCTGCAATTAGCAGGTGGATTCAGACTGTATCCTTGGCGATCGGCATTACCGTGTGGCTGACATCAGAAAACATCTCCAAAACCTGCATGTGTCTGTTAAAAGACAAATGACCTTCACAAGGCCTGATGACCCCTACTCTACTGTTTGAAGCATGAGGGGCCATTCTGTTTGTTTACATTTTGCCTAATCAACCAGGGGATGAGGTAATCTGCAAGTTAATTGTCTTGATTAATTCCCTATTTGTCCCGGCTCATAATAAAAGGCATAAACAGGCAACTCGTGAGCTCAGAGCACCGCTCAAGTGACGGTCAAATTAATGTCGGGTCCTGTCACAACGGCCGGCTCATAAAAGAGAAGGCTCACATTAACCATGGACTTATGTTCAGATCTGTTTGATCCATTAGACCACGTAAACAAATCTGCTGGATTCACATGGAATAAATTATGTTTGAACGCTAGCTGTTCAGAAGCACGTCCATGTTGTTGTCACGGTAACAATTAGTGTTTGGTAATTATTCAGAGCTCTCGGGCTGTTGGCTCTCTGATTGGTTTATGCATTATACTCATTATGGGATGTCCTTTTTTCCAGGCAGTATCTGTCTACGACTAAAACACTAAGAAAGAATGCTATTAAACCAACACACTTGTCGCACTGTTATGACACATCCTGGCGTAATAAGTCAAACAACGCATCGTGATATATCATGTATCATCATGATAAATATTCGGATAAGATAATCCCAAGCACAAATATACTCATTTTTTTCGTACTGACCATGTGTCCTTGCCAAAAGAAATATGCAGGGTTGTAGAATTACAACCTGCCAAGTTTAGAGAAACCTTAATTTAGAGACGAGCTCATGGGAGTATATTCTCTTTTTATGCCTGACCCCTTGACCTCATTTTCCACTCCTGAAAGCTGATTCCTATCTCCATAAGCTCAGTCCTCATGGTACAAGGCAGATCATGGAAAATTAAAAGGAAGAGGCTAAGGAACAATTATCTTCCTGTATCCTATCTCACATTTCTCAAGGTTTACTGAACCCCATGTCTGTCCCATGTCTGTCCCACGTCTGTCCCACGTCTGTCCCAGGTATACAGATGTTAGCCGGTCAGATATACAGATGTTAGACAGAGAGGAAGTGACAGAGAGGCAGTGACAGACAGAGTATGCCACTTGACATTTCATTTTGTGTTGATGTCGAAGACTCTCACCAGCTTGCCTTGACACTTTTGCTGTCCAACTCCTTTCTCACACTTGTGGTGGATGCTCATCTTGCAGGCTTTGCAGCGGAGACCATGTTTGGCCGTGTTTCCTGCCAGCATCACCACATGCTTGGAAGTGGTCCCTGTTAAAACACAAATCGCAATATATTTTTAAAGGATATCAGCTCGTGTAATGTATACTGTATTTATACATTTGTCACGTGACAGAACACAATTCCAGGGGTGTTACCACAGGACATTATTAAAAGTGCATTTAACTACTGCAAAAAAACGAATTGTCCTATACATTTTTTTATATCCCGCATGTAATCACAATCATTATCCGTGTCGAAACCGTTTCCATAGCAATCCCTTTCAATTTTTTTACTGTGTTATTGACTGGCTGGCTGTGTACATTGTACAATTGGGGGTTCCTACAAAACCACTGATGTTTTGTTTCACAAAGACGTGTTACAATGCAGCAATATGTTCAGTTCTCTAGACGAGTACCTGATTGGCTGTCAGCAATGTGACCCGGCACGGCGTGTCACTTATCCGGACAAAATACCAGCACTTAATTGATTCATCAATGAGCACGTGCGGATGCAGCTGAAGGCAGTGCGTGCAAAACTGTTTATGTGTGAACTCACAAAAGCCTGATCAATGAATGCACATCGCACCGAGGTAGAGCAGGCATCCGTGTGTTTGAGCTCCATCAACTGTCTGGCTCTCTGGCTCTTGACTAAAAACTGAAACTCTCTGAATTTCTTAACTAATGAATTGTTGTCATTTAACACTTCACATATTAGCGCTTGGATTGATCTGTTTTGACAGGAGTACCAGCAGTCCAGTGCCGAAAATCTGATTGAGAGGACAATAAGTAGCCCTTCAAAAGCCTTGGCTAATATGGAAGGAGCATGTGCCCTGTTTTTGTATCTTGATATACCAGCATACACTTGCAGACTGGACACAACAGCTGAGTGGAGAGATGCAGGTCTCCTTTCTTATAACACGGTTGAGTATTTAAAATAGATCTCAGGGACTAGTTTAAGAGCAGGCAAAAAAAGTGAAAATACTTGCACTTACTGAATAATGTCACTTTTTTCAAAACAACAATTACACACAAAGAAGTGTACTCGCCATGACAGGTGTAATCAGAAATTATATTCGATTAAGTTTTAACAGGTCTTTGGCTCAGATGATAAAAGACAACTATTGGAAAATGGTTAGGTTGTATCCGAGCTCTAGTGTAAATGTTCTACCTAACGTCACAATTTTCGACACATATCAGACGACGAATAAAAACGTTGTCACACAGATGTCCAAACGGGGGCTGCTGGCTCCTTGCAATGACATGAAGCCCTCATGAGACTGGTGCTGCTGTGGTTTCAGGGTGCTGCCTCTTCACTGGGTCCTGATATGTATTGGGTAATGGGGGCTGATGGCATGAGCTGGTGAGGAACTGTCCTCAGACAAATTAGAGTGGGAAAAGGGGACGGCAACCAATCACTCTCCGGCGGCATTGGTTCCCTCGGCTGAGGGCATCTTAATGGCCCATTTTTCATTCACACCGTATTAATAGCTTGGACAACGGCCAGGCCTGAACCCCGTCTTCCTCCTCGCTCACAGCATCTCTCTGGCTTCACAAGTCTCTCTACACACACACACACACCCAAAACCTGATCCAGTGACACAAGGATCTTCCTGCCTGGGTCCTCTCACTTCCTGTGTGAAGGGCTTTCATTGTCCCCAGACGGTTTTTGTTGCACCAGATAAAACAACGATCTGCATCACACATGTGGATTTATTACTAAAATCTGATTCTTTGACCTGAACTGGGTTTTGAACTTATTCAGGTGTCTGAGAAATACAACCAGTTTCCAATGACCGGTGGCCCTCAAATAAACACACGAGCAAAAAAAAAGTAAATACGTATTTACAAACAACTTAATGTTGTTGTTTGGAAAGTACAGAGAGCAGTAACATTAGCAGAGTGTCGCGCTGTTACCAGTTTAACCTGTGAGGTGTGAGACCATGACTCGCTTTTGTCATACAAAACACACACACACTACATAAACACACACACAACATACACACACACACAACATACACACACACACAACATACACACACACACAACATACACACACACACAACATACACACAGACACCCAAACAAAAACACGCACAGATTATTTCAGCAGGTGCCGTTTCAGCTCTTGGCTTATATTGGTGCAGCTGTGTATTTCCCAGTGGATTTCCTGAAACCATAACTCCTGCATACCTTCTTTCTAGACTCTATAAATCAACTATTGTTTGCGCAATACCCACACACATAGATACAGAATCACTAATAACATATTATACACGACAAGACATTGAGTAAAAGCCAGACTCCATGAATTACATTCCCCCGTCTGTCTATTCCCAAGTGCTTTCCTGTTGACTCTCCAGTAACAAGGTATAAATACATTATTGATATATTTAATAAGTAATTTGCAGCGAGGCCCTGTAATCGATGCCCGAGTACAAAGGTTCTCAATCAGAGGAAACAATCTTCCGTCGGGTATTCATTACTTTCCCAGAGCTACAAATCGTATACGGTTTGCACGTTGCCAAATCATATTCCATTCAACGGAAGAAGCCGTTTCATACGGCCATCCGCACAATTGCATTAACATTACAATTGCATGAACATTACAAATACATTAACTGGGATGAGGACGAATGCCTGGTAGAGGAAATGTGCTTGTGGGCTCAATTCATTTCCAACAAATAACGAGTTAGCATTGCATAATGAACTCACTCAGACCATGTAATCAAATCTACAATTTCCCTTACTTTTATGAAATGAAGCACGCTAAGCGTAAACAGAGTGAGGTACGGAATATTCTAACAGTTATTCTAATATAGTTTCAGCTCTCCAGGTCTAGACAGTCGTTACAGCCATGTGTTGATTGCTAAAGACAGGTCATCAGGCCCTGGAATCGGTTCAGAGCGCCAACATTGCTAAAATTCCCAAGGCGAAAGCGAAATATTATATAGAGGCATTGCATTTCAGACAATCAGAAATTTCAGGAATGCCTGACTACCAATGCTTGTCTGAATAGAAAGTGTACACCTGGCCTTCACCACACTAACCAAGCACAATCTCTCCCTGTAAATCAGTTTGGTGACAACCCAGCAAATCTGTCAAATCTGCATGTGGTTTTACAGTATCTAAAGCCGTAGCACCACTCACTGCCCTACAGTAACTCTCGGATTTGCTGACTTCAACCAACACCTGAAACGAACCGTGGCCAATATTCCACACCTGGCCGTTTCAAACTGTCTCTCTCTTTGTCATCAGTAGGTCAGTTGATATTCCTCTCCAATGAAGGACACAGACATATTACAGACATGCGTGTCAGGACGTGAGTGAGAGTCACTGGATAAGTGACTCCCCCGGATCACCACCGGGGACGTCCCCCTTAGACACAGTGCAGTGTGAGTGGTGACGTGGGTTCCCAGGGCGACCATTACCTACGATCATGTGGTTGCAGACGTCGCAGAAGATCGGCTTCTTGAAGATGTGCTCCATAAAGCCGTGCCCGGTCGGATCGATGGCAAGTGGGTGGCACCCCGGGGAGTAGACCAGGGAAGGAGGGGCACACGGGATGGCCGGAGGAGCGTTTGTGATCACCAGGTTGGTGGTGGGGGGCGGGGCGTGGCGGGCCGTGTGGGTGGGCTTGGATGCGCGGCCTACTGTCACCCCGAGCACGCTCAGTTGCCCCGTGCTGCTGCTGTTGTCGGAGAGCAGCTCCGTGGACAGCTTGGCGTCGCTGTCGTTGCGCTGGAAGAAGTTGTCCGCGCTCTTGCTACGCATGCTCTTGGTCTTAAAGGAGAAAGAACGCTTCAGTTTCTGCATCTGCCGGGCGAGATGGAAAAAGAGGAAATAGGAAAATTACATTTTAGGTTGTTTTTTAATCAGTGTTATTAAGGGCTGGGGTCATTTTCAATTCCAGAAAATGTAGTGTCTATAGAAAAACCTAAATAAAATTTTGGTTGACTGAGTTGACTGGAAACCGAATGGAACAAACAGCTACATGGGTTTTTATTAGGATCTCACTATTCAGGTAGTGCAATATGTATTACATTTAAAATGGCCTCATGGCTGTGGTACGGTCGTCTTGGTTCCTCTGTACTGCAGCCCCTGGACAGGTCGTCCTGAAATTGCGATTGCAATAAGCGCCGCCTCTTTCAAACAGCATCGTAAAATCCTGTTCTGCACGATTATTTCTTACTATTCCGTGATTTCCCACCGTTAGACTTGCTCCAACAGAAAGTCTCATGTTGCTATGTCTATTACTGATTCTCCATTAGCGGCCACTAGAGTTGCCAAGGCAGTTATTTTGAGAAAGGCCTTGTCTGGGTGTGGTTCCCACCTGGAAAGGAAATGTAATTTCCCGGGTAGAGCTACGCATCAGGGGGGCATCATTTCTATTATGCTGGGCAGCAATTTCATGTCAAATGTTTTTCCTTTTCCTTTACTACACTTCCACTTGGTATCTGACAACTTTCAACTGAACAACTCTCAAAAGAACGACCATGTCATTGCTTCAGTGCAGCGGTTTCAGACGTGGAAAGTGATCGAGGACAACACAGACTCTGTAAACAGCAACTCCATAAAACAGCCTGTCTGCACCTTATGTGATGAATGTTTATCAAACGCAATTTGTGACGTTTTTCCACTGTGATCATTTCAGTTGGACTGAATCCAGCAGTGAAACGGAGTGAATTTGGGGCAGAGTGAGCATGCCTTATGTGTTACCTATTGATCTGTCTGGAAACAATCAATCCAGCCCTTTACCACCCACATACAACTGGACTCTGCTGTAGCTGTGTTCTCACAATGAAGCTTTGATGTAGCCGTGAATCTATGAAAACGGGACTGAAAAATAACCGACCTTGTGATTGTCCATTGTTCTGGCAATGAAGTAGAAATACAACCAACAACAATGATACAAACGATTTGGCATAAATTGTGGCATTTTGAAAAATCAAATTCCTGCGTTTTCCACCTTTCCTCAAGTGAGATTGGATTGCAATGCATGTAGATAAGGCTTGGAAAAGTCTTAGTTGGAGAAGCCCAATGGTTGTATTCTGCACGTTTTCTCTACAAGACCACGGAGACATAATGAACAGACTATTTTATGAGCAACGGCAGGAGACACATTCTGTCATGAGCAAAGCTAGTGAATACTTCATGAATACTTCATGAATACTTCATGCGTGCGTTATGACTCAGTCAGCCCTATAATGGAAGAAAACAGAAAATGTACTATACCTACATTAGATGCACATCAAAGAACTATTTATCTAATAAAAAATAGTGCAACGAAAGTATTACTGTTCACCTGCACCCATTTCAGTTTGTCATTCATAAAGGCAGCTTAGAGAAAATAAAACATAAACTATCAGCTTTCTTTTGCTAAGACTTGAAGTCAGCAAAATGAGAAAATGAATGCGAAATGGGACCTAAAATAACAGAAAAGAAGCCATGAGTACAAGCCAAAAAAGCGCCTCTCCATTATATTATAGGGAGAATTGTGTGGTCTCAGCTATTTTACCAAAAACAGATCGGGGAATAACAGACATTACACTTTATCAAAGCAGATAAATTGGTGTTTTTGACTAAAAGTAAATCAAACAGTAAATGTTTTGAAAGAAACTAGACAAAGTTCTGGCGGGACACTTCAAGACAAACAAAAGATAGTGGTTAAAACGTTCCCGTAGCCACGGGAAGTTTTGTTCCACGCTCCCATTACTGTTTGGTTCACTTTTCCTACATTGTCAACCGCAACGCTGCCTTAAAAGGAAAAGCCATGTCAAATTGAAACAAATTAAAGAGTCCCTATATGGTGTTGTAAAGATAATAGCTTACATACATGCACATGCATTACTGATGGTTCGTTAGGCATTCAAAGTAATAGCATCAGTATTTAGCATATTGTTTAGCATATTGTTTACCTGTGTGTGAGCTTTGTTTTCATGCAGCACTCTCACATTCCAGATTGATATAACTTTGATTAGGCTATGTGTGTGTGTCTGTGTGTGTGTCATTATATGAGCAGAGAAGGTTTTTCAGTCGTATTAAGTATCATGTCTAATTAGCTCATTGTCAATTTAAAAAGCAATCAGTATAGTGATAGTGACGCACCTTTCTCAAATGAACCCAACTACCCAAAACACGTCTCACTGTGACCCCTGGAGAAAAGCCTTACAGCCACTTGCCAACGGCCGACTACTAAATAAGGAAACCTGTAAATAATCCCTTCCAAGTAATAGCGCAGTGTTTTGGCCCCATTCAGTGATGTGTATAGATGAGGAGTTCTGTTCATATATCAACTCAGCATGTAATGATGAAGGGGAAACCCGTTTTTAATATGCCATCGCTGGAGCACCCGGCTGCCAAGGAAACGGAACGGAAAACCTGTTTTTTTGTTCTTCTCAACTTACTTATTTACGAGAACCCAAGTAGGCAGGTGCCTCAATTGTACAACCATGGTCATACTGACTGGTCCAGTATTTTACAGCTAATTGTAGTACTGACTTGGGGCTAAGGGTGACCTAGATCCCTGGGTGTAGACTGGGCGACAAGACAAAATGCCAATGGCAGAAATAGAACACCACAATAGTTCCCAAACATAGCAAACCCTCCAACTTTTAGCATCCATCTGTCTAATATAACAGTGTTCTGCGGATTATGATACTACATGTGTATTGACAATGTTGTTGGATGTCATACGACAGTGTTATTGGCTGAAAACAATCAGTGGTCACCAGTGGAACCAGGAGAAAGCCAATAATAGTTCACTGTTCAGCTATGTGAGCAGCCAGGCATAGCAAATGTCATCCTGGCTGTTACATATCTATGTTCACAGTCTTTTGGCTGTGTAGGTTATGTTCAGTAATTTGGTCCACCTGTGTCTCGTTTACCTCAATTAGTTCCCTATTTAGTTCCTCGTTTCTATTGTTATAGTGTTGTTTAATGCCGTATGTTTTATGTATTATGTACCACGTTAAGGTTTGTTTTTGGTAAGTTCGTTTTTTCCTTAAATTCCCTTCTTGTGCTTAACGATAGCTCTGCTCCTCTTATCTAACAAATGTTTTTTATTCCTAAATGAGATAGCAATTGTCACTTGCTCCGAAAAGATCTGTCTGCAAATGACAGAAAACATGAATAAAACATTGACTACCATTGAAAAGTTTGATATCACTTCGAATTGTCCTTGAACAAGAATAGACTGACGAGCTTCAGACTGTATTTCTGATCAATTAGATGTCATGTCAGATGTCATGTCAATGAACAAAAAGTATGCGAAAACAAGGAACTTTCAAAGTGACCCCAAACTATTGAATGGCAGTGTACACAGACCTTCCTGGGTACCACTAGCTTCTGATTCATGGATGGGGCGCATCACCTATACACCTTCCTGGGTACCACTACCTTTGTCTCATCACCTACAGACCTTCCTGGGTACCACTACCTTTGTCTCATCACCTACAGACCTTCCTGGGTACCACTACCTTTGTCTCATCACCTACAGACCTTCCTGGGTACCACTACCTTTGTCTCATCACCTACAGACCTTCCTGGGTACCACTACCTTTGTCTCATCACCTACAGACCTTCCTGGGTACCACTACCTTTGTCTCATCACCTACAGACCTTCCTGGGTACCACTACCTTTGTCTCATCACCTACAGACCTTCCTGGGTACCACTACCTTTGCCTCATCACCTACAGACCTTCCTGGGTACCACTACCTTTGTCTCATCACCTACAGACCTTCCTGGGTACCACTACCTTTGTCTCATCACCTACAGACCTTCCTGGGTACCACTACCTTTGTCTCATCACCTACAGACCTTCCTGGGTACCACTACCTTTGTCTCATCACCTACAGACCTTCCTGGGTACCACTACCTTTGTCTCATCACCTACAGACCTTCCTGGGTACCACTACCTTTGTTTCCTGTTGACTGGAGCTGGAGGCTGATGGCCGCTCGTGTCCGTTCTCCTTGGCTGAACAGTCGTCCGGTGTGATATTCGCCGGTGGGATCATTTTCTCTCCCTTTGGACAAAAACACGTGCAGAGCGTCCTCGAGTAAAGTGTTCAGACTTGTTCAGTTTAAAATATGCCTCCAGTTTAGGTACATATTTCAGTGTTTTTTCTTTCTTCGTAGTGACTTTACTCTCGACGACAACAGTCGTTCGCTGTCGGTTCTGGAAACTCGACGACGTCTGGAATTCAGTCAAAAAGGAGCCGTAAGCTAGAGAAAACAAAACTGTCACAAAACTGTAAAACAGTGTAGGTGTCTCAAATACAGTATAAAAGTGGCATTTGCATACTTGCCTAACAAACTGTTTGTAAGTTTATCTCGCTATTTATCTCGCTACTAGTTCGGCACTTTCAGTACTTCAGTCTGGTACCGCCGCGCGCTCCTGACAACAAGCCATCGGTGTCCACGCGCGCAGCACTCGGTCTTGGCGCTACTCGCGCGCCAGCTGGATTCGCTGGTCAGATAGTAAACAGTCGGATAGCGGTGACGGGGGGCGTTCCCAGACCAACCGTCTGTATAGCGGTGACGGGGGGCGTTCCCAGACCAACCGTCTGTATAGCGGTGACGGGGGGCGTTCCCAGACCAACCGTCTGTATAGCGGTGACGGGGGGCGTTCCCAGACCAACCGTATGTATGTATAGCGGTGACGGGGGGCGTTCCCAGACCAACCGTATGTATGTATAGCGGTGACGGGGGGCGTTCAACGTAGTCACTTGCAAAGGCACAACAACATAAGTCCTTTACGGTCTTTTATTTTTATATATTTCGACAGAATACTACATCAATTTAGTTAATATTGGGCAAGGCAAAGATATACTCAAATTACAATTACACATGTAAAATGTATGTAATAACTCTACTTTTATTTTCTGAAATATTGTTCATACAAAATAAACAATAGGGCACAAGGAGGTGTGTGGTAAATCCGGGACTGCGTTTTGCAGTGGTATATTAGCAATAAACCCCCGAGACTTTTATAAACCGGACATTTTAAAAGTGATTTAATATGGCCTCAAACACAACGGCTATCATCCAATAAGCATTCAGGATTGGAAACACGAGGTTTATAAATAGTTTCTATAGTTTAGATGGTAACGCCCACCGGACGGGCATAACAAACTCCTCTACCAATGCCCGCCATTTATCGTCAACTTATTTTTATTTTAAAATGCCAGTTGGTTGCCGTTATATTGGATCCTCTAACAGAAGAGAAGACAAGACTGGGTCTCCACAATATATACATATACAATGTTCCTCTCCGGCAAGGATGTCATTGTTCTTTGAAGATGGGTCACAAGTGCCTTATAGATTAGCAGTTTGTTAGCATACCTTTGTTATTTGTTTTAGAGATGATTTCAACAAATTATGGGCTTGAAAAGTAGAAAATGATACCGGCTGGTGCACAAGCTCTATTGAATTGCCAGTGCTAGTCGCTATGTTTTGTCCGCCAGGCTGTCAGAGTAACCACGTGACAAAAAACTTTGACTAAACAAAGTCATACACATGTCACGTAGTCTTTTTCGTTTTTGGCATAAAAGTCAGAAGCGACGGCATGGGAAATGGTTTTCTTGTACCCCAGTGCTTTGTGTGGGAATAAACAAAAGCAAAACTGCACACTTTGTGTACACATTGCACTAAAAAAGCAACTGAATTAAACAAATGAAACGAACTAAGACCACATCTAGAGAAGGACTGTTCACTTAGGAGGCTCTTCTGAAGTAGAAACATAGCCATTGTTTGGACCAGAGTTTCATTAACCACTTTACCCCATCTATGGTGGTGTACATTTGCATTAGGACATTTGATGAATGTTCAACTGCAGCTCAGTGTGTTCATTGGAATACTATTCACAAAGTCAAATGGACATGTACTACTTTGTTGTAGTCCTTGACATGTTATATTTCATCAGCATTACGACTCAACAGTCAGCTCAGCAGGTTAAGTCATTAGGAAACTTGTGACCTCGTGTAGGCAAGTGTGAATCAAATAAGATCGTATATTACTGATTCACCAATTCATCACAGATGATGAGGAAGATGCACCACCCCTTTCTGACAGGACGTTGCGGAGTGAGGGAAGAGAAACACTGTAATTTCCTGTCTCAGCTGCTCATCATGACTGAGAACCTAAGGGGTATGGGAGGTGGGTGGTTAATTATATCAAATGAAGGGTCTCGCTGGGGCACTGTGACTCAGAGCTGACATGTAATTTCATGGCTGACCGACTGGTTAGCACAGATCCATTCTTCTTTATCTGTTCTTTCTATTTATGCTTTTTCCTTGTTCTCTTTCTTTCTTCGTTCAGCACCAAGGCCTTTGGTTAATGAAAACAAGAAAACAATTGCCTGCATTTTCACCTTTGCCGATGTAAAAATGCCCCCTGTTTCTCTCAAACAATATATTCAGATTTTATTGTTTGACTTTAACTTCCAGTGTCGTTGTGCCTTACGTTGAGTATGAAAAATTATATCAGGTTGTTTTCTCATTATGACTCTAAGAAGCAACTTCAACTGACACAATAAAATAGCGAGAGAAACCTGGGCAACTTTATTTATTATACTTGACATCACTTAAAAAAAATGCATTTGACGGAAATAGTCACTTAATTTACACTGAAGATGAGCCACTAACCATGTCATCAGGTTTGCAGATGGCACCATCATGAAAAGGTCAACATACTGGTGGTCAGCTGCCATGATATATTTTGTCGAGTGTGTAGATGACATGAGGGAGGTGGGATTGATTACGAACAACGACTTGGTCTACTGGCACTATAAGAGAGAAAAGCAGACGGCTACAATAGAGATAAGGCATATACAAAACTATGAACTGGACACAGGTAGTAAACACACAGTTGTGAAGAGAGCAGGCAAGAAAAAGATTGTCTTGACAGGCTGTATTTCTGCTTGTACGCCTGTATCCTGGAAAGCACCTCGACTGCCTGTATCTCTGTACGGCTGATTGCTGGGGTGAATCTTGACTGGCTGCATTCCTGTTTGGTGCGGCAACTTTCGAAGTTCACATTTCACTGTCAATAAACACCTTTATTAGGTATCTCACTCTGTGATTTTATCGCATTTCAATATTCTCCAAGTATATTGATCACCTTGTCTGCTGCCAGGGGGACAAGAGAGAACTATAAGAAAATGAGTAAATCACTTATGCAAATTGACCGCATGCGTCCCTCGCTCTCGTTTGAGTGATTTATAAGAACAAAAACTCAATTTCTGACCTTCCGGTGTGACTACTGCTGTGTTTGTTGACAAAAAGCTTTCTCTGCGTTGTGAGCTCTGTACCATCAATTAACCTTGACATACTCATACTTGACAAATCTCTGGGTTTTACTTCGATGCCGGTAGAGTTGAACACGTGTGAATAATGCGGTGACATATTTAACAGTTTGCACGTTGGCACCGTGTAACTAGATAAACACACGGTTCGAATGTCACACCCAATAGTCAATGATTTCACACAAAAACTTGCTACATTGAATGAATATGCGGCAGCTGTTCTGTTCTAGCCGTATACCGAGGCAAATCTCTATCCTGTTGATTCCACTTGGTTAAGCTTATATGGACTAGATTATGTTTGACCCGACGAAAGATAAACACAGACAGTGATGTAGGCCGTGCGAGATTGGTTTTCATCTCCATTCGTTTATGCCATTCGTTGGTGTCTGCATTGTGTTATGTCCATTTGTAGGGTGTTAAATTGTCATGGAGTAAAAGCAGTGCCAGAATGTTACATGGATATTGAGCAGGAAGCTAACAAGGTTTGTATCTCATACTGACAGAGACATATGTCCCCTAACCCTTAAAACATTACTTGAAACCAGAAATGTGACCCAAATACGCTTTCATCCCACTTCATTTGACCTGAAACACCTCCCTTGCTGCCTGTGAAGGTTGGAGATGGCACAGCAGGCATTTAGAGTATTAATGAGTAAATGGATTCCCTCAGAACTTTGTCTCTGCCACCAGGCTAATTAACACAACTCACTCATGAGGAATCTAAGAAATGGTCTCAGCAGGGAAGGAGACTGATGAGAGATAAGAGACAGAAACTGTACTTTAATTGAGCAGGGAGGTTGACTGAATATTGCTTTTGATATTTTCAATTATAATTGTGGACCGAATCACTTTCTGTTTATTGACAACGTCAGGACGGTTTGATATCACCTTGAGGCTACTTTATTCAGTTTTCCCAAGTCAGTTGAACTTGTCACTACAAGTATTACATATCTGTGCCCAGGAGGCGGTTTCACAATACAATGCTAACTAAAGACTAAACATCTACCAAAACTACTACCATATTAGCCACATCCTGTAGTAGCGTTATCGCAAGTTACCAAGCGTGCAAACATTACTCGGCAACTTACTGGACCACATTGGTATAAAAACAGTTTCTATATTTTGATTCTGTGCAAGAGAAGGGCCTTATTGCTGAAACCCCAAAACCACCCTGCTAGATAAAATGATCATGACCTAATTAGGAAGTGAGAAGTTTGAACGGGTTTGTTTCATAACACATATCTGAAGTGATGTCTGTCTATGCATTGTTATGTTCATGCCGATGAACCGCCAACAAACGCAACGTCTCTCGTTTAGGTGAATCGGTCGGGCGTACGGTTTTGAACGTGCATTTCTCATGCGATGGCACACACAACCGACGGTCCATCGGTCCACGATGCTGGTCACCAGCTGGTCGCTCCGGCTCGATGTGCAACAGCCAGTGTTAATGAGGCTGCAAACCTGGGCTAAAGACAGCACGCAACCACAGCAGATGAACCCCCCCCCCTGCCTCACAGAGAGCATTGCTCTAGTGGAGTGGCAGCAAGTGCCAAAGGCTACCTCACCCCAGGGAGGACTGGGAACCGTAACACACCTTGAGGTATCACACGGTGAAGGCCTGCCGGCGGGGGCACACAATCCGGGGGAACCTCATCGTTGTATTACAATAGCGAGGGAACACCTGACGCCCAGTGGAAACTCTGGGTTATCTCTGACAGGCCGTGTGGTGGAAAAAAAGGTTTTCCCTTTTGAGTGTTTCTACAGCATGCGGATAAACTGTCACGCAAAACAACAGTATCATTCACAATCTCTGGTGCCACCACCTCTGAGTGGGTGCTTTCTCCAACACTGTGCCGCTACTTGTTATCATCTGGGTAAAAGCAGTGCTCTCCCTACGCATTAACTGTCTCCGTCCGTTATGCCGCAGCACACACAAGTGTAACATCAAGAGCTCCCAGTTGTGTCTCAAACGTTTAAAAAAACTAGGTGCCAGGGAGCACAGCGTGGGGAATTCCCATGCTAATGGTTATTTCTGTACTAGTTCTATGCAGGATGGCACCTCCAGGTTCCTGTTTAAGGTAGCGCTGGTTTCCGACAGAGCTTATTGATGTTGATTGAAGGCTATTGCACTGTTGTCACACTGTGATAGAGCCTCTCATCAAGGAAACAACATGAGTATTGCTCTGTGCCCCGAGGTGGCACCTTTAGAATGCATAAAAAGCTCTGTTATTTTTACAGTTTCACACAAATTAATTATAATACGCTAAAAAACACTTAAAAACAATATCAACAGGCATATGCAGAACCGATTTTGATTGAATTACATTGTGCTTATGTTGAAAAAAAGTTGGGCACCACTGAGGTAGAGATGGTTGTCAGTTGCTCTACTTTCATCAAAGCGTGCTAGCTTACCGTGCCGTATAGGCGGTCTATATTGAGTGGTTCAATCATGTGTTACCAAACCTGACATATTGAAATAGTTCTCTAAATAGCACACAACGCGTAGCCTGTGGCGGTCGTCCGTCTCCCTGGGGCGGTAGGCTTAAAACGAGGTGCCAGGGAGAAGGTTCACCTAACGCTACCAGAACCTCCCTACATCCATAATTAGGTGTGTTGATTATGTTATTATTGTGCGTTGGTGTCGGCAACTGTAAATGTGTTTCTCAATGAGTCACTGGGACTTGCCCATTAACACATGTTCTTATCTAACTGTCATTTGTTAATACATATGTACAGTGCAGTGTTACTGTAAAAATCGATCAAATTCATTTTATAAAGCTAATTTTTGCAACGGAAAAGGTGAAAGTTGTCACAAAGTGCTCTTACAAACACCCAGACTGAACCCAACAGAGCAGGCATCAACAAATTGATACACAGCGTGACATATCTATTTTAAGATAAATGGGTTAGCCATCATTGTTAAATTAAGCCAATAGATTACATAAGGGCAGACACAAAATTCAATTAACGGGGCTACGCCGCCACTAAAGCATGGATCCTGTCTGTCGGGAAATTACATTAATGCTCTAATGCAAAACATTTTAAAACGTTCACCAGCAGTTATTATTTACATCAGACTAAATGGGTTTATTTATGGGTTTATTCATGGGTTTATTTATGGCTATGACTGAGAGCCTATGACTAAATCAACAGTAAGGCGGAGCACTCGTCCATGTGAATGGAATAATGATCATTTGTTGTGTTGCCAAACGAGGGGAGCACAAATCACTCAGTTTGGCTTCTGTCATTGTTTATTCATTAGCTCACAGCACTTTCATTTGTTGTCTCCAAGCAACACGAATTGTCCTCCCGTGACATCATCCCAACATATTAGTCTCTGTGTCGCTTTCGGAAGACTCCTGTCTTCTAAAGTCCTGTCTTGACGTCTAACATGAGAAACTTGGTGACGCGAAAAGCGAGCATATCTGCCATGATTAGATCATTTTCATGTTTCCCACCGTACATTTTAGCCAGCTGGCCTCCAAACGACGACCACATAACCAAGCGCTGATGTGGAATATTAGCACAGAAGCCATGTTGTGCCAAAATACCATCTGTGGAATACAACCACCTTGCATCCATTTCTAATCGAAGTGACCCTGGTCTGATGAAGGGAGTAAATAGACAGCAGAATCACTCATAATCTCTCTCTCTGTCTCTCTCTGTCTCCTTATCTGCCATTAATCAGCTATGGAGGGCATCTGGCGGCAGAAACAGCTTGGTAGCGGGCCAACCAGGCTGACAGAACTGGGCCCCAACTCAAACCATTTACCACAGGAAAACTGCTGCCTCAACCGTGATCGTAGTGATGTCACGCTCCAATTAACGGTGCCACCGATGGTTTCGAATATCCCCAAATATCTGGGCAGGTGTGGGTTTTTCCGGTTCCTGAGCTCCCCCGCCCAGTCCAGCGGGCACTTCATCCATACAGCACATTAGGCATCACGAACATGTTGCAAATTATGTTGCGGAAATCTAGGCAGACTTTGGGGTCGTTTAATCTAGATCCGTCTCAGTTATTCCAACGTTTTTGCCAAACTGATGTGGTGGGAGGCCAGAATAATCTGTAACAATGACATGTCAAAAATGACATGAAGTACAGGTGTCCTATGCAATAAAAACCCCTCAATGTCCCTGATATCCGTTCTATGTAAAGACACCAGTGGACATCTGAAGGTAAGCAATCAGTGAGTGTTGGCAGGGAGACTTACGCAAGGTAGTTGAAAGGTCAACATGTTTAGACCTGAACTGAAGAGCAATACAGTGCGATGATAGCCCCCGGGTGTGAGTCGTGCATTTCCTGAGTGCCACTAGAGACACACTTTATTTTCCATTACAAAGCATCGAGACGAGGGGCTGAGCACGTTTTCAGGAGCAGGAGAGAACAGATCTAATTGAATGTATTGAATTGAATCGGGACTCCCTCTGATGTTGAAGGCTTCTCTTCAGGCTGTTTCCAGGCTGTAGTGGGTGGCTGGCTGTGGGGGTGTTCCCCAAGACTCATGTCCTACGTTTAGTTTAACAACGTCTTATTGGCTGTTGCTAAGATACTTCCTCCCAATGAGTGATGTCAGGAGAAAAGAAACAACTCCCGACCAGCCGCAAGCAGCCTGCACATAAATACACCGATGAGCCAAAACATTATGACCACTCATAAAAATACACTGATGAGCCAGAACATTATGACCACTCATATAAATACACTGATGAGCCAGAACATTATGACCACTCATATAAATACACTGATGAGCCAAAACATTATGACCACTCACAGGTGGCAATAACAACGTACATCATCTTCTAAGGGCACATGTCAAGGACTAGGTAGATTAAATGGTAAGCGAAAATCAGTCAATGTGTGGGATGAAGGACAAATGGGCAGGAGTAAAGACCTGGGTGACTTTTACAAGAGCCAAATTGTTATGGCCAAAAGACTGGATCACAGTGACCGGGTCACATGAAATGACAAGGCTTGTGGTGTGCTCCCGGTCAGCAGTGGTGAGTACTTACCGACTGGTTCTAGGAGAGACAAACCACAAGCCAGCGTCATGGGGCCCAAGGCTCATCGATGTGCGAGGGCAAAGAGGGCTATCCCATCAGGTTTGAACTGACAGAAGGTCTACTGTGGCACTTACTGGGGCTGTGTAGCAGCAGATCGGTCAGAGTACCCATGATGACCCCCGTCCATCATCGAAAGCGCAGACAGCGGGCACGTGAGTATGATGGTGTGGGCAATGTTCTGCTGGGAAAAATATTTTCTAATGCCTGAGGCCTTTTTCAGCAGGATGATGCGCCCTGCCACACTGCACACATTGTTAACTGTATGTGTGGGCTGCAGTGACCAACACGGTACTTACACACATTAGTCGGAAAAAAAGATAAATTCAGACTAGTTTCTACAGACCGCCCAAAGAAAAAGAAAAAAACATTTACAGTATAATTATACGGTATGATTAGGTGGCAATATAGGAAGGTGAGAGCTACATTGTATTATAACCTTAAAACAGGTTATCTGAGAAGACATTATGGGAACATGCATGTTATGCATTTAAGTCATAGTCCATTTATTTGATCTCCAAAGTCCAGTGACCTGCTTTGAAGTGCTTAACGTGCATCTTGGATATGAAACAGTGTCAATGTCATCGTAATTCTACATTAATATTTTGAACAATGCCCCGCCATGAAACATAGCTATATTAAGTTCTCCACAGCGTTTAGCACCTAAAATAGGCGGGAGGTCATGGTGTAGGTAAGGAGAGACAAAGTGGGCCAAGGACTCGCGAAGAAAATAGACTAGATTGGATGGTTTCGTTTTAATAAGAGATTGAAAAAGATTAGGCGGCTAGAAGTAATTTTTGAAATGATAAGCCTCCCGAATGCATAAAGGAGAACATAACAAGAGCTGTTTGACCACGGGCCTATGTTGTGATTTCTTGCTTTCTGTGCTGTAAACATAAAAAACAAAATCATTGTCACTGTCATTCTTTTCTTATTTAATGTTTTGTCTCTATTTCGTTGGACTACGTGTTTTATTCTTATAAAAAAACCTCAGCTGTAAATGAGACATTGGTCTCAGTTGACAAATAAAGATAATAAAAAAAAAAATACAGAATGAGCTCAGAAGCTTCCATTGGGCGAACCTTTAGAAATACAGAATGATGTATCATAATGAATGCATAGACACTACGATATACATTAAACATAAAGCATTACAGTACTAGCTATTAACTAGTCGACAGTAAAGCAACATCGCCCACAAGTGGTGATCTAGTGTAACTTCTCAACCATGTCCACAACTCCACATCCATATATTTTTTATCCTACCTTGTTTTGTTGTCGGCAATATTAAGTAGCGGTTGCTGCTGGAAGCGTAGTCATCTAACTTTATGTCGATGAAATCATCCTGAAAACAACTTACCCCTCAACAAATACTCTGCTTTCCTACCTAGAACATGTTTATTTTCTTTTGTGAAGGACAAATGACACGTTTTCCAGTACAATTTCAACCTCCTGCTGCGAGGCTTCAATTAGATTAAATGTGTTCTTAATTTTTATTGTATTAAAATCTGATGAACCTCGCAAACAAAACGTGTATTTATTCTAACTGTGATCAGTTTAGGAGTCGCTGGTTATGCGTCGACCGATATGGAAATACTCACATTGACCAGCACAAGACCATAGTAGCATAATCCCAGTTGATCATTCTACACCATAGTGAACTACACACGTCTCCATTAGAAGTAGTTATTGTAGTCTCTGGAGTCTGTATAGGACGACATCGCACAACAGCACACAACGACAACACCTGCGTACACCTCTTACAGTAGATCTACGTCTTTCAAACGTTCCATTGATCGTTCAATTCTTAAGACCACACAACAATCACATTTAGCTATAGCTGTCCACCAATTTAAATTGGAATTTATTTCTCTGTGTCATAACCCAGCAGTCATCAATACCAAGATAAATGCTAAACACTGCTAGTATTCTGTCATAGTTGTGCGATGGGTTAAAATATGACCTGCAGAAGACAGCAAATAAACAAACATATCCTGTACACACTCGCTTTGAACCGGCAAGTAAACTGTGCGCTTTGTGAAAGTACAGTACGACGACATACTTCAGAAATCGTTGCTGCTGTAAAAGAACCGAGAATGAAGTGTGGTTGTTTTCGCAGTAGTCTAATTTTCTGCAGTGTTACATAGAACAAGTACATACAATCAGGGCTACTCAGAAAGGTTTCGTTTTTTTTTAAAAACACGGCAACAAATGTCCTCCTCAAACTCTTCTGTTTAAAGTCTGTATGCAGGTTTAGTGTAGGGATCCATACTCTCCAAATTCAGGGTCAGATGAGAAACCCCAGTCTACATAAAAAAAAAAAGATAACGGCAGCACCAGAGCCAGTTTAACGGTTATCCATCGCGATACCACAGTGATTACATGGCTGTCGACACGATCGGGACTCCACCAGCTGACGAGGCGTCTGGGCACAGAGAGTAAGAATAAACGCTTCAGGAACAACAGAACACTGGTGTTGTCCTGTTCCGACGGGACACTGGGGAATTGTTTGGATTCGGTTTATTTCTGACTCATTACAGACCCTGCGGGAGGTGGTGGAGGTTGTTTTTAAGGTCTGGTTTAGCCGTTGCCATGGGTGATGGGGGAGGGGGCAGGCTCCCCGGGTCTCTGTGGGGGGCAGGCCTGGCAACCGAAGAGACACATGAAAACAATGAAGCAGAACCCTCTGTGAACCAAGAGTCCAAAATCCTGATTTGTAAGACACATAAAAAAGCCAACTGGGAATTACACTTTCTTGAACACTAGGGGGAAAAAGTAGATACAAGCTGAACAGAATTGTTCGTTTTGAACACATTCTGTGTGATCACCAGCCATATTGTATGAGCGGGTATTGTGGGAGTACTTCTGGTTTGACCTGACCTACGCGGGGGTCGGTTGGAAGACGACAGAGGCTCTACTTGGGTGTTTTCATGCCACTGATGTCTTCCTCCTTCAGGGTGAACTTCTTTCTCAGGGCCTCAGAGATCAGCAGCCCTGAATCTGGCTCCACCATGAGGGAGGTGCAGCCTCTGTTATATCTGGACACACACACACACACAGTTTAGAAATACTATTGAAGATGAGGTGATTGGGCGGTATCCTGTCTGACTGACCACACCCACCTGTCTTTGCTCATCTTCATGCGGTTCATGTCCTTCAGGATGTCCATGACGTCGGCAAAGCTGGTGGACTTGGACAGTGAGACGGTGTCCTCCTCCGCCTCTCGGAAGTCCATGCTGGGCCGGTCCAGGTCAAAGGTCGTAGAGGCCGTCATGGAGGCCGACATGGAGGCTGACATGTTGACAGACGGCATAGGGTCAGGCATCAGCTCCGACACAACTGACACCACATCCTCCTCGTCTTCATCCTCCTCCTCCTCTTCCGTCACGTCACTGATGACGAAGGAGGCCGTTGCAGCAGGCTGGTAGGGAGCGGTCTCGAAGGGCGCCAAGGAAAAGCTCATGCTGGTGTCGTCCGGGGACAGGAGATCAGGGGTCAAGGGCTGGGAGCCTAAGAGGGACAAACAGAGCAGAGACGTGCAATGTATCAAACTTTTCAGAGTTAGTCCAGATTCCATCCATATGTCCCAAAATAAAGGTCCCAATTGGACCAGACAGATCCTTACAGGGACACCAATTGGCCATCAACTCAGTCTTATCTAGTAGTCACATGGACCGGGTATTATTTAGATTTCACAATGAGCTTTTATGGTTAAGGTGTCTGAAAACGTCTGGGCCTGGTTGGATAAAATGTAAACGGAGAACTGGGCTGAACCCTAGACAATCTATAAAAAAATGGGGGAAAAAGTTGTATTTCTAAGTGGTTTTGAGTGGTTAGAAAATAATGTGAATAGAATTATTAATAGATAATTAGCGCATAGAGTAGATTTGATTAAAAAAAAGTGTGAGTATTTAAAATAAAAAACAACATTGGAAAGCCAATGATAAATTTGTCTGTGGAAAATTGTCCGTCTTTCCAGCCATTCTGAACATTTTGCCGCAAGGTGAAGATGTGTCTTTGGTCGCTGTTTTAAAGATGAATTCCTAAGACATAACACAATATGACCATATGAATGACATGTTAAGTCACACATGAAAGAAGACACGCATGACGAAGCACCGGAAACACGACCGTGGCGTAGAGAGTCCCGTTCACTCGCGGACACCGAACAACAATAAAACAGGGCAATGAAGAAACCGCACCCCCACCGGATTCCGTGGCAACGATCTTGGCGATCTGCGAGCGGAGTCTGCTGAGCTCGTCCTGGAGGGAGGTGGTGTGGTTCATCGCGGTCACCGCCGGCTTCCTCAGGCCCTCCACCTTCTTGAGGTCACGCCGGAAGTTCGGCACCGAGGAGTTCCTGTGCATAACCAGCAGCGGCGTTGGGCGCCATTCATGCCTCAGAGGACGCGAGTCGCTCCTGTACAAACACATGTAAACAGGAAGCAGCCCTGCGTGAACAGCCAGAAAGTCAAGACCAATCTCTACTACATCACCGGCGTCCTTTGCCAAAACATGCATGATATCAATGCCAATCGTTGCTGCCAGTTCCAAACATTTCAAGGTCGCTGTACTCCCAGTAAAATACGGCCCGGCCAGAAGTACCCCGGAGCGTGCATCAGGTGTACAGGCCAAGTACTCGCAGAGTTCCTAATTGGGTGCTTACCGCACTCTGGCCATCGGGCTACAGGACTTGCCGAACTCTGGCCACCGGGCTACAGGACTTGCCGAACTCTGGCCACCGGGCTACAGGACTTACCGAAATCTGGCCACCGGGCTACAGGACTTACCGAACTCTGGCCACCGGGCTACAGGACTTACCGAAATCTGGCCGCCGGGCTACAGGACTTACCGAAATCTGGCCGCCGGGCTACAGGACTTACCGAAATCTGGCCGCTGGGCTACAGGACTTACCGAAATCTGGCCGCCGGGCTACAGGACTTACCGAAATCTGGCCGCCGGGCTACAGGACTTACCGAAATCTGGCCGCCGGGCTACAGGACTTACCGAACTCTGGCATAAGTTTCAGACTCGTCGTCAGCCGCGATCCAGGCGATGTCGGCTAGCGTCGGTACCACCGGGCCGTCCATGTGCCGCAGAGGAGGAAGGCCAGGGAGTTCCTGGGGAACAGGCGCCAAATGCTCTCTGTTAGCACCTGTTACCATAAACACGCTGCCTTCTAACCGGAATGAAAATGTGTGCTGTGTGAACTCGAGGTACTGGCAAGGAGTCTGAATTTGGGATGCGAACAGTTACCTGGAAACAGGCCCGGGTCGGGGGTTTTATGGGAACGATGGAGCCGATTCTCCTCACCACGCTGCGGGTGGATCCGTGAGGTTTGTTCTGCCAAATAGGAATAACATCCTGAATAGGAAAAAGGTGGTGAGGTTCTGGCACACAACAGGCTTAAGGCATTGTCCGGCAAATGATAAAAACAAACTATAATACACTAGATAATCTTAGCCCGGGTTTAAATGGAACCTTTCAGAATTTCGAGACTTTGATTTAGACTGGGTTTAATACCAAATAATTGGATTACATATTTTATTTGGCATTTCTCTGCAATGCAAACCGTCCCTATTCAACCGGAGAGACATCAACCTATACCAGACATTCCAACACAGCAAGATTCTCGCTGCTTGAATGGGTAGCGTCATTGCGTAATTGGGGCACCTACAAGCATAATTTTAATCTTCAGAAGAAAAAAAAAACGTACCCCCGCGGTTTCCATGATATCCGATCTAGTTCCTACACAGTGCAGAGGACACCTAATCAGTGACAAACTCAGTTGACTACTGTGTGTTCAGCAAACAAAGGACATCCCGTGGGTCTTCATACGATGAAACCAATGTCTCCCAACATCTGCGTGAGGGCAGCAAAGACACAAGATGAGCGTGAGATATTAGTAGACAGAATGTTGGCTTCAATAAAAGATTTAAAATGCAGTCCAGCTATCCACACAGTTACAGTTAGATAGCG
Organism: Dallia pectoralis; assembly: GCA_029465975.1. Taxonomy (NCBI): domain Eukaryota; kingdom Metazoa; phylum Chordata; class Actinopteri; order Esociformes; family Umbridae; genus Dallia; species Dallia pectoralis. Next base: position 11,392,761 of record CM055757.1, read on the forward strand.
GGTCATACTAGCTACTGCTCGTTAGCAATCCTAACGTTACACATTAGCAGTGGTGCTGGTAGCTCCACCTCTAGTTGTATAGACAGTACTGCAATACAGCTGTGTAAACTCTGTAAAAGTATGTGCTGTTATTGTGTAGTTACTTAATCACCGTTTTACAGAGACTGTGGTATGTATAAGACTAACGCCAGGCTCGGTACTATTGTACTGTACTACTACTGTGGCTGGCAAACGTTATGTTCTAAAATATTAAAACATATCTATATATATATATATATTAAAAGCTCTAGCATAAAAAAAGTAATCTAAACATTCCATGCAAAGCAAACGCTTACAACAAATTGACAAGTGCAAACACAGAATAATATAGCCCTGCTACCGGTGTTATTTAGCACCTATGTAGCTAATGTTAGCTAGCTGTAAAGCTGTAGCATCAACCGGTCCTTTGAATGACCCCCAAGCTTTGCAAACTACCGACGTTATTTATATATATATATATATTATCGCAATTTAATTTGGGATATACTACTAGGACAACAAACGAGTGCAACTCACGTCTGGTATCGCAAAATCGGCGCGATTTCAATGAATATTTTCTTTTCAACAAACACACCTCCCCCGTTTCGTCTCGTTCAGACTTCAGCAATGTTGTCTTACTGCCAGGCCCGGAAATAATATTTAATATTATTATCTGATTGGTCGGATAGTTACGCACGCATTTTCTCCCAGCCAATACAATGTCTGCGTCATCACGCACAGCTAGAATGAATGTGTGCGGCTGTTTGAGGTTTGAGGCGAAGCGCTTGAGCATTATTACAAATTAGCATTTGTAATATTTTGTTTTCTGTTCTTTATATAGACTACGGTATGTGGAAACGTCACTAATCTATGACATCACGATAGGTATTTAAATTTGGTTTAAACACATTAGGTTGCATTAAACACATTGCAGCGGATGTTAATCTCTACGTGGATGGTTAAAACATCCCAGAACTAAACGACTCTGGGTATAATTAGCTCCTGGGCGTTAATGTATAAGGAATGGAGTTTCACGTTACGTACGTAATTTGTTTTTATGACTTCGGAGTATCAGACACAGACGACTAGTTATAAATGACTTGACTCTCAACTCCTAAACCATGTCCTAAACCACTGGCCCCTTTAAAATGAACCGAGACGGGTAATATGGGCGGAGCATATGTGCTAGACTGGTTACTGTTATTTGCCGTGATATCACAGAACGTTACACCGCAATATGAAGCCTGCAGAAACCAGCCGATGTCCACCACCCTGCTTAATGACTGGTCAGTTCCAATGCTTTATATGTTTCTGTAATCCAAAGTGAATCCCGACGTTTGAAATATGGTGTCGCACGGATTTTCCTCATCGAAGTGGGAAAGGGCATCTGTCAGATGATATTGCAATGTTCTCCATGACATATTCATTTCTCGTTTTCCGTGTACTCTGCTGTGTGTTCAGCCTATTTTTGTATTGAACTCGAGTTTCGTGGAGAAACGGTTCTTCCGAATGAACGTGATGAAAATAAATTGGCCGACAGATGTCAGAGGAGTTAATATTCGTTGCGTCAGAGACGGGCCCAGAGGAATTTGAGCAAACAAACACCTTGCAAATTCAAAGATGCATGTCAGCTTGTCTGGAAATAATACATATGTTCCAACCATGTTGTTAAATGCATTTAAAAAGAATACAACCAACATTCACCATACATGCATGCATCATCTGTTCTCTTTCTATTTGTCTATATTTTTATAAACAGATTGTGTCAGTACAGCATGATACTTTTATTAACAGCAGGAATAAGATTTTACCATTGATAAAATGCTCTGAGTGACTCATTGATTTCCTTAGTCTCACCAATTAGTCTAAATTGCACTGCCATGCAGGTCCGATTACTAGAGGCTAAGAACACTGGGACTGATGAGATGTGGAGTGACGCCAGTCCAGCCCCTCATTCCACCATAACAATGCTGTAATCAACATCACAGTACTCCTAGACAGGTGCTTGAGAAGGCCACCTCGTCGAGCCGCAGAGCCATGGATCCTAAACCACTGCAGAGGAAGAACAACAGGCCCAGCTACTTTGGCAACGTCAAGAACAGGTCCCCCTTCCGCTTACACACACACAAACACACACACACACACCTCCATTTAGTAATTTTCCTAATGAGATTAAATGCCAAACATGCCAGTAGTCTTTTCTCACCCTTACGTGTTCTTCCTCCCCCTCAGACTGGGGTCTAAACTCTCTGTGGGGGTCACACAGTCCCCCGGCTTGAACGCCAGCCTCGGGGAGACAGGACCTCAGAGGGGCCCAAACGAGGTTAGGGGTCAGACCAGCCGCGTCATCGGACGCCCCCTTGACCACGTCCCCCACATCCGGAATTCCCGTCTGCGCCAGTATTATCTCAGAGGTGAGGGCTCCCCAAGGTCATGTCGATATTTAGTATGTAGAACACACGTGGAACCTGCTGCAGTTCAACATCTAGTTTTTGCTATCGTGTTTTGATGCTCTGTATTTTCTTCAGCAATGTCCCCCGGAGAATGAAAAATGACACACACACACACACACACACACACACGAAGACTTGGCAGTGGAGAGTTTATTAATGTTATTTGAAATAGCAACACTGGAATTAGAAAGGCTAGAGCGGTTCACTCAGGATCACAAGACACAAATGACCTGAGGACTGTTTGTATAGCTGAGGGCTGATTGGGAGAGCTGTCCTTTTTACTATTAACTGTACTCCACTGACCTGACAGCAGATCAACACGCCTGTAGGGAAATGCCGTAACAGGACACGCATTAACGTCCATACATGTACGCACGAATGGATGCCGCTTCGTAAGTCACTCTGGACAAGGGTCTGCTAAATAATACAAATGTTCCAAGGGAAACCTCACTACTGTGATACACCTGAGAAATATCACGTCCCATGTCAGCAGTGCCACATTTGTAAACGAGCCTTTATTCTAATTCACGCCACCTCAGGATAGATATAAGAGTAGGATGATGTTGTTTCTGCATGAATACAGTGATGTACGTAACCACAAAACCAGTAGATTACAAGAAACAAAATGTGTATTTCAGTAGGAGGTATAGTCGGAGTTGTTATCTTCGCCCACCAACACAATGTTTTTACATCTCATGTAGACGCTGGATTGGAACCAGAGGAGGCCTCTACCATGTCCCCAGTAGAGGCTGGAATGGAGCCAGAAGAGGTCTCCACCATGTCACGAGTAGAGGCTGGATTACCTGATGACAAAGTTTACAGCACAGTGAGTCCATTTTTTTTTTTGACTGACTCATGCATCAATGCCAATAATATTATTATAAAGATTAGTTGGATCTTGTCAATGAGGCCCTTTATCAACGTTATCTACCAGAATTAGAGGACCTGTTATGTGTCCCCATCCAATACGTAGAGTTTGAAGACTTTTCATCAGGTAATGTCAACTAGCATTAAAACAGTGACTCGAGGTGGACGGTAACAGCTAGCATCCTAGGACCTTGCTTAGGACTACGCACAGAGTTAGAAAATAACTTCCACAGGTAAATATATCTCTTTCCAAAACCTTGAAATCTTCTTTTATTACCTGGTACCCACACACTTTTTATAGCCAGAATGTTGCACAATATTGCTGCATCTATACGACAGAGGCTCATACTCGAAGTCTAAAGGTTATCCAGAGTGTAGTTCCGTGTGCAGTTCTGTGTGCAGTTCAGTGAGGTTCACAGATCAGTCTCAGTGTTTTCCTTTGTCTGATGAGTTTCCAGAGGCACATTAAAAAGCTCTACAACAACTCTAATGGGATGAATGTGTATTCTAAGGTATGTGTTTCGTTATATTAGTTACATTAGCAAGGGGTTTGTTAACATAGCCTTTAATGTTTTTCATAATGGGGAAGTGAACATGTGACACTACTGCCACATTCAATGTGACGTCAACCAACTCGACGCCAGGTCAATATTTTGTAGTACATTGATTACGTACAATCTGAATCTGAATATGTTCTGGTCTGTTAAGGCAACAGTTTATACAAAAGAAATAAAAAAAACAATAAGAACAGAAAACAGAGCTGTATGTTAATGAATTTCTAAACATATGTAAAGTAATAGAGCGTACAGCGTGGCACATAGAAATGTTGCTCTGAATCTGGTTAGGTGTGATGGAGTGTCAGAGCATATTGAACTGTGTGGATTATCGAACTGTGAGGGAACGTTCAGACTAATCATTCTCTGCAGTTCGTTAGGATACCATTAGACTTGTGTGTTACAGACCATCTGTGTTACATCTGTGTTAAATGCTTTAACTAAGTGTTCCGTCACTGTAGTCATGTAGTTATTCACTGAACCAGTATTATAATAATGCCAAACTGGTATCACAACTGCCCAGTCACATGTCTGATCGTGTTTTAACACACAATACACAAGCTGTTGCTATTGGGCATGTTTACTACAGAACGCAAACACACACACACACGCACACACACAAATAGCTGAATGTTATTTATGCCTGCAGACGTGGAGTCCGTCAAGCATCAGGATATAAATGAGGTCATCTGTCAATAGCGGAGTATTGCTTCTGTTTGGCTGTGTGTCAGGCAGGGACTCACAACACATTACTAGGCTTATCAGAGGTTGTCTGGGGTTCTTTTGTTGGAGAACAATCACATTGAATGAATAGGAAATTTAATTGGAACTATATTAATTGACAATAAATACCTCCTACCACCTCCTCCCTTATCTGTAGACAGGTAAGAAGACACAATGGTTCCCACCATAATCCAAGGTTATCTACCGTACGCAAACTGTAGGGTGAAGTGTTTTCACATTGTGAATACTTTCACACTAAAATGACAGTATTACTTTGACAAAAGCAAAGTTTGAAGGACAAGGATATTATTTAAATTAAAAATAATTATTGTCGATACATTCCTATTAATTTTGTAACAGTAATATACAGCAGGTATTCACAGTAATATACAGCAGGTATTCACAGTAATATACAGCAGGTATTCAGGGGTAATATACAGCAGGTATTCACAGTAATATACAGCAGGTATTCACAGTAATATACAGCAGGTATTCAGGGGTAATATACAGCAGGTATTCACAGGAATATACAGCAGGTATTCACAGTAATATACAGCAGGTATTCACAGGAATATACAGCAGGTATTCACAGAAAAATACATCAGGTATTCACAGTAATATACAGCAGGTATTAACAGTAATATACAGCAGGTATTCAGGGGTAATATACAGCAGGTATTCAGGGGTAATATACAGCAGGTATTCACAGTAATATACAGCAGGTATTCACAGTAATATACAGCAGGTATTCACAGTAATATACAGCAGGTATTCACAGTAATATACAGCAAGTATTCACAGTAATATACAGCAGGTATTCAGGGGTAATATACAGCAGGTATTCACAGTAATATACAGCAGGTATTCACAGTAATATACAGCAGGTATTCAGGGGTAATATACAGCAGGTATTCACAGGAATATACAGCAGGTATTCAAAGTAATATACAGCAGGTATTATTCACAGGTAATATACAGCAGGTATTCAGGGTAATATACATCAGGTATTCAGGGGTAATATACAGCAGGTATTAACAGTAATATACAGCAGGTATTCAGGGGTAATATACAGCAGGTATTCAGGGGTAATATACAGCAGGTATTCACAGTAATATACAGCAGGTATTCACAGTAATATACAGCAAGTATTCACAGTAATATACAGCAGGTATTCAGGGGTAATATACAGCAGGTATTCATAGTAATATACAGCAGGTATTCACAGTAATATACAGCAGGTTTTGGATGTGGATGTTGTTCTGGCAGGGCCGGCAGGAGGACACGGTGTTCAGTATCTCCTCTCGGTGCAGTAGCCTGGCAGATCAGACCCAGCTGAACCGACATCCACCCGCCTCCTCTACCACCGCCTCCTCCACCACCTCCTCTACCACATCCTCCCTTATCTCCAGACAGGTATGGTGACACACCACTATCTGAGGGTATGCATACTATGGGGTGACGTGTTTTCACAAGGTCAATACAAGGTCAAAACTAAAAGGCCGATATTACTTGACAACAACAACATTTGAGGGACACAATTATTAGTCAGTTAATATATTTCCAATTCATCTTGTTATATTTGATCATCTCATATCTTCAACCGCTTATCCGGGGTCGGGTCGCAGGGGTAGCAGCTCTAGCAGGGGACCCCAAACTTCCCTTTCCCGGGCAACATTAGCCAGCTCTGACTGGGGAATCCCGAGGCGTTCCCAGGCCAGTGTGGAGATATAATCTCTCCACCTAGTCCTCGGTCTTCCCCGAGGTCTCCTCCCAGCTGGACGTGCCTGGAACACCTCTCTAGGGAGGCGCCCAGGTGGCATTCGTACTAGATGCCCGAACCACCTCAACTGCCTCCTTTCTATGCAAAGGAGCAGCGGCTCTACTCCGAGTTCCTCTCGGATGACTGAGCTTCTCACCCTATCCCTAAGGGAGAGGCCAGCCACCTTTCTGAGAAAACCCATTTCGGCCGCTTGTACCCGCGATCTCGTTCTTTCGGTCATGACCCAGCTTTCATGACCATAGGTGAGGGTAGGAACAAAGATTGACCGGTAGATCGAGAGCTTTGCCTTTCGGCTCAGCTCTCTTTTCGTCACAACGGTGCGGTGAAGCGAATGCAACACCGCCCCCGCTGCTCCGATCCTCCAACCAATCTCCCGCTCCATTGTTCCCTCACTCGCGAACAAGACCCCGAGGTACTTGAACTCCTTCACTTGGAGTAAGGACTCATTCCCTACCCGGAGTAGGCACTCCACCGGTTTCCTGCTGAGAGTCATGGCCTCAGATTTAGAGGTGCTAACCCTCATCCCAGCCGCTTCACACTCGGCTGCGAACCGATCCAGTGAGTGCTGAAGGTCACCGACCGAGGAGGCCATCAGGACCACATCATCCTCAAAAAGCAGTGATGTGACCATCAGCCCACCGAACGGGAACCCCTCCCCCCCATGACTACGCCTTGATATCCTGTCCATGAATATTACAAACAGGATTGGTGACAAAGCGCAGCCCTGGCGGAGGCCAACCCCCACCGGGAACGAATCCGACTTACTGCCGAGGACACGGACACAGCTCATGCTTTGAGCGTACAGAGATTGGATGGCCCTGAGAAGAGACCCCCTCACCCCATACTCCCGCAGCAACTCCCACAAAAGATCCCGGGGTACCCGGTCATACGCCTTCTCCAGATCCACAAAACACATGTAGACTGGATGGGCATACTCCCAGGCCCCCTCCAGGATCCTTGCGAGAGTAAAGAGCTGGTCCGTGGTTCCCCGGCCAGGACGAAAACCGCATTGTTCCTCTTCAATCTGAGGTTTGACTATTGGCCGGACCCTCCTTTCCAGCACTTTGGAGTACACTTTACCAGGGAGGCTGAGGAGTGTGATACCTCTGTAATTGGCACACACTCCCTGGTCCCCCTTTTTGAAGAGGGGAACCACCACCCCGGTCTGCCACTCCTCTGGCACTGTCCCAGACTTCCATGCAATGTTGAAGAGGCGTGTCAACCAAGACAGCCCTTCCCCACCCAAAGCTTTTAGCATTTCTGGACGAATCTCATCAGTCCCTGGGGCTTTGCCACTGTGGAGTTGTTTGACTACCTCAGCGACTTCCCCCAGGGAAACTGGGGGAACTGTTATATTTCCTACTCATTCAATTGATTTCATTTATGTTTTCATGAAAAACCAAGACTGATATCCTTTGCTCATGCTTATGGGACTCAAACTGTTTCCAGTCGGGACATTGATCATCAGGTCATCAGTTTTGTTTATATTATTACTATCCACAGTGATGGCTTCTCTTGAACCATCTGCTTGTTTTTCTTTGACCTTCCACTATGGAATTGACATGCAAAGTGATTGACAGACAAGCCTTTTACCCCATGGCCTTCTGGGAAGTGATTTGCATCTTTATCACATCCAGTTTCCACCCATCAACGGCAGAAGCTTACAGATGAAGTCACACTGAAACAGTTGCACATCTCAGTGTTTGTTAACAAGAGGAAGTGAGAGGTTTTGGGCTGGGCAGATTTTTTAACAGCTGTGTAGAGTGTTCTGTTCTCTGTTGTAATGTTCCTCCGTGACTCCTTTTTGAAGCAACTCTGCGTACCTAAAAGCAAAGGCTATGGCCTGGGATTATCATCTGGGGCGATGCAACCTGAACCGGACCTCAGGCTGGTACCAGAACTGGGAGCAGAACTGGAACCAGACCCAGGGCTCACTGCTGCCCCATCAGCCAGTCCGAACTCCCTTTCACCGGACGCAGAGTACGATAAACTACTGGTAAGGAGATGAGTAATAGTTATAATACATTTGATTTCGTTATTTGTAAAGCGCCTTTCTAACAGCTACTTTGCTCAACATTAAGGAGGAAACAATGTGAATTCCTCAAGTCAGACAGAACGGGAACTACACTTTGTTGTTTTTAAGAGGCGGCCAAAAACGATTAGCAGTGCTGAAATTGTGAAATGGTTCGATCATCAATGCAGGACTTAAAACTCTTAGCCAATGACACGGATCCATTATTTCTTTAAATACCTTTTTTTTTCCAGTAACAGTTCAGTCAGCTCTGTACATAAGCACTGTTTTCGTCTGTGGTTGATGCGGCGGCTGTAGACTGCTTGCAACCCAAGTCAATTTATGCAAATGTGGTCGTCCCGGCTGTTCTGTTTTTTTATTCTCCCAGGATGTGGAGGCGGTTCCAATGCCAGACGGACAGCTCTGCCTATTGGCCCTCCCCCACGAGTGCTCCCAAGGGGAGGGGCCAGCAGCCATGCCGTATCTCAAGCTCTTCTGCCGCTACATCACTGATCGCAAGGTGGGAGGTCATCTGTTATTTATTGGCACAATCAACTGTCGATTATCACCCTGCTCACCTGTCAATTGTCTTTTTCCTCTTCCCCCCCTCTCACTCATTAGGGTGTGGTTTCTGGTATATTGGTGGTGACGTCCAATAAGATCTTCTTCGACCCGTGTAAGACTCACCCATTGGTGCTGGAGCACGGCTGTGAGGAGTACCTGATGTCCTGTTCATTGGAGGGTCTGGCCTCCATCTCATTCTGTTCTGACATCTCTCGCGTGCACTTCAACTCGTCCATGCACAGGTCAGCGTTTACTCCGCGGTCCACGGTCTCATCTGGTTTTGGGTCGTCCCATATTCAGCATGAGGCAGCCTGACTCTGGTCTTGCTAAACAGGGAGACCTCTTTTACCCGTGCGGCTGGTTGACGTGTTGGGTTTTTGTGTTCCCTTGTATGTCCATCCCAGTAAATTGATCCGTGCAACATTTTGTATTTAAAGACAACAACGCAGCCCCGAAATACGTTTACATTTTGTGTTTTATTTAATATGTCTCAGGTGGAAAGGAACAAAAAAAGCCCAGAAAGCCTTGTTCAAATCTGGCAAGACCCCCTGCCAGAGCGCTAGGCGAAGGAGCAGTAGTCCTCCGAACCACAAGGGGGAAACAGTCCCAGCGTTGGTGTCTGCTGCTACGTTTGATCTAAGGTCTGCCGTGGGTCTGAGCCTGGACACGGGGATCTCTGAGGAGAAGAGCCGCGACATGGCTGAGGCAGAGATGCAGCTGGAGGGGAAGAGTCGCCAGCTGGAGGAGCTGGGAGGGGTGGTGCTGGGCAGTGCTGCCACCTTCTGTTGTGGAGGACAAGAGACAGGGGCGGAGAACATAATGAAGGAGCATGTGGACAACGGCCAAACAGAGAAGGAGCAATCTGTGAGGAGTCAGGCACCAGGTGAGGAGTCAGGCAGTCAGGTGCTCTTTTGTTTTATGTTCTGGATTCTCTTCTTTCACTCTTTGGGAAAATGTCTATTACTGACCTCTGACCTTCCAATGGGCTTTGAGGAGGAGACAAAGGAGAGAAAAACGTGCGAGTCGAGGAAAAAATATTTTTCCGTCCAATCTAATAATTCATTTTTATCTTTCTTTCCCTGCCTCTGCCTCTGCCTCTGCCTCTTCCTCTGCCTCTTCCTCTGCCTCTTCCTCTGCCTCTTCCTCTGCCTCTCCTTCTCTACCTGCCTCTTCCTCTGCCTATGCCTCTTTCTCTGCCTCTTTCTCTGCCTCTTCCTCTGCCTCTTCCTCTGCCTCTCCTTCTCTACCTGCCTCTTCCTCTGCCTCTCCTTCTCTACCTGCCTCTCCTCCAGTTCCCTCTCGACCTCCTGCTGTGAGTTCTGGTGGTCTGATGTTTGTCAGGCTGCGGTTCCAGCAATCCACTGGGAGAAAGAAGAGCTTGGCTGCCGGCCTGCAGCTTGGCACAACCAAATCCTCATCATTTAAGGACAGCTGGTTCACCTTTTCACAGGAGAGGTAACAGTTTGCAGTCAGAAACCACAACTGATACGTTTTCATTTAGTCATTTAGCAGAACCTCATCTCCAGAGCAACTTATTGATGAATCAACGATACAACGGCTAGTTTGGAAAACCTCCCAACACAGTAGAAGTAACAGTTCACCTTACTGAATGAAGTCACTATTGGCAGCGCCTCAACGTCTTCCTGCTTCTACGTCTCACCTGTAGTTCTGATGAGCTCTATGCCTACCTGAGTCACTGGAGGCCTGACATCTGCATACTGGAGGGAGGTTCAGAGGAGGGAGAGGGCGACGAAGAGGAATTTGTGCTGGTCGACGACGGAGTGGAAAATCAGGAGGAGGAAGAGGTGTCCAAGACCCGAGGGCGGTCTGGGGAGGAATGGGAGGTGAGTCCAATGGGGGAGAGAAGGTATCAAAGTGGTTCCAGTATCAGAGAGGAGCGCTGTTCTGTTGGCCTCGCCGTGACTCCCTGTGGCGACTATAAGCCTAGTGTGTTCCGTCCGGCATTTAAGGATTCTGGTATAATCTTCATTGCATAGTGAGCAGTGTGATAAGAAACAGAACAGCATTGGGTGTCTCAACATGAAAAGTTGAAAACAGTTCTCCAACCGCTTTACTCTGTGAGCTCTTTTGTTGTCTATTCTGTTGCGACGCTAAACAACCCGCAGTTGCAGATCGATTATTTTATGTCAGGTCTTTTTCTGCGTCTTTTTCAGGTAGCCTTTGAACGTAGGCTGCAAGTATTGGATGTGTCAGGACGTCTAAGGTTTAGTTATTTGTTAGATATGGCAAAGGTTTCCGGTGGATGAAATAAGTGTGTTTTGTTCCCCTAACTTGTATAAACACTCTGAGAGGTGGGGTGGACATGGGGTCGGAGGTCAAAGTGTGACATGTGAGACTGGTACGTTAATGGGTTTATAACCAGTCTGTGTGTGCCATCTTGCAGCTGGTGTCAGTGGAGGATGGAAGCGGGAAACCACCTTTGGTTGTGGACAAGGAGCCGGAAGGTTTGTCCGAAATCGTGTCTCAGAGTCACATCTTGGATGAGTCTCTTGTCAGAGAGGTGAGAGACACTTACAAACACTTAACATTGTAACATTTCCCCTCACAGTTTACAGGCTGCATCACAAAGAGGGATAATTGATTTAAAATAACTTCCCTCTGCTTCCAGCATCATTCTATTCATTTAACAATATTACAGTAATATAACAGTAATATTACAGCTGAAACCCTTCCTTTATATTCCCTACTCGTTCTCTTCCTCCACCCTTCCCTTTATATTCCCTACTCGTTCTCTTCCTCCACCCTTCCCTTTATTCCCTACTCGTTCTCTTCCTCCACCCTTCCCTTTATTCCCTACTCGTTCTCTTCCTCCACCCTTCCCTTTATTCCCTACTCGTTCTCTTCCTCCACCCTTCCCTTTATTCCCTACTCGTTCTCTTCCTCCACCCTTCCCTTTTATTCCCTACTCGTTCTCTTCCTCCACCCTTCCCTTTTATTCCCTACTCGTTCTCTTCCTCCACCCTTCCCTTTTATTCCCTACTCGTTCTCTTCCTCCACCCTTCCCTTTATTCCCTACTCGTTCTCTTCCTCCAACCTTCCCTTTATTCCCTACTCGTTCTCTTCCTCCAACCTTCCCTTTATTCCCTACTCGTTCTCTTCCTCCACCCTTCCCTTTATTCCCTACTCGTTCTCTTCCTCCACCCTTCCCTTTATTCCCTACTCGTTCTCTTCCTCCACCCTTCCCTGGCTTCTCAGATCTCGTCGGCTCTTCCAGCCAGGACGGTGGGCCACGCGTGGCGTCTGGCCTATAGCACCTCCCGGCACGGCTTCAGCCTCAAGTCCCTCTACCGGAAACTGAACGGCTGTGACTCGCCCGTCCTCATGGTCATCAAGGACTCGCTAAATCAAGTGAACCTCATATAATACTTACCGTTTTTAATGTTTAAGTTACAAACGAGACACTCTGAGCTTGTTGGTCATCTGTAATGTCAATAATTGTATTTGGTTGTTCTCGTTTGGTCGTCTTTTATGTTTGGTCGTCTTTTGTGTTTGGTCGTCTACTGTGTTTTGTGTTTGTTTATTTGTGTTTGGTTGTATTTTGGTTAATGGTATATTTGTTCCTCTGGGCCCCAGGTATTTGGGAGTTTTCTCTCTCACCCACTGAGGCCGAGCGAGACTTTCTATGGCACAGGAGAAACATTCCTCTTTATGCTGCATCCTCGCTTCAAGGTCAGCCAAGACATGCGTACACACACACACACACTCTGGTTTGGATCCGGACTTTCCCTGACTGACCCAGTCCTTGTAAACTCCCACAGTGTTTCAGATGGACCGGAGAAAACTCATTTTTCATCAAGGGAGACCTCGACTCGTTTGCAATCGGAGGAGGAAGGTAGGGTCGTTTTGGTCAAACCTGTATATGATTTACATTATTCGTTTCTAGGTGCCGATTTCTCTCAGTTTTTTTGAGACTTCCTGTATGTCACCTTTAGGACGTCACGTTTCCTGACAGGTCATTTTGATCCTTAAGATGGCACATATAAACGTTATTGTAATGGGGCGGGGCCTGGGATGAAGAACGCTGCATAAACACATAATGTAATGGGAACTGAGTCTCTCTTTCTCTGCTGCAGTGGTCACTTTGGGCTGTGGCTGGATGAGACGCTGTATCACGGTCGCAGTAGTCCCTGTTACACCTTCAACAACTGTTGCCTGTCGGAGAGGGACGACTTCAACGTCATCGAGCTGGAGGCGTGGATGTTCCGGTGAAGACCTCTGCAGCTGCACTTCCCAAGCCACACCCACAATGGCTGATTGGTTGCATTGAAAGGACTCCAGAAACCCGCCGGACAACTCCAGAGCCTGTCTTTTCCAGAACAATGAGTTAGCATACTTCAACTGATGGTTCCAACTGCATTTTGTGCAGAAAACGTAAACTGTTAATAGTATGAGCTTTGTCTGTAAATTTGGACCAAACTGTGACATGGGCCGAGTATGGAACCGAGGTTAACATTGTTGAACACGCATTGAGAGACTGAATTGGCCCCCGGTGCAGCTCCAGTCATTCTGCAGGTTGGAATGGTCCTCACTCTTAGACGTCACTGCATTGTGGGTATCGTAGTTCTGTGGATATTGTAGTTCACATGTCTTTACACTGGATCTCCACCTGAAAGCCTGTTAGCATGTGCGCGTCTTCATTTCCACGCCAGGACAATCTGGCATTGGTCTTTGCCACCTTTTTTTTTTTACATCCTATAAAATTCAGACAAAGGGGGCTCTTTTTTGTAAAAAAAAATGTTAAATTAATGTATGTAAACAGATGGATCCCTACAGCCTGAATTGGCAATGGACCAAAAACTATGAATTGGTGAAAGAGATGATGGAAGCAATTTGTATTTTAAAATGCAATATTAAAGTCATGACTAACGCCTGGAAGTAGCTCTCACTAACCAGAAAGACTTGTTCATAGTACAACGCAGAGACGATAAAATCTGCACTATGTGGATACGACATACAAGTATTACTTATAGTTATATTTCTGATAGACAGGACACCAAAGCATAATAACAAATGTTGTAGTTGTTGCAGAAATACATATTTATTTGGCATCTTTAGTTCGGTCGGCATTACAGCTTAACCATCTACACAGGTTGGAGGTTAGCATGAAGACATAGGGGTGTGGTATATGACTAATAACCTGCAGCTAACAGCTGTTTATAGTCCAGACAGATCAGACTGCCTGGACACAGTGCATAACGTTTGTATATTTCGGCCATATACCACAAGCCTTTGAGTTCCCATATCGTAAAACTTCTTGCCAACACCATTAGAGCAGTAGGAAGTGATGTCGAACCTGTGGTATCTCATTCTACGGCTATCAGCCAATCAATATTCAGACTTCAAACCACCTCGTTCATATTCCTGATGGCTGAATTATGATCTCATCGACAAATGTAACGTGTACATCTGAAATATTTGGTTTTAGTAGAAAACATTTCACACTGTGCACCATACAGATTTGTTTTGTTTTTTTGGGTTTCCATGACAGCTGTTGGAAACCTTTGTAAGGGAAACAGATGAGGCGTGGTCTGCAGAGCTTCAGCAATGACATCAAGTCTTGCCTAGGCAACTTCTGACTTTCAGACAAGGCCATCACAAACTGCTGAAACTTGAGAGCGAACGCCTGGTACTGTTTAGTTCCCCCAACAGTGTCTGAATTTAAATACAAGTCTGTGGTACTTTACATACAGCAATATTTATACAGCAATATTAAAACACAAAACTATAACACAATACAATGCCATCTGCTTGTTGACCTTATACTTTAAGTATGACATTGAGTAAAAATAAATCTCATTCTCAAGAAATTAATTCAAAGTATGAGCGTGAGAGTTTGGAGTTATATTATAAAATAAAAATGTGTAAAGTATCACGTCTACAGAAGGACACATTTTGCCAGAGGTTGTATTATTACTGATAATGTTGGATGTAGGTTATACAACATCAGCTGACAGCATTCTAGGAAAAAGATTGCAAAAATAAAATATAGGAGCTGTCTTTGATCATTATTCTTCAAAGGACAGGCCTCTATATTCTGGACACATACACCTGTCTGTCTACTGTTCTATGTAGTCCTTGGCGTTCTGCAACCCCTCTTTAAGGAAGCGGATATATGTAGCAGTAGAGGGGTCTTCAAATCCCCCAGAGAAGCTAAATGCAGTGGGTTCCTCATCAGGCTTCATGGAGGTTTCGTCCAGGAACTGGTTAGCATTTATGTGGTGGACCTACAGTCATTAGAGAAGAATGAACGCTATTCAAGTTACTCAATTAATTCACAATAACCTGAGATGTTCTCTTTTACTTACTTCAATCTGACACTCTAAACAATCACATTTGCATGATGAAATTGAGTTCATCTTTGTGTGCTAGCTTAACTCCAACCCCCCAGGCAAGAATCAACAAAGACAAGAATCCACTCAAAGATGGCTTATAAACCACTGTGGAAGGATCTGCTAGGACTTACAATAGTGCCGTTCGGCAGTGCCACCATCATCTCCACTGGAAAGCTGTACTTCTCCAGGTGTAGACGAGCTCTCTGACTTCCAACCGGGTGCTGTTCATTGGCCTACAGAGAGACATGGAGCCATTAATTAGCACCACATAAAAAAAACCTTTTAAATAAACCAGAGCGTTCAGCCAATCAGAACCAAGAAGCTCGGTTGAAATAAGACTGACAATGTCATGCGCACAATTTCCCCTGAGGATGACATAGTGGTGACATAATGGTGACATAATGGTGACATAGTGCTGGCGGGTTTCGCGTCACATCTAAAGACAGGCTCCATTGCGGCCTTCATTGTGTCTGACGCCGTTCCACTCTGTTCCGTTACAATTAGCCTGATTTCTGACGGCTCTGGCCACCAGCCTCTGAACCCAAAGGGCCGGTCGCTCACCTGCATGTCTTCCAGTTCTTTGACCAGCGACCAGCTGCTGACAAAACTCTGGTTGAGCAGGGCCAAGACGGGCGAACTTTCCAGGACTGTCTCCCGGAGAGTCCGCCCAGAACCTGCGTCAACGGGTTTAGATGCGGCAGAAAATGTTAGATAAACGTCTAAACCTAAACGAAGACCTCCACAAATGACACACCTTGACACCAGGTACACGAGGCAACATCCCGACATTCTCCTTAATCACTTTTAACAAAACGCCCCTTGGTGACCCGAACAAGTTTTAGAACCAGGAAGTAGTCACCTCAGCAGGACTGGTCATCCAGTGCCCCCCACAGCAGGATGGAGTGCACCAGCTTGCCCTCAGCCTGCGCCCGCTCAAAAGCCTCTGTGAAGGGCAAGTACTGCACCTGTGTACAGAGGAGGGAGAGACGACGTCATGGCGATGCCTGGTTTTCACCGTAAACAAGGTCAAGAGTCTGTCAAGTTAGTTCTCAGTGAGGCGGTGGGATTCAGCGGCCGACACAAGAATCCGGGCACGTGTTGACATACTTTCTTAAACGGGTAGAAGGTGACCTCGAGGCGACGGGCAGTGTCCTCGCGACTGATCTCAGAGGTCCAGAGGATGTCCTCAAAGACAAATTGGACCGGGCCAGAGCCACCCCCTCGGCTGTCGATGATGTTCCCCTCCTCATCCTGGATGAAGGAGGGAGTGGAAGGGCTGCTGGCCTGGAGCTCCATCTGGAGATCCACATCAAATATCAAAAACCAACACCCCTCAAATCCACAATATATGGAATAAAAAAAAACACATCATAACAAGCTGTAGCGCTGTCATGGCAACGTGTAGCACTGTCATGACAACGTGTAGCACTGTCATGACAACGTGTAGCGGTGTCATGACAACGTGTAGCGCTGTCATGACAACGTGTAGCGCTGTCATGACAACGTGTAGCACTGTCATGACAACGTGTAGCGCTGTCATGGCAACGTGTAGCACTGTCATGACAACGTGTAGCACTGTCATGACAACGTGTAGCGGTGTCATGACAACGTGTAGCGGTGTCATGACAACGTGTAGCGCTGTCATGACAACGTGTAGCATGTCACAGCACAGGAGCCTACCTGTGGGAGGTATCCAATATCCACCTCCATGTTACTGCTCTCACTGGCACCATAGAGCCACTCCATGTCTACATTCAGGGTCCTATGAAACCAGAGGAAGTCAGTGACCCTGCCTTCTGATGGACGTTGCTGACAGAAATCGAAAGCATCCCAATGATCGACTCTAAGTGAATAACCAACACAGCATGAAGACAATGGAGATATCTGTAGTTGCCAAAAACGGCCAAAAACGCTGTTCCCTGACCTGTCATTGGGGACGTAGAGGCTGAAGTGTCGAACATGGGAGGAGTCCCAGGACAGGACGATGTTGCCGGTGAATTGGCCCGGGGTGAACCAGAACGGAAAATCTGGGGCCTCGTTGAGCTGGAACTCGGCATGAATCCTGTGGTGGGACAGGGGCATTTAGATTTGACTGAGTTGTGAACACGATGGAAACTAGGCTTGATGGAGAATCTCAGTCCCGCACCGGAAGACGACGTCCACATAGAAGTCACTGACGGCTCGGACACAGGCCACGGTTCCCTGAGGGGCGAAGCGGGATTTGATGAACGGTCGCGGGTGAAACATACTCAGCAGCGAGTTAATGAGAACCTGGGAGGAAACAAGAACAGCCACTGCTCACGTCGTGTCCGTCAATTAAACGAATCACACAGCGTTTAATCGTAAGCTTACATATACACCAATCGATAGGCCATGCTGAGGCTGTAGCATTGCAAACATGACTAGCAGCTGGTTCAGCAGACACAGATTAAGGTACCTCTTTGCCTCTCGGGGCAGGAGGGTGGTAGCGGTTGTTTGGCAGGTACCCGGAGAAGATGTTGAGCTCGCTCGGAATGACCCACCAGGTATCCCCTACCGCCATTTTGTTTTTAGGGGGCAGGAAGGCCCTGAACTGGCTGGCTGAGAAGGACATGGAGGGCACAGAAGGACTCTGCCAGGCGCGAAGTCCACTCAGGGAACTATGGGTAACCTGGTGGGACAAAAAGGTACTTGTGATACAGGACACATCTTGTTATACTGTCTTGAATATTTATTCTCTCTTTCTATTCCCATAAATCCTTAAACTTAATTATTTCTCTACATCATAAAAATAGGTAAGAAATAATTAAAGGCTAGCTTGTATCTATTCTCATGCGAGTTAACATTAGGTATTTGATCGGGTCTTATTACTCCCAGGAAACCGTCCTTGCTCTTTGTCATCGTGTCCAGATGCAGGGGCTTCATGTGGGCCTCCAGTGTGAGAGTCTCTCCATTAGGGTCATGGGTCACTTCCTCCTCAAAATCAGATGGAGGAGTGATCCCTGCCAGAAGAAGGGTGAAAGGTCGCCAATCAGTGTCCGTTTGTCATTGGGCGTTTGGTATGTGGACAAATGCGCATTATAATTGATAAGAAAGAAAACATAATTCTGATGAGGAACCTGTGAGTTTCTCCACAATAGGTTTGAACTCCTCAGGGCTGAGGTACAGGTCATGGTCGGTGTCCAGGGAGGAGAATACAAAAAGGCCCTCGGTACCCAGGGCTTTTACGGCCACTTCCTGTTGGAGGGAAGACAATTTCAAATGCTCCTGCATCTTATTGTGTAATTTATCATGCTCCGATGACAGAGAATTGCATGATTCGAACAAAAAATATTGCTGACGGCACAGATCATATGAGCATGTTTTTCCCCCAAAAAACATTTTTTGAGGGATGCATTCATATTACACAAAAGGCTTTGTATCTATGATTATCTAAATGTATCAATAGTGTCCCTTAAAAATGGTCTCCCTGACAGTAAAAACACGACAATGAAGTGGTGGGTGGGGGGCTCTGTGTAATAAAAGACAGACAGACTGCGTGCACTCTGATGTTGGCTCAATGGAGGGAGGGACGTGAACAACTGGTCTTACAAATACCTCTGTAAGTGGGGGTTGAGAGTTGGCTACCAGCTGTGGCAGACCCACAACCCCCTAATAAAAAGACTTTGGGGCAAAAAACACAGAGCGAGTGGAAAAGTGTTTGATCCTCCTACAAAAACAAGTTACATTAAAAAAAATCACAGGAATGTGTCTGCTGATTTGAGAGGTGAATGTTAAATATAATAACGGATTGCCCTCATGAGCTCAATGCTTTGTAGTTCTGATGGAATAATTGATTGCATCTATTCTACTGTACCAATTATTTTTTCTATCATTAAGACACAACCAACCAAAAATTTAATAACTTACATGGCGTTTTAGAAGTTGTGCATCCTGATAATATTTGTAACTAAAGGCAAAAAGAGGAACTATAATCAGCATAAACAATGTTGAAACTGCTCCGGTTTTCCAAGATCTCTTGGACGAGTCATGGGCCAGTGGTTCCCCTCCAGGAGTCGTGGTTCCCCGGTCCAGACTCCCATCCTTTCCCGATAATGGGCTGCTGTCCACGGGGAATCCGTTATCCACGTCCGCGGCCATCCTGGTTGTTGCCCCTTCAGCTAAACACGGACATTGCCTCTATCACGAAATGTCCGCAATATATCCACCAATAACGGGATAAATGTGGTCCCCCACGCCTTCCCACCAGTCGCTATTGTTATTCCAGCTGCAGACAAGCGCTTACTCGGTTCCCAGATCCAATCCATCCCCCTACAGACTCACATAGTGCAAACCAGCCCCTTAAAGGGACAGCGCCCTAATTTGTCATTCGCTCAACAACCTCCGGATGAACTGGCCGGTTTATCATCATAACCACTTCTCAGATGTGACCCGACGCGTTTACCCCAAATAACTGCAGCTGTAGATCTTGTTGCAACAACACTGACATTAGAGGGAATAAATATACCACCGGTTCAAAAGTTTGTGGTCACTGAAAAATGATTATGAATACGACATATAGTTATTGACATGGTTAAACGTGAAATAATAATTGAACACAAGATGAACATTCTCCCATATTTTTATTCCATTAATCCAGCTACAATAGTCATTCACCAAATTAACTTAACAGATTTCTGGCCATTTTGATGTCATCTTAAAAGACAACATTTTTTGCTTTCATTTTCAGGAGTTCATGTAACAAAATTCGTTGATGAATAGTTTTTACTTCAGCACAATACACATGGGACCTGCATATCTTTACAATAAAACACATCTTCTCTAAAAAACTACATGATACCACCATAATGTTGATGGCTAGACCAATGGTAAATTATTTTCAGTGACGTTAGATTGCACAGGCATCTCTCCTTACACATACATTTTTTCCAGCCTTCCGAAAATTATAAACCAGGATAAAATAGAAACAGACTGGAAACCCATTTCCATTCAGTTTATTATTGTTTGTGTAAACAACTTTACATGTCTGTACACACACAAAAAAATTAACGGGCATTATAAATATGTGCATTATAATATAATGCAATCATGCAAACCAACATCTGTAGTTGTGACTCCGAAAGTAGAGAGTCGAACCGGCTCAGGTAAATGGGGTGACCAAAAACAGGAAGTCCACATTCACTCCATATCCTCTTCGATTGGTTGTGTTTTTACTTCAACAGTTTTGTGCGGTATGTAGGACCCCATCCCAGCAGCTCTGTCTGCTTCTGCCTGAGAGTATGGCTCATCCTTCAACAGCTTAATCCTGATCAATTTGGGAGACAGGAAAACAAATGGTGCTGCTCAGTTCCCAAACACAAATTAACAAGCCCACCTACCATGTTGCAATACTAGGATACTGGAAAAGGCTTTACCGTATATATAACGAGACCACCAATTCAAAGCTTAATACCATGAACCTATTATACAGTGTTTGCTTCTGTCCTGGCTTGTTAGAAGCAGATAAGTTGAACATGGCACATCTGTATGAGAAGGTCCCGAAAGGTTTCATCTTACCGTTTTTTGTGACCTTTGGTTTTAAAGTGCTCCTTCAGAGCTTTCGCGTCAACAAAATACCGCCTGTAAAACAAACAAATGACCGGTAAATTACAGTTTTAAATTTGCCCTTTATTTTGAGTGACTTTAAGGGATTGGAGGCCAGCAAGAACAAGCTTACGCGCAATGTAAACAGTAGTGTTGAGCACATCCAGCCACATCATAGTCCACCGCCTGTTTCAGCAGTTTGGCTGCAGATGATGGCTTCATATCCGCATGGATTTCGTCCAAATGCTTCGTGTAACGTTTCGTCTTCCACGTCTTTCCAATACTCTTCTTCCTCGTACTGTTATGGTTCCCGATCTGTTTCGACTTGCCCATGATGGTGATGTGGAAACTAAGAATAATATTGTCAAAGTTAATTAATATGTTAACAGTTTTCTGAATTTACCGAGTCTCAATTGAATTGGCAAAGTGAACAAATTTTAAGGATTTTTCTGATACAAGTATTTTACTTGAAATGATAAACATTACATAAGCTAGTCTATACATATACTATTCGCTAACCTCTTAACTACTGCTACAGGACCGATTTTCTGTTCATTTACACGAGAAACAACATTTGAAACATAATTTATTAATATTGCAAGACATGTTTAAAGTTTTAACATAGTAATGACGGTACCCTTTAACTTCGTTTTCTTCCCAGTCCGGTTTGGCTATCTTGGGCTTGTGATGCACGTGTTTTTGGACAGAAACACTTCCGGGTCAACTTGTGTGCCACGTTCATGTGCAGTCGAAACATTCAAATTACCGACTTGTAATAAGAAAAACGAACTTGCTTAATTCTCACGTAATACCTGCTGACATGACTAAAAACTATTTACGATTTCAAAATATTATACATTTTTAATATATAAAACACATCATATTTGGTATATATTTACAACTCTGCTAGTCTTGCATTTACCACGTTCATTGCAGGGGTGCTATCTACCGACCATGTTTTGTTTTTACTTTCCCCATAATTAATCAATTAGGAACTAGTGGATGTGGCCATGATAAAGTGTTGTTTGTGTACTGTTCTTATAAAGTGGTATACTGGCAATTTAGCATAAACACCAGAGATGCCTTATTGCTATTGTGAACCGATTTCCAACTCAATTAAAGCAGTAATAAGGGTTGTTAATGGTGCAAGCTTTGTCACCGCCTGGTACACGGTCATAAGCACCCGGCTCTCAGCCAATTAGCATTCGGGATTCGAACCACAATGTTTATTTAAAAAAATGTAGATAATAGAAGTCACATCCCAGTTTAACTGATCCAAAAGTACTTTTAACATGTTTGGATAAATGTGGGTTTCGTTTTCCACGCACATGTTGACCTCTGACGTCAGCTTAAAGTAAATATTGATATATGACCAGTGTTCTTAATTTGTTTAATGCACACTCAAACATTATAAATATCCCACAATTGGAATTTTTAACACAGTAATTTGTGTACCAATAAAATTAAACAAACGATATCCTGTTATACATAGTAAACACCATTCGTACCAGCCGGGAAATAGTAATAGTAGTATAATAGTATTATAATCGTTCTGTTAACGGTATTCCACAATTTGTCCGTTTTCCTGAACTAAGGGAGACGTCTTGTCTGTATCTCTGCATGGTCTGTGAGTGCTGATGACACATTTAGGTAATTCGTGACACTCTGAAACCTTTCTAGGATTGTACTACTAGTTTACGCTCAATGACTCCCGTGACAAAGACGAGCAAACCGTGGTGCACCACTACGACGACCCCACTGCACGGATCAGAGTGGTGAGTGCACGCACGCACGCACGCACATCACATGACGGGATGCATGCATACGCGCCGTGGCGGGGAGTGAAGATGGCGGACGGCGGTGGTGGTGAACCAGAGCTCCTCGAGTGGAGTCATCGACCGAGCAGCAGTAGCACTGTCCAGGACACACTGGTCGCCATGGAGTGCCTGCTGACCACCCTGCGGACACTGGAGGCCACGCTCAGGCTCCAGGACATCTCGGAAATGTCGTCGACGGAATATTGCGACAACTTCTGCCAGGTAGGCGCGCTGTGCATTGGTAAAATGAACCGAAAATGAAGGCTGTTTTTTGCGCACCAGTTGGCTAGCTCGGTAGCTCAATATGTGCTGGTACCAGCAGCTGCAATGGCCATATCTCAAACATGGACCAGGACCACCGTATACTGTTCCTATAGTTGCATGCATAATATGACATTGAAGCCAGGTAGCACAGGTGCATAACGTGCCCAAGTGATGTACAAAAGAGTACGTGCACGCACGCATCCGTAACGCTAAACAGCTAACGCATTATTAGCAATGTTGTCATGTTTGTTGTGCACGCTGCTAGTAGGACGGTGCTGGGTAGAAACACGCACTATACGTGTGTAATATAGGTGTAATGTTATTTATTGCAATGCGTCCAGCTCTTATTTAGCTGCTGATTGTACTATTTGTTTATTGAGTTAGTTGCGGGGTGTGGCGGTAGGTTTTGTTTGGGACTTGGGGCTGGCATGCATGTGAACAGGCCTGGCTGCAGAGAAAGTGCTCCTAGTTACTTATTATGAACTCCTACCCTTTGACCGTAAGATTTTTTTCAGTATCGTGTCATTATACAGTTTAATTCTACAACCTAATACCATGCAAAACATGCTTTTTAATCAGTTCATGTCAACAGCGTGGTTCAACCATGTTCTTTGACAATAAACAAACGTCACTTGCAGTCATCATGACATGACATGAGTTCTGGGTCATGCAATGGATCATTACAAGATTTGACTTTATTTTTGAATTTTTTAAACAACATATTCTGTGGCTACACTTTGCTACGTTTCCCCTAAACCTTGTGTAGCATTGGTCAAAATTATTTGAACAAGATCCGTGTTTCACGGTTGAGGACTTGAAAAAATAATTGGCTGATAATTATGCCCATGCTGGTTAACAGACTTGAGCTAATTTTCTGGATGAGGAAGTCTCATATTTAGATCAAGTAGGTTAAATTTAGCCACCCCTCCCACCCACTGTAATGACGATCGATGTGCACAAAGCACAACGGTGGATTTTGGCAAGAGGGGCTTTGGGGAAAATGCAGATGAAGTGCCAGACTTTGAGGGTTCACGGCTCTCTAGGTACACCGTGTCTTTGAGCTGTCAAATAGAACCAGTCGTCCCTCAGGCCTAATCAAGGTAAAGGAGATGTGTGATCTGGGACCTGTACGACAGGTGTCTTCTGAAAACCTGTCTCCAGTGTTGTACTCCTGTTTGTCAATCTCTTAATACTCCATAGAGGATTTGAGCTACAGGCTAATAAGTCAGATGGTTTCTCTGAAGCACCTTCCTGCATAAATTTGAAGTATTGCCACACCTCACAGGTAGACCAATTAACAGTGACATATGCTGCCCGGCCTGCATACGATCAACATAATGCTCTTATGTCTGGTTTTGTATTGTTTTTTTCTTTGGAAGCTGATTTGGATCTCTCCTACGTCCCATAATGCACCTGAGTCCCACTGAATCCCAACAGAACCAGTCTAAAAAAGACTAGACAATGTTTATATTACCACACCAACCACAAATAAGAATCGATTTGCTAAAGAATGTAAGCCTTTTTTCCCTCTCACTGGTGTGGTTTGGCAACCTATTTCTCAAAACAGCACCATGGGAAGAGGGAAGTGAACTCTATGTTAGATATGTTCATGTTTGTTGATATTTATGCAGACTGAATTATTTATCTCGTCAGTATATACAACATCTTACCACAACTATCCAGCGCTAGTTATTGGCTCAACTGTCTACTTAATATGCACTTATTCACTCCAATGGGTGCGTTCCAGCTGACTCTGATTGTGCATGCCAAAGAATGCCGCCCTATGCTAAAGTGGTGCCGTGAGCTCAGTGCTATGTGTTAAGGAATAACCTGTAATTAGGGGCGTGGAATAACCTATGTCCCTGTTGGAGGCTTTCCTTGTGCTCCACTAGAAGTGTCAGTCGCAGGAGGACGTCTGTTTTCGTGTTTGCGTGGGTACAGTTTGACCCTGGCTTAGCCACCACTGGGTGCAATCGCTGAACCCAGCATGCCCATGTGTGTGCACTGTGTTTGGTCGGGAGCGTTTGGTGCTATATAGCCTCATGTTTGGGTACTCCCAAACATGTTACCTGCTAGCTGGGGAACCCAAACACAGCTCACTGTGGGCACATTGATCACAGTTGGCGCGTGGACTTTAATAATACACCAGTCGTACTGCCTGTGCTGTGCTGGCCGATGAGATTGTTTTCAGGTACACGGCTTCAGAATTAGCTGTCTGGGTGTTTGTGGTTGTGGAAGTTTTTACAAAAGGTCAAGGTGCTGCTATATAAAGGTACATTATGTGCTGTTAGCGGAAATGCAGACTAGGGCTGAACGATATTCGGTTTTAACACCGACATCGCGATGTGCGCATGCGCAATAGTCACATCGTCGGAACATGCGAAGTGAAGAAGGGTAGCACCCATAAATGTATTAAGAGAACGGTAGCACCATGAATGTATTAAGAGAACTGAATACAGTGTTCTGCGTGAAGCCCCGTACATTCCAATGCGAGGCTCAATAAGCCAACATGGAGCTTGGATGTTCCGCGTTGACTGGCCCATGACGTCATGATGGACATGCGCACTAGCAATAATTTGTTTGTGTTGTCGTAGCAACCGATAGCAACATGCGCTTTCCGGAGCTTCTCTCTCGTGTCTCTTAAATCCACGATCACGTAGCGAACTCATAAACTCACCGTTTCATTGTATTTAGACAACCAAGGAATCGGGAGATGTAATTATTATGTATAATAATAATTATTTTATACATAAACTGCTACAAAAATGAGGATGTTGACCATAAACAGGTACTTTGCCTGGAGTGTTATAAAGTTTTGGCCTCAAAACAAGGAAACACCACCAATTTGTCTGATCACTTAAAAATAACGTTTTATATCGCTAAAGATATGTTGCCATTAAACACTGTCACCAAAAAGTGATTTAAGAAAATGATCCGAACGCTTGACCCGCGGTATGTCCCCGCACATATTAGAACTGTATGGAAAATGCAGATCTAAGATTGAAGCAGAGCTGTCACATGTGGAATACTATGCAGCTACAACAGATTTATGGTCCAGCAGGACAACAGAGCCCTACATGAGTCTGACGGTATGGTAATTATTGACTTTAGCCTGGATTGATGGCTCGCAATATCGCAATATATATCGTTGGGGGAAAAAATATCGCAATGTAATTTTTTCCCAATATCGTGCAGCCCTAATGCAGACCCAACTGTTCTATAATGGCCCCACGAGGTACACCTGTGCTGTAGCTGCGGCCGATGTAGCAGTCAATCCAGTACTCGTTACTTTAGCCAATACCTTCTCCAAATGGGAAAGTATCCCGGAAGAGCGTCCTTTGGAGTCGTTAGCATGATCAAATACTGGAATTTGGAATGACTTACTAACACAGAATGGATTAACCAATTTTACCGTATATCTTCTATTAGTGGCCCGTCTCTTATTGACGCCCGTTTTCAATAAACGCCGAGTTTGAAGAGTGTTCGTGACAATAGACGCAGGTCTCCAATAGTAGCCGGGCTCCTTTAAACGCCGAACTGTCCGAATAATCGCCGGGGCTACTGTTGGAAGATATACGGTAATCGGTACAGCTCACTGCCCCCGGAACCCCGAAAAAAGGGAACTTCACTATGCCGAACAGATGTTGGTGCCCCTTGGTAACAAAAGCAAATGCTTCTGTCTTGTTCTGTAAACCTGAGTTAAATTGATGCTAGTTTGGCAGTTGGAGGAGCTGTTGCTATGGCTGCAACATAGTTGACAGTTTATTGGTATTTTCTTCTTCTTATTATTATTATGACGTGTTTTGTTTATCCGCATCTAACTGTTGTTATTGTTGTGTTCATAGGCCCTGATGCAGTATGCCGGGAGCAGAAATTCGGTGGAGCACGGACTCCCCCTACTGGAGGTTTACTGCCTGTCCATTAACTGTTTTGCCGCGGCAAGGCCGCACCTCACTGCCGAATCGGACAACGTTGCCCTCGTGTTGAAGCGACTGGCACTGTGAGTCCACCCATACCGTAAATGTAGCCTAGGTTGGTCGAGCAGTCTAATCTAAGCCACGTCCCAGAGTTCGCCCTGCCCCCTGTGGTCTTTGTCTTTTAGACCAAACATATATTCCACAATAGGTCCCAATAAATACATGCCTGAAACTTATGTTTTAAGTCACTTCTAGGGAAACCTTTGCTGTGTAGTGATCACCAGTTTTCTGCTGGCGTGACAATACTGAGCTTATTTTGTGTTTTTATTTATTTTTGAATTGTTCCATTGTTGTGGTTGTTTTTCTTTCTGTTAGAAATTCATGACTTTCACGATTGAAGCCATCTTTTCTCAATTTAGTTTATTTTTACATTTGTTATCAGGAGCTGTTTCGAGCTATTGCTAAATGTGCCTGACAATGAAATCTCCTACGAGGCCTGGGTTCAGTTCCACCGTTCTGTTCAGGTGAGTGACCTGTCTGTAGTGCGTGTCTGTACTGTTCAGGTGACTGACCTGTCTGTAGTGCGTGTCTGTACTGTTCAGGTGACTGACCTGTCTGTAGTGCGTGTCTGTACTGTTCAGGTGACTGACCTGTCTGTAGTGCGTGTCTGTACTGTTCAGGTGACTGACCTGTCTGTAGTGCGTGTCTGTAGTCTGTACTGTTCCGTTGCCACAACCCCTTTTTTGTGTTTGTTTGTGCACGTGGGGGTTTTGCAGGTGGCCCATGATGCCTTGCTGGAGTATGGGAGCACGGACCTGCAAGCCCTACTTCAGATCACGGGAGAGGGAGGTGCCTGGTGCAACCCAGTCCTCAGTGCCCTTCTCACCGGTCAACACACAAACCCAGAGGACGGTTAGTATCACCGCCATGGTGCACCGGGGGAGGGGGAGGGGTATTCTGCAGCCAGCCAATCAACCGGCATCTTTTGCCCTTCCTGCAGTTAACGCCTACATTGCCTTGGAGGGGGAGGGATTTATGGAGATGAGGGTGAAGCACCTGGAGAAGATTGGGGAGGTGGCCAAGGCCGTGGTGCTGGCCAAGGCCTGTGCCGAATGCCAGCTTGTCTCCAACCAGACCACCTTCCGGCAGACCTACGTCTCTCTTCTCTGTCTTCTGCTGCCCGGTGAAGAGGCCATAATGGAGGTGAGCAGTTACATCTGTGTGGTTTTCACGGTTTCAAAGCGGTGATGTTGCTTTATACTGTAAGTTAAACTGAAAGCTGCTACGGAGGGAAAAGTCAATGCTTCCTGAAGTGTGTGTGTGGAATGCCTGCGTGTGTGTGTGGCATGCCTGCGTGTGTGTGTGGCCTGCCTGTGTGTGTTTACAATTACAGTTCATAACTCCAACGTCCTTGCGTTGTAACTGCACAGTCCCAGATGCTGTATTCGCATGTCTGATTTAGCTGTTTGTTTCTTTACCAGATATCCAGGCTGGACTGTAAGGATGTGCTGGATATAACATGCACTTTAGAGTCCGAGGGGGAGGAGAATACAGCCTTCATCCTCTGTACCACCTTCCTGACCCAGCAGCTCCAGCAGCAGAGCCTTTACTGCTCTTGGTGAGTCCCGTCGTCAAGCTCACGAGCGATGAAGAGGATGCAATGAAGGAAATCAGACGTCCGTACTCTTAAACCAATTTCAAATGTCGTATCCATATAAATCCATGTTGTCGTTACCTGTACTCTGTCTAGGGAACTCACTCTCCTGTGGAGCAAGCTTCAGAAAAGGATTGACCCGTCGTTGGAGTCGCTGCTGGAGCGTTGCCTTCAGCTAGGTGCCATAGCCAAGACGGTCAACCATCTGCTGTTCCTTGTGCGCATCATCCAGATGGAGGTGAAAATCATTTTCGCCTTCTGATTTCTGCGGTTGTCTGTGCAATCTTTTGTTTAAACGAATGTCCGACCTGCCTGATGTGTGAGCTAGTGGTGCACTTGTATACAGTTTCAGGCTAGATGTTGTGATAGTTAACCTGGTGCCTGGCTTTTGTTTGGATATGTGTGCGCGTGTTCACGCTAACGCATGCGTGTTCATTTATAACTCTTACACACATTCGGATTGACTGCCGTTAAAGGTGCATTCTGGGATTTTTGGATACCTGTGAAAATGTCGAGCTGCCAAAAAGGGTCTTACATTTTTTGTAATGCTTAACTGAGGTATGACAGTAATACTGCGTGTAGATTATGCACATTTATAAAGGATATTATACATCCAGTTTAAAACGTAAGGCCTGCAGTCATCTAGCTCTGATTCCAAATCATACGTACGTTATTATTAATTTTGCAAGTTGCAGTTTTATTCACTTTAGCAATATTGTAGTTCTCAAAGTGGGGGAGTCAAAGGACTTATGAGCAGCCGTGATAAATGTATGTTCTGTGTTTTGCATAACTCATGTCGCACACCAATATAAACTTAAAAATAACCAATCAGACAGCCTATAACACCTTTAAAATAAATACTCTTGTTTCTGTACAGGCGGAGGAGTTGGGTCTGGCTTCATCAGTGGAGTTATCCGTGAAAGCACTACAGCTCCCAAAGCAAGAGGACACGGAAATGAGGATAGCCGTCTGCAAGACTGTTGCCTGTCTCCTACCGGATGACCTTGAGGTGCTGCGAGGATGCCTGCTGACTGAGTTTCTCCTGGGCCTCTCCCGCGTCGCCTTCCGGTCCCTCGAGGAGCTCTATCTGCGGCCTGACCAAAAGTATGACCAGGAGAGTGCCACCATCCCGAACTCCCTGCGGTGTGAACTGCTTTTGGCCCTTAAGGCCCATTGGCATTTTGACCCGGAATTCTGGGACTGGAAAACTCTCAAGCATCACTGCATCAGGCTGCTGGGGCTTGAACCTGAGCCAGAGCCAGAGGAAGAGGAGGTGCCACAGGATGTTTCTTTTGACGAGCCTGTGAAGGGGGAGGTGGATTGGGAATCTGATGTGGAAAGGGGCAACTTGAACGGGCTAGATGGTAGCATTGATGGCCTGGAGAACGATGATGAAGGTGAACGGGACAGTAAACCACCTCCCGCGCCCGACGCCTCCTTTGAGCACGGCTCTCTAACAAAGAAATACAAGTTCTTCTGCAAGATCTGCAAGAAATCAGTTACCGAAACACGAATAGTGTTTCACTCTAAGAGGCATGAAAAGAATGGAGTCATCACCTGCCCCGTTTGCCTGAAAAACTTCCAGAGCAGAAAAGAATTCATCCCACACACCAAACTGCATCTCCGGATGCCGTCCAGGGGCAGTTGGCAGAAGAAAAAGGACAAGAAAAGAATCGATTTGGACAAAGAAAGGGACGACGACGACGACGACCTGGACGACTTGGAACCTGGCGAGATCGCTCTTGACCCGTCCCTGATGCTCTACTACCAGTCCACGCACGACCCCGACGTTCTGGAGCACATTTTAGAACAGGCCTCGTCTGCGCCCCGGAAGCCTGCGCACGAGGACAACATCACGTTTGACTACATTAACATTCACTTTGAGCTGCAGAATCGCGACATCTACACGTGTCCCGCCACTCACTGTACCAAGACCTTTAAGCACTCCAAGTACCTGGGAGTGCACCTGAAATCAGGAGACCACGCCGGCGACGAGAACGTGAAACATTACTTCGAGATGAGGGACCGCAGGGAAAAGTGCACTTATTGCAGGCGTCACTTCATGTCCGCCTACCACCACCGCAAGCACCGGCGCGTTCACTACGGTGACCTGCCCTACATGTGTATGGCGAAGGGCTGTGGCGAGCGTTTCGGCACGTCCAATGAGCTCGTCGGTCACAAGCAGAGTCATGGCTATCAGCTCGGCTATCAGTGTGAGCTCAAAGGATGTGGCCTGTCCTTCTGCGACCTTGGGCAGGTCTACCACCACGAGGCACAGCACTTTCGGGATGCTGCGTACAGCTGCACCAGCCGTGAATGCAAGAAGTTCTACTTTTCTAAAAAGGAGTTCCTCAGACATTTGGCCACGCACAGCATTTCGTTCTCTGAGGAAGACTTTGAGGCACAGAGGAAGGCCAAACGAAAGCATCTCGCCTCTTTAACTGAGGAGCTGGTCGGCTCCAAACGGTCTGCGTCGGATGAGTTCGTCAATGGGGGAAATAATGCTACTTCGTCAGCGTGCAGTGCTTCATCATCTGTGTTGAACTGCCAGGAATCCAAGGGCACGATGACGTCCGTCGCTGTCTGCTTCGACGGGAAACAGTTCACCTGTGGTTTTGAGAAGTGTGGCTTGACATTCGCGAAAGCCAAAGATGTTTATAAGCACCTGAGGTGTATTCATCCGGAGCATTTTAAGTCTGAGAATAACGAGTGCAAAAATTTTGACAAAGAGAAGGGCTTGAAATTTAAAGGTGCGAAGGTTAAAACTGAGCCGAACATTGAGGACAAAAGCAAACCTGATCCTGATGCGAGTCTCCCAGTGAAGACGTCAAACCAGGTAAACGTTTGTCAATCCCCGACTCAGACCAAACTAACACCTCCCACATGCCTTGACAATGACCCCCTAGGGGAGATTTTGATTGGACTTAGCCAGCTTAGTCTTACTCCCTCCAACGCCACAAATGGATTTTGTGAGCTGTACTATCCGGTCTCAGGGTCCACATCAAAGGTGCCTTGCCATCAGGGAAATGGCCCTAGGTCCCCCGTTGAGTTGTTGCAAAAGCGAGGGCGACCCGCTGTCGGTAACACGGTCAAGCAGACCTCAAGCGCTGAACCGTCGGATGCAGACGAGTTGCCCTCAGATCAAAACCTAGAGGCGGACCAGATCATTCCTTTTGTTTTGCAAGCCGCCACTAAACCATACTTCTGTGAGCTTGACGAGTGCGACTTCAGGGGTGTAACCAGCACTTCCTTAATACGTCACTACATGAACAAGCATGAGTTTACTGAGGAGAGGGCAAAGGAAATGAATATCCTGAAATCCCAGGCATTCAAGCCATTTAAGTGCCACCTCTGCTTCAAAAGCCATCGTGAGAAGACATTTCTGAGGGTCCATTATCTTCAGATCCATAACCTCAGTGAGGCAGTTGTGGAACAAATGAGCTGTTGGCCCAAAAAGGGGAAACCCACCATGCAAACGGTCTCTCATATAAAACCCACCAGGCAAACGGTCTTCCCTATAAAACCCACCAGGCAAACGGTCTCCCTATAAAACCCACCAGGCAAACGGTCTCTCCTACAAAACCCACCAAGCAGACAGTCTCTATTATAAAACCCCCAGAACCCAACAAGCAGACTGTCTCTCTTTCACAACATCCAGAACTGACCAAACTGTCCCTCTCTTCACAACCTCTAGAACCCACAGTCTCCCTTGCCCAGCACCCTGAACCCAACAGGCCAGCGGTTTTACGTACCCAAACCCCAAAACCGGCCACACAACCCTCAGAACTCCCAAAGCCAGACGACTCTCGAACACAACCTTCAAAACCCACCAGGTCATCTGTTGTACGCACACAACCTCATGATCGCACCAAGCCGACAATCGCCAATAAACAAAGATCTCAGCTCATGACCTGGCAAAGCTCCTCCTGGCAGCAGAAGTACCAAAAAAAGAAACTCATGTGGAGGCAACAAAACGCGGTACAACATGCCGGGGGCGAAAGTAAAACATGGAGTCACTCTTCACCCTGTGTGCACGATCCCTTGGAAGAGGAAGTAAGCGAGGATGGAAGTGCAGGAAAAAATAAAAGCGCAGTTTATATGTGCAAGCACAAGGACTGCGGTATGCTGTTTTACCACTACTCCAGTCTTAAACGGCACAACAGGAAGCGTCATTTGCATGTGATAGGAAATTCTTCTGTTCTTTCGGAAGACCCGTCGTTGCAGAAGTTCAGGTGTAGTTACGCCAACTGCAACGCCTCCTACCTTCTGAACAGTAGCTTGATGCGTCACACAGAGAGTGAGCATCATCACCAAGCAACTGGTAGCCTGAAGCGCCAGAGAAAGAGCGAGCATCCCCACCAAGCGACCCTGTGCTGTAAGTATGAGGGCTGTACAGAGGTGTTCACCCAGAGCAGCAGTCTGAAAAAACATGTCTCTAGTCATCTTAATCTCTATGATTCCCTTGTATTGCGTCTCCAGAATACTCACAAGGACACCTCAGTCACTGGATGCCAAAAGAAGCTGATTGTCACGTCGTCGTCTATGCCCCATAATTATGCTAACAAGTTAGCTCTCAGGCAGTCTTCGAGACGCTGCGCCAAGTCCCTGGAGAGTGTTAAGGCTGAAGAGGCCGGCAAAGAGCGCGATAATGTTCAAAATGTAGACGTCAACACGAGCGTCCAAGTTCCCTCTGGCACTAAATCCAAATATAAAACGGGCTTAGAGGCAATGAACTTCCGCTCCCATGAGGAGGCCTTGCAGATGTGCCAAGACCGCTGTCAACGAGAAGCCTATCCGTGCATGGTGCAGGGATGTGACTCTGTGGTGTCAACCCTTCGTAACATTACACGGCACTATTTCAGAAGCCACAAATTCACCTATGAGGTTATCAGATGTAAGAAAGAGCCACTCGTGTTCAGTGCAGAGCAACTGGAAGAGCTGATACAGAAGAAGACGGTACTGTCCACTTGCCCGGACATGACAAGGGCTCCTAACGGAGTTCTGAAGATGGAATATCAAGCGGAAATGGAGAACCCCGGTGGTCCGTCTGTGCCAGTGAGTCTGCACTCGATCAAAGGAGAACTCGTTGATGCCCACGAACCGCCGGCGTACAAGGACCAGCCACCAGCTGAGAGGAATGTTTTGGTTGGCGCTGATGACTTGCTTTATGGAGAAGCTAGCGGGCACACGGAGGAGCCTCTGTCTCAGGACAGCCCCGGCCAAGATGAAAGGCTACGGTGCAAATCCTCAAACCCACCCACTTTAGATCTCTCTCCACCACCGTCCCTCCGATTTAGTGTTGATGACGGTTTCATGGAAAATTTCAACAATTTGGCTAAAGATTGTGGCAAGCCTAAAAACGTTTTCGTGCCATTGCAATCCCCTCAAGCCCGCCAGCCACTTAAACGCAAGAATGAGCTCTCTGACCACCCCGTCGTCCCAAAAGACCCGCAGCCCCACACCACCGCTCCTCGCACATTTGACTTGGCGGCCTACAAACCTATGGGATTTGAGTCGTCCTTCCTGAAGTTCATACAGGACAGCTCCAACGACAACAGAATCGAGAAGCCCCGGGCGTCTCACTGGAATACCCTCAGGGCAGATCCCCCGGTGACGTTGACCCGTCGGCGAGATTCCTACAGGCGCAGTTGTTCTGTAAAGGAGAACAGCCAGGTGGGCCTCGCCTCCAACCCCAGAGGTCGGCTCCGGTCTTCCCCCCTCAAACCTCTTCCCAGGACGGGGGAATACTCGTCGGTCCAGAACTTGCGCGTCATTTTGGACAAGGCCTTAACAGGTTGTGGCGACCTGGCCATTAAGCAGCTGCAGTACCTCAGGCCCGTGGTGGTGCTTGAGAGGCCAAGTTTTTCCACCTCCTTGCTTGACCTCTTCCCCACAAAAACGAACGATAAGCTCATTCTCGAGAGCTCATAGAACATTGTGTTCAATGTAAAGACTCTCCCAGGGTTTATTTTCTGGAGTTATTACTACACTTTCAGTATATTTTTACTTTGCCAAATTCATGAACTCAGTTATCTTAATTGACATTTCAACTGATGCCTGTGAAATTCTCATGCCCTTGATTTAAAAAAGAAAGAAAAACCTCTTTATAGTATTTCAGTCTGGTAATGAACATTACGATGTGTATATATTATCTTGTCACTACACTTTTTTTATAAACATTTTCAAATATTATTTAGAGAAATGTAGCTCATTGTCCCATTTCAATGATATTCATTTGTGTGGAAATAACTTTCATGGGACCGACATCTCCTTTGCCTACTTCTGACTGGAGAAACATGACATTTTTTGTCTCCTGGGTATCAAAACATCTTTTTGTCATTGCAGAGGGCAGACTTGTACAATGCTTTATAAGAATAAATGTTTGAATAGGCTCTTTAAAAAAATATTACTTTGCATTGGATATCTTTTTTCTTTTTTCAATGCTTTCATATTTATTGGCCAGTAAACCATTTAAGTATCTAGGCAATTTCTTATGAAAGTCTTACCTTCTCTATGAGAATACAAATTTTTTCGTTGTAAGGTTAGTGCAGTCATTGTTGGGCAAGAAACACCAGTCTACAATTTCTATACTTTAATTGATATGAGTATGACCAATGTAAAATGTTGATAAGGTATACAAGATACTGGATTCACAGGGATTGGAAAGGAAAATGGATGTCTAAGCTCTCTGTATATGGAGATCTGAAATGACTGATATAAACAACAGATGAAACTAACACAGAGTTTGTCAAATTAAATTTGAGGTATTACCATGATACTGACACCTGCTATGTGCACATATTCAGGTTCTTCAACCCGGCTCTTGGAGAGCTGCTGTCCTGGTTGTTTTCAGTGTTGAACTATCTCAAATATGTAGAACCACCAGGTTTACCATTTCATGATATAGCTTCCATGCTGAGAAAAAACAAGTAGTAAATTATCCCACGTTTTACAACTTTTGAGAAGTGTTTTTTGTGGTCCTTGAGTCCATATGATTGTAGACGCTGTCTGCATGTGATATTACCATCTGCAGTGTTGTAAGTCCATGTTTCTGCTGTATGATGCAGGTCACTACAGATGAGATCCGTGTGTGTTGCCAATGTATATAACGCGGTTATAAGGGTGACCTGTGTATTTAAATGTTTTTCCAAGTTTCATCAGTTGGTTCAGACTTGCTTCCACTATCATGGATTTAGATTTATTGACTCAATATGGTTTATAAGCGCTTCTAATAGGTGTTTCCACAGCCCATTCATAAGTCGGTTGACACGAACAGTTCAAGCCATTTTGTTGAGAAAATTGCAAATATTTAAAATTGAGTCATAATGTTACAATGAACAAAAATACAAATTCAACACCTCTAACGAATCTGGCTGATGTTTCATGAGAACTAATAAAAAGACTAGAAATATTCATACACACCTATATTCTGAGTCATCATGACAAATACATAGAAATGTATTGGATTCCAGAGTGGTCAAGAATTAACAGGGAAGTGATGGCAGGAGGGGCGTCAGATACGCAGGTCTCTGGTACTATGAGGATAAAGCTGTTGTACAATGTTACCGTGCTACACCTATCAGGATGGTGTAAAGCTTCATAGTATTGCCAACACCATTATTACTATATACGGCAGCACTACAAACGTGACTAAATGCTTTAGCTGTAGCCCAGACATACATTTCGTAACCAAATATCCAATTTGACCATTATTCTATTTACGCATCATTGATAAATCATTGAATATGTTTCTATATAACCATTCTAAGCGTTTTCATTCAGGCTGTTTGGTAGCCATGATGTTGGGGAAGATGGATCGCAAAAAGGCTGGAATTCAACGTCCTGAAGAGGAACCCCTCCTGCTCTCAGCATGTTCCTCAGACCAAGTGCACCGCGGCAGTTCTTCAGAATGGGAGCATAGCATACAGTCCAAAGATCAAATGCAGAATGTATACATTATATGTGATCCATGATCCATTGATATTCAATTCTATCGATGTTTTTTTAGTAATAGCTCGGGTGTTTGTCTTTTTTGTAATAACAAAATAAATCAAGGCACTATAATAATAATGTGCATACAGCCATACTTTAACTGTAGCCTACTAAATCTAGTGAATGTAATATTTTAATTAACGCCTTTCTTACGGGAGATAATTGATTAGTATAATTATGTTTACGGTATTATCAAAAATATATATTTTTAAAATATTTAACTTTGTAACTAACTACCTCGATCGTTTTACTTTAACTTGATGTATTGTATTTCACGAATTAATATATTACCTATGGTTTATTTTCTGAATCACACACTCTAAGTGATCATTTCTATGGGAGTGTGGTTTGGGGAGATGGAACTACCTTTGGCGACCATTTGTTTCACGGGGATCAATTTCACTGCTGCTCTAAAATGAATGGAAACTAATCGAATGAGAATGAGTTAGCTATCATTTCGAGAGGTTTAATGATCATAGATATGTCAAGTTAAACGGTGCATTATATTATTACGGAGGTGTAGACATATTACATTTATTAATCTTATATTTTGAATAAAACATTAGAAATCGTGTTAGAATAGAAACGGGCGTCAATCTAACAAGTAACACATGCTAGCTAGCCAGCTACCGTTGCTAACTTCACAGAAATCAAGGCCGAATTAAACATGGAAACAATACTTGACTTACCAGTCGAAAGTAAAATATTTTATGCTGTTCTGGTATTCTCGTGGACGGTATATCTTTGGGAGGCCTACCTTGCTTACAGACAGGTAACGTTAATAGTTTGCTTTTTCGTTACTGTCTTGACACTTTTTCGGTATTGCATTTCTCACCTGGCTAGCTGCATGCCACTGAGACACGTTTTATTGGGATTTTTTAATGTGGCAATGCTTTTCACATATCTATTTATTTATTCAATCAATCAAATGTACTTCATAAAGCCCTTTTTACAGTCAAAAACAGTCCAGGTCAGACGCATGACTATTTAGCCAGACAAAACGGTTAAGTGTAGTTTTTCGAATGGACAGATTCAATTAGATCTCTAATTATTTTGGTTGAATACGCAGTTGCGTTGAAGGAATCAGGTCGATTTAGTTGGATGTAACCAGCGGCGAGTCAGTTTGGGCAGTACAAATAGCCTGTGTGATTGAGCCATGAGTGGTCATCATCCTCAGGACCTCATTATTGGACATGTTTTTATATTATTCGACTGTGTGCATAGATAGATAATGTCTCCTCAACCCCACAGCGGAGGATATACAGGTCAACCATGCATGTACCACAAGAG
Organism: Dallia pectoralis; assembly: GCA_029465975.1. NCBI lineage: Eukaryota > Metazoa > Chordata > Actinopteri > Esociformes > Umbridae > Dallia > Dallia pectoralis. The sequence goes on from CM055757.1 coordinate 11,430,580, forward strand.
CTGGGGAAGATCATGGACACAGAAACCTTTGAGAAGTCACGCCTTTATAATCTGGACAAGAGCAACTTCAGTTTCTGGTCTGGAATTTATTCAGAAACGGAGGGAACGGTTGGTAAAATTCCAAGATCTATTATTACATTAGTAACTAAGTTGGTTATTCATACCTTTTATAAATTGGCCCTCCTGTGGGAAAGTTCATAACCCTGCTATTGCCCGCGCCACCTGGTTGCTCGCGCCACCTGGTTGCTATCAGAGAGTACCAACAAACAGGTGGTACCCCCCCAGAGTTTAACACTGATGTGTTATTTTTCAGCTGATTTTACTCCTGGGTGGAATCCCGTTCCTCTGGCGTATTGCTGGGACTGTGACTGCTCGATTTGGATTAGGTCCGGAGTATGAGGTGTGTGCATTCCCCACAGTAAAAATAACCACACCTGTTTTGTCATAAGTTTTCTTAAATAATTGATTTGGCTTTCTTGTTTTTTTGTTGTTTTTAGATCTCCCAGTCTCTCTCGTTTCTGATGCTTGCGACCCTGTTCAGTGCTTTCACTGGCCTTCCTTGGAGTATCTACAGTACCTTTGTAATTGAGGAGAAGCATGGCTTCAACCAGCAGGTAAGCTGGGAATTCTGTTCCATACTTTGAACCCATACACTTTTTTTACTGACATCGTTTCAAACACCCATATTATGTCCGTTGTTTGCTCTCTTCAATGGTCCTCCTTTTAGACACTGGGCTTTTTCCTGACTGATGCTGTGAAGAAGTTCGTGGTGACCCAGTGTATCCTGTTGCCTGTGACCTCACTACTCCTCTACATCATCAAGATTGGTGGAGACTACTTTTTCATCTACGCCTGGCTCTTTACACTGGTGGTCTCGCTGGTCAGTCGCTTCGCTGTCCTGATGAAAAACCATATTTTTTCGGAGGGCTCACAAGATAAGAAAAATAAATAAACAAAATACATTTATCGTAATTTTCTCAGGTGCTGGTGACCATCTATGCGGACTACATCGCTCCCCTTTTTGACAAGTTCACCCCTTTGCCAGATGGCGAGCTGAAGGAGGAGATAGAAAGCATGTCAAAGTCTATCAGTTTTCCCCTCACTAAGGTCTACGTGGTAGAAGGTAAGGCCCAACACGTTAGCATCCATCACCCAGTTCTTAGCGGTGCCACAAAGTAAAGTTGCATTGCTGATTTCAATTGTAATGATTACCTTTGACCTCGTCTCGCAGGTTCCAAGCGCTCCTCCCACAGTAATGCTTACTTCTACGGGTTCTTCAAGAACAAGCGTATTGTGTTGTTCGACACGCTGCTGGAGGACTACTCTCCCCTCAACAAGGATGGGCAGCAAGAGACTGTGCCGGGAGAAGAGACTGTGCCGGCATCGGAGACTAAAGCCAAGCCCAAGGTTAAACAAACCCCTTTATTGTTTTAATATGGAAATTAACTTCCGGCAGCCCTAATATTTACTGTGCAGCCATCAGTGATGAATCTAATCTTGTAACTTGGGATGTTGTATCCATAATTCCTGAAAAAAAATCTTTGAAAAACTGTGCCTGTTTTCCCAGAACAAGAAGCAAGGCTGTAACAACCCAGAGGTTTTGGCTGTGTTAGGCCATGAGTTGGGCCACTGGAAGTTGGGCCACACTGTAAAGAACATTGTCATCAGTCAGGTTTGTCAGGAAATAGTCTTAATATGTATCAGAACATCATAGTGTCCAATGTGAAAGGCTGCCAAACAACTTCAGCTGGGTGGTGTTTGTTTAAATGAGAAGTGCAATCGCCATAAATCTTGGGACAATGTTTTATACAACTCTTATCTAATGTGCAATAATTTTCAGCCGATTATGTTTCAGGTCAATTGTGTGTGCAATAAACAAAAAGATTTTTCAGTCGGTACTGATTTTCAGAATTTACATGTTGATGCTGAAAATGAAATTGATTAAAATTATCTGCTTCTGTCCTTGCAGATGAACTCTTTCCTGTGCTTCTTCCTCTTTGCTGTGCTGATTGGACGGAAGGAGTTGTTCATGGCATTTGGTTTCTACGAAAGCCAGCCAACGTTGATTGGGTTGATGATCATATTCCAGTTCATCTTCTCGCCGTACAATGAGGTGAGCGTTGCCGTCTCCCCAACCGGAGGTTATCGGCCGGGAGGGGGGCCCAGTTGGGATGGAGCCATTGCCGATTATTATATTTGGGACTTGGGGACTCAAGATCACGTACGATGGTGAAGAAAACGTCATCACGGTTTCATTGTCCTCCTAAACCTGATTTGGTTTTACAGTGAGACGGTGATATTGCTAACCTTTGCCATGTTAGTACAAAATCCAGCTTTGGTTCATATTCAACCAAGTAACTGGTCGAAATGCAGCTGTAACATTTCAGAGATAAAAACCAAGATGTTCTGCCCCATTTTACCTCCAGGTTCTGTCCTTCTGCTTGACGGTTCTGAGCCGAAGGTTTGAGTTCCAGGCGGATGCCTTTGCGCGGGGCATGGGTCGGGCCTCTGAGCTCTACTCCGCCCTTATCAAGCTCAACAAGGACAACTTGGGCTTCCCGGTGGCTGATTGGCTCTTCTCCATGTGGCACTACTCTCACCCTCCCCTCCTGGAGCGTCTACGGGCCCTGGGAGGAACCAAACAGGACTGATTGGTCCCGAGCGGAACCCATACCTGCTTTCTTTTCTGAAGCGGCCTCGTCTGGGCCTCTAATGTTTGCCGGCCTCTGTCTCATCTCGGTTTTCACAACTGGGTTTTATCGTATCCTCTCTATTAGATTCCTTCATTTGATACATTTGGTTCCATTTTACAGAAGTACAGAAACGTTTTTTGGTTTCACATATAGTGTGGGTCACAGTGTCCACTAAAGTTAGTGAAGAGAAAATGCAGTCAAAAATGCACCATCATTTTTGACTCCATAGGGTTGGTATTTTGTTAAGAGAGCAGTCAAATGTGCTCACAAGGTGTAGTGATTCTGTTTGACAGCCAAGGGATGTTTCACTTCAAATTACAGAAGCACATTAGTTTTCTCTCCATACACCCTGGGTATGTCAGGTTTGTGAGCAAAATCATACTTTGGTCTAAACTTTGATGTCATTATTATATTTTTTGGAACCTATTCATATTTTTCCAGTTGTACAAATCGATTAAATGTCTCAGAAATTGATTGTGAATGTCAACATTGTCACTGATATATGATTAACATGTGGTGTGAAATGCTAACATTCTAAAAATAGTTCCCCAAAACCGTTTTCATTTTACATTTGAATTGTTAGTCCCCCGGAAATCTGTCATTCCATATTTTTTCTCATTTTTCAATGTCTTTTCATTATCCATTTTCAGAAAATATATATTGCAAAATTGAATCTCCAATTTTCCAGTATGGAGGTTGATTTGTTTGTACAGTTTACTTTGGTTAGTCAACTGGCTCAGTCTACGGATATTTTTATGGGGTTGTGTGTTCGACTTTTTATCCAAACGGCTCACACCTAATTTTTTTTGATGAACTATATTTGAGGGTTCTTCACTGAAGTGATATTATGGTTTGGTTGTCTAACTTCAGGGGTTTGTGAATTGTAGTAAAACAGGATTTTATTAAGTAATGATTAGATTTTTTTGATGCCCTAATTTGTAAAGGTCCTGACCGTAATGTACTTGTAAATAGCTTAGACATAGAAAATCGAAAAGAAAATTCCATATTTGATTATACGTTTCTTTTTGTGCCTATGTGTGAGAGATTTGACTGTAAACCCGGTTGACAAAGCTTGGGGGGCGGGAGGGGCTCGGGTCGTAACTCTATTGTTTGGTCTGACTTAGGAGGACATGCGTTTTCTTGCAGAATTTGTGAATAAAGTCGCTCACAACATTTGTCTAATTTCCTACGTGCTTGGCAAATAGTTGCATAGTAGACATATATTGTAATTTGACGACATGCATGTATTGTTCTCTAATTTTAGAAGCGCTGTTCGAACTGTAAACCGCGACGTCACTACGTCGAGCCAATGCCAAGCACGTCGAGAGGCGTGCATCTAGCAGTCAGCTGTATAGCCGTACCATAACGCCAGGTGGAAGCATTTTTAAATTGTCGTCAGATCGGTTATTAAAACTGCGTATCTGTTGAAGCAAGCATGTGAATTCACAGGTGGTTGTTTATTCTTTAAATATGCAATTCATCTTTGTTAAATAAACCACTCGGTCTGCTCAAACACATGTATGTTTAAAGTATCAACCCCCCCGATTGTAGGTAATGGTTTGGCCCAGTTTTGGTTTATTCTGGTTGACAAGGGCAAAAATCGCTCACTGTTAGTTGTTATTTTGGACAATATGGCTGGATTTTTAAGACCTGGCATCAGGAGTATTTTCATCACGCCGTTAAGGATGGCATCAGACCAGGTATACAAATAAACACGTTTAGCGTGCTTTTGCTAATGCTGTCTGAAGTTCAAGTACTATTCAATGGTCTGGTGATGTCACGAGGGCCTTTGATTGATACCAATTCAAATGTGTTCGTCATTCATACATTAAGCAACCGTCACAAATATGTAGTGTTTGTTTACACTTGTATTTTTAATTTCTATCAAGGTTCGGATGCATGTATTAACATATTTTTTTTGTATGGATCTATGTTGTTTTTTTCTCAGACGTCCAGTTCAGTCAAAGTACAGATAAATACCTTGGTTTGTTTGCAAGAAATTCAGTTAAATAGACGTGTTCCTTCATCAATTATCTTACTTCCATCAATTATGTTTAAAGTGTCGGATGTTGATGGTTGTTGCAAACCATTGTTCGAGTTATTTCTTTGTGTTTATTGTTGTTGTTGACTTGCTCCAGACAATTCTACGGGCCTGTTCAGTCCACCAGGAACGGCGAGCGTCTTTCAAATAATCGCGATATAATAGATCTGTTTGTTACACATCCAGAAAGTGTTAAACACAGTGCTACATGTCACATGTCAAATGTCAACAATCAACACGTATTTCACGTCACACACAAACCGCCGAGGTAAAATCAATGTGCATGTCGTATGTTACACAACTGCATACCGGCAGTATACATGTCCCTCATTTGGAGTGTGTAATTTTGAACATGTTATATACCCCCTTTCCCACAGCTCGGCGAGTTGGGCAAAGGTGCTGGTAAAGGGGGTGGCGGCGGTGGCTCGATCAGAGAGGCAGGTGGAGCCTTCGGGAAAAAACAGGCTGCGGAAGAGGAAATGTACTTCAGGTGAGTTGGGATGAAGCTGGAAAGTTGGTTGCGAACTATGGTATTTTCAAACAATAAGGAATGAGCAGTTATGGCCTGTTAATATAGGATTTGTGCCAATGTGCCAGGCTTGTATTCATACTTGGGTGTCTTCACAGTACCTCACACATTCCCATATCTGTCCACAGACGTAAAGAGCAGGAGCAGTTGGCTGCCCTGAAGCAGCACCATGAAGAGGAGATCGACCACCACAAGAAGGAGATCTCCAGGCTGCAGAGTGAGATTGACCGCCACAAGGGGAAAATTAGGAAGCTTAAGCATGATGATTGATAGTTTCTCATTAAGTAAAGCTTGGGGTTTTTTCCATTGCCAAGCCCCAGTCATGACCTACACTGCCTCTCTGGGGCCAATCTGTGGATGTATGTTTGACTGAACTGTATGTTTGAGGTTATTAAAAAGTGATCAAATTGTTCTCCCTTCATGATTATTGAATTTAGTTCTGGTCATCGATTATGGTTTCAGATGTGGAGTGCCTAAAGGAGCATTGGGGGATCTCTTGAATATTTCCTGTTAATCTTTAAATGTGTATTGAACCCAATGTTGAGAAAAGCGGTCTGAAATCACGAACACCTGAACTATTGGTTATGAATAATGACTGCAAGCTAAAGCTTCATGTAGAGGTTTTTTCTTGATTTACAGAGAAATCAGCTTTGGTCAAGGTGTTCACAGCTGAGCCTCTAACCCAACCCCATAAGAAATCCTAAATGGTAGAACATGCATGAAGTTAAGAACGTCTATCACAAATGACAAATTATGAACATTTGAATGTATTAATGGCACTATGCGGTTTTTACTTAAAATCACCCAAGATGGCATTTCATCAAAAAGCCATGTCCCCCGTTCTGATCCACTCCAGTGTTGAGAGTGTATGGTAGCTTTTATTTTCCTAACTCATTGTCTTTTTGCATGACAGACTCCTATAAAAACATATATTTCCAATATTGCCAATGGAAGTATTTAAGAACAGTCAAATGATAGACTGCACCAGAGATTTCACTACAGAAGCATATACAACAAAGGAATCCTCCCCTTCTGAACATAAATATGTATTTACACATTTCTGAATGAGCATTACAATACAAACAAAATACATGGAAATATAATCAAATGTTTATTTAACATGTACTTAACAGTATACATGGATTTGTCAATCATTAAATAAAAAAGCACCTTTGCTTAAATCAACAGTTGCAAAATAAGTACACCCTCGGTAAATTCTACAAATATCTAATATTTTAATATTTAGTGACCCCTCGTTACTTTTTAGTACTGCACTGACCTTTCTTGGCATCGAATGTGCATCAAGTTCCAACCACTTGGCCACTGCATACCTGACCATTGCATATGGTCACTGCATACTTGACCATTGCATACTATTCGACTGTATACATGGTCATGGTTCTAAGCAAAAATCATTCATGACGAGAAGAAAGCTTGTGGGGTTAACCAAAACATTTCCAAAAGCTTGTCACAAGTTTGTTCATATAAAACACGCACATGTTATTATTTTGAATCCTGTTGCATAATATATTATTATTCAAGATTGATATGATCTACTGCATCAACTGTTTTTACAGGTCAATGAACACTGCAACGCAGCGTGTATATAGTGTATGTATTATTGTAGCTTTTAAATACCAACAGACTGGAGATTCTTTGAAAAATATACAAAAAAACATTTTTTATTCACATATAATGGATTATTTTACCTCTTTTTTATATTTATTAATTTCACCACTATTTTACTAGGTAACCTGAGAAAGTGACCCATAAAAATATTTGAAACTTAGAAACTATTAATATCTAAAATCCTGCTTAAATTTCTAATTATCGCCATGGACACGTCAGGCTGTGTATGAAGTGGTATGTCGTCACTTCCTCGAACTGTGAAGCTCCGCCTCAAAACCCCTGTCTTTTACTGCAGGCCACCCCGTCTGTCTTTCTTTTCGCACATCATGGCGGACCGGTTCAATAAGGTGTGTAACAGCGCAATAACCCAAATCACTATATCTTCCTAATATATATAATTATGGTAATACTTTTTTCTACATTATTGAAGTTAAGTATTTCCGTGTTTAAAATATAGACCAGTCAAGATAATTCCTTATATTTTTCCCATTATTTGACACCCCAATGTGTTGGTTCACAGAAGCTGCTGTTGCTAAGCTAGTCATGCTTTCCTGTACCCGTGCCTAGTTAGTACTACTAGCTAGGCTAGCCATTCTGTGCACGTTAGATTTAAGTACCCTTTAATATGAATAACACATTAGTTAATCAAGTTTAGAAATAACGTGCCTGCTTTTTGTCAGTCAACATATCTGGATGAATTAAACCGCTCATAACTTTCAAACGATCCAGTTTTATTTTGAAGGCCGCAATCACGCTAAACCAAGTACATTTTAGACACAGATACGTCTCTGAGGTTACTTGCGACCTAGACGTGGTCCTGTTTGTAAACGCATAAACATTTTTCATTGCTCGTCAGTGATGTTTCACAGTTACGTATTGGAGTTTAACGACTATGAGAATACCGTACATGCACTACCATCTGAGACGTGATTTAAAAAGTAACTAGGTTGCATCTAGAAAACCTCATGTGTTGGCCTGCTATTTCGTTATTCTAAGACTTGTTCCTTTCTTTCAAGGTTCTGCTGCTTGATGGCAGAGGCCATCTACTTGGTCGTCTAGCTGCCATTGTGGCAAAGCAGGTTCTGCTAGGTGAGTTTCGGTTATGATTTTTGATCTATTAAACCTATGGTGTTACTGACCAATAGTGTCTGACTATTAAATGATATTCGGGCATGGGGTTGTCTTACTTCTTACAACTGTCTATGATGATCTTTTTTTACCTACATTGCTTGACTAACTACAATGATAACTCAACATTAATCTGAGACAGTGGATATTCTATTGTTAGCTGTTGTACTTCTCTATTTGCCAGTAAGTTGTGAATTTTCCGTTTTCCAGGACACAAGGTGGTTGTAGTGAGATGTGAGGGTATCAACATCTCAGGAAACTTCTACCGTAACAAATGTAAGTAATTTCCACTTAATATATTTTGTTGATTCTCAGTGAAAACTTTTTTAGTTAAGGAAATTGAAAAGTTTGCTTGTCAGTGATGTTTACCTCAGTAAATATTTGAGTTTTACGACCATGACAATACTTTACATGCACTACCATCTGAGACAAAGCAAAATGTACTGTTTCAAAAGTTGTGATTGTGTACGTTGTTGAACGGTGGCTTGGTTTCACATCTCCTGTGCTTGCTGTCAACAGTGAAGTACCTTGCTTTTCTTCGTAAGAGGATGAACACCAACCCCTCTCGTGGGCCGTACCACTTCAGGGCACCCAGCAGAATCTTCTGGAGAACTGTAAGGGGTAAGAAGTTCCCTTAACACCAGCTGCCAAATAATTCCAGAACATTCAGCGGCATTGTTGCCAAGCCGACATGACTGCCCAACATTCTCAATGTTCAGAATCATCCTGAATCTGAGTTGAACTCTTTTTATACTGCCGTTAATGTATTTCTGGATGTAACCCCACTGTCTTAATATTCAATGGTCCATATTTGACTACAAGAAACGTTCTGAAGTCTAAATTGAATACATGGTTCTAACTTGACTGTGATGAGAACTTCTCCTAAAGCTGATCATTTTGATGAGACTTACGGATCTGATTCCTGAGTTGAGTTGGAGCTCGATTACTGGATTCTGGTATAAGTTGTAGCTGTTCTGACTTCATACCGATTCTTTACTCTAATCCTAAAAGTATTGCATATCCCAGGGCTTCCTGAAGTCATTGTACCTGAAGTAACACTGAAAGCTGCTCCATAATCCACTCATTTAGATTATATTTCAATCTGCTGTTTCAAAAACAAGTGTGCTACACTTGGTGGCACCTGGACTAGTTTTAGTGAACCATGGACTGTCCCAATTTGTGTTGGGTGACATGCGAAGGATTATCCCAACTAACCATGTCTGTTTTCACGGAACAGGTATGCTCCCTCACAAAACCAAGAGAGGCCAGGCTGCACTGGAAAGACTGAAGGTGTTTGACGGGATCCCACCTCCTTACGACAAGGTGAGTTTTCCCAATCTTACCGTGCAACAGTGACGATGTGCTGTCGATGATGCTTATTTTTCATACCTACATTGATTGAGTATTTACTTTGAGAACACAAATAAATCTGAGACGCATGGGTGTTCCCTGTCTACTCGACTTTCGGTGGCTTATGGGACTGACGTTGGTTTTGTTTTCCAGAGGAAGCGTATGGTCGTACCTGCTGCCCTGAAGATCGTGCGTCTGAAGCCCACTCGCAAGGTGACCTCAATCTGCATGAAATTTGAGTTAATCAATCCTAGTCTGGTTTCTGTCAAATTGTCTTTTGCTGTGGCTGCCATTGTTATTGCTAGCTGGTCTTTAGTTGAATGGGGTTTTGCTCAGGCCCCTGGTTTTGGTGGCTGTCAGTAATGTCTTTCACAATACACAGTAGATTTCAGTAACCATGAGAACTTACCTTAGCTCTCCTATTGAAGATGTCAAGCAATTGTTTGAAACCCCCAATAGTGGCAACGCTGGTTTCGTTAGTCTAATCCTTGTCCTGTGAACCTGTGTTCCCCAGTTTGCCCTTCTTGGACGGCTTGCCCACGAGGTTGGCTGGAAGTACCAGGCCATCACAGCCACCTTGGAGGAGAAGAGGAAAGGCAAGGCTAACGTTCGTTACGTCAAGCAAAAGACAGTGGTTAAGCTGTCCAAACTGGCAGAGAAGAACGTCGAGAGCAAGATCTCAAAGTACACGGCTGTCCTGAAACAATACGGAGTTCTTGTCTGAGCTGGTTTTCTGTGGCCAATAAAGTGATATTAAATGTTTATAAAAGGTTCGTCGTGTGTTTCTCATGTATTTGTTGGTATGCATGAAGGAAAGGAATTAATGCTTGATGCACAACTAGAGGTCAACACCATTTGTTTAAACACAAATACACTCAATTACAGGAAACTGCAACGGGCTGCATTTTACATCAGACGGGGCAACACGTGTGACGCGACGTCCCTGCAATATTCCCCCGGAAACCCCGTGCTAGTGCACGCGCTAGACTGGCGGGGTTGCGCAAACAGGGGAAGGGGCGTGGCCATCAGCTGTCACTCTCCGCTGTGTGCAAACCCAAATAAACAAGAGAAGCACATTTCACACAACACTAGGTCACATCTGAAATTAGTCTATTCCAAGTAGTGGGCTTTGTGGAGCGGTAAGTTTTTTTTCTTTCTGTTGTGTCGGTAGCCATTTTGGTGCTAATCCTTTCAATTGTGATTTGCGATAACCTTACTCTGTAGCATTTGTGGGAGCAATATAGGCCCTGGTTTGGGTCATACGCAAAACCGTTATAAAACCAAAATGCTTTTAAATTGAGTACCTAGTATTTATCGTTTTTAGTGGTATTTTGCTGGGGTTTTACCGTGTTGTGCTTGAGGTCGAGGGGGCGGGTCGGCTTATCTTCTGTATACGGATCCCATGTATCGTAACGTGTATGTGTTACTGTATATTATCATGCTTTTCATGCTAATAGTATTAGTGTGACTATATTTATCATGCTGTTCATGCTAATAGTATTAGTCATACGCCACCATGCAGTAGCTAGCCACATGTCTCAATCTCATAACACAATACAAGGTTAGCTGTGTCCAAAGCTGCTGGTGCCATTATTCATTCGTCGGTTCAGTGGTTTTATTGCCCATAAACCATTGGACACATTGTGGAGTTATGCTAACAGGTGGGAGGTACACTGTTATTGCTCACCTCATGGCTTTAATATTAGATAGGTGGACCAAGTGTGCAGCTCTATTCCTGGTGTGTTGGCTGTGTCTACTCGTTAACCTAAGCACATTTACCAAACGTATCTCTTCAAATCAACGCATTATTTCTCGCTGGGGTTTTATTGTACTTAGGCAAGATTATATATTACCTACGTCTTCTGGTGTAAAATGCTTGCTACTGTTAGTCGACTCACGGTTGAGATACTTCGTGGGATTATTAATTTTGTGAATTGACTAGGCTGGCTTTATATGGTTTGTAGTTGTATCCACGATGCACTGATGTTTCCTGACTTGCATCATTTGGCCCTCAGGAGAATGGCAGCTGAGGTGAACGGCCGCTCAGCTCTAAATAACGAGGAAGAAGAGCCCATGGACGTCAGTGTAACGCACACCGAGACTTATCAGACACTCATAGACGCAGGCCTTCCACAAAAAGTGGCGGAGAACCTGGATAATATTTTTCAGACCGGTATGTTGTGAGGTCATTTGGCAGCTTCAGTTGAAGGACTCATCTGTGGGAGGGCGTCACTGAGAGCACTCCCCGGCTACACTGGCTTCCATCGGGAATGTATGACTTATCAGATGTGTCCCTGTAAATAGAAACCTCCGTCTCATTGGTTGTGTTGTCTGTGCAGGACTAGTGGCCTACGCTGACCTGGACGAGAGGGCGATCGACGCGCTGAGGGAGTTCAATGAGGAGGGGGCCCTGTCAGTGTTACTGCAGTTCAAGGAGAGTGACTTGTCACATGTACAGGTGAGGGGGGAGGGTTCACCTGTACAGGTGAGGGGGAAGGGTTCACCAGTACAGGTGAGGGGGGAGGGCATCTAGTGTATTTGCCTCATGAATGCTCGATTAGAAAAATAAACATACATCTAGTTATTGGACTGGATTGATCAGTTGCGGTTTTGCCATTTCACCATAATAATTAACATGTTTTACTGGTGACGATCGGTTATTTTGAAATCTTTATTTTTTTTTAAACTGAATGATGAATATTCTATAATATTGAAAAAAACATTGGTCCTGTCCAGTTGTCCATGTAGTAGTGAAAGATACCCCCCAAAAATACAAAAGTAATTACATTTTTTTTTGTCTTTCAGAATAAAAGTGCATTTCTCTGTGGAGTGATGAAGACCTACAGACAGCGAGAGAAGCAAGGAAGTAAAGTTCAGGAGTCCTCAAAAGGTCCCGATGAATCCAAGATAAAGGTGAGACTAAAGTCGTGGTGGACACATTATTAACGCGGTTGGACAGTTGGTTTGCAGGTCTCTGAATTATTTTAAGAGAGTCATTTATGCTTTTTAGGCCCTTCTGGACAGAACAGGTTACACTTTGGATGTCACCACAGGACAAAGAAAGTACGGAGGACCTCCACCTGAGCATGTTTTCTCAGGGGCCCAGCCCGCCATAGGAACAGAGGCAAGAGGATTTGACTTAATGCAAATGCAATATTACTGACAAAAGTAGAAAAATGACATGTAAACAAATGAATATAGACACAAAGTACACATTTTTAGGTGTGTAAAAAGTCGTAAAGGTCTTTTATACATTCAGAGATCTATTTTCATGTTTTATGTATTACAATTTATTATAATCATACCAATTCACCATCATAGCCATTCAGGTATGGATTTTTTTTACGATTCTAACACTACTTAGGTTTAAACTTTTGACAGATATCTGACTGCTGCATGCATACTGCTGTCATAGACCGGATACGGGGTCACGTCAGGGACAATATGCCCTCATTTGACTCACCTGGACAAATAATATAGAATTAATCTTATCGATACAGGTATTCGTCGGCAAGATCCCCAGAGACTTATATGAGGACGAGCTGGTTCCTCTGTTTGAGAAAGCCGGGCCCATTTGGGACCTGCGTCTGATGATGGACCCCCTCCTGTCGGGTCAGAACCGGGGCTATGCGTTCATCACGTTCTGCAATAAAGAGGCGGCTCTGGAGGCCGTCAAACTTGTAAGATCCGCCTTTCCATCGGCACGGTAACAGATTCCAGGCCAAAAATGGTGTTTGTCTTGATGTCAGTTTGGTCGTTGTCCTGTGGTATCGGAGCTGTCTGATTGTGTGTCTGTGTGTCCTGCCGGTCTGGGGTTCCCGTTTTCAGAGCCCCTTTGTTTGTTTGTTTTCCTTTTCCCCCCTCAGTGTGACAATTATGAAATCCGCTCTGGTAAATACCTGGGTGTCTGCATTTCTGTCGCCAACAACCGTCTATTTGTCGGGTCGATTCCAAAGAACAAGACAAGAGAAAGCATACTGGAGGATTTCAGCAAAGTCACAGGTTAGATGAAGATCGGAATGATTGGACTTGCCACTTGAATAAGCTTTTGTAATACTTAAATAATATTTTCTATTTCAATCATCATAATTTGGTGTAATTGCACATTTTCGTCGATGGGGATTATTTAAATCTTCATTCGATTATTGAACTAAGAAACTTTGTTCCTACTCACATAATTTTTTTTTATGAATACCGGAGGGCGTCTGTCTGTCTAGCAGTCTGTCTGTCTAGCAGTCTGTCTGTCTAACAGTTTGTCTAACAGTTTGTCTGTCGAGCAGTCTGTCTGTCTAGCAGTCTGTCTGTCTAGCAGTCTGTCTGTCTAGCAGTCTGTCTGTCTAGCAGTCTGTCTAGCAGTCTGTCTGTCTAGCAGTCTGTCTGTCTAACAGTTTGTCTAACAGTTTGTCTGTCTAGCAGTCTGTCTGTCTAGCAGTCTGTCTGTCTAACAGTCTGTCTGTCTAGCAGTCTGTCTGTCTGTCTAGCAGTCTGTCTGTCTGTCTAGCAGTCTGTCTAGCAGTCGCAGTCTGTCTGTCTAGCAGTCTGTCTGTTTAGCAGTCTGTCTGTCTAGTAGTCTGTCTGTCTAACAGTCTGTCTGTCTAGCAGTCTGTCTGTCTAACAGTCTGTCTGTCTAGCAGTCTGACTGTCTAGCAGTCTGTCTGTCTAGTAGTCTGTCTGTCTAGCAGTCTGTCTGTCTAGCAGTCTGACTGTCTAGCAGTCTGTCTGTCTAGCAGTCTGTCTGTCTAACAGTCTGTCTGTCTAGCAGTCTGTCTGTCTGTCTAGCAGTCTGTCTGTCTGTCTAGCAGTCTGTCTAGCAGTCGCAGTCTGTCTGTCTAGCAGTCTGTCTGTCTAGCAGTCTGTCTGTTTAGCAGTCTGTCTGTCTAGTAGTCTGTCTGTCTAACAGTCTGTCTGTCTAGCAGTCTGTCTGTCTAGCAGTCTGTCTGTCTAGCAGTCTGTCTGTCTAGCAGTCTGTCTGTCTAGCAGTCTGTCTGTCTAGTAGTCTGTCTGTCTATCAGTCTGTCTGTCTAGCAGTCTGACTGTCTAGCAGTCTGTCTGTCTAGTAGTCTGTCTGTCTATCAGTCTGTTTGTCTATCAGTCTGTCTGTCCAGCTGCCTGTCTCTGTTATGCTCGTTACAGTGGTGTGAAGCCTTTCTTGTTTTAACGTGCACCTTTGTTTCTATCCACCAGAGGGCCTCATGGAGGTGATACTCTATCACCAGCCAGATGACAAAAAGAAGAACCGAGGCTTCTGCTTCCTGGAATACGAGGACCACAAGACAGCCGCCCAGGCTCGCCGCCGGCTCATGAGTGGCAAGGTGAAGGTGTGGGGGAACGTGGTGACCGTGGATTGGGCCGACCCGGTTGACGAACCCGACCCAGAGATTATGGCAAAGGTGAGACCCCTAGTCTCAAGGATGGTCAAATCACACATACCGGGTTGTCCGCAGAAAATTTTCCGAGAGCTCTACGTTTGCCTTCCACCAGGTGAAGGTACTGTTTGTGAGGAACCTGGCAACACCTGTTACGGAGGAACTTCTGGAGAAAACCTTCTCCCAGTTTGGCAAGTTGGAGCGGGTCAAGAAGCTGAAAGACTACGCCTTTGTGCATTTTGAAGACAGAGACGCCGCGGTGAAGGTGAGTCGGGGCGTCTCCGGTGGGCGTGCACGTCGTGAATGTGTTTATATTTGCTCGAGCAGGAAATTCACTCGGGGAAACCCACCATCGTTTAGGCAATGCAAGAGATGAACGGCAGAGAATTGGAAGGCGAGGAGATAGAGATTGTTCTGGCGAAGCCTCCGGACAAGAAGAGGAAAGAGCGGCAGTCCCAGAGACAGCCGAACCGGCCGGCGGGGTGAGTAGAGTTCGACCGCTCCCAGCCATGCCTGGTCCCCCTGTGGGCGGCTGGCGCGACTGTTCCATACACCTGCCGTTCAGCCTATTTCTCTTGTTTCTCATTGCATCCTGTCATGTTGCCTGCCGGGGTTTGCCATTGCCACAGATACGACGATTACTACTACTATCCCGCCCCGCGGATGCCGCCGCCTATGCGAGGCCGGGGGCGGAGCGGCAGAGGAGGCTACGCCCACCCGGCGGACTACTACGGTTACGACGACTACTACGACGACTACTACAGCGGCAGCTACGACTACGGCGACTACCGGGGCGGCTACGATGACCCCTACTACAGCAGCTACGACGAGGTCTATGCGCCACGAGGGCGGACGGGTAGGGTGAGTCGGGGAGCCCTGCCACCCCCCAGAGGACGAGGTGCCCCGCCCCCCCGCGGCAGAGGCGGCTACGTCCAGAGAGGGGCTCCCATGGGAGTTCCGAGGGGCGGCCGAGGTGGCAGGGGGGGCCCCCCTCAGCAGCAGCGAGGCCGAGGCATCAGAGGGCCCCGTGGGAACCGCGGGGGGAACATGGGCGGGAAGAGGAAAGCGGACGGTTACAACCAGCCGGACTCCAAACGCCGGCAGACCAACAGCCAGAACTGGGGCTCCCAACCCATCGCCCAGCAACCGCTGCAGCAAGGCGGCGACTACTCTGGTAACTATGGTTACAATAATGACAACCAGGAGTTTTACCAAGATTCTTATGGGCAACAGTGGAAGTAGGCACAATGTGAATGGATGGGGCTCTGAAATCAACCTCTGATTGGCTGTGTTTACGGCACCTCACCTCTCACTCAAAAGATGCAGTTACAGAAATAAGTGAAACGTGCACGAATTGGCTTACATTCTCCTTTTTCCCATATTTGTTCTGCTGCAAGCGCCAACACGGATTGAGAGATCAGTGTACATATTAGCAACATTATTTGTTCTAGTTATACATTTTTTTTGTTGCTTTTGTCGCTACTTTGGGACACTTGTGGCTTGTGTTTTTAAAGCTGGCATTTACAGGAAAAGTGGATGATAAATAAAAACAAAAGAAACATTTTTTGAGAAAGCTATTGCAAACCATTCGGAACCTGGCCCCCAATCTCTCGCCTGGTTTTCCTTTCCGAGTTCTGGTAGGTTCTTGTTGCTTGTACATAAAGGTTTTAAAGTGATAGCGTTATTTTCCGTTTTGTCGTAGATGTGGGGGAGGGGGGACGTAGAGGAACATTTTCATTTTTATGTACCATAACAGTTAAATTAAAGTTGTATGTGTAGCATTTGTAGACTAACTGTGTTTTTCTAAACGTATTACTACAAGCGGAAAACTCTTCCCTCAAATTTACCTTTTTAGATAATGAGTCTGGCAAAATCTTTGAAGCCAAAACAATTTGTTCTTTGATGTGTTTGTATCTATAAAATGTTCTTGTTACATTTCAATAAAACTCAACCATTCTTCATTCAATTATTATCAATTTCAAATTCAGTTGTGTCACAGAATATTTTGATCCGACCAATTTTGACCTCCATGTTTGGCCTTGAATGTGAGTGATCAATTAAAAAAAAGAAAAACTGACAGAAAGACACAAACCAACAACTGAGATCAAGCAGTTCTTTCACTGAAATTTTTGCTATCGTTTTGGACGTCTTTACACCAAACAATGTAAGTTGATAAGTTGAGTGACATCACGGCTTTTACACTAAACACCTGAACACCTGGCAGGTCACGCAAATCTGATCCTTTCTTACCAGGCAATGCAAATACTTCAAAGCATGTTCTTTACCCACATTATAATTAATGTATTTTTATTTCTTACGTAGTTATTCTCCCGTTAACTTGAAACATGCCAGTTTTATTTAGTGTTTTGTTTAAGTTTCTCCTTTTATTCCGAATTACCTCAGGTGAAGACGTGACAACAGCAGCAGTTGATTGAGGAACACATCTGTTCTCTGCTGTGTTCTTCCCCAGAGAAGGGTGAGCCTGGTTTAACCTCTTCACCGCTAAACTGGCGCTAATCTCTGCCGAGGGCCCTAAGACCACTTCACTAGTTTTGCTCAGTGAAACACTAGTCGAATCGCATCTGCCAGTCCGATGAGGACCTGTGTTAAAATTATTCTTACGGCACTAAATGTTTGTTTTCTAGTTTTTCTAGTTTGTTTTCTTTGACGCCGCTAAATAATAATTTTGGCTAAATACTTAGAGGAGTAAGTGCGAAGTGGATGATGCATCTGTATGTTTTCTGAGCAAAACATGGGAGAATAGATCACCTCGTCTGAGGACATTCTGGAAGCTTCCCATAGACCAGAGCAGACTGATGATTTAGTTCACCGCCATCCCAAGTAAGACACGTCAAAGCGGACGTAAAAGACAAGCTTTTGTGTTTACGTATAATAATGGCTGTTTAGATGGTTGTTATTTTGGTTTAACCTGAGTGCACTGAATTGAAGACAAACTAAAGACAAACTGCAACCTGCACTCAAGGGACATATTACGTCCCAAACGCTCAAGTCTAAATCTGGAAATAAACGGGGCTTGGTTTTGACTCTCTTTGTTTAGATGGACAGAATAAAAGCCTCTAGTTTGCCACTCTTGTGTTATAGGCGAAATATATTTTGTTTAGAATTTGACTTCTGTGTTTTATGATTAAGTTGAGTATAAAGTGATATTTAATGTGTTGGCATTTTGTCTTTCGATGGTTGACTTTTCTAAAACACAAATATGGCAAAATAATTTTTGTACTTTAATAATATAGCCTTGAATATACCCAAAAAAATGTAACACTTATTTACCAGTCTCGATTTCAATTTCCCTCCGGCAACTCACCGCCTCATGTCATTGCAATCATGTTTATTCCTAATGAAAACTCAAATCCCATTTCTGTAGTTGTACTATTTATATGTGAGACAATTTGACAACTATTAATCTTTGAAATCTGCAGCTGCTCACCGTTTTATGGGTCACATCTTAGAAAGAGATCTGAATTAGTTTTTCTGGTCATAAATGCCCAACTTCTCTCCACATTGGATTGGTTTCACCTTTGCCCTCATGTGTATCTCGGCAACACATTTTATGACACAAGTCACACTTTTTCCTGGGTGTCTTTATGTTTAACTTGAAAACAAGTGTGTATTGATCTACATATTACAAACACTTTATAGGCTGTATTTGGTGATGGTTCATTTTGCGTGTTGTCTTGTTAATGGTGTGTGTGCTACTTTGAAGGTAAATGTCTGTGGAAATAAGTTTTAACTCAAACAACAACCTATATCTTTGAATAACGTCGGCTCTGTTTCCAATGAGAATAGAAAACACTGGGTCACATCGCATACAGAACTCGTGTTTTTGTATTGGATTTGGAGAGAAATTCAATTTGATTTTGGAATAAATTCACGGACCAGTGTCTAAAGTCCATGTTTACAAAATATTCTTTGGTTTTTAAAGAATGTGCATTGATTCAAAAAACAAATAATGGAGTCAAGAAATATGTGATGACTTCCTGGAGGAGTAAAGTAGGTACTCTCCCATTGTGTTTTAACCCCTTGCTTTTGTCACCTGGCTTATCTATCAGGGTACCTGTCTGAGGTGACCCTGAACCTGTCAATTAGGGTACTCGTCCACGGTGACCCAGAACCGGTCTTGTCACGATGTGGACTTGCTAGGGGGGTGCTAGCCTTCTGAGGTCGCAGTGAGCACTACAGGGTGAGTTTTAGGACGTTTTATTCCAAATCATTGTTCTCTTTCACTGTCTTTCTCTCGTTCTGATTTAGGTGTTACCTAGTCCCTATAGGGATTGAGATTCCGAAAGCTCACCGCTGCTTTCTGGTGAGTAAAGAGGTAAGAGGAAATTATTATACACAATAAAAGCTCAGTTTGGAGTTGGTAGAAAGTTTGAGCTAGAAGGAGAGAGATTGATAACTGCTGTGCCCAATCTGTTAGTTCTGTTATGTTCATAACAAGACCTCTACATGTACTGACCCTGGATATGCACATTTGAAAAATATATATATTTTAATAAATCCTGCCAAAGATGTATATTGATAATAATGATGATTTTTGGCAAGCTTCGAGAAGGCAATGTATTTCGAAAAGAACAGAATACCACTGAAGCAGCTGTCAGGCATTAGTTGCGTGGGGCTGGTATTATGTGTTGAGATGGTATTCTTTAAAAACAGAAAATGTGTGCCTGAACATTAGCCGTTAGTAAACACTAGCTGTAATACTCACAGAAACATGAATACATTGTAAATTGTCTGGCCTTTATTTAAAGGTATGTGTTGTGTTGCTCTTGTTTGCCATTCGCTCATCAAGTGATATTATTCTCACCCAGGGTCATGAACGGGTCAGGGGCAAAATAAGTAGCATTCCTCTCGAGGTTCAATAGCGAGGCTGTGGCTTTCTGTGGGAGCTTTTCCTTTCATGTCCTTCATTCAGTGTTGGCACTTGACAAATACATCTATGCCACCTGCAGAATCAAATCTCTGCCTTCACACAGTATTCTTTATATAACACTTTAAACTCTAATAACATTAGCACGTATTTCACTCACCAGCCACCTGTGTTTTCTTGCTGTGCAACAGACAATAGTTGCTCCACAGGTACCTGTAAGTAAAACTTATTTTAGAAGATCAGCAACTCACCATAAGTGTGTCACTAACAATCCTTCTCTGCCCAACTTTGGAAAAGCAATAAACGAGGAATGGAAGGGAGATGGAATTGACAGAGATATTCTGCAGCCTGAAGTACTTTTCATTACTTATACATATAAAGGCCCTTGGTCTGCGTCCACGTTTTCTCACAGTCTCACGGATCAATTGTATCGGGCGTATTGAGTCTGTACAGCATGAATAATACAGCCATCACTCGGAGGGGGTTTCTGAAATTGGTTTCATATTACAGTATGTTCAGAGCACTCTGGAATTATTGGCACAGTTGGTGAACATAAGCAGCAACGGCTGTGAAAATGTTTGATTCTTTTTAATCGGCTTCATTTGAGGCAAAGAGAAATATATAAATCGAACCTTATAATTGGGTGAAATTAAAAGTAAACAACCAAAATGATCAGAAATTAGTAACTATCTAATTCAAAAATATTTACGTGCCTGTATTTTGGTACTTCGCGCACTCATTCCATGTCAACATAACGCCTCAGAGTCGTGTCCTAAAATGTTTACTGAGGTGGGATGAGATTTGACACCATTCCTTCTGTTCAGAAATGCTCCGGATCTCACGTTGTCATCAAGGACTAACTCATCTTCAGCTCACCCAACAGGTTTTCTGTGGGGTCTAAGTCATGGGACTGACGGCCATTTCTTTATCCTTTGTTCTATGCTTTAAAAAAATGTGTCCCGCCAAAAAAAAGGAGAAAAGTTTTTCCTCCTGTCGGTGGCAGACAGGTTTTGATCTAAAATCTCCTAGTACTTGATGGAGTTCAGAAGGTCATGTTTCCTAACAAGGTTCCCGAGGCCTTTCAGAGTATTTCAACTCCACAACATCACAGTTCCACCACCATACTTCACAGTAAGGATTCGGCTGTTTTCTGTATGAGGATGGCCCTTTTTTCTCCAAACCCACCTTAGGCACTTTATTACTTTTTGTTGGTTCTTCCTTTAATCTGTCATCTGCTTGTATTTGTCCTGGCTTCATAGCGATGCTGTTTTGTTTTGGCATTCAGGCAATTACAAGCCGATCTGGTTGGTGCCCTGCTCAGCTTTAATAGCTTCAGAAATGACTACGTTTCAGACCTGCATGCTTTACTCGACTCAAGTTGCACTGATAAATGGTTTGTTGACGTGGATCATGAAAGTGAACAAGTACTGATTGAAACAGATTCAAAACGTTGGCGGAACAAATGCTCCCGAGACCGGTTCAAGTTTTGTCATATTCAATCACCACTTCATTATCTCTTTCCCATGACAACTTTTATTTAATCACATTCTTTGTCAGAGCTGCACAGGTTTTTTTTTTCTAGCAAACCAAATTTAGCTACACCAAGACAGGTGTTTTTTCAATTACTTTCCACCTTTCTTTTCTCAGATTTCTGCCAAACTTTTGACTAATTGATATTCTTTGAGAAATGTGTTCTGCCAAACTTTTGACTAATTGATATTCTTTGAGAAATGTGTTGAAAGTACAGTTAGGGAGTTATTTCTTAGCGGTGTAAGCCATTTTACAAATAAAGAATATTTGATTTTACTCTGGAGTGTCAAATATTTTGTCTGTTCTGGTTTTCTGTTTCACTTTGGGAATTCATTGCCCCGATTTTTATGTCCTGATATTTGGTGCTCTTTTAATGTGTAGATCAAATTATAATGTACTATTGGTGAAATAACGACCAGAGTTACATGATTTGTGTTTGCCGTTTATTACATCCAGTTTTAAAACTTCAATAAAACAGGACTTGATTCATTATTCAATTTAAATACCTAGCATATTAAAGAAGCAGTGCCGTTAACGTATACATTTTCTCTGTCCTTTTATGGCTTTTATACACTTCTAGCCTTTTACAAGATCCACTGATTAGCCAAACATGACCACTCACAGGTGAAGCGAATAACGCTGATTATCTCTTAATAAGGGCACCCGTGTCGTCTAAGGGCACCCGGGTCGTCTAAGGGCACCCGTGTCGTCTAAGGGCACCCGGGTCGTCTAAGGGCACCCGGGTCGTCTAAGGGCACCTTCAGGAACCTTATAGTCAGCCTCGACCGGTCGGCGAGGTTTCAGAATATTGGACAGGTGGTCACAATGTTTTGGCTCAGAAGTGTAGAAACAACACTGTTATTGTGAACTATTTGTGGCTTGATTTCACGGAAAACGTCCATATTCCTGTAGTTTTTATTGCCTCATTTGAGTTCATAATACATCACTAAAATGGATTTGATTACTTAACAACTAAACCAGGACAGTAATTCTGTCCAACCCGGTTAGAGACATGGTCCAATCCATTAACCATTTGTACCCTGGCCTTGCAATGTCGCAGCTCACTTTAATGCCATTCAAGGGGTTCTTAACGGAAATCAATTCATTTTAATTGTATTTGTAAGGGAATGTGCTAATACGAAATTAGCTGTATAAGTGAAATGTGTATTGCACATTAGCGGGTTTGTCGACAAACTGCTACATCAGAGTATTAAAACCCAGTCGACTTGACACATTTGGGGGGAAAAGTAATTAGAAGGGATTGAGTCATTTTGGCATTGAATTCCTTGATTTTGTGAAGTTCTTCAAAGAAAGTTTATTTTTTTAAACCGAATACGTTACTATATGCCACCACTAGAGGGCAGTAGATCACTTGAGTCCCAGGGTGTAACTTTGTCTCTTCTATTCCATTTTTAATGGTATTATACTCCTCAGTCTGTTTTATTTTTTGCCGTTTAGAAAAACAATAAAAGCTTATTTAATGGAGGACTGGCTCCCTGGTTGAAAGGGAGATGTAGACCCAGGATTAGTGGGCCATTTTATTTGCTCTCAAGTGGTTTCTTCGTTAAAGTAAGCTTTAAACCCACTGCCAAATGCTTTGTTTTATGTGGATATTAACAATCGTTAGCATCTCAGAGCACCAGTAATGAACATCCATTTGTTAACACAGCCTCTGTCCTAAGCCACTGTGCTTTGAACAGATCCAGTCCCATTCTGAACTGATGACACTAATTATTGACCATATCAGTACCTGTGTGTCGTTCCCTGCTCTCTGCTGGCCTGTGATACACTGTCTTCTACCCTCATCACCGTAGGAATGAGGGGAATGTGTCTGTTTAAACATTGCTTCTCAACTCGTCTGTGTCATTACCTCTCCTAGACATAAGGTACGAGTGTCTGACAGAGTATCCGTGGGCGAGTACGCCGAGGTGACTAGTTGCACTGATACGAACTTTCTTCTGGATGTGTCGCGTTTGTGTGTTATTGTACATGTCCAAACCGCTCCATGTGCATGTACACATACTCCGATTTGCCCCTGTAGTAATGGTGCAGTAGGAGCTGAGCATCTCAGATGAACCCAGAATAAATGTACGTGTTGTTGTGAGTGGGTGGTAAACCTACTGAATAAGATAATGGGATACCTGTGCTGAGTACATCCTTTACACGCATCTACTGTGGATGTACAGAGCTCCACTCTCAGGGACTCTGAATATTGCGGATATTTGGTTTATCAGTTTGGATGTTGCCTGATATGTGGAGCACAGTCTGGGGGGGGTGGATTTCAAGAGGTCACAGCAGAGTCTAGAGAATTAAACTGGTTTCAGGGACTCGTTTCAGGGACTGGTTTGGCCTGTGTTGATCAAAGAGTGGACTGGGTTGGGTGTGTTGGGAAGTCAGCAATAATATAGCCGTATATCCACCGCGTTCACTGCAGGGATGATCAGTCAGTCATTTAATCTAAAGCTTTTACTATTCAATTAGGGATATAGTCACATTTCTACAGCACTGTCCTCTGGTTCTGCAGCAATGCTGGAGCCAGCTGGCACCTTTAAAAAATATATGTTGACAATCTGATTTCACTGCCAATGTTTAATTGTCCCACGCAAAGTACCGGTTCAAATGTAACCTCTTATTTTCTGCAGTAAACACACACACAAGTCCTTCTGTCTTAATGCACATTTTAAGATAAAACGTTTATCTCTTTTAGCTTGTGTTACATCTGTGTCATTGACATGTGGCTAAAGGTCTTTACACTAACAGAAGTCACTAGAGGATCTGAGTAACTGCTTTCAAATATTTTGAGTGAACTCACCAGAAGATTTTTTTTATTAATTCATTTAATGAAATTACAAACAGTGGGAACCTTTTTGGAATTACTGCATGTTTAAAAAAATATTTTATATAGGATAATTTCACATCCAGAGTGCTGTAACACGGAGCCCCGAAAATATATGTCACAGTCCAAACACTTTTGCAGTTCCCTATAAAAGACCATCAGCATTGACTACATTAACATTACATTGACTACAGCTAGTAAAGTGTCAAACTCATTACCCCAGTCTGCTATTAACACCCTTGGCGAGTAAACCGCGTTAACTGCCTTTTTTTAGGGTTGGTTTGGCAGATTAAAACACATCCTGCACATTTACTATACAAGTAAAGTACTTGCGTGAGGAAAGCTTTTATAAAGACATTAACTCTTCCCAGCTGGGAGGGTTCTCACATGGTTTATTTGTTGCTTTAGATGTGAAACAACAGATTACATCAGATGTGGAAGGTTTGCTTTGAATGGCTGATTTTGCATTGACACGAGCATCGGCACGTTCATATTTAAATTCACTCTTTTTCCAAAAAAGGTACCAAAGAATTGACCATATCAGGTAGAACTGTGCCATTATATTGGGGTTCAATATCAAAGTCGCGGATATCTCATCTGCTCGCTTATCTTTACAGTTGAAGCCTGTGTAGGATTGCCAGTCTGCCCTTCAGGCCACGGAGAAATAAACTCATCTCAGCAGAGGAAATCTGTCTGAAGAGGGGAGCCGTGTCAATGGGAAAACAAATTTGGAATCTGCCGTAATCAAGATGTGTTTTGAGCTTGTGTAGCGCGCTCTCTAACCAAAGGGTCCCACTTTAAAAATATTAAAAACATGGAGTGCATGAGATTCTCTGGAATAAATTATAATGGCTTATTAAATAACAACTGCCTTCCTTCTCCTGGAGTTAGAGTTGGGTCAGTACATCCCATGCTGGAGGGATTCTGTAAAAGTGAGAAACATAACAATATATGTATATATAGATAATGCTAGATGACACGGAAAATGAGTAATGTTTGCGTACGTAACATGTGTGTAATGACTTGTCAGAAGGTTCTGCACTCACCTCAGATTTACATCACTCACTCTTAGACACTGAAGTAGTTGTTTCGTTTGCACAGTGAGAGATGCAGCGTTTGTGGGACGATGCTAACACGGTTCTCCGGTTTATAGTTTCCCTGTGCTCAGAGATTCGCTTAAAGTGGGGGTTTGAGCCCCACTTCAGGTGCTTGAAGGAGAAACGGTTATGTTGGCACCGTGACCCGGATCCCACAGGTCCTCCGTGACTGCTGGGGTTGCAACAGAGGTCAATGTGCGGTGAGTGTAGCATGTGTGAAATGGTTAATTAGTTAGCATCACGGTTGGCACACCAAGCATTTCAATTGTTTGCTTCACCTGCTCAGGCTGTGGCCTTTCTAGGTTGATGGAAACAACATGGGCGTGAGTTGACATTGAACTGGTTCGCCATGGGGCCAGGCGATAATACACAGCCGACTTCAGAGAAATTGAATGTCTGACATTAGCTGAGATTAAAAGCGTTCTTTTCGATGAATAATAATGTTTTGTCTTTCACCTCCTCTCCAAGTAAATGTATCACTCATCACATGTGTCAGTTATGTAAAAGCAGCGGTGTAACGGAATGGACTGGAAGGACACAAAGCACAGGGCGAACAGAGGTAATTTATTAACAAAAAGATCTGTGATAGAGATAGTTATAGAGATAGTTATAGAGAGATAGTTATAGAGAGATAGTTATAGAGATAGTTATAGAGAGATAGTTATAGAGATAGTTATAGAGATAGTTATAGAGATAGTTATAGAGAGATAGTTATAGAGATAGTTATAGAGATAGTTATAGAGAGATAGTTATAGAGATAGTTATAGAGATAGTTATAGAGAGATAGTTATAGAGAGATAGTTATAGAGAGATAGTTATAGAGAGATAGTTATAGAGAGATAGTTATAGAGATAGTTATAGAGAGATAGTTATAGAGAGATAGTTATAGAGAGATAGTTATAGAGAGATAGTTATAGAGAGATAGTTATAGAGATAGTTATAGAGAGATAGTTATAGAGAGATAGTTATAGAGATAGTTATAGAGAGATAGTTATAGAGATAGCTATAGAGATAGTTATAGAGAGATAGTTATAGAGAGATAGTTATAGAGAGATAGTTATAGAGATAGTTATAGAGAGATAGTTATAGAGATAGTTATAGAGAGATAGTTATAGAGAGATAGTTAGAGAGAGATAGTTATAGAGAGATAGTTATAGAGAGATAGTTATAGAGAGATAGTTATAGAGATAGTTATAGAGATAGTTATAGAGATAGTTATAGAGATAGCTATAGAGATAGTTATAGAGAGATAGTTATAGAGAGGTAGGTATAGAGAGGTAGTTATAGAGAGGTAGTTATAGAGATAGCTATAGAGATAGTTATAGAGAGATAGTTATAGAGAGGTAGTTATAGAGAGATAGTTATAGAGAGGTAGTTATAGAGAGGTAGTTATAGAGAGGTAGTTATAGAGAGATAGTTATAGAGAGGTAGTTATAGAGAGATAGTTATAGAGAGGTAGTTATAGTTATAGATATAGTTATAGAGATAGTTATAGAGATAGTTATAGTGATAGTTATAGAGAGATAGTTATAGAGAGGTAGTTATAGAGAGATAGTTATAGAGAGATAGTTATAGAGATAGTTATAGAGATAGTTATAGAGAGATAGTTATAGAGAGATAGTTATAGAGATAGGGTTAAAGTAATATTCCAAACCTAGACCATGAAACATTAAAATCTATTTTTGTATTTAGAAGCACAAGAGGCATTCCCTTGGTCCCTATAACCTTGAATGTATTGTATTAGGCCAATATATATATATATGATAATGAGTTTGACAGTTGTTTCAGATAACTTTTTCTGTGACTGAAATTTAATCTGACCGTTTTTCGAAGGTGCATGCAGAGTTGGACCGGGTAAGGAAACTGACAACACGGTCTCTACAGCATTAAACTGGGAGAACATGAGAGGTAACTGACTACTGCCTCTAAACAGAGAGGTATCAAGCACTACAACCTAGTGTTTACTGCTGTCTCTAAACAGAGAGGTATCAAGCACTACAACCTAGTGTTTACTTCTGTCTCTAAACAGAGAGGTATCAAGCACTACAACCTAGTGTTTACTGCTGTCTCTAAACAGAGAGGTATCAAGCACTACAACCTAGTGTGTTTACTAGTGTTTGCTGTCTCTAAACAGAGAGGTATCAAGCACTACAACCTAGTGTTTACTGCTGTCTCTAAACAGAGAGGTATCAAGCACTACAACCTAGTGTTTACTGCTGTCTCTAAACAGAGAGGTATCAAGCACTACAACCTAGTGTTTACTGCTGTCTCTAAACAGAGAGGTATCAAGCACTACAACCTAGTGTTTACTGCTGTCTCTAAACAGAGAGGTATCAAGCACTACAACCTAGTGTTTACTGCTGTCTCTAAACAGAGAGGTATCAAGCACTACAACCTAGTGTTTAGAAGGGTCTAATAATTTGTTTCAAATAAAAAAAGCTCCTCAAATGAAGGTCCTTAATATCATTTCGATTTGGTGGTGTCTGAAATGGCCGTGCGAGGTCTTGTGGATTGATCCCTATTTTCTGTGAACCTTTAACTGGCCCGGAGAAATCAATAGGTATGATTTCATTAAACGGCAGACGTTTCTTCTGTCAGGGGAAGCTTTCGTAATGAACAAGCATGTGGAGAGTCAGGTGATATCTGAGAGAGGTGTTTAGCATTTAAGAAATGAACTTAACATTCCAGTGAGTCAGGCGTTTTGGCACACTCGCTCAAAGCAAACCAAAATAAAGATATGTCACCTTTAACCCCGCCTGGAACATGAAGAGTTTTGTTCGCTCTCTGAGTAAATGCCTTGGGCTACACGTTAGTCAGCGGGCACATTTGAAGTCTTCCCATCCCTCTTCTGTACATCTCTTTTTCTGTCCCTTAAATGCCATTCGGGTTTTTTTCACACTATTTCAGCCCAGAAGTAATATGTGTTGGCGCACGTGAGGGAAAACTAACTCCAGTGCCTCAGCTTTGTAGGCACCCTGCCCGGCTGGCAGAGTCACTTGTGCGCCATGAGATCAGGAAAGCCCTGCTCACAGTGCTTGCTGGCCAATTTGCGATGACCGTAGGGTTTACCGAAGGTCTGAACCTAGACTGTGGTGGTAACATTGATGCTATGAAACGGCACCTCAGACCGCTGCGCCACCTGGGAGAGAGACATGTTCTCTAAATTAGTCATTGTTACAGATTTGAAAGTTTAAACTAAGGTATTTGTTTCTGATTGGTTTATTTGCCATGCTTTATTTCCCTATAATCCACAGATCCCCTGGACAGACTGAGAGTTGCTCACAGGCATTACGTTCTGCCTAATCAACAGGCATTTATGAATTAAACTGGAATAGAATTAAATACCTGTCTGGAAATAATGAGTCCGAAAAGTATGTAGGGCAAGTTGATACTGGTGTCTTTGATTGAAAAGCACAGTCTATTAAATTGCTTTTCTCCTGGGCTTATTGAGTGACTCTCTAAACATATAATATGGGGCTGCAACGAAACAGACCCGTTTCAGAATGGCCTAGTCCACGAATGTCGTATCCACTTTGTGTTTTGTTTTCAAGTCCAACTGTATTGATTATTTAAAGAGATGTGCACAGGGCGAGGAAAGGTGACAGGATTATCAATGATCGTGATCAATAGATGCCTCACCAGTCGCCATGCGAATATCCAATTGTACCACATGACAATATTGACGATTTCGCCACAGATTACAAGTGTGATAAACCGGTTGTTCTTCTCCCGTGGTCCGGTTGAGACACCGTATACACCCGGGATAAAGTGGTCTTAGCCCGGGGGAAATGTCTGTTGTCACAGTTACCAGCCTGGACACTGTTTTCTATGGACCGTTACCATACCGATCGTTGAGTCTTATTTTGTTTTCCCACACCAAGACCCGTATCCGGTTGATCCTCTTAACCTTCCCGATCTCCTTTTTCCAACTTCAACGGAGAACTTTAATCCCGGGAGCGTGTGCGCGCCGGTCTGTGTTCTGTCATCCCTGACAAATAAACGTGCTGTCTGCAGCAAATGCTTAGGGCTTATTGTATCTCTCAAAATACCGCTATTGTCCCATCAGCCCAATTCCACAGGATGGCAGAATAATCCAGACACTCCGACGTTACTCGCAAAAAAGTTTGGCAACAAATGCCAATGACCGCAAAGTTTAACCCACAAAGCGCCACTAGTGGTTTTGCAATTTTTATTTGGAAAAAACAATTTAGTATAAAAACAGTGCAAACTCATTTAAAAAAACAAACGATCTTTAATATAGGATACACAAATGGCTAACGGTGGATATGCAATGTTTTTTAATGTGATAATATACATAAAACACCTCGACAATTGCGTTCCTTCTGATGAAGTCACACCGAATAGCAGATGTGTCAGAGATGTGGTTTGGATGGATTCTGCCAGTTGAACAGTTATGCATGTTTCACACACAGCGTTTTCTGCATATCTAACCAGAACTGACTGTAATCTTTCGAATGCAGCATTTTTTTAAATTAGGAAACTAAGTGTGCCTTTCTTCACATGGAGAAATCTGAGTAAAATATTAAAACGATTGAGTATTAATCACTTCATCTAAATTCTGGATATTGCTTGCCTTCGCACTGTTTGCCCATTAAGCCAGCATGTATGCCAGCTGCTGAAACTGCATTGAAAGCCGGAAAAGGCTTTTTACGCTACAAAAAACGTTCAAAACTATCTTTGGTCCTAACCGTCTTGGGTAGGGAGCTTCTCTGTGTCATTCTTCATCAAAGATGGTGAAAAATAAGGGAAGATAATTGACTCTGGTTTACTTTAAGAGTTTTCCTCTGGCAAAGACGCCAATACCATAGCAACTGAATCTGGTCTACCATTTGTTGACACACCTTGTTTTCTTGTGATATAGGGATCTACTTTGGGCCTACTGAACTTCTCTGAGGGTCAAAGGCCGAAGTCCCTCTGCAGAGAAGATCCACACCTGGTTTCAAACCCCGAACGGGCATGTAAAGTTGATGGGGAATATTTACGCCTAACTCTAAACACTTAACGCTAACCCTAATCGTAATTATTACTCTAAACCTAACCCCTAAGATGGTCCAGACAAAAAGAGAAACTAACACACACACACACACACACACACACACACACACTCACACACACACACACACACACACACACACACACACACACACACACACACACACACACACACACACACACACACACACACACACACACACACACACACACACACACACACTCACACACTCACTCACTCACACACTCACTCACACACACACACACACACACACACACACACACACACACACACACACACACACACACACACACACACACACACACACACACTCACACTCACACTCACACTCACACTCACACACACAGGGTGGACTAATTGTTTTCAGTCACGCTCCACCACTTAAATAATAAATCAGTGTCAAACAACGGTCTGTTGACTGCTCATTTTAATATATGCAGTTTTTTGAATTAGATTAATGAAATATGCTGTCTGGTGCAATATAGCATTAGCAGCTCATTGGACTCCTCATCTGATAATCTAAATTTGATACATTAATATCATTTAAAATTGGGTTAGACGTGGAGGTCCAATTGAAGTCGTATTCTAGCAAACAGCATAATTAATTTAAAGAAGAAAGAAGGCTCTCTGGGACAGTTTTGTGTTATTTTACACGTCTCCTTGTTCTAATGTGAAATATTTTGTACGCTGGGAAATGTTGAATAACATATCTGAGGAAAACTGGGAACATTTCCTAATGCACATATATATACAGTGCCCCTCAGAATTACTGCCACCACAGGTAAATGTGGAAATAAAAGGTGGTGAAAAACTGCTGTTGTTGTCGAAATGATATAGTCGAAATGTGATTGGTTGATTCAACTGACATTCCAAAAAGGTGCATGAAAAATGTTGATTGGCTGTCTCTTCTGTTCATAATACCAGAAGGTTTAATAGTCGGTCTGGTTGACTGTGGCATAATACAGTTTTCATTATATGTGTGCCGACATGGGTTGACAATGTTTTATGGCTCTGTCAATAACACGAGGTAATTTAGGTAGAGGTCACAAAAAATGAAATGTATCTGTGTGAGGAAGAGAGCTGTAGTCTAAGTGATGCTTGAATTATTTATGTCAGCTGTTGACAATTGAAACTGTAAGATGCTTTTGAGCCGTCTGGGTTAATTATTTATTTAGAAAATGTTCTGGTTCAAAGAAATTATGCAAGAATAAGGAAAATCAGTCAGGCTGCTCAGCCGATTGATACATTCTGCACCTAAACTTTACAAAATACACTGCCAAGAGAAATGACATCAAATTATATGAAAAGAGACAGCAAACGGCAGGTACTAAGCACATAAAACAGTGACAAATGGCAGAGCAGGGAGTTGAAGAGAAACGGCCCTTTACGTCTGAATAAAAAGACGTATCCGCACAGCTGCGTTTAATCCAAATGATCGATTACACCTTTTTGGCAGCGCTACCACCGTTGGCGTTGAGGTCTTCATCAACGACTTCACCAGCGACTTGTAGCATCTCAGATACAATCATATACAGTGACTCAGCCTTCTCAAAAAAATACAACCACAGTTGTCTATTTTAAACAGTCGGTCTGACGCAAATGAAGACATTCTTAGCGTTGCCGTTTGACCTTCTTATATAACAATGAGGGGTTCAACGAGGGAAGTGAATTTAGTGCGATCATAAAACGCGTAGCTCTACAGGCTTCATGCTGCCTAATGAGATGTGCAGTGATCCCGCGGAGATGTGAAACGCACTACACTTAATAGAGCTTTCCATGTCCATACTGCAATGTTATTCCATTTTCCAATGATATACAAATGTGCAAGTTTAAATATGAATTCTCAAATTAATTCATGCATTCATAACGCTTATTTCTGTATTTTTCCTCCTACAGACTGGTGTGTGAGAGAGAGCCTTATAGGAATATCTGTTATCTCAACACGTAGTTTTTCTTAAATGTATTTAAATTAGGGCATTTGTTTGTTTGTTAAGTTGTTTTTTTGTTTGTTGAGTGTTAAACCACAGGATGACTAGATGCTGACAAGCTGTCTGCTAATGGGCGTCGAAATAAAAAAAGTGCTTCATTACCTCGTAAATAAACAAACAAAAACACAGTGACTGAATTCAGGAAGTAGCATCTGTGGAGATTGCAGCTTGGTAAATACAAAAAGAAGCATATGCTTCTCCAGGAAACGCGGACGCATCATATGGACCAGTGAACTTCAGGCAAATGGAGATTCTGCTTGGATCTATACAGGCCAGGTAGAAAAGAGGAGAAACGGCTGACAACAAAAACCATTGTTCCATTTTTACACACGCACACACATGCGCTCTCACTCAGGGGAAAACAATTGTACGGGTGACATTCTGTGGATGAAATAAGTTGTTATCTGAAACCTCAAGAAACCCTCGCAGAAAACCAGGAGAAAAGAACCCTGTGCATGTTTGGTTGAGCAGATCTAATAGTTGGACTTTGGGACAGTTCTGGACTCCACCACAAACATGTTTGGTTGAGCAGATCTAATAGTTGGACTTTGGGACAGTTCTGGACTCCACCACAAACATGTTTGGTTGAGCAGATCTAATAGTTGGACTTTGGGACAGTTCTGGACTTCACCACAAACATGTTTGGTTGAGCAGATCTAATAGTTGGACTTTGGGACAGTTCTGGACTTCACCACAAACATGTTTGGTTGAGCAGATCTAATAGTTGGACTTTGGGACAGTTCTGGACTCCACCACAAACATGTTTGGTTGAGCAGATCTAATAGTTGGACTTTGGGACAGTTCTGGACTTCACCACAAACATGTTTGGTTGAGCAGATCTAATAGTTGGACTTTGGGACAGTTCTGGACTCCACCACAAACATGTTTGGTTGAGCAGATCTAATAGTTGGACTTTGGGACAGTTCTGGACTCCACCACAAACATGTTTGGTTGAGCAGATCTAATAGTTGGACTTTGGGACAGTTCTGGACTTCACCACAAACATGTTTGGTTGAGCAGATCTAATAGTTGGACTTTGGGACAGTTCTGGACTTCACCACAAACATGTTTGGTTGAGCAGATCTAATAGTTGGACTTTGGGACAGCTCTGGACTCCACCACAAACATGTTTGGTTGAGCAGATCTAAGAGTTGGACATTGGGACAGCTCTGGACTCCACCACAAAAACACTGCATAATTAAATTCATAAGGTATGACTATCATGTGTGATGAACTACTGTACTTCTCGTCATCTGTTCTAACCTCTATGCCACCAGGAGGTTTACACTCACATTCGTACACAATTAGAATCACTGTCAAATCCACTGGCTTTCTTTGTTCAACCTGAATGCTCGTCAGTGCCAAGTCTCTCCAGCATCTCTCATATATTGATGTCAGACATGGTGGTGAACAGTGTGTCTACATCTGCAATGCCGGAATCACAATAATGGCCAAATATTTGTGACAACACAGTCGCACGAGATCTCTTGCAATTCCCAACAATGTTTTGGAAATAGGACGCCTGAAGGGTGAAATTGATCACGTCATCTATATATTTAAAAGTCCTTTCATGTGTAATCGTTAATAAACGGGTGTAAATAGGGCGACTATGGATACTGGGACCCAGAGAGGACGTAAAAATAGATAATATATGTATGTAAATAATATGCCCATTTGAGTGTGAACAACATTTACTGTAAATTTGATGAAACTGTACAATTCATGTTCCATTTCGATTTTGAGTAGCTAAAGTAGAGATGGTCTAATTCCAACAGCGTTTTGAGGACTGACTGTCTAAGCTCTCTGTTTGTGTTTTTATCCTGAAGGATTGGGGAGAGGGTCTTCTGCTGGGTTTTACCACGGGGTGAACTAATGAGACTCTCCTACCAAGCAGAGTCAAGCCTGGCTCACTGAGCGCGAAGTGACAGAGTTCATTATAGCTACGGATGGAACTGCAGGGTGGCCATTTTGACGGTTCTGAGGGACCAGAAGTTGGCAGTAATTTTGATGCTTTTATTGGATCACAGGTTACCATGTCAGGGCGCAAAATCATTCAGGGCCAATCATCATTAACAAAATCAAGGCCACACGGGAGATGCGGCAGGAGGCGCCATTTCTTAAGTTTGACTGAGTATAAAGTGAGGAGTGAATGAGTTTCGACTGGGGTAACCCTCAGGAGGTGTGATGATATGGGGGTGCTGGCTAATGACACTGTGATTTATTTCTTGGCACACACTCAACCAGCGTAGCTGCCAAAGCAGACTGCAGCTATGTGCCATCCCATCTGGTTTGTGCTTAGTAGAAATGTCAATTGTATTTAAACTGATCAATGACATAACAATGACATAAAACGCATTTACTGAGTCTTTAGGAGAGCAATGGAACATTGTAAACTGTCTGTTTCAAAATGTGAGACAATTGTTACCTTTGATTACCTTTCCGATGCACATTCCACAGCCGTTTATTCTGGCCTGCTTTCGGCTCACTATAATATACTGTACATAGTTTATTCAGTCAAGTGTTTATTCCGGGAAAATTACCTGCACCCGAGATGTGCTGTGTTTTGTCAGCACTCAACTGAGTTTCTATATTGTTTCAATGCAGCTGCAATGAAATGCAGAATGTAAACCCCGATTAAACCGGATGCTTAGTCATGGCCACCTGATGCTGCCCGTCTCCAGGGACCTGGCATGTGAGAGTTCAGATGGGCAACAAAATCCAATTAGCTCTCTTTGTTCTAGTGAGAACCAATACCTGTCTGACTCCAAACAAACGATTATTTTATTTTATTCCCTGCCATTATTACTCACCTGAGGGGTGGCAGGCCAGCGGCACACATAATAATAAAGGCAAATCTGCTCTCACAAGAATATGCCAGCTGGATATGCAGAGATTAGTATATTGTGCCACTGCAAACCTTTCACATAGTTTGCCTGTTTAGTTTTTCTCTGTTGTCCATTTTTTTCAGGGCAGTTTTAGCATATTCTTAGATAGTGATGAGGTACATTTGAATTGATATTGATGCCATTATTGAGACTGCTTAATAATACCATTCTTTATCGATACCATTATTGAGACTTAACGCTAATAAGTCTTTATCAATAGCACTATCTCTCTCTCCATCAGAGGATGAGCCTCTCTCCATCACAGGATGAGTCTCTCTCTCTCCATCACAGGATGAGTCTCTCTCTCTCCATCACAGGATGAGTCTCTCTCTCTCCATCAGAGGATGAGCCTCTCTCCATCACAGGATGAGTCTCTCTCTCTCCATCACAGGATGAGTCTCTCTCTCTCCATCACAGGATGAGTCTCTCTCTCTCCATCACAGGATGAGTCTCTCTCTCTCCATCACAGGATGAGTCTCTCTCTCTCCATCACAGGATGAGTCTCTCTCTCTCCATCACAGGATGAGTCTCTCTCTCTCCATCACAGGATGAGTCTCTCTCTCTCCATCACAGGATACTTCTCTCTCTCCATCACAGGATGAGTCTCTCTCTCCATCAGAGGATGAGTCTGGATTAATTAATTGATGGGCCAGTGGTATTAACAGCAATATATAATCAGGTGTAAATAAAGCACACTTACATGTTTATTCATGATAAAACCGAAAGCTGCCTACAGCTTTTAGAAATGATACCCGGATAACTCGCATGACGTAATCATTTATTCCACTATGAGATTATTCAAACTGGGAGGATTAATGTTTTGGCTTTTCGTTGTGTCAATCAATATTGGCAAAGCTCCTTCTCGACAAACAAGGTCAACTTTTAGCCAGTAGCCAACTCATAAAGTATTAATATTATGCATGTGTAGCACTCACTGTGCAGATCAATGGGGACGGAGCTGTTTGCCAGTCTGGTGCTTCAGAAAGGTTCATGTTAAAAGCCAGACGAGGGTGTTTACACATAGAGGGGTGTTTCCAGATGACAGCGGGGGTGGATGAATGGGCAGCTGGGCTAGCTGATGGGATCAGGGTTAGGATCAGGATTAGGATCAGGGTTAGGATCAGGATTAGGGTAGGATCAGGATTAGGATCAGGATTAGGGTTAGGATCAGGGTTAGGATCAGGATTAGGGTTAGGATAAGGGTTAGGATCAGGATTAGGGTTAGGATCAGGGTTGTTTCAGGGTTAGGATCAGGATTATGATCAGGGTTAGGATCAGGATTAGGATCAGGGTTAGGATCAGGATTAGGATCAGGGTTAGGATCAGGGTTGTTTCAGGGTTAGGATCAGGATTAGGGTTAGGATCAGGATTATGATCAGGGTTAGGATCAGGATTAGGATCAGGGTTAGGATCAGGATTAGGGTTAGGATCAGGGTTGTTTCAGGGTTAGGATCAGGGTTAGGATCAGGATTAGGATCAGGATCAGGGTTAGGATTAGGATCAGGATTAGGATCAGGGTTAGGATCAGGGTTGTTTCAGGATTTGGATCAGGATTAGGATCAGGGTTAGGATTGTGATTAGGATCAGGGTTAGGATCAGGGTTAGGATTAGGATTTGGATCAGGATTAGGATCAGGGTTAGGATCAGGATTAGGATCAGGGTTAGGATCAGGATTAGGGTTAGGATCAGGGTTGTTTCAGGGTTAGGATCAGGGTTAGGATCAGGATTAGGATCAGGGTTAGGATTAGGATCAGGATTAGGATCAGGGTTAGGATCAGGGTTGTTTCAGGATTTGGATCAGGATTAGGATCAGGGTTAGGATTGTGATTAGGATCAGGGTTAGGATCAGGGTTAGGATCAGGGTTAGGATTAGGATTTGGATCAGGATTAGGATCAGGGTTAGGATCAGTATAGAGTGTAAAGTGTACAGTTTTCTTCAGAAACAGAACAGAAACAGTGAGAAAACAGAAACAGTGAGCCACTTTATTCCAGACCCCTGGTTCGTTTGATGGCACTTTCAGTGAAGTGCTTTAACGAATGAATTAGCAAAGGTCAGAGTCGAGTCGAGAGCATTTGCACAACGGTTCTCAGAAGGAAGCACGTAGTTTGTCACAGCCAAGCATTTCAATGACTATTGACGGTCTGACTGAGGTTCCGTGTGGTGCTAAGTACCTCCATTAGGGAACCGTTAGGACTCATAGTTTGGTTTTAGTCCCTAGAAAGTTTCACGTTGACTCCGAATGAAACGGCATCCAAGTGTGACCAACCTGCATGTTTTCGCCTCTGCTGTGTTCAGAAGTCCTCTGAGGAGCAGATTGGTAATCAAATTCATGATTCAAACATGTTTCCATGAATAAATACTCAGGGAGGATCAATACGGGGCTTGGCTGGGTGTCAATGAGTTAATCAATGTGTGTGTTGTGTCTGTGTGTTGTGTCTGTGTGTGGTGTGTGGTGTGTGTGTTTGTGTGTGTGTTGTGTCTGTGTGTGGTGTGTGTGTGTGGTGTGTGGTGTGTGTGGTGTGTGTGTTTGTGTGTGTTTGTGTGTGTGTTGTGTCTGTGTGTGGTGTGTATGTCTGTGTGTGGTGTGTGTGTCTGTGTGTGTGTCTGTGTGTGTGTGTTGTGTCTGTGTGTGTGTGTGTGGTGTGTGTGTTGTGTGTGGTGTGTGTGTTTGTGTGTGTTTGTGTGTGTGTGTTGTGTCTGTGTGTGGTGTGTATGTCTGTGTGTGGTGTGTGTGTCTGCGTGTGTGTCTGTGTGTTGTGTCTGTGTTGTGTCTGTGTGTGTGTGTGTTGTGTCTGTGGGTTGTGTCTGTGTTGTGTCTGTGTGTGTGTGTTGTGTCTGTGGGTTGTGTCTGTGTATGGGTGTGTGTGTGTGTTGATCCCGCTGCCTGGAAGAAGGTGGACAAGGTTGAAATGAGCTGATCAGATGACGGTCCAATACTAGACTTCTCCCCAGTCACCAGGCTCCTGGCTCACACACTGCCGCGCTGAGTTCATTTATCGTCTTCATCCTGAGCTTAAATGCCACTCTAGTCCACGGGGAACGTCTGCAAGGGCCGCTTCAAAGACGAGCAACAACCAAGAGACGAAACAAACCCAAACCCAACAAACTCGGACAGGGAGGCTGAATCTCGCACCTCTTACGTCGTAGTGACGTGTGGTTTTAGCATGTAAAATGTTCTGTACACAGCATTGTAGTGACAGTCGGCCAACTAGTCTTTGAATAGACTTTGATAACCAGACATCTTGCATCCTTATTTATAATTGATGAATTATCTAGCTTTGTTTCTCCTGCCTCACCTGTGTGTGACGGGCCTCACGAGAATCCCCACTAGCTTTCCATTCAGTACAATAGAAGAGGCTTCCGGAAGCTTCCGCGTGGCAGAGGCGAGCTCCCGATGGGCCCAGCAAGCCTGGGGTCAGAAACAAAGGAAAAGTGGAGATGGCGTTGCCTTTTAAAGACTCGCTGTGGTACTACCCAATAAATAATATATCTGCCCGGGTGCTAAAACTTGGGCATACACAGTGTATTTTTAATAGTTTTTCAGTGATGAAACGGAAAGAGCTCAACGAAGTGGGCGATGCCAAAAAACCTGGCAGCCCAAACTTCTCCTCGGTTGTGTAACCTCAGTACAGCGCTGCAGCAAGATCTGGGTATCTACATTAAAGGTTTGTGTCCTGCATTCAGTCCACCTCGGTCACACTACTGGCCGGTTGAACAGAACCAGGAAGTAAATGATCGGTTTCTGTGAATCATCAGTAATGTCGGAGTTGTAGAGGTGAATACTCGCGGCGCCTAATAAGTTGTCGTAGAGAGCTTGAGTCCGCAGAAGAGAATATGCTAAACCGGTGACCGTATGACTGTAAAAGACTAGTGCAAGGATACACTTGCTGTGAGAAGGGTATTGTGTATGGACGCACTTATCGAGATTTAACATGGACCTTTTAATAATTTAGCAGACGGTCGTTTCCAGAGCGGATCCCTGTTATTGCATGCATTTGACGACAGTCTGGTGGAGCAAAGCCACATATCATTAGTAGTAAACACACACGTAGCTGTCAGCATAAAGTCAGAAAGAGGAAAATAGAAATAATTAACAGTACAGAATATAAGCATTTGTTCACAAAGGCCACGGTAGGGGAACCTTTGCAGTTATTTTAAATTGCAATAGAATGAAATCCAGTAGTGTTCAGAGCCAGAGAGCCCGAAGGCCAGAAGGCCAGAGAGCCAGAAGGCCAGAGAGCCAGAGGGTCAGAGAGCCAGAGGGTCAGAGAGTCAGAGGGCCAGAGGGTCAGAGAGCCAGAGAGCCAGAGGGTCAGAGGGTCAGTGAGCCAGAGGGTCAGAGGGCCAGAGGGCAAGAGAGCCAGAGGGTCAGTGAGCCAGAGAGCCAGAGGGCCAGAGGGCCAGAGGGCCAGAGGGTCAGAGGGTCAGAGGGCCAGAGAGCCAGAGGGTCAGAGGGTCAGTGAGCCAGAGGGTCAGAGGGCCAGAGGGCAAGAGAGCCAGAGGGCCAGAGGGTCAGAGGGTCAGTGAGCCAGAGGGTCAGAGGGCCAGAGGGCCAGAGGGTCAGAGGGTCAGAGGGCCAGAGAGACAGAGACAGAGGGCCAGAGGGCCAGAGGGCCAGAGGGTCAGAGGGCCAGAGAGACAGAGACAGAGGGCCAGAGGGCCAGAGGGTCAGAGAGCCAGAGGGCCAGAGGGTCAGAGGGTCAGTGAGCCAGAGGGTCAGAGGGCCAGAGGGCCAGAGGGTCAGAGGGTCAGAGGGCCAGAGAGACAGAGACAGAGGGCCAGAGGGCCGCCCCAGCAGATGAATTGTAGAATCTAATGGTTCACACAAGGCAGTGCAATATAGGAGGATGTGAACTGAGGAGAGAGAGAGAGTCGTGTTTAAAGAGCCTCAGTGGCATTAAGGTGAACTGTCTCAGTTTAAGGTGAACTGTCTCAGTTTAAGGTGAACTGTCTCAGTTTAAGGTTTAAGGTTCCTACATCCAAAAGGCCTACATCCAAAATAAGTCAATTTCCTCCAACAACAGGACAATGCCCCAAAGCACAGCTCCAAACTTTTCAAGTTTTAATGGAAAACAAAGACACGCCAAAGTGACCCGAATGCGTTGTGTGCTGTTTAAAGTGGAAGTGCAACAATGACAGGCCGGTTCAGTTGTCCACATCAGCGAGTGCAATGCAATGAGAAACGATGATGTCATAAATGAACACAAACATCCCCATGCCAACTAAAAAACGATTGTCCCGGAGTACATTATGCTAATCCACCAGTAGGCACACTGAGTTGGGATAACAAAGACATCGTGAGCTTCACCTACCACGTCGTCAGAATTCGAATGAGAGAGCTTCCTTCATCTTCTGAAACTTTTGATGTTTGCACTTTTTCTCCTTCAGTTTTGAGACCAAAGGCCCCACAGACATCAATTGCGGAGACGGAATATACTAAACACAGGAAGTAAAAGCACACCACCCGTGAGATTGACCTGCAGAATGGGCACTTTGCAGGAGCAGGGCAAAGGACTCGAGCAAATATTTCAATCACATAGAGAAGAGTGATGCGTAAGCGATGACTTTAGATTCAGGTAGTCACTCTCTTCCCTTTCATGGTTTTTCAGTGTCACAGCTGTTAGTGTAGGAAGCATTAGGAACCCAAATGAACATCAAGAACACTCATTCAGAACTACTGGATGCTCTGCTTTCAAACCCCCACATCCACGTCCACAGATTTATAAAGAGTTTGGATTCACACTCGTCTAGTAATTCACCTTTCGTACACCGGAGAACCTCTATTCTCCTGCAACACAGCATAATTTTCCAAAAAACATGTGTTTTTTCCTCTCAGATAAATGCTCCTTAAAAGGATCTCCTGCCTTTGTCAGTTATTGTGAAAAAATATGTTTTAGAGATAAAACCCCATAGCATCAGTAATAATGGTACCCTCCTGGTTAGTTCTTTAGGGGAGTAGATCAGCACACACTGTGAAAAGGTGGTTGGGAAGACTGTGCTGTGCTGGTTGGGAAGACTAGGGTGGTCCTCACACAAATCCCACAAATGAATGCTAAAATTCTGTAAGCGACAGCACCTGAGAAGAGTCATCTCCTTGAATAACACATTCAATAAGTCAATAAGACAATAAGTAATTTCAGCAGAAGTGAACATTTCAATTATTACATTGCCGTCTTTTGGCACATCTATGAGAATCGAGAGATCCTTTTCCTTCGTGGAAACAGTTCAATTTGGAGAGATTATAAGAGATTGACAAAGTTGTTGCTGACAAAGCATATTAAAGGAATCGACTGAATTGTCTGGCTTGCCAAAGATAGAATAGGATAAAGGACCATAGAGCTTAAGAAGGACAACAAAAGTAAAGTAATGAGGACATGGAAAATGGGAGAGTATCTTGAGGAGAGACAGATTAGGCCTAATTTAATGCCAGGTTATTTAGGCTACTTTCCTTGTACCTTCGTGTCATGTGTCAATAGTCAGGCCATTCTCATGCCTTTAATTATCAATATTAATTAGAACTTGCAGAGAACAAGAGGATTTGAACCTGATTGGATAACCCCGAGATCCATTCTCCAATCGCATTGATTATGCAAATATATACTATATACCTTATCCTGTCTCTTCACAGAACACTTTGGTATCTAGTTGCTAAGCAACACTTTTTACCCTGACAAAAGCATTCTGTCAAAAGTTTCCACCTAAATATTAGTGTTTGCTTAAATTTTTTAGTTGAAAATACAACAATGTACTACAGTTCTGTTTGAATATCATTGAAAATATCATTGAAAATTGCTTTTTTATATTGTCACGGAACCACTAACTAACTAAAACCCCAGCTCCATACTGGCTATTGAGACAAATTAGAGTTTGCTATAGAGACTGGTAGTCCGAACTGACTCAGGCCTTGATAAGGAAACTAACATCCGAGGAAATAAACGAATAAAATCGCTTAAAAGGGAATTAAAAAAATTCTGGCCCCCAGCAGTACCGTGGATAGGGTATTTATTTATTTAAATATTGAACGCAAGGAAAATTGTAGACATTATGAATTGTGTAAGTCAAGTTTACTCTTCAATGGAAAGAGAGAAACATGCACCTCATTTAAAAACTTTATGCCTTGTCTAAAGCGGAAAAGTTGAGATGAAATGTATATTTTAATCTCTTCTTTGTCATAGCTGCTGCTATAAAACCATCCAGAGACAAATCACCATGCCTCTGTATTGGTTTTATAGCACTAGCTATGACAAAGAATAGATTAAAATATACATTTAATTTTTATCATTGAAGACGAACTGTTAAAACAGGAAACAGATTTATCTCAGTTCTCTCTGCAAAACCAATAATGAGGAAAATGTCTGAAAACAGCAAATAAAAATACCAAAATGAGGCAATTGTACATTGATATCAGACCAACATTTTATGGAAATATGCATAATTCCGGCTGTTATTGTTTGGAACCAACTAGAAGCAGCTCCCCACTATTTTGGTTTACTAGAACCCACCCCATCATATTGCCTCCACCAGGCTCCAATTCCCATGTGGGTGTCTTTCCCAGTTTCTAGGATGTTTTCCACAGTCCCCCCCCAGCCTGAATCAGACACAGCATGTCTCTGTAACATCTGATATCTGCAATACAACGAGCAGCTCAGAGAGGAGAGAGGAGATCAGCCCGGGACATCGGCCCTGGGAGATAACGAGGAGGTGCGGTGTGGAATAACAAATGTTGAGGAGGCAAACCGGGTCCTCCGGTTGGAGGTGTT
Source organism: Dallia pectoralis (assembly GCA_029465975.1). NCBI lineage: Eukaryota > Metazoa > Chordata > Actinopteri > Esociformes > Umbridae > Dallia > Dallia pectoralis. The sequence goes on from CM055757.1 coordinate 11,473,336, forward strand.
CAGACTGAGGATCCATGTCTCCAGGGCCCCTAACCGATAAACCTACCTTAACACTAACCCCTTAACACTAACCCCTACCTTAACACTAACCCCTAACCCCTACCCCTACCTTAACACTAACCCCTAACCCCTACCATAACACTAACCCCTACCTTAACACTAACCCCTAACCCCTACCATAACCTAACCCCTACCTTAACACTAAACCCGACCCACTAAACCCTAACCCTACCATAACACTAACCCCTTAACACTAACCCCTACCTTAACAAACCCCTACCTTAACACTAACCCCTAACCCCTACCATAACACTAACCCCTACCTTAACACTAACCCCTAACCCCTACCATAACACTAACCCCTACCTTAACACTAAACCCTACCTTAACACTAAACCCTAACCCTACCATAACACTAACCCCTACCTTAACACTAACCCCTAACCCTACCATAACACTAACCCCTACCTTAACACTAAACCCTAACCCTACCATAACACTAACCCCTACCTTAACACTAAACCCTAACCCGTCTATCTGACAGACGGCGCCTGTTTAGATATGTTTAGGCGTGTCCAGTGTGCTGTTGATCTGGACATTCAAAGACATTGTGTCAGGATTCCATGAAGATGTTTACCTTGTTGTTGTTGTTCAGGTATTCCGGGGACATCACTAAACCATAAAGCATTTCCTGCTTCTGAAAACTTTTCTTCAATCATTAATCTCTGAAGCAACACGCAGAACAAACCCGACCATCTCCTCTGACTAAGTAATACTTTCCTCTAGATTTCCAATGATCAGCAGGTGTTTAATATCCTGGCCTGTAAAATGTAAACAAGGTCCACGTCGACTGTCATCACCAGAAGCAGATTTCCAGAGATACGACACACTGGATCCCGTAAGCCAGGCCTGAGTTCTGAGGAGAGAAATGATGCTCGTAAATTCCCACATTCTGCTGATAGACTCTGTTGTTCAGAAATATTAGGTCGGAATTCTACGAGACAACTGAAAACGTTGATTGTGAACATAGGTCTCTGACTGTCTTTTTCACTTTATTTATGCTAGCGCTGATATTATGTATGACAGGTGACTTTAATTGCTTGAATCCCCGCCAAGTCCACTGTGACAGAACGTATTGCTGGACCTTACCTTACATTATCCATTGTGAAAGCGTGTGTTATGTAATCTGGCTCATACCTCACTAATAAACCACATTCCCCGGGATCAAACAGATTCTACACCTGAGTGGGTGTGATTGTTTGGATCTAAATCTAATGCCGTAACGGTTGGACGCACCATTACACCTCATATGTTATTCTGTTTTTTCCTGCAGGGCAGAATTTCTTTTTTTACCACATTCGTTTCAGGTCAACAGTTGAAATGCAGCCCAGGAAGTGGGCCAAGATCCAGTCACGGGTTATGTTGTTCTAGGCATGAGGGCGATCTGGTACCTCCGTCCCCGCTAGCAGTTTGGCACACTCAGAACACGGCTTTTCTGTGAGGTAAATGTGAACGTGAACTTATGACGGTCTTCCCAGTGTTTTGTAACAGGTTTTTATACCTGCCAATAATCCCTGGGAATGTATGAAAAAACAAATCAACACGGCGAGAGGTGCTGGGAGCAGAATAGTTGAGGTGTATTTGTCTCTTCTGTTTTTAGATTTCAGTTGGGGAAATGCAGATTTATACAGCCACAGTGTATTTGTTGGGCAACTCTAGATAACAGGAAAACAAAGAACAGGTAGAACGTTCATGTTCATGACTGAAACAAAACGTTCAATAACCTCTCCCTCTGTCAGGTCTTCTGTTAGGCGCCTTACCCAGTTGGACTGATCCATAGTCTGTCCAAGTGTCCTGGAGGGTAAACATGTAACAGCCTGGGTCTCCAGGTACCACAGGTTTTGTGGAAGACTCAAATGACACATGGCCAAAGCGTGATCACAGAGTTAACTGGCTCTGGAACTACTGAAAGAGGAAGAACAAGGTTAGAAAAAAATGAAAGAAAGATGAAATGTAAAATGCACAGTCTGTTCTCGCTAGAAGGCTTGGAAAAGCTTTTAATGAGAAAATCTGCCATTAGAACGGTTGAGGAAATAACTTGAAAGATAATCAGTGTTCAGACACATACAAATAAAACTCAACACTAGACCGTGGCTGATAGAAGAAGAAGAATAAACCAAACTGGGCTCCAACGTGATTCCGATTCAGTGTAATACCCCACAGATATGCACGTGGTAAAATATGCCCCGTATGTAAGCCAGAAGTTCTGGATGTTCTGACACATTTTGCCCTCCTCATTTGACCTTGAGAGAGATGGGCAATCTCACGTGTTCTCTACGATATGTCAAACGCGTTTTAAGTAGTCCCCCTACAGAAATAAGAAAGTGAAGAGGGTTGAGACAGGTTTTTAATTTAAATGCAATTACCATATAATCATACAGTCCAGATTTAGACAGTCATCATTGGGGAGATTAGATAATTCATCTTGGGTGGTCATTGATGCACGGAAGTGATGAATCCAGTGGCAGTGTTCATGATCGCCTCTAATGAATTACAGACGCAGTTGGTTATCCACAGACAGCAGAATATTATCGTCGGCATTATGGAAAATTGTTATGTCGTAAATAGATCATCAAACCTGCTTTCCAACATTCAAATCTGAAGATGTTCATTTCAACCAGAGCGTAGTAGATGCCGATAAACAACTGTCACATTTTGCGTTTGCGAGAACTGAGGGGAATATCAATGACAGTGAATATACGCGCCTGAAACAGGCATGTATTCAAAGGCTTTGTGGCCTGGCGACTAATATGTAAACCTTATTTTTGCTGCGGTTATTCCTCCATGAGAATGTTAGGCACCGGCTATGTGACTGTGATTATGGGATATCGACATTGTCCAGTGGGTCCAGCAGAACCAGGGTGGACTGTTTGTTGATCGGACAGGACTCACTTGTCTTGTTGCTTTCTGGTAAGTCCTTCTGGTGGCTGCAGAGTTGCTGGGAATACATACTATATAAAAAACTGCAGTTGGGAAAAGGCAGACTGTATACATACTATATAAAATACTGCAGTTGGGAAAAGGCAGACTGTATACATACTATATAAAATACTGCAGTTGGGAAAAAGCAGACTATATACATACTATATAAAATACTGCAGTTGGGAAAAGGCAGACTGTATACATACTATATAAAATACTGCAGTTGGGAAAAGGCAGACTATATACATACTATATAAAAAACTGCAGTTGGGAAAATGCAGACTGTATACATACTATATAAAATACTGCAGTTGGGAAAAGGCAGACTATATACATACTATATAAAAAACTGCAGTTGGGAAAAGGCAGACTATATACATACTATATAAAAAACTGCAGTTGGGAAAAGGCAGACTGTATACATACTATATAAAATACTGCAGTTGGGAAAAGGCAGACTGTATACATACTATATAAAATACTGCAGTTGGGAAAAGGCAGACTATATACATACTATATAAAATACTGCAGTTGGGAAAAGGCAGACTATATACATACTATATAAAATACTGCAGTTGGGAAAAGGCAGACTATATACATACTATATAAAATACTGCAGTTGGGAAAAGGCAGACTATATACATACTATATAAAATACTGCAGTTGGGAAAAGGCAGACTATATACATACTATATAAAATACTGCAGTTGGGAAAAGGCAGACTGTATACATACTATATAAAATACTTCAGTTGGGAAAAGGCAGACTATATATATACTTCATAAAATACTCTGCTTTTGACAGTGGGTGTCCTATGAACTATTACGAATACGTTTAAAAATTAACTGTCCTTACTTTGAAGTGGCCGAACATAATATAATTCAGAAGAAGTGTACATTGGGGGAATTATTTTAATGGCAACGCCTGAAATCTGTAATAAATATGTTGAGTAGTTGGATTAAAAATGGAAGGTAGATAATCTATTAGCACTCATGGTCCTCTAATGTGTTTTTTATCTTTGCTGAGCGTCTTCTAATTCTTAGTTTTCTGGCACATTCTATGAAGAGAAGCTATTATGACAATGAATCATATGTGCGGTCTATAGACTGACAAACGCAGACAGACCAGCCCTGATGTCTGTTGCCTAGCAGGATACTCTGTCTCCACGGCGATAATCCAGCCGTGTCACGGAAGGCTGAGTCGCTGGCTCACTCCCATGCCAGTCCTGGGATGCCGCGCGCGAAACATCACATCCCACTGCGAGGTTTGCCTCTGAAGCGTAGCGTGATTATTTCCCAATGCCCCAGGGCAGAGACGGGGACACTAGCGCGTGATGGGCGCCTTCTTTGGGACGGAACGCACACTAGTGACCTTATATCAGGCTGGTTGGTGGCCTGTTGATGCCACTTTGGTGGTTTCGGGATATGATTCGGGTTATTCCAATGCCCTGGGTTATCTCCTATTACCAGGCAATCCAGAGCGTGGTCTTAGGGCTCAGGTCCAACAGAACCGACAGGATACTGAATGACACTAGACACGGACCCCAGAGCCCCGGGACAGCTCGGAGACAAGGCAGATTTATCTCCCATTACAAAAGCCACAGGGGGCACGAAGCCAGATCGAAAAATCTCGGCGGTTTCTGAATTAACCTTCGATGAGTACTGTGACTGACATGCACCCCTTAGTGACAACATGAGGGAACACTAAAAGCCTGTTACACCGCCCCCTGACACCCCCACCACCCCGCTCCCACACACCGATAATAGCTTTGGCGAGAGAATGTCCAAGTGAGCGGTTGAGAAGAATCCGCCACGCAGGGAAAAGAAGTGGTTTGTGCCTTGATATTAACCTCCCTGTCCTCGCACAAGACTACACTCAATCAGAGGCCCCGCTGAAGAGACCAGAGAGCTGCGCTGAAGAGACCAGAGAGCTGCGCTGAAGATATTAGTCTTCAATAAAGATCTCAACGTTGAAGACTGAGTCTCGACAGATGTGCCACAGAAATATAGCTTTAGTTGAGCCCCGACTGAAACAAATTCAAAGAACAAGGAGAAGGTTTTGAGTCAACGCAATAATGCTTGTTTGCCTGATGTACATTTCTGTTAAATCATATTTAGTTCTTACTATGCATTGCATGTTTTCATATATTTTGGACTTTTAGCAGGACACATTGTTTACAAGATACGATTCTGCTGAGTACTCATCTTGGTGTTTATTGATGAATCAATTTTCTGTTTGCCACTAATGCTACTAAGTCCAAATTAAATCCTTATTCCTAAATCATAAATTAATATTAAATCCTACACGTCAAAATAAGATACCATTTCAGGAGTTAATAATTGGCATTACAGTATAGAAATAAATGAAGTTTGTTTACTATAAGAGCCAGTACACAGCCAAGAAGATAAAACAACATAATTGCATGTTAGGTAAAAGTCCAATGGTTAATACAAAATTGAAAATATAGTCTATAGAATAAAAGTACAGTGGTTAATACATTAAATAAATATAATATATAGGATAGAAGTTGAGTGCTCAATGCAACTTCTCTCCTCAGAATTTGCAAAAACACCATTGACTATAAATTACAAGCAGACAACCTTTTCTTCGAGCAAAACTGCTCTAAATTCATTAAACTGCACAAGGCATTCAAGCTTGAGATCATTTTGTAGATTAATCATCCATTTCTGTGTGGCAAGGAATGTAAAGCCAGTTTTATGTAGTTCATAAACCACCCAAGGCATTTTAAGCACTAACAAATCACATGTTCTTGTGCTACAGCTAATTGTTTAAACGAATAGGTGATGTGAAGTATTAGCTACACAATGGACTCACCCTTTAGAAATGATAATCCTTCATACAATTCTTTATTCTACACTTTGTGTCAATATTTAGTGTTTATTCTGGGCTTTCTGTTGCCTCGTGGCCTTTAATGTCTTTTATTGGTCTTTGTTATTGGAAATTGTTTTTCACGTTTTTCTACCCAGAGCCAAGAGTACAGTATGTACGTATGGGAAAACTATTCAGTGAAATTTGTACTTTTTTCTTGACAACGCCAGAAAGAGATACAGGAAGTAATAAAAAGATATTAAAAAGCACCAAATATAGCACCGAAAGCAGACATGTTTTCCGAGTCAATATTCTATGCATTCATGGTTGAGTCTTCGCGTTTGTTTACGTGGTCCTGTGCATGGGTGGGATTTGTGTCGTTTTAGGCGGTCAGATTTTCAGGAGTTTGAAGAAAGCCGTTACGTGAAACTCAGTCAAAACCTCAGGCTAACCATAAACAACAGGTTGGAACATCATTAGAACTGAAAGAATGCGCCGGTAAACTTGGCGGCCACACATGGCCCGGTTAGCCAAGGAAAACGTCCACATTGCCCCCGTGCAGGAGGGGAGTGAGTGTGGAGGTGTCAACCGTTACAATCTGGAGAAAACATTTACCGCCAGAACTGGGAGGATGCTCTGTGCATATGCATCTCGACATTGACTGTTGAAATTGTGTACACAATCCATCAGTTACACATTTGTCTTTGTCTTAGAAACCTCAGGTAGTTGTTTCCAGCTCATCTGACACACCCTTGCAAACTGCATTGACCACTACAATCTATCTCGTGTCAGAGACATGCCGTAATGGAACTCTGACAAAGTTAACAATTTACGACGTCGGGGCGCTCAGGTCAGGATTCCGGACAGGAGAAATGCTCAGCGCAAGAGATAAAGACAGCTGTCTTGTTTCCAACATGCAGCGACATCCATCGTCTACAGAGATCTCCCTCCCACCCTGTCTGGGACCGTGGCATTTGTTTGGAGTGCTTGTCAAGTGTTACATCAATATCAGGTGTCAGGCCAGTGCAAACATGGTCCCTTGAACCACACAACCATACGACCCTGATCTACTTGAAATTCTTCTCCCGGTTCACTCTTGATGACTCAATTGTTGACAATATCGTGTCATATCGACAGGCTGACAGGAGGTTTTCTGAAATACCTTCTTTAATGTTATAAAAATTTGAAGTCAATTTCTTGTAGTTTTAGAGTTTTATGAATAAAAAACGAACATAATTTAAACATTCCTGTTAGGAATCCTGAGCGATGGACCATTAAAATGTCGTGTCACCGAGCAACAGACTGATCACACACATCTACAATAAGTATGTAAGTAACTCATTGCAAATTTATGAATCATATTAGGATTTTCTCTTTGTATATTTTCAATTATTTAAAAATGCAGGATCCACTCAACAATGACATCTTGAAAACAGACCAAGAACTGACAACAAAACACCTCCGATCAAGAAGACTGTTGTTGTTTCCGTGTTAGGGAACACCCGGAGATGCAAACCGCATGACAGGGATGTCCCCTGTCTGCCTCCATGTTACCAGCGTAATGTGTGGCGAGACCATTTCCGTTGAGTTCTCTGCTTCAGTGGAAACTGTATGGCGAAAGTTTGAACGTTGATCTAACACACGACGACACCACATCATGTATGACGGTGGTTGTAATTCAGCGCCCCTAACCCTCTAACATGGGACATATTGGTTAGAGAGATAATGGGCACATACATGTTCTCCAATGACGGCCACATTCTGAGGGATGCCTTTACCCCAGCAAATCCTGAAAGATACATCTGCCAAATTTGGCTCAATGGACACAGCTTCACCTTCATCATTCATCACCGGCTTGACAGACTGACAGAGGTGGAATTTCTGTTTTCCGAAGGGTATTAATTTGTCATTATGTCTCTCACTCATTTTCCATTCGTCTGGTTTTGTTTTTGAAAACCATTCCCCTCCTACTTTCCGCCATCCACCTTTCTGAGTAAACTATTGACCGGGATTGTCTCCTTGAGAGCTCTGCTGCTTTATCAATTTGTTCTTGAAAGTGCATTTCTGTCCAGGTTCAATTCAATCGAGGTATTCATCCAGAAACTTTTCACATCATCTTCCTTGATGTACCGCTACTCTGGGGGAAAGAGAAGAAAGAGACGTAGAGAGTAACTGTCGAACCCCTGGCAATTAGAGAGACCTCGTTAGAGGACGGTGCTGTTAATGAAGTCCGCTGAGACAAATTCACTTAAAACCCAGAGAAAAGAAAATGTCAAAAGTCACCTGAGAAATACGAACAAACCATCGCGTGCGTCCTTTTGCTAGAGCCAACTGACACAGCTGCTCCTGAGGAGATACGGGGTAATTTAAACCGATGTCACTGTCGCTGTCCAGCGCAGATTTCTCGGCGTGTAACCACGGGAACGATGCTGATCACATGGCACGCTCTCCGTCAACCCAGTCGAGAGCTGAAGGTACAAGACGGTTTAACCCTGTAGCCACATCAGCGTCTAGCCACCCTGTCACACATTCAGCCTGGAAGGGTCCACGGTCACCAAGCATTGGCAGATTATATGAGAAACCAGCAGCTGCCTCCAAGACTTAATTAATGCTAATCGCATTCCGGCTGACGGGACAGCAGGAACCGTCGTCTACTGTATCCAGGCGCCTGTCTGGTTGTGTCGGCTGAGATTGACAGTTAAACACCGGCAGAGAAACAGAGGAACTGCTTTGTAATTATATCTTTCCACATCAGCCTTCTATCCTCTGGGAGTGTTTCTTCAAGCGGGTTATAACGTTGTTCAGCCTTACATTGGTACATCTCAGGACCTCTCTTTGTTTGAGTCATGGCGTGGAAGCAAGTTCTTAGTGAGACTGGGTGCTGGATGCCTGTGTGTTTGCTGTCTGTTTTGGCTGATTTCATAAATGTGTTATCTCAGAGAGGGGATTAGTTTACAAATGAACGGTGTTTGAGATTGTCCAAATCTACTGGCTGCTGCTACAACGCCGGCTAAAGGCATAAGAGACACAAGAAATGCAATTTGATACACATCTGCTCAATGTTCTCTCTTTCACATGGAAACATCAAAGTCAAAGTATTTTATTGTCATGTTTTGAAATGCATCTAACTGATACCAAATCTCACTAACTGCTAGGTGCAGTGGTGCATTCTGGGTACCCAGAATTCACCTGACCCCTGTACAGAGCCCAACTTGTTAATTTGACGTTTCTCTTGTGGTGGCATAATGTTAAATTGGCCGTAACACAAGGGGCATTCAGAGGTGTGCAATGTTTGGTGACCTCACAAATTGTGTTTAGAAGTTAATACATGTTCTAGTTAACATCGTGCCATAAATTACCAACATTAGCCATGTCTGTATCAAATAGAAACCCTACTTCGTTTTATAATGGTATATTTGCATTAAATAAATTGCATGATTGCTAAGAAACAGAGCAACCGAAATCTTTCAAACAAAAAATGTCACTAGTTCCATTTAATCTATCTTTAATCTTCCAGTTATATTATATTAATTTGGGTGTATTGCATTTGATCTCACTTTCAGGTTTTAGGCAATTTTAATGTTCAGGAACAATTATATCTCCAACTATTCCACGAACGCCTATTCAAGTTAATTCTCAACAGCCTTAAGGCTTATCTTCTACCCATTCAGACAGCATAGCTAATTCTGAAATATAGAAACAAATTAATATGTGCAGTTCATATTTTACGTTTTACACAAAACCTAATGACTGTGAAATATACACATTTTGAATGTGGTAACACTATATGTAATAGATCCAAGAGAACATGATTTAGAATTCATTCATAACGTGTGTGTGTGTGTTACAAATACATTACAAATCATTAAGTCATATTTTTAAACCATTTTACTAACCAACATTTAAACTCCATAGAGCTTTTCATCAGAATTTAGAATTGGCCGTTCAGATTCCTAGAGACCATTTTGGATGCCTGACAGAAGAGGCACTAAATGCTTCGGTTCTCTTGGGTGGTTCTACTAAAGTTCTACACATACCTATATATACTCCTCTACCTTCCCTTCCTCAACTATCCCCTTCTGGTTTGGGTTTGTGTATTGTCCAGTGAATAAGGTGATAATCTGTCCTCCGTCTCTCCTTAAAGTACCAGCTCAACACTAGGAAGCGGACAGCTAATCACCAACCCGGCCCCACTTCAAACAACTCCTTTTTAAAACACTGTTAATCCGTCATAATCTCATGGATTTAAGAGGCCCAACACTTTCTTAACACACCCCTTAGACACACCTCACCTCACCCCAGTGCTACTAATTCTGCATTTCCTCTGAAGACACTGCAGCCTGACTCGATATGGACAGTGGAATGCGTTTTATGTCATGTCTTCATATTCACTCCCTCGGAAAGGTTGTCGCTATCTTCCAGTTGTGTTTCATGTTTGAAGGTTCAATATCTTTCTGCTTGTTTGCTGTGTTTAGTTTGCAGATCACAGAGAGTGTCTCGATTGTGAGAGGACATTATGCTTCACTCTGTTCATAGAGTACCTCCAGTAGCTCCATGAATGGAGCTCCACAACTCTCGCCTGTTCGAAACTTCACTACCGAATCATTCCTCTACGATTATCACCCATTCCTCCTCTCCTAGCACCCCTTCTATCTCTAGCACTTCCCCCTGCACCCACCCAGGAACAATGTACTTATTGCCTTTTTGATGTGTGTTTTAGCTATATGTGAAATGCCTGCACTTATTGTAAGTCGCTCTGGATAAGAGCGTCTGCTAAATGCGCAAAATGTAAATGTAAATGTTTATAGAGACGGCATTATGCTTCACTCTGTCCATAGAGTTTATAGAGACGGCATTATGCTTCACTCTGACCATAGAGTTTATAGAGACAGCATTATGCTTCACTCTGACCATAGAGTTTATAGAGACGGCATTATGCTTCACTCTGTCCATAGAGTTTATAGAGACGGCATTATGCTTCACTCTGACCATAGAGTTTATCGAGACGGCATTATGCTTCACTCTGACCATAGAGTTTATCGAGACGGCATTATGCTTCACTCTGACCATAGAGTTTATAGAGACGGCATTATGCTTCACTCTGACCATAGAGTTTATAGAGACGGCATTATGCTTCACTCTGACCATAGAGTTTATAGAGACGGCATTATGCTTCACTCTGACCATAGAGTTTATAGAGACGGCATTATGCTTCACTCTGACCATAGAGTTGTTGTAATATATTAGAATGAGCTCATCACCAGACACAATCTTTATACAGTGACAGTCTAATCATTGTTTCACTGTCATGCTCACAGCAACGACCTCTCCGGAGACGGTTTCCTGGAACATTTTGAGTCTCCACAGAAATCAATCTGGGAAGCTTCTTGTAAACATTGCTAGCTGCCGTGGCTTTAATTTCTCCTCTACACATTACACTAATCATGTAATAATAGAATGACTCATGTTTAACTGCATCTGGTTTGTGGTGTTGTTTACCTTTCCAGTGCTCGGTGTCTGTATTAGTTATGTCAGGATATATGATTGGGCGTGAGCTAATCCAAAGGAGCAGAACCGAGTGCCAACACCCGACCTGCTCACATGACATTTTCTCTATCAGGTTGAACCAAAACAAATAACAGTGTTTCCTGTTTGAAATGGACACCAAGATCACACAGTAGATACAGTGGAAACAGATGAACGCAATAACAGACGAAATATACCGCGCTGTCGGTCGGGTGAGAAGACCACAGTGCCTCAACGAGGTTCATTGATAGGTCACGCCTCCATTGATTTAGCGTTCGTGTGTTCAGGACTGTTTTCAAGTGCGCTTTAATGCGACCGGGGGAACCGGGTTTGTGTGGACTGAGTTCTGTAGACCAGGGATCTGAGAACGGTTCTCTGGTGTCTCCGGTGCCAAGAGGTTCCGAGTGTGTGATGGGCCCCAACGCGCTCGTTAGAGAAGGTCGACATTGACGCCTCACAGTAATTAAGGCTTCAGGAGTCAGTTACCCGACAGTAATCTGCCACCGATCACTGCAACGGGACACGGTTAGCAATCGATCACCGCTGTCTCCCAAATGCTCTTTTTGTCTGGCCTCACGTGCAGGACCTGAAACCAACCGCGAGGCAGAGATGGAGGGAGCGACGGAGAAACTAAAAGCTGCCGTTCCTTCCACACGTCTGTCTCTCTGTCGCCAGGATGGACAGATCACAACCAGGTGATGGCTGGTGGGGCTCCTGGAGCCCCAGGGAGCCGATTCTTCATCCTCCAATTCAGATCCATAGTAGCCCCGTCCGCTCTGGAGGCTTTCCTGGCTTTCTCGTGTCCACCTTCATTTACCTGCCCGGACCAAACCTCCCAGCAGTCTCGATCTAAGTAGTAGTAGGAAGCTAAGTAGGCACTTCGGATGTTGATTCCTGTGAAGTACCGTGAAGAGGATGTAAATCGACGTTTAGTGAATCTGTTTACAGCCCACCATTTCCCACATTTCATTCCAATGCAACCCTGGCACTGTGAGTGAGCTATACATAATGTCTGCTATCAACGGGCAGGAAACGTCTAAAGGAAATCAGCGCATAATTGTGCCAGATTGGTGCAATCAGTCAGGGGAAATGCTGTCCTCTACCGCACACGAATAAAGCACATACAGTCCACAGAGTACGTCACCTGGAGATACGTCATCACACAGAGATACATCATCACACAGAGATACGTCATCACAGAGAGAAACTGTCTCAACATCTCCATCCAGGTGGACCAGATTCTCATTGTTGTCATTCACCAGAGCAGTTTACTTCAGAGATTACAGAACATCAAACATACACCCTGCCCATATAACAGAACCAATAACATCAACTTCACCTCCAAGGTGGTTGCGGTAGAAACGCTAACGTAGAAACGCTAAACTATTACAACAACAGTGTAACACCTGAACTTACATGTAATGCACCAAATCCGAAATCAATCCGTTAATTGTATCTTATTAAGCTCTTATTACATCAGCAAAGTGCTTTTACAGACACCCTGCCTGAACCCCCAAAGAACTAACAAACAGCAGACTAACGAAGCAGTGAAACAAAGAGGTTCTAGACAATATAGATTGCCAAGAGTGTGTGTGGGAGAGGCACATCTCATACAGCCACCAGCTATATAACAGTCACCTTCATTCTCTGTAGTACTTTATTGTGTACACCTTTATTTTCTGGTACTTTATTGTGTACACCTTTATTTTCTGGAACTTTATTGTGTACACCTTTATTGGTATTTTAGTGTGTAAACCTTTATTCACTGGTATTTATTGTGTACACATTTATTCTCCGGTATTTTTTTGTGTACACATTTATTTTCTGGTACTTTATTGTGTACACTTTTATTCACTGGTATTTATTGTGTACACATTTATTCTCCGGTATTTTATTGTGTACACCTTTATTTTCTGGTACTTTATTGTGTACACCTTTATTCACTGGTATTTATTGTGTACACCTTTATTGGTATTATATTGTGTACACCTTTATTCACTGGTATTTATTGTGTACGCCTTTATTCACTGGTATTTATTGTGTACACATTTATTCTCCGGTATTTTATTGTGTACACCTTTATTTTCTGGTACTTTATTGTGTACACCTTTATTCACTGGTATTTATTGTGTACACCTTTATTGGTATTTTATTGTGTACACCTTTATTCACTGGTATTTATTGGGTACACATTTATTCTCCGGTATTTTATTGAGTACACATTTATTTTCTGGTACTTTATTGTGTACACCTTTATTTGTATTTTATTGTGTACACTTTTATTCTCTGTAAGGTGGTATGAAGCTTTCTGCTGGGCTGGGGGTTGAGAATATTCCGGATGGTGTTCATGAAAGCAATTTCCTGGTGGCTGGTTCCATTTGCCAGAGGTAGAGGCTCAGTGTGTGTCCACAGACAAGCCACAATCTCATCCTTTCTGTTTTTTTTACACAATAGAGTGAGCATCCAAAAGCTGTAATTAAACCTCACAAACAACCGGTAACAATAAGAGCAAATATGATATAAAACAATAGTTTACCCTCCAACCAATGGGCATCGTGGAGAGACTCTTAAGTAATGTGCCAAGGACTGTCAACCTCTCTTACAATCTCTAAATCTGGATTTATCCACTAAATTTTTCCCTGCCAACCTGATTTTTTAAAACACAAGAGTCTTAGAAATTGACATAATGCCCAGTGCCATTTATTTATAATTACTCTTTGTCTCTCACATTGTCATCAGTGCGGCTGCCAGCTTTGTGCCTGAGGAAAACAAAAGAGTTATTTAGGCAACTTGGCTCAGTCTGACTCCAAGGAATTTTTCAACGATTAAATATATGACTGCTGCTTTTGGTTCAAACAATAATCTAACATCAATACTTCTGTAAGCACCAACAAACACTCAGTGTCCATTATCAATGACAAAGCAGACATCCCTGTGTCGCTATAGCCGCTGTCTGCGTGCATTTCACCCTGATGTAATCAATCAGAAAACAGGTATTATCACGACAAAGAGAGGTTTATAAAAAACAACAACAAACTGATAAATCATACATCCATTCAAAGTTTTTACGAAACACCCACCCAACAAATGCCTTGTAGGCCTACGTGTTTAACATGGCAGTAAATCTGATTCTGATGACTAAAGCAGGTGCTTTTCAAGATGTACGATGAATAATACACACTTGAAAGACCAGCAGGGCATATGATGTCTTTCACGACGACACTGAGGAAAACGTTTAGACGATCTCTGCAGGTTAATTTAGTAATGAGGTTAAACGTTTTTGGTGACACGTCATTGAACTCTAAGTGGTCCGGGTAAGTAACGGAATGACGTGTGCGTCATTGAGAAAACCCTCCAACATGTGTAGTCCTGTGTGTGTGTGTGTGTGTGTGTGTGTGTGTGTGTGTGTGTGTGTGTGTGTGTGTGTGTGTGTGTGTGTGTGTTTGTGTGTGTGTGTGCGTGTGTGCGTGCGTGCGTGCGTGCGCGTGCGTGTGTGTGCGTTCATTCATAATGACACCTCATTATTCCAGGGGTAGCCAATGAGCGCAGCCAACAGGCAGGTCATTGACTGCCTATACATATTCCAGCACATCCGCGACACCACCCAGTGGGAACGAGGGTGGACATCTGACACGCACCGCGGCGCGCAACTTATAGTTAATTTAAATTCTGCGAGTCACAATCCTTCCCACCTAATCCGATC
The DNA here is from genome assembly GCA_029465975.1 of Dallia pectoralis. Taxonomy (NCBI): domain Eukaryota; kingdom Metazoa; phylum Chordata; class Actinopteri; order Esociformes; family Umbridae; genus Dallia; species Dallia pectoralis. The sequence continues at coordinate 11,488,376 of CM055757.1, forward strand.
CTCGCCACCGATCCTGGCTTGGCTGCCTCACCGTCACCGGGAGCTCGTTATCTGCCATACGCTTCGTGGGTTACACCGGGATTGGTTTTTAATTAAGAGCTGGCTGCTTTCGTCAACGCTGACCCCCGAATTATCGAGATGTATAATACTCCTGGATGGCTGGGAAAAAAAACTCTAATCGCGCTTAGTTTTCTGAATATCATTAATGATGGAAAATAATGACTATGACTCATGTAATGAGTTCATTTGATGCATTAGTCCCCTGGCCCAAAGAGCGTCTGCTGTGTCTTTTTGTTGTGGTTTTCTGAATGCCTAATTCACCTGCCACTGTCTTTCCTTTACAGTTCCTTGAAACTTTATGATACTTTTTCCTGTTTTGCGCTGGCAACTTACCGCCAACAAGTAAAATATCCCCTAATGAATGGGAGGAATCATATAAGATTCTGGAGAATAATACTTTAAATAACTAATCTACATTAAGCATAAGTATATGTGTTTGAACTTTCCAGGAGTTTGGTCACAGCCCGTATCTCCGGTCCTCGCTCCGTCAGTGTTGAAAATTGGGTATTAAATAACAAGCGTTGAACTGACACTTCTAATCACTGTAACCAATGGCGGTTCGCCGAATCTCTTTTCATTCGTTTTCCTTAATTAAGAAAAGATGCAAAGCGTTGGTGTGCATTTAGTTCGCCGTGTCTGGTGTACAGCCCACTACTGCATGGGTAAAATCTGAGTTTAAGCCACCGTATTTATTTCATCGCAGTAATACCTCAACGCTAATTTCAGACAGAAAGTTCTGGAACAGATTCCAAACTGTTTGCAAGCGTGGACTCCATTGTTTGATGTACAAATGCTGTTTTATGTATATATTCCTTTGATATGTAGCTAGATGGGCACAAATCAGTGGGTATTTCTTTCAACTGTGGCATAACCTCCATGGTGTTGGGGCCTGACTAGACTCTGTCTGTCTTCACAGGGGAATTCCAGAGATTGAAGAGAAAACATACCCATGTTAGAGTTGGCTTCTTGACAACTCAACCCCATTCCAATGTGTCTTGGTCAATACATTCTTTACAGCACATGGCTGATACAGGTGCATTGTGGGAAGGCGCACCTGTTTTTTTTATCTAAATGTGTCATCTTCATCAAGTAGTGGTTAATTACACTAAGAATGGCATTCTCCTTTTTCTCATTGTTGACGTCACATGCGAGAACCATGGCATTGAAACACATTAGTGTCAGTAAGTCACACACACACACACACACACACACACACACACACACACACACACACACACACACACACACACACACACACACGCAGATATCATGCAAACAAATGATTCGGTTACTTGACTTTGGCAGACTGTGTTCTGATAACAATGTGTTTCCTCCGGCAACATAATAGAGAACAAAGAAATGAGGGTTGGGTGTGAAATGCAACATGTCTTAAAAAGTTAGAGCCAGTTCTCGCCTCAAACTTCCTTCCTCAAACCTCCACCCTCTCCTTTAACCTCCACCCTCGCGGAGCATATGTAGGGGCGGAGCATATATAGGGGCAAATCATATGCGGGGGCGGAGCATATACAGAGGCGGAGCACATGTGGGGCGGGGCATGCATAGAGGCGGAGCATATTTTGGGGCGGAGCATGTGTAGGGCTGTCTCAGTGTGGTGGTGGTGTTTATTATATCTGTCTCAGTGTGGTGGTGGTGTTTAACATGTCTGTCTCAGTGTGGTGGTGGGGTTTAACATGTCTGTCTCAGTGTGGTGGTGGTGTTTAACATGTCTGTCTCAGTGTGGTGGTGGTGTTTAACATGTCTGTCTCAGTGTGGTGGTGGTGTTTAACATGTCTTTCTCAGTGTGGTGGTGGTGTTTAACATGTCTTTCTCAGTGTGGTGGTGGTGTTTAACATGTCTGTCTCAGTGTGGTGGTGGTGTTTAACATGTCTGTCTCAGTGTGGTGGTGGTGTTTAACATGTCTGTCTCAGTGTGGTGGTGGTGTTTAACATGTCTTTCTCAGTGTGGTGGTGGTGTTTAACATGTCTTTCTCAGTGTGGTGGTGGTGTTTATTATGTCTGTCTCAGTGTGGTGGTGGTGTTTAACATGTCTTTCTCAGTGTGGTGGTGGTGTTTAACATGTCTGTCTCAGTGTGGTGGTGGTGTTTAACATGTCTGTCTCAGTGTGGTGGTGGTGTTTAACATGTCTGTCTCAGTGTGGTGGTGGTGTTTATTATGTCTGTCTCAGTGTGGTGGTGGTGTTTAACATGTCTTTCTCAGTGTGGTGGTGGTGTTTAACATGTCTGTCTCAGTGTGGTGGTGGTGTTTAACATGTCTGTCTCAGTGTGGTGGTGGTGTTTAACATGTCTGTCTCAGTGTGGTGGTGGTGTTTAACATGTCTGTCTCAGTGTGGTGGTGGTGTTTAACATGTCTGTCTCAGTGTGGTGGTGGTGTTTAACATGTCTTTCTCAGTGTGGTGGTGGTGTTTAACATGTCTGTCTCAGTGTGGTGGTGGTGTTTATTATGTCTGTCTCAGTGTGGTGGTGGTGTTTAACATGTCTTTCTCAGTGTGGTGGTGGTGTTTAACATGTCTGTCTCAGTGTGGTGGTGGTGTTTAACATGTCTGTCTCAGTGTGGTGGTGGTGTTTATTATGTCTGTCTCAGTGTGGTGGTGGTGTTTAACATGTCTTTCTCAGTGTGGTGGTGGTGTTTAACATGTCTGTCTCAGTGTGGTGGTGGTGTTTAACATGTCTGTCTCAGACAGTAGATAATCTCTGCATCAGTGCAGCTCCACTGGCCACGTGGATGGAGACGCTACATATATCCACTCCAACAGGGGAGATTGTAGCAAGTCCTCGGGCTAAGTCTGATGCAATGTGCTTGACTGAGTATCGTTAGTCGGCTGTCTCACTCGCTGTCATTGTGTTTTCAGTCTGTTTGCACCGAGGGAAAGTCATAGTCTAAGAGTTGATTCGGGGAATGCAGGTATTTATCGGGGTTTAAGACTTGTGCCACCATTTGCAACTCCTGCCGTCTCTTCAGGCAGACGACAGTCCATCTCCAGGTTAAACCCCCTGGGATTTGACAGTCATTATGGGTGTTAAAATCCCTCTCTGCCCCAGGGATTGTCTGTAAATCTCTCCTAAAAAGGAATCAAAGACTAGGAGTTTATAAAAGTCTGCGTGTGTCTTTGAATGCCTCGGGAATCCCAGTGACAATACAAGTCAACAGGAAAGCGTGTGTTATTGTCTTTCTGTTTGGGAAGGCAGATTTCAAATTGCTCTTGTGCATTAACAACAAATGAGGGAAAATGTGTCATGTTGTTATTAATATCATCAAGATTAAATAAATGTGTACACCTGTACACCAATAATAACACAGATGTCTGATTATTAAGGCAGATTAAAGAAATTAAGTGAAAGATGATTTTCCCAGACTAAGCCTGATAAATTAGATACAGAAGATGAGATGATGAAGGTGATTAGTTGGCTTTCATGTTTCAACTGATCACAGAGACTACAAAACATCAAATGTGTCGCCCCGGATGATCTAATCAGATATTTATTGTGCAGGGAGAGAGAAGTACCCCACACAGAATCTATGACTAAGAAGCAAAGGATATGACATCATCAAACGTACCCAGAATTCTGTGTGTCAAATGCAGATGAATCTTCTACCATTGAGGACTAAGGTGAGGACCAAAAACGATTTTTTTGGAAAAACAGCTACATTTTTGCAAACTTGCTGCTTGCTAATAACGAGAAATGCACGAGCAAATTCATGGCGCAACACAAAAGTAATTAGGTGACTGCTGACAACTTTGGGAGACACGTCTCGCCTACCTGGTTTGATGTCTTTAAACATCATCCTCTCCGGATAAGTACCTTGTAGGGGACTGTAAGTACAGCAGTGCAGAGTAAACTCTCTCCGACTCTTCCTCTGGCCTCGGGAACCCTTGGAGGAAATTAAGTGCTTCAGTTTGCATGTCTGTGATGAATGATTTAGGCGTTCAGACTTTTTTTCCCCACCGTGGCATTTTCCAACGTTCTCACCAAGCTGGTCTTGAGATTGGTGTTCATGTGCGCTGGAATTAAATACAGTCATGCTCTGTGTGTCCAGGCCCCACCTTCTGGATATTTTGCGACAATTTGGCACGTCTTGAATTATTACATCAAATATTTCGGACAAAGAAGAATTAGAATTGGGCAGCTATCTATTTAATATGCTGTGTTCACATTGTTATTCGAGAAAATGCAGAGCCTGTTGCTATGGTGAGGGAATGCACTTTGTTCAGATGGAATGAACAGGTGAGTTTGAGCTAAATTCCTGTGGGGGTTATCAGGTCCCCCTTCCTGAAGTTATGGCAGCAGCATGGCACCTTGGCACACACTGTGGTTAGCCATTTCTAGATAGCTACTTACGTCTGAGCCATGTAAGAAGACAACACGTAACTAGCCCTTGATTACTTATCTTTTATCTGCATCTTTTGTTTTTCAGGTAACTGTAGCAGTTACTAATTGCTAGGTAGCTTGTTTGTAAAAGGCAGGAACAAAAAATGAACATGTACTTTATCCTAATAAGCCAGTATCTGATCCCAACAGCAAAAGGGAGACATACCCAATCTCAGTAATGAAGAGGATGATGACATACACAATCCCAACAGCAGTTAAATATATTAATCATGTTTGCTTGTTGTCTTGTGTTTTTTTTTTTACAGGGCATGCTAGGGAGAAATTTGAAGAAATAACAGTGCAAGATGTCCAGAGGATCTTGCACAAGAAGTGCAACAATGAATGCTTCAGACAAGTAAAGGCAGAAAAGATGTGAGCATGCATTTCATGTACAAAAATGAAGCATATTGTTAAATAAAATAACCATGTTTATTTTAACATTTAGAGTTTAAAATAGTTCTACAATGTATATATCAACATTTTAAGTGTTCATAGCTGGTTTATCCCCCTTTAATGTAGCTTTGACAATATTATCTCATGAAAATATTTATGAAAACACACACATTGTGTGTCTTGCCTCAAGATTTATTTAGGTATTTTGAATATGTACTGTATTTCCTTTATTTTAAAGATGTTAATTACACTTGAAGACAAAAGTATATTCTAAAGTTTCAAGTGGAACTCCTACCAGACACATGGCACTGATTGACCTATATTAAAACATATATGTTTATATAGGTTCTTTCCATGTGGGTATGGTGAGGGAATGCACTTTGTTCTGGGCCCCTGTGGGGGGTCCCTAGCCTTGCAGGTCCCCCCTTCCTGAAGTTATATGGCAGCAGCATGGCACCTTGGCACACACTGCTGGTTAGCCTCTGAGATGTAACAGAGTTGGCACTGATTGGTCCCCAGGTGGAATGGCCAGTAGGGGGAACTCTGGTCCAAATCTAGCATCCCAAAACCTGACCTCTGGTGGGCCCCTGCCCTCTGCTGGGCCCCTGCCCTCTGCTGGGCTCCTGCCCTCTGCTGGGACCCTGCCCTCTGGTGGGACCCTGCCCACTACTGGGACCCTGCCCTCTGGTGGGTCCCTGCCCTCTGGTGGGACCCTGCCCTCTACTGGGCTCCTGCCCTCTGGTGGGACCCTGCTCTCTGCTTGGCCCCTGACCTCTGCTGGGCCCCTGCCCTCTGGTGGGCCCCTGCCCTCTGCTGGGCCCCTGCCCTCTGGTGGGCACCTGCCCTCTGCTGGGCCCCTGCCCTCTGTGGTGGGCCCCTGCCCTCTGTGGTGGGCCCCTGCCCTCTGGTGGGCCCCTGCCCTCTGGTGGGCCCCTGCCCTCTGCTGGGCTCCTGCCCTCTGGTGGGCCCCTGCCCTCTGGTGGGCCCCTGCCCTCTGGTGGGCCCCTGCCCTCTGGTGGGCCCCTGCCCTCTGGTGGGCCCCTGCCCTCTGCTGGGCCCCTGCCCTCTGGTGGGCCCCTGCCCTCTGGTGCCAGTGGCTGAACTAGAGTTTTATACATGGGGTGCCCAAGGCTACTTCAGGGGGTCCATAGACCATGAAATGAACAATAAATGTTTAGGAAACCTAAACCCGATGCACACCATAATACTTACTTCAAATGTTATGCTTTTTTCAATCGTGAAAAGAGCTTTCATAAGTTGACCGAGCGCAGCCATAAGAGGACTGGCCACACCTCAGAGCCTGGTTCCTGGTTCCTCTAGGTTTCTTCCTAAATTTGACCCATCAGGGAGTTTTTCCTCGCCGCCGTGTATCAACTCGTTGATGTGTGCTCTGTCGGAATCAGGCTGGGTGTTTGTCCAAGCACTTTGTGACAAATCTTTTGTTAAAAGGTTTATCAAGTAAATTCGATTGAGTGACTGTCTGTTATTTTAATTCTTCTATATCTCGCAACAAACGTTAATATTCTCGCTTCCTCGTCGATAGAAACCAAAAGAGGAACCACGCTCTGAAGGGTGGCCAGTCCTCTTCTGGCTAGTTGCACTCAACTTGATTCCCAGGCTTCGGTCGATAACCTCGAGTTGCACGTCTTTAGAGTGCGTGCGAAGACAGAGAGGGAGGCTGGATATACGAGGACATAAAATACAATCGAAGGGGACATTGCGATAAACAGTAAACTAACCAATATTGAATTGTCGCATTGACCCAGGATGAATGTCAGTGGGCTGCTTGGCCTCACCACGCCAGTTTAATTTAACGATCGTTCCCGATTAATCAAGTTCAGCCATTTGTAGGACGTTTGATGGGACATGCAAAAGCTAAGCTGTGATTGATTCACAATTGATTTGTTGTCAAACACAGCCGGAAATAAAGTCCAGCTCCACGTTAACGCAGTTGTTTATCGGGGCTTTGTTCTTAGGTCCTCAGCCCCCTGGGGCCCGGGAGGGCAGAAATAATTATTACAGTCGTTTTTTCTGCAACCCACATTCCTGGGCCCGGGGCCCAGTCGCCCACAGCCCAACAGAACCAGATAATAACAGCATTACGGTCACACACATGAACTGCCTTGTAACCCACAGAGAATTCAACTGATTACGAAGTATTATCACAATCGAAATCCAATCACAGGAAATATAATTGAAAGCAAACGGCAGCTAGTGACCAGAGAAGACTTTACAAGCAGAAACTGTGCTTCAAAAATTAAATTATTTTTGTGGTATCAAAAAAATACATAGTCTGTAATATAAATGTTGAATTGCATGAAATGTAATTGCGCATTTATGTGATGTCAGGATTTGTTCCACACCTCTGTGACTCAACAGGCAGGAATCTTTAGGAAAGGGGACTCCAAGCTCGAGGATTCAGCCTTATTTTAAACTGTTTGTAATTACTCACTCTGTGCAGTAACCTACATCTTGGCAGGAGAACCTGCCAGGGAGAGAGAGCCTGCCAGGGATAGAGAACCTGCCATGGAGAGAGAACCTGCCATGGAGAGAGAGCCTGCCAGGGAGAGAGAACCTGCCATGGAGAGAGCCTGCCCGGGAGAGAGAACCTGCCTTGGAGAGAGCCTGCCAGGGAGAGAGAACCTGCCATGGAGAGAGCGCCTTCCATGGAGAGGGAACCTGCCATGAAGAAAGTGCCTGCCCGGGAGAGACAACCTGCCAGGGAGAGAGAACCTGCCAGGGAGAGAAAACCTGCCAAGGAGAGATAACCTGCCATGGAAAAAGAACCTGCCATGAAGAGAGAACCTGCCGGGGGGAGAGTGCGTGCCAGGGAGAGAGAACCTGCCAGGGAGAGAGAATGTGCCATGGAGAGAGAACCTGCCATGGAGAGAGAACCTGCCATGGAGAGAGAATCTGCCATGGGGAGAGTGCGTGCCAGAGAGAGAGAACCTGCCAGGGAGAGAGAACGTGCCATGGAGAGAGAACCTGCCATGGAGAGAGAACCTTCCAGGGGTGAGAACGTGCCAGTGAGTCTCCCCGCGTCCATTTCTGTGGACTTTCTTGGAGAGAGAAGGAGCTCATCTAATTACTTTCACTTGCACATAATCGGGGAGGAAGAAAAAAGGCATGAAGGAATGTTGCCAATCTAGTTGGGAGTGCTGATTGGCAAAGAAGTCAAAGAGTAACACATGAAAATGACCACTTAGCTGAATACTCCAGAACTGATTGGGTTCTGGACAACTTTGCATACCATAATGCCAGCGGTTGCTGGTATTCCCCATGTAATAAAAACAGTTTCAGGATAATTACATTTTTGGTTGAGATGATTACTGAAGGATCTGCTGTATCCACGGTCAATCCCATGGGAAATGACTCGATGTAATTTTTTGGAGAGGAAAAATGAAAGAATGTCCGGGGCCAGAATTGACCTGAACTATCATTTGAAAATTAAAATGCCTTTGAAACTGCTGCTTAAAACGGCAAATATTTGTTGTTAATGTTGCAAGATGGCCGCCAGTAAATGCGTGTACTTGTACTAAACTGGTACTCATCCTGTACTCACCCTGTACTCACCCTGTACTCACCCTGTACTCACCCTGTACTCCCCCTGTACTCACCCTGTAAAAACAGCAACTCTCTTAGGCTTTCCAAATCGGTCTTTGACATTTGAAAGCATCGATTTACGAGTCATGTGTCCCTAACTCCCAGGGCCCTGATGGCAGCTCATACTGAAGACATAACCTTGGCAGTGTGTGGGTGAGAAAGGGAGGTGAGAGAAACAGAGAAAGAGTTGAGAGAAAAATAAACAGGTGGGAGAGCCAGAGAAAAGGCTGAGAGTGAAAGACAAAGGAAGACAAGAAAGAACCAACAAGAGACAGTCAGGAAGCAATATGTTACTACCAAAATGTAAATGTGAGTAAACGTCAGGTTTATGCTTTTAGGACAGGACAGTGGTAATAGATGGGAATTGTATTATTTACAAAATGAAATGTTTACAACTAAGACTTTTGAGTTCATGACGAAAGGCTCACAACCTACCTCCGTATGTTTGTTTCCTGTGGCAGTGGGATTTTCTTGCTGTCGTGAGAAATAAGTGTAATGACATTGCTAAGACAATTGCAAAGACATAAATGAAAGCCTGCGGCCTGTGGAATTACGCTCTCATCCAGAGGCAGAACAAATAATAACGTCTATGTTTACACTGCAGTGGCCTGACTAGACTGTAATCTCCAGGATTGAGAGATAGAGAGCTAAACACACCATCGATGGGTTTCTACAGGACCCATACCACAATCTCCGACCTTGAAGTACAAGGACAGCAGTAATCACAACACCACCCGGTTTATTCCGGTGCAGAAAGGACTTTGTGAAGGAGTCGCAGATTGGGTTTGAGGCTTTCCCCCTCCGTGTAGCGGGCCAGAACAACAAGCCCTAACCGTGAAGTTATACAGGGAGGGAAAACACTTGTGCGGATAAAACTTATGAGCAAAAGAAAGTGAGAACAGAGACTGCGGCCATATCGAACAGATCCTTATTAGAGTTTACTAAGAGTGACAAACGGGCGGAAGGACTTGTTTAAGTTGCTAGTATGCGGACACATTTTAATGAAGGGTTTGATGGATCGTGTTCAACGATTTGGGACTCTAGATGTTAAGAGCTATATTTTAAAAACGCTCATCAGAAGTATAATTGGAAGGTTCAATGTAGATTTATTTTCCAGAATTTTAAGAATAATTAACTTTCTTATTTATTTTTGTACAAAAGCGCAATTGAGATCATTACCGTGATTGGAGAACCAGGCTAAAAAATGCACCCGAATGAATAGTTAATTAAATTAGCTGCAGACACAAGATTGTGCTTTTCCATTTTTATTATGTTTACATGGGCACAATAATTAACGCGACGAGACACGGGAGCGATACCGTACCGGTAATAATTATCACTGACCGTACGGAGTCTTTCCCTGTTTGTCTGTGGTAAATGGTGTGTCTCTAATGAATCCATGTAAAAGAGGCTGTGGACGCAGTGTGGACAAATTATCCCCAAATAGCTGTCTGGTGTCCGTACATACAGACCACTGCTGTCTTTGAGCTGAAACCTAATTGGTAGTTAGAGAAGACAATGAATTATGAAAACAAACTCAGGGGGTCTGTCTCGATTATAAGACGAGAAATGCAATAGAAAAACCATTCACCTGGTCCCTCTGTCAGCCCATTCAGATCGCCGTGCTCCTACAAAAACACACCGATTTAAAAACCTGATTATATTACGCCAAAAGAAGGCTCATTTCGATGTAATTAAATTAAACAATTGGGTAGGAGAGCCTCATCGCTTTGTCCGAGTCCATATTGAATTTGCTAAACTGTTCACGCGACGGCGATCATAAAACAAATGTAAACGTGATTCACAGAGCGGCATCAAGCCTTAACTTCAGTTGTAACTCTACAACTCTAAACAGAGAGCACTCATTGGAAAAACTCCAACTGTGAAGACACTAACTCCAGCTGTTAGTTTCCACAGTCTATAGTTTATCATGCAGTTTGATGTGGTTCCTCAGTCCCATGCTTATCTAAAATACCTTTAGCATTTCAGATCAAAATTAATACGTTTCCATGGAGAAGAGAGACGCGACCCCAGGATGGCGTTCTTACTACAGGACACATTTCAGATTTTGACACAGAGCATGTCTTTGGTGAATCTGTTCTCATCTGTATTTTTGTTCTAATCTCCAACATATTTGTCATATTTGTTCACAAACCATTCAGATGACAGTGATCTCCTCAGGAATAGATGATTCACATTATTTCTCTCACCAGGCATCTGCCTCCTGCTGAGATGACAGAGAAACATATTTACTTCAACACAAATTAGCCCGGTGAACAGAGGAGTTGTGAATGGCATCAGGGCACATCAGCTGGCACTGCCCCCCCCCACCACACTGTGGCATCAGGGCACATCAGCTGGCACTGCCCCCCCTCACCACACTGTGGCATCAGGGCACATCAGCTGGCACTGCCCCCCTCACCACACTGTGGCATCAGGGCACATCAGCTGGCACTGCCCCCCCCCCACCACACTGTGGCATCAGGGCACATCAGCTGGAACTGCCCCCCACCACACTGTGGCATCAGGGCACATCAGCTGGCACTACCCCCCACCACACTGTGGCATCAGGGCACATCAGCTGGAACTGCCCCCCACCACACTGATGGCATCAGGGCACATCAGCTGGCACTGCCCCCCTCACCACACTGTGGCATCAGGGCACATCAGCTGGCACTGCCCCCCACCACACTGTGGCATCAGGGCACATCAGCTGGCACTGCCCCCACCACACTGTGGCATCAGGGCACATCAGCTGGCACTGCCCCCCCACCACACTGTGGCATCAGAGCACATCAGCTGGCACTGCCGCCCCCCACCACACTGTGGCATCAGGGCACATCAGCTGGCACTGCCCCCCCCCACCACACTGTGGCATCAGAGCACATCAGCTGGCACAGGTAATAACAGTGGTGGCGTTCATGGTCACAGACTGACCCTCTCTCGTCTCTCAACTCCATTGCAGTTCCCATTGAGTGTAAACTGCCAGTTCCCTGCTTCTGCTGTACTTCCTGAGAAAATATAAAAAACAGCAGCCTTTTGTGTTTTGCCGACAGAGTGTGTTATCGCGGCTCATTGGAAAACGTATAATGTAACACTTATTATCCTGCCGCTGTAACGTGACCTTGTCTAGTAAACGACTTCCCTGTCTCCTTTAAATCACACCAGGGGCCAATCTATCAGCAGTCTGGAGTCCGTTTGTCGCTCTTCAGTGTCGACCATCGTTGGAATTGAATTATCTGCGCGAAGAAATTCTGTATCTGCCCTCATTGGTGCGAATGAGAGAAATGTGAACATTTCTCTGCCAAAATTAATAATGAATTATACACACATCTGTGGAACTGGGGGGGTCTATTTTAGAAATCAGTATGAATGAATAATTCATGAGCTGCATCATGGGGTGTAATAATTTGGATTCCATTACAAAATAAAATGTACAACATGTTGAACGTAAATGTACTCAACAATTCAAATGTTCCATAAGCTCATCCTCCTCCTGGGACAGACTCCCGTCTTAACAGATTTCCCAGGAATCTATAATTGTTCTTGCTTCTATCTCCTCGTCGTGTAGTCCAGATCCACTTCTGATGATTCCTTATAGCAAAGGGATATTTAGGTCACTGGGGGTGTTTGCACTTTGCTGAGCATTATTTCTACGTCGCGTTGCAATATTCGGGCGAGTGTATAAATTAAGTCCTATCTGTTGTAATGGTGCGTAGTAAGTCGCTTGTGTAGCACAATTTATTTTCATTATAGTACAGGTCTTTCTGTTCGTAAAACTTGTTTGTTTTCTTTGTGTTTAAATAAACACCACGAACGCGACATCCAGGCTCTGCGTACGGCTTCCCTGCACTAGACCTCGTAGATTCGTGACAGGATATCCTAAGGTGGTCACGTGAGGTGCTCACACACAGCGTATGTAGATGTTACTGTTCATTCGTCAAACATATGCTTGAGTTTACGTGAAACCCACAGAGCGTAGAGAAACCCTCAGAGACCACAGCTACAAGATGTGCCGTTTGTGCTTGATGGGAGTTCAGGACAGCAGATAAATAACCACAGAAACACTTCAGATCACAACTAGGAGATCATCTGACATTTCCTCTAAATTGGCCTCACAGTCTCCCTCTAAGCCAAATCGTCCAGGACAGGATTACACTTTGTCTAGCGTGTTGACGGGATCACAGTGAGACCTGTGTCCCGGTGGGGCAGAAGGGTGTTCCCACTTAGGTCCTCTCACGCTTTACACACCCACACCTGCAGCATGTGAAGCCCCAGGGCGTGTCAGAATTCTCTGCGGCTGTGTCAGCTACGCGGAACTGATAGCATTCCTGCGGTGACGATTGCTCTAATCAAATGCTGGGCAATTACAACACTTGTGTGCCTAAACTTTGCTTAATGCGTCGATACTCCTTGGTTCCTCCCCAGCAAGCGGGGCTGGTTGCTGAGACATACTTTTTGATTTGGTCAATTATGTTTGAACTCCTCAATTAACCAATCAGCAGGTTGTAGAGACAGCAGTTAATTTGAAGCAATTACAGTTTTCATCGTTAAAGCCGATGTATACCCTGTAACCATTGGTTATTCTGTAATTGAAAAAGGCTGTTTGACGTGAAGTCTGTCTCTGCACCGTGATGTAACATCTATTTATTTATTTATTCAACCAGTTACTTTTGAGGAGTTATTCCCACTTTTCCAGAAAACTGGCAGAAGTAAACAATGAGGTGGTAATTGTGTGTCTAATCGTGGCTTTATAGACGGCACATGATATAGGAGCCACGCCAGGGTTCCCCCATTATTATTACTGACTCAATACTTGTTAGGTGATTTGCTCAGGAACAGATCAATAAAGTGTCAGACTAACTGATCCTGATGCTTGGCCACCTGTAGCCAAAACGTTATGGCTTTCACTGGACCATCTCAGACACACTCAAAAAGCACGGTGGAGTTGAATATCTCGACATGCATCATCTGAGACAAAACCTACCAAGCGTGTCCGCATCTTCCCATAAAACTCGCTCGAACGGGAGGTTAGCGGAATTAACGAGTGACAGGGCAAACTACTTTGAGAAAAAATGTTTGTTCGGCATAGATCGTTTTGCAATTTTGAGTTGTATGCATTCTTTGGAGTTGTGCATTAAAGTGGATTCCACAACACTTACCGAGTTTTCCAAAAGACAGTTCCTTGACAAAGGTAATGCATTGCTTATTGAGTATATGAAAATACAGCAACATTTCCCTTACAGAGCCTCAGTAGTGTCTTCAAGATACTCAAGTGAAAAGATGGGTTACCGTTTACGCCCGAGAGACATTGTGTTGGAAGGTTTTCCGGATCTTTCCAGTTTGTGACACATTTCCACTGTTGTCTGGTGATTTCACAATGTCATCCTGACATTGGCTACATTGTCGTTAGTAGCTTTCACTATGTCACTCTGACATTGGCTACACTGACATTAGTAGCTTTCCTCACGTGCTACTGATTTATCTATTCACAATTTGTATTATTAGTTCTTTTTTTTCTTAAAGCGTTCACTACATAGAACATGACATCAGGTCTTAATTAGGTATTAATAAACGGACAATCGCTTGGAGGAGTTTGTCGGGAGCTAAGCATGAGCCCCTACCAGCCCTGCATATAGCTGACAATACGATTACCATGGTGAGCTGATGCTATCACTTCCACTGCATGACCAAACAACGGCTGTGTGGAAACACATACCTCCCTCCTGATGGGTGAGAGAGAGAGAGAGAGCAGGAGAGATAGAGCAGGAGAGCTAGAGCTGGAGAGAGAGAGAGAGCAGGAGAGAGAGAGAGAGCAGGAGAGAGAGAGCTGGAGAGCTAGAGCTAGAGAGAGAGAGAGAGCAGGAGAGAGAGAGAGAGAGCTAGAGCAGGAGAGCTAGAGCTGGAGAGAGAGAGAGAGAGCAGGAGAGAGAGCAGGAGAGAGAGAGAGAGAGAGCAGGAGAGATAGAGCAGGAGAGAGAGAGAGAGAGAGCAGGAGAGAGAGCAGGAGAGAGAGAGAGAGAGAGAGCAGGAGATAGAGAGAGAGAGAGAGAGCAGGAGAGAGAGCAGGAGAGAGAGAGAGAGCAGAGAGAGAGAGAGAGAGCAGGAGATAGAGAGAGAGAGAGAGAGCAGGAGATAGAGAGAGAGAGAGAGCAGGAGATAGAGAGAGAGAGAGAGAGAGCAGGAGAGAGAGCAGGAGAGAGAGAGAGAGATAGAGAGAGAGAGAGAGAGAGAGCAGGAGAGAGAGCAGGAGATAGAGAGAGAGAGAGCAGGAGAGAGAGCAGGAGATAGAGAGAGAGGGGTGACTGAGCAGAGAGACTGATTCAACAGAACCAGGCAGGTGTGTCAAGTGAAAGCTAGATAACCAGAAAACCCTGGGGTGGATTTGGGGCTACAGGCTCAACCCAGGCTTGTCTTCATATTCTTCTATATGAATGCAGATAAGCATTTTCATGTTTCAAGACGCCATGGGTGAAAAACAGAGTAGACCCCTGGTTCACTTTTAAATTGTCTGAAGTTCCAATCAAAATATGTGTTGATTGGTTTGAAGCCAACAACTGATTGGCAGTCATTCAAGCAACTGATAAATGAATATATACCTCAAAGCAGAACGCTGAACTGTCCCTTTAAGTGTAGCAGATGTTGAGGAGATGACTGAAGTACGCCAGACATTCACGTAGTATGTCCCATGTTGTACATAGAAATGTCAAGTTAACTGGTGCGAAGTGATTACGGGTTACAAAGAATATGTAAAAGGTTAAAGACTAAATTGTCATATTAAAGGTTTCACAAGGGAATACTTGGCAGGGTGGATGAAGTATGCCTTGCTGTTTAACATCACATTTATTCTGGAATTAACTTTAGATGTGGTGGATGATTTGGGTATTACGGTAACAGTTACAGTAACTGAGTCAACGCAGTCTTTTTCAATTCTGCCTTATTTCGGGCATTTGGTCGATTCATCCGACACACACCAAGCTGAACGGTCTTCTGTGTACCGCTGCTTTCTATGTCTGTAGTTGAGAATGGTTAGCACCGTCACTTGCAGGTGTGATGCCATGTCAGACCCGTCAGAGATGCTTTGGTACCAAGCTCTGAAGCCCTACTGAGCCACAGGGAGAAAACTGTGTGACTCCCAACTGACTGGTTAAAACAATCAAGTATCAATCCAAGTAGAGCTATGTGCAGTGGACTAGTCCAAGTAGAGCTACGTGCAGTGGACTAGTCCAAGTAGAGCTATGTGCCGTGGACTAGTCCAAGTAGAGCTATGTGCAGTGGACTAGTCCAAGTAGAGCTATGTGCAGTGGACTAGTCCAAGTAGAGCTATGTGCAGTGGACTAGTCCAAGTAGAGCTATGTGCAGTGGACTAGTCCAAGTAGAGCTATGTGCAGTGGACTGCAGTGGACTAGTCCAAGTAGAGCTATGTGCAGTGGACTAGTCCAAGTGTGCAGTGGCTATGTGCAGTGGACTAGTCCAAGTAGAGCTATGTGCAGTGGACTAGTCCAAGTAGAGTATGTGCAGTGGACTAGTAGAGCTATGTGCAGTGGACTAGTCCAAGTAGAGCTATGTGCAGTGGACTAGTCCAAGTAGAGCTATGTGCAGTGGACTAGTCCAAGTAGAGCTATGTGCAGTGGACTAGTCCAAGTAGAGCTATGTGCAGTGGACTAGTCCAAGTAGAGCTATGTGCAGTGGACTAGTCCAAGTAGAGCTATGTGCAGTGGACTAGTCCAAGTAGAGCTATGTGCAGTGGACTAGTCCAAGTAGAGCTATGTGCAGTGGACTAGTCCAAGTAGAGCTATGTGCAGTGGACTAGTCCAAGTAGAGCTATGTGCAGTGGACTAGTCCAAGTAGAGCTATGTGCAGTGGACTAGTCCAAGTAGAGCTATGTGCAGTGGACTAGTCCAAGTAGAGCTATGTGCAGTGGACTAGTCCAAGTAGAGCTATGTGCAGTGGACTAGTCCAAGTAGAGCTATGTGCAGTGGACTAGTCCAAGCAATTCTGAGCTAAATCTGTGGCTAAAGCGTGTGTTGTGCGTGTTAATTAAGACCTGTTGTAAGGGCGCAAGAGGATAAAATTGATTCTGGGCCAGTGAATTCCTGCCAGATCTAAGGCCTGCTCATTAAACAGTTTTAACCATCGTTTCACACTTATTTGAGAATGTCATTAAACAAAAAAGCCTTTTACGGACACAACGCTGTACTACAATGATCCAGGGCTCTCAAGTGTCACGCAATGAGCGTGACAGTCACTCATTTCAGTGTTTTGTCACGCACTCCCGCCACACATTGTATTTCTCACGCGGAAAAAAATATCTATAATATATTTAATTTGCCGCAGCGCTCAACATTTGTCTGGCCGCGCAGCTCTCATTATGGAACCGGCACTAATCAAGCGCGTCTCCCCTGGAGTTCTTCAGTCTAGCCCTACAGTCAATGGTCTAGCCTGACACTTCTCAGCCAATCAAAATAAAAGAAACAGGCTACACAATAGCCAATCAGAAAATAGCACAATTGTATCTAGGTAAGTTTTAACGCAACAACGAATGAAAAAGAAGCATCTCCGGGAATTGTTCACGTGATTCTGGTGCAATCTTCCGAAAGTTTTGTTCACCCACCCAGAGGAAAAACCACTGGAGCTCCGAGCATCACTTTGAGCACGTGAGTACGGTAAGTCAAGATCTCCCTTTTTAATGTTACTACAAATACACCTTTTCTATGGATTGAGTTGTCTCGCTGATGAAGTATAATAGATACAATACATTGTAAAAAGTATATCAGTCACAATATATTCACCCCTATATGTCATCCGGTAGAACATATAAGCATCAGAAACAGCACTAGTAGATTCAGAGACAGCTTCTATCCTGGATGCTGAACTCTACTCAACCATCTCACTCTCAAATGCCACACTTGTCACTTTTTAGAATTAATCCTTCACCTAAAATTCATTTTTTTTTATTTTACCTCGACTATTTATGTACTTTTTATTTAAAAAAATCTATAAAGTTGAGATTACTTTGAGCACAACAAATTACCATGACTGATAAATATTATTTAATATGATTATATGACAATAAACTTGAAACATGAAACTGGTATAACCCAGAGAAATACTATAAGATGCCTGTATTTGACTAACTTTCTATATGTCTTCTGTCACACTGTCAGGAGAAAAATTCAATGTGGGTTTCACCACCAGAGCTACGCTCAACAGGCTCCTTGAGGCTTTAGAGGTCACACCACAGAAGGCTCAACAATTCCAGCAGGCAGCACTGGCCTTCTTGGTCGGAGCTGTGGAGTATGCCATGGAGAAACTCCCATTGAAAGATTCTCTCCTGAAGCATGCACAATTTGTTGATGTGCAGCTGAGAGCTGAGTGTGGGGTTGAAGATGCCCTATACTTTGTATATAGGCAAGGGTTTTCACATTCCGATTATATATTTTTAAGTTTAATGATCATGATCACAAAACAAATCTGTCTGTCACTGTATTCTAATCAGTCTTGTACACATGTAGTCTTTTTAAGATTTCAGGAACTCCTTCCTTTTCACGACCCTAAGGAACAAGACCAAGTAAGTGAGGAGTTTATGGAGTACCAACTCATGGACATTGCCATGCCTCAGGACCCAACACTCTTTGACTTTGAGGAGTACTGTGGAAGAATGTCCTCAACAAAGAACAAGGTAAGAAATATTTTGCACACAACATGACTTGCTCAATATTAATTATGATGAAAGGTAAAGAAATTGATTAATAGAGGCCCCTGGTTCCTTTTTATAAAGTTGACTGGCTTGAACCAATTTGGGAGGCTATCAAAGATTGCAGCCTTGGTTTTAGTTCTTCCACATACAAATGCTGATGCTCAGAGGGTATTTTCCATGGTCGGTTTGAACAAAACCTCAACTCGAAACAGCTTATCTATGGATGGGACATCATGAAAATGGCTGGGCTTGAGCCGAACTGCTTCAAATGGGAGCCAACACCACACATGATAAAGGAGTCCAAAAAGGCAACAAACATCTACAATAAACAACACCAGTCATAATCTTGCACGCGCACGCACACACACACAGAAATTGAATAAATACTTTGTATTTGGGTGAACTGTCAGTGCCATGTGTCAAATATTTTCTTCTGCAAGTCTGAGCAATTATTAATAACAACAAAAACACTAATAATAATATAATTTATGAAACACACCCATTCCCTCGAGGGCGGCGGGCGGGGAGCGATATGTCACTCTTGACTGTCTTCAAAACTTGAGAGCCCTGATGATCGCTGGTCTTGGTTTAGTAACTCTATGAGAGAGGGTCTTTCCCCAAAGACTTGAGGTTGAAACAGATGGGTACTTGGGAAAATTGAATCTGGGGGATTTAGAGCGTCAAATTGAAGTAGCACTGAATTTAGAGGATTGAGACTATCCTTGTAAAAGAAACGGAGGATAGAAAAAGGCAAACAACTTTAGTTTGAGCAACCAAAGCACAGGCAGCCAAAACACAGGCAGGTAAAGCACAGGCAGCCAATGCACAGGCAGGCTAATGCCCACCCTGATGCTAATGCCCAACCTGATGCTAACGCCCACCCTGATGCTAACGCCCACCCTGATGCTAACGCCCACCCTGATGCTAATGCCCACCCTGATGCTAATGCCCACCCTGATGCTAACGCCCACCCTGATGCTAATGCCCACCCTGATGCTAACGCCCACCCTGATGCTAACGCCCACCCTGATGCTAATGCCCACCCTGATGCTAACGCCCACCCTGATGCTAATGCCCACCCTGATGCTAACGCCCACCCTGATGCTAACGCCCACCCTGATGCTAATGCCCACCCTGATGCTAATGCCCACCCTGATGCTAATGCCCACCCTGATGCTAATGCCCACCCTGATGCTAATGCCAACCCTGATGCTAATGCCAACCCTGATGCTAATGCCAACCCTGATGCTAATGCCTTACTTAGCCTAACAACGACCCAGCCGTAACATTTCTCTACTTCAAACATTGATTGATTAACCCTCATTGGCGAATTGCTGTAGACGCCACGCAAATATAAATATTGCTTCTGATTGATTGACCGTTTAGATAGACGTCTTTCTGATAGCAGCTGGAACCGTTGGAACCATTGGAACCGTTCCGTCTCTACATCAGCGTACGCTGGTAACTTCTACAGAACCGGGCTTGAGAGGGGATTGAGAAGCGACAGCAAACATCTGCCTGAGACACTGCTCTCCTCGTTCCCTGAGACTCTCTGACAGCTTACAAGGGCCCCATGTCCCTCATCCTGGCGCTCCCCTGTGGCCTCCTGTCAGGGTAGCTCAACACCTTTACGTCAGGCAGGAAGCGTCCATGACGATATGAGGAGAGACGGCAGTTATGTCACGAGTGAGGACCTTTTTCTCAATCTGGGTGTTTTTCAGTTAGCTCACACCTTTCAGTTAAGTGCTTGATATCTCACACACACACCTGGTTCGAGTTTGGTAAATAGCAGGGGTATTTAGGTCACTGGTTGTGGTGGCACTTGGTTGGACATTGTTTGAAGTCACGGGTATGTAGAGGTGTGTGCTGAAGGATATAGTGAAACTGTTTTGTATGCATTTAGAAAGTCACTAAGTAGCGCATTCTGTTTTACATTCAGTATATCTTTACGTTCGTTGTTAAGTATTTGCTTCCCCCTTGTTTTGGAATAAATACCACAAGCGTGATTCAGTACTGTCACGAGTGAGGGCCTTTTCCTCACTGTCGTTGTTTTTCAGTTACCTCACTCCTATTAGTTAAGTGCTTGATTTCACACACCTGGTACGAGTTTGGTAATTACCTAATCTGAAACACAACGCTAAGCCACACTGCTTAACCTGCGTTCAACTCTAACCTGAAATTAGGACAAAAATCCAACAACAAACGTGCAACTATTTATTATGAATATTCTGATTTACTTTGTAGATGGAAACTGTTCGACAATTAACGTTATTCAATAACTGAATAGCAGTGCCATTAACTGCCAGATAGTCAGTGTAATTGTCTGCTAATAGCTACATGAACCGTATAATTTAATAGGATCTCAGTTCGTGACCTGGTTCCTTACTGAGCAAATATGATCCAATATGAAAATTTGTAATGCCAACGATGGCTGGTATTCAAATCCCATGAAGAATTTAGGCAGGAGAACCACTGACTAGGTGGTATTTAAAACATACTGATCTCATTTTTATCTGTGGGAAAAAAATATAAGAAAGATTTCGTTGTGCTGTCAAAACCTTACAAGCAGACCGTTTCCCGTTGCGGTTTTCCCTTTGAGGTTTTGCTTCAAAAGCCGATGTATTCTGCAATGCTCAAGACGTGGCTCGTAGTGGCCTGCTAGGGGCTTGATGTTGTGCAATGATTCTCTTCTGGGTTGACTCAACTAACAAAAACTTCAAGTTGAAAGGAATTAGTAAAAACGCTAATGAAATTAACAGAGAACCTTAAAAAAACCTTGCAACCTTTAAAAGTATACCCATCAATTAACCTAAAACGGTGTTCATAGAAAAGCTCTGGGGGTATCTTCACAATGTCAGCCTGTCCTCCTGTGCTTGCTCTGGGACAGGTAGAAGGTTTCAATACTGCTCCGCTTTTAATATTTATTTATTCTGGCCCAGACAAAGGCATGAAACTGTCCTGGAACTGTGAACTGTAGGTAGTCAGGGCAGCTGAGGGACTACCTATCCAGAAGGATCTGTTGCTGAAATACTCCCAAGAAAATGTCATGGAATACAGAACAAATATTCCACAGAAAAAACATTCACACTCAATGAAGGTTAGCAGAGGTTTTCGCTTGTGCTTCTTTCACCATAAAGGAACAAAAATGAAATGTAAGTATGTATTTAAATATGTACATCTCAACTTATTAAAGGATAATTACAAATTGACTTCCACAGGAATGGCCGCACCCAGGGATTCCAGAACTTTGCCCGGGGCATCACCCTCCCTTCGCCGGCTTGTCGTCTTCCCACAATGCATCCTGGTGCCATCACTTCCCACAATGCATCCTGGTGCCATCACTTCCCACAATGCATCCTGGTGCCATCACTTCCCACAATGCATCCTGGTGCCATCACTTCCCACAATGCATCCTGGTGCCATCACTTCCCACAATGCATCCTGGTGCCATCACTTCCCACAATGCATCCTGGTGCCATCACTTTCCACAGTGCATCCTGGTGCCATCACTTCCCACAATGCATCCTGGTGCCATCACTTCCCCAGGTGTACGATGCACGTGTACACAGTCGTTCACATGAAAGAAAGCGGGGCTCATCGGACCAGCCAACCTTCTTCCACAGATCCAGTGTCCAGTTGTGACGCTCACATGCCCATGGAGGTGTTCACAGCCCTCAGTGCCCCACCCCCACCCAAACAACAGAACAACTTCCTGCTATAACAGCTTACAACAACAAGGTGCGTTCCACTTGCCTTCTCAATCCTATCATGACCACCTTAAACAAACAGTTTGCTGCCAAATGGCTGAGAAAGGCCAATCAGTTCTCTTTCACTCTCTATTCATGGGCAATTTTCCGACTGCCCTGAACATTTCACGGTGAACCCCTCCTGAATGAAAGTAATTAGGGAGGCACTGATTTTAAGCATTTTCAGCCAATCTCCAACCGATGGTTGAATTCTGGATAAATTGGTTTTCAAAGACGTTTATTATTTTTAAGTGTACTGTTAAGACAATTCCAAGCAGTTTTTGAGCACCTCGTTGGACAGAGATGGCCTTAGTTAAAATGAGGACGGATCGATGAGTCAACACAGATGAAGCAGAGAAGATGCTCTTCCACTGTTGAATATGAGAGCCTTTGATATCGTTGTTCATGTAGCTGTTTTGGACCAACAGAATATTAACCATCATAATATTTTGGCTCATCAGTGAATATGGACTGAAAACTCACTGGTAACTCACTGGTAACACACTGGTAACACACTGGTAACACACTGGTAACACACTGGTAACACACTGGTAACACACTGGTACACACTGGTAACACACTGGTAACACACTGGTAACACACTGGTAACTCACTGGTAACACACTGGTACACACTGGTAACACACTGGTAACACACTGGTAACACACTGGTAACACACTGGTAACTCACCGGTAACACACTGGTAACTCACTGGTAACACACTGGTAACTCACTGGTAACACACTGGTACACACTGGTAACACACTGGTAACTCACACTGGTAACACACTGGTAACACACTGTTAACACACTGATAACACACTGGTACACAATGGTAACACACTGGTAACACACTGGTAACACACTGGTAACTCACTGGTAACACACTGGTACACACTGGTAACACACTGGTAACACACTGGTAACACACTGGTAACACACTGGTAACTCACACTGGTAACACACACTGGTAACTCACACTGGTAACACACTGGTAACACACTGGGTACACTGGTAACTCACGGTAACTCACCGCTAACTCACCGGTAACGCACCGGTAACACACCGGTAACTCACCGGTAACACACTGGTACACAATGGTAACACACTGGTAACCCACTGGTAACACACTGGTATCTCACTGGTAACACACTGGTAACACACTGGTAACACACTGGTAACACACTGGTAACACACTGGTAACTCACTGGTACACACTGGTAACACACTGGTAACACACTGGTAACTCACTGGTAACACACTGGTAACTCACTGGTACACACTGGTAACACACCGGTAACTCACCGGTAACGCACCGGTAACACACCGGTAACTCACCGGTAACACACTGGTACACAATGGTAACACACTGGTAACCCACTGGTAACACACTGGTAACACACTGGTAACACACTGGTAACACACTGGTAACACACTGGTAACACACTGGTAACTCACTGGTAACACACTGGTAACTCACTGGTACACACTGGTAACACACACACCGGTAACTCACCGGTAACGCACCGGTAACACACCGGTAACTCACCGGTAACACACTGGTACACAATGGTAACACACTGGTAACCCACTGGTAACACACTGGTAACTCACTGGTAACACACTGGTAACACACTGGTAACACACTGGTAACACACTGGTAACTCACTGGTAACACACTGGTAACACACTGGTAACACACCGGTAACACACAGTGTGTATTTTGGTTTCACTGCCTGTTTCCTGACACCTCTATCTCTGAAAAAGATATAAGCAAACATTTCACTTTTTTTGCTATAAAAAATAACTGCACTTGTTCTTGATTTTACAGACAGACTTGGACGATAATCCACAGTGGAAAATGTATTTTACCCACCGATAGTACATAAGCTTTTACCAAATTCAGGATTTCCATGATTTGTGTTTCTGGATGTGAATGTCCTCTTTCACCAATCCATTAGACATGTGGCCATAAACAGCTTTTTACCTCCGTGGGAACATAGCCAAGTTTCAAATGCTGACACAGAGAGATTAATCAATGCTTTTATACTAGCAGCCAACAGCACTCTAAAGCTCTCCTCTCTGGTCATCCCAACAAAGTCGTAGGTCAACCGCAAAACATACGAAAGGCACCAGCAGTGTCTCTGACCAATGCCAGACCCAGAGCACTCATTACAACGATTTTAAGTCTCTGCAGTGACTTCCTGTGACTTTCAGATATCATTTTAAAGAAGATAAATTGGTCTACATGTCACTTAAGCGCAAACTGACCTGATTTGACACGGCACGTCTGTAGTGCCAGATTCCAGGCGTCAGTTGTTTAAATGTTTTGTAAATCATGTCAGAATAAGAGATTTAAAAGCCAATGTATGGCTTTCCTCTCATGTGGGTGAAACTCAATTAACACTTGTTTTGGTATTACACAGCATTTTGTTGCACGGTCAGGTTTTGTGGCGCAATGTTAATGGGTCTGATATAGGATTAAATGTATATCAACCTCAGTCGTAGAAACGCTGACCCCAAATGTGCAGAAGCCAAATCTAACCAATAACGATTGTTGTGAGTGGATTGTGAATTTTATGTGTTTTTGGTTTTGCCTTTAGAGTACCTGGCTGGCACTACATTATTTCACCTATCACTTGATCACTATGTAGATATTACAGCAGGCATATTAGGTATAAGGATTACATGTGTAAGGAGGATTACATGTAAACTCACTAACAATAATGTTTTGCACACAAAAGTCCCCGCATCCATCTCAGTCAGGCAGCAGGAACTGTCAATAACATCGTTATCAGTACCGGAGGAGCAGATCGGACCCCAGCTGGCGCAGTGATGGGGCTCTCCGGACCGGACCGGGTGCGCACAATGTGACGCGCTCATCTGTTTGCGCTGCGTTCATACACTCACTTGTGTCGGTGGAAACCTTGTGCCTGTTTTACCGATTAACCCCGCAGGCGTCTCGACGGGTTGGCAGAACAGCGTGT
Organism: Dallia pectoralis; assembly: GCA_029465975.1. NCBI lineage: Eukaryota > Metazoa > Chordata > Actinopteri > Esociformes > Umbridae > Dallia > Dallia pectoralis. The sequence continues at coordinate 11,513,252 of CM055757.1, forward strand.
TCCTTTACCCAGAAGGCACCGAGGAATCTGGTGTCGTGGACCCGTTGGCCGGTTCCGGTTCTCATTGGCCAGTACCGAGGGTGTGCGGGACGAATAGAAAGTGCTGCGTGTCGCCAACAACCCCTAGTCGGATACTTGGGGACTGAACTCATTTGGGATTCATACCAGCTTTTTGATTTGGAGAGGAGAAACATATCGAAATACTTCAATCTCAGCTCGGATCGGAGAATTCTTGGCCGTGCATGAGGGTGCTTTGAGATATCGGAACATGTGAATGTCTCCTGCTGGTCTTTCTGATATATGACATCTGATATCTGACACATGTGTCCGTGCGTAATGGACATATCGCGCAGAAGTTTGCAGGGGATCTGAGAACTATTTTCCTGGGCATATCATTCATCATCCGAGGGTCACAAAGCACATTGTCCTGTGAAGAAATCGTGGTAAGTGGAACATGTTTTAATGCTTATATCCTCTTTAGATTATAATGTGTCTCATTTACCATTACGCACCAATATGATCCGAATCACTAGACACAGATCCTGTCGGCTCCTTCAATTTAGATCAAGTTAAATAAGAATGCATTTGTAATAACATTACTCGGACAGTTTTGTAACATAACTACAGGTAAATTCACATTACATTTAGTGACCATAAGCTGCTCAGTACATTGTGTACATCTCACAACAGTACGGGTGTGGGTTGGCAGGGTGACTTATACTCTGGAGACATTTACATGTCCGGTCAGTAGACCCAGATCAGCATGGACAGGCTTGTCTTTAGACATAAAATAATAACTCTTAACACTTCTAATCCAACTGAGACAGAAGACCCATGACCTATAGCAGTGGTCGGGAACCCTGTTGGACATTATGTTTTTCTTTTATCCGATCTGAAACATATTGGTTATGAAGGTGTGTCGGATGTAGGCAGACACTGATTGGTCAGTTGTGGTTCCGCTCCCCCAGGTGTCCGCATCAATCCAGGAGGTTACTTTATGTCATATATCTATTGATTCCATCAGCACCCCGGTTGCCAGCTCACTAGAAACTGATGTTATTTATGCTGGTTGTGTCCCTGGTATTCAACCCAGCAATTATCGAGTTACCAGCCTGACTATATAACTGCCGACCCCCTACCTTTTACTTTATTCCACTTCCTCAAGAGATACAGAAAAAAGACTTTGGCCTGGGCATTTGGGTCTGATATCAATTGGAGTAGCCCATGTCTAATTGGAGTAGCCCCATGTCTGATTGGAGTAGCCCCATGTCTGATTGGAGTAGCCCCATGTCTGATTGGAGTAGCCCAATGTCTAATTGGAGTAGCCCCATGTCTAATTGGAGTAGCCCCATGTATTAGAGTAGCCCATGTTTAATTACAGTAGCCCATGTTTAATTAGAGTAGCCCCATGTTAAATTATAGTAGCCCCATGTTAAATTATAGTAGCCCCATGTTTTATTAGAGTAGCCCCATGTTAAATTATAGTAGCCCCATGTTAAATTAGAGTAGCCCCATGTTAAATTATAGTAGCCCCATATTTAATTATAGTAGCCCCATATTTAATTATATTATTCTTTAACAGTCTTTTACATTGATGCTGCAGGCAGAAGCCCTTTCGAGATACAGGATGTAAATTATATGTTTTACCGAAGTCCAGACTGGATGTTAGACAAATACTGTTTTTACACGACCACATCTCCGACCACACATACACCTACGACCACACATACACCCACGACCACACATACACCCATGACCACACATACACCCACGACCACACATACACCAACGACCACACATATACCCACGACCACACATACACCCACGACCACACATATACCCACGACCACACATACACCCACGACCACTTTGTACACCCATGACCACACATACACCCACGACCACACATACACCTACGACCACACATACATCTACGACCACACATACACCCATGACCACACATACAACCACGACAAAATTGTTAACCCTTGACCACACATACACCCACGACCACACATACACCTACGACCACACATACACCTACGAAAGCCCAGGAGACCACACGCTCTCTATGACAGCCATGTGTTCTAAGATCTTTGACCTGACATTATCCGGAGGTGGAACATGTTCTAGTTCGGCAACTGCAGTAGAACTCTTTCTCCTGGTGTGTTTCTCTGAGGGTCCGTCTGTACTGGAGAAATCCCAGCGGGGACAAAACCTTCTCCAAGTTCCCTGCCGTGGAGAACACATTCATCCAACCTCGTTTTCTCATTGTAATTCACAGTACAGGCACTCATGCTGTATAAAAACTTACACTTTGCATTTAATGTAGTGTGTGTTGAATAGTATGAATATTTACTTGGGCCTTCGATGTACGACAGAATTTCGATCGGAATCAGTCAGAAGCAGGACCCAGAATGCAATTTCAGTGTAATAAGCCGAAAGGGATGAAATTAGATGGAATTCCACACTGGCATTCAGGGGCAGAGACCTATCTATTGTGGGTAGAGACTGGCATCTACTGTGGGTAGAGATGGGCCTCTATTGTGGGTAGAGACGGGCCTCTATTGTGGGTAGAGACTGGCATCTATTGTGGGTAGAGACTGGCATCTATTGTGGGTAGAGACTGGCATCTATTGTGCGTAGAGACGGACCTCTATTGTGGGTAGAGACGGACCTCTATTGTGGGTAGAGATGGGCCTCTATTGTGGGTAGAGACGGACCTCTATTGTGGGTAGAGACGGACCTCTATTGTGGGTAGAGGCTGGCATCTATTGTGGGTAGAGACTGGCATCTATTGTGGGTAGAGACTGGCATCTATTGTGGGTAGAGGCTGGCATCTATTGTGGTTAGAGACGGGCATCTATTGTGGGTAGAGGCTGGCATCTATTGTGGGCAGTGACGAACCTCTACATTTTATTTTCTAGCTGTGTGTCTTTTCAGTCTTTTCTCTGCTGTTTCATCATCACTGCAAACAGTGGCTGAGAAGTTATACAGGGTAATGCTAAACCAACCAACCCACTGTCAAACTCGGTATATGCCGATGTCTGCGGTCTGACCGCTCAGAGGCGGAGCTCTGGAGAACCTCCACCAAATGATTTCCATGACAACTGCCAGTCAAGAACGTGCGGCCGTTCTCTCCGACTCTCCGGCAATTACAATCACGAGCACTATGACAGTAACATGATACATGGAAGTTGTTTTTCCGAGAGGCATTGTGGGTAGACGGCACCCTGTTTCAGACACTTCTAACGTTCCTACTTCAAACAGAGAATGTAGTAGCCCGCGGATGATTTCATTTCTGCACGGAACTGTAATGTTCACTGTCTTTTGTCTCACCTGTCAGGTGTAGCTCGTTAAAAGACTTTCTCATTATAGTCTTGACTGTTTATGATGATGGATTCTCAGTTGATGTGTGAAGGACGCCGTGCCATTGGTGAACGTTAGGGGGTACAGCTTCAGGAGGTACAGCTTCAGGAGGTACAGCTTCAGGAGGTACAGCTTCAGGAGGTACAGCTTCAGGAGGTACAGCTTCAGGGGGTACAGCTTCAGGAGGTACAGCTTCAGGGGGTACAGCTTCAGGGGGTACAGCTTTAGACCTTGCTAAATAGTCTCGCTAAAGTACAGTAAAGTGAAATACTCTCTCCCCTAGCACGCCGCATTAGGAGTTTCAGCCCACGTTTTCTGTACAAAATCAAATCGACCTCATTTTATAGAATAACTCTGAATTAAATATCATTACTCGGCATATATTTAACACCATGGGTTTCACTCATTACTGTTAGCCTCTGTGGATAGAACGGAAATGAGTTTATTGGATACGTGAGGAACCTTTACCTCCCTTGTGGGATCTGTGGAACGGGGAAGAATTGCATTTATTTCCTCTGATAAGTTACCTCTGACCTTCATGCTCTGCCCTCAATCGAGGAGCACGTTTTGAAAGCCTTGATATTGCCAGTATTTATCTGAGGACCTCCCCTCATTACAGGCAGCGTAGCTCATTACGTGCTCAGCACAGTCTGACATATTCCGAGGGATCAAAGACCAGAAAATGGGCTCACTTTTACAGATAGATGGTTCTTGATGAGTGAGTGCCTTTATGTGCTGGGTGATGTAATGTTTCCGAGTGTTCTGTGCCATTCGAGGACCAATCACACGTGTGTCTAGGTGTCCCGCTTGTCAAGGAAGAGTGATGTGCATTAAAGCAGTTTGTTGACCAAGGTACCGTATCGCTTACGTGTGAGTATGTCAAACGCAGGACACATCAGGTTGTTTGTTCATAATCTGAATCACCCACTGTAAATGTTAAACCAATGTGTTTACGTTGAAGGTCACTGATGTGTTGGACTTGTCACTGGAAGGTTGTTGAGATAAAAAGCCTCATGAGATCCTGAGGCTGGATTGAGAACCAAAACTGAGGCTGGGTCGAGAACCAAAACAGAGGCTGGGTCGAGAACCAAAACAGAGGCTGGGTCGAGAACCAAAACAGAGGCTGGTTCGAGAACTTAAACAGAGGCTAGGTCGAGAACCAAAACAGAGGCTGGTTCGAGAACCAAAACAGAGGCTGGTTCGAGAACCAAAACAGAGACTCGGCCGAGGACCAAAACAGAGGCTGGTTCGAGAACCAAAACACGTGCTGTCATTTTTCAATAAAAAGAGTGCGACATTAGTGTGAAAATAATCAGCACCTAGAACGGTGCTGATAAAAGCAATCTCTCACAGTCACATGAACAAGTCCGTACACTGGAGAGTTGTGTTCACGTGACATTTAATGTTAACCTGTTTTCACACTGAAAGATTATCCTTAGCAATCATGTATTCATAAAAAATAAATAAAAGGTTTTAATGCAGCTTCATGTACATCTGTCGGGTCTTGATATTCTTCTGGCATTTGCACCGATGTTGTCTGACAAAAATCTGTCAAGTCTTGGTATTTTGTTTCCTACCTGACATTTGCATGTGCACTGCATTCTTTGATCAGATCTTGGTCTGAATTTTGTGAGGCATCCAGTGCAATATGTGTTTGTTGTAGTCTGGAGCACTTTCTGCATTTGTCGGGCCTGGACCTCAAATGTTTCAGTGCTTTTTGAAGTAACCCCGGCTCATATCATTTTTGGATCCTATTCCAAAATGATATTTGTATATTACGTTTGTCTGATGACCTTTTTGCCAGTCTGGTTCCCAGCGTTGGACGATGGAAGACTCCCGTGCATCAATCACGTTTCTTCTAAGGGCTTCAGAGAGTTTTTTAAATGTTGACATTTTGTGTTACCTACACACATTTTCCATCTAGGTTTTCATTGCTTTGTCCGTGAGAAAATCACCCAGTTCCTCAGCCACAGATTTAAAAGCTTTCTACTCTTCCCTCGTTTGTGATCGATTGTCCTCCGCCTCGTTATCTCCACTCTGGTCTTAGTCTCGCTTTCTCACTTTCCATCTCTTTCTTTGTATCCCCTCTTTCCTTATCCCTGCCATCAGCTTCCATTCTCCCTAGTTATCTCTGTATTTATGTATCTCTGTAATCTATGGGCAGGGAATGTAATTATGCTTCCGACCAGCATCCTATGAATGAGTCGGCAAATGGAAGCTGTGTAGTTATAGATCAAGACAATTTATCAATCACAGGAAATGACAGGAAATGTATTAGTTTGCCACTGTCCATATGTGGCAGATCTATCCAATACCTACTGGTGAACTGTAATTCATTAACTGATCCAGTGGAGGAGGTAGATGCAGTAGAGGCAGTAGATCCAGTAGATCCAGTAGATCCAGTAGATGCTGTAGATGCTGTAGAGGCAGTAGATCCAGTAGACGCAGTAGATGCAGTAGAGGCAGTAGATCCAGTAGATCCAGTAGATGCAGTAGAGGCAGTAGATACAGTAGATCCAGTAGATCCATTAGATGCTGTAGATGCTGTAGAGGCAGTAGATCCAGTAGACGCAGTAGATGCAGTAGAGGCAGTAGATCCAGTAGATCCAGTAGATGCAGTAGATGCTGTAGATGCTGTAGAGGCAGTAGATCCAGTAGACGCAGTAGATGCAGTAGAGGCAGTAGATCCAGTAGATCCAGTAGATGCAGTAGAGGCAGTAGATACAGTAGAGGCAGTAGATGCAGTAGAGGCTGTAGATCCAGTAGATCCAGTAGGTCCAGTAGATGCAGTAGATGCAGTAGATCCAGTAGATCCAGTAGATGCAGTAGAGGCAGTAGATACAGTAGAGGCAGTAGATACAGTAGAGGCAGTAGATGCAGTAGAGGCTGTAGATCCAGTAGATCCAGTAGGTCCAGTAGATGCAGTAGATGCAGTAGATGCAGTAGATGCAGTAGATACAGTAGATGCAGTAGGTCCAGTAGATGCAGTAGATCCGTAGATGCAGTAGATCCAGTAGATCCAGTAGGTCCAGTAGGTCCAGTAGATCCAGTAGAGGCAGTATATGTAGTGTGGCGATTAAACATCATGTTTCACACCCCATAGTGATATGTTGGTTATAAGTGAATGCACCAGTACAATCATGACACCTCAGTTAGCCATGTAATCCAAATTGGAAAGTGAATAGTTTTGAAGACACAGGAATCAAATCAGCATAAACATGACATGGTACGTCAGTTTTGGCTCTCAGTGTCACTTTTAAAACCCCCAGGGGGTTTGCAGAATGCATGATTACCGTGAGTTTCTGGAAACCTGGATTTCTTATGTCAGTATGGCTAGTGTGAACTGAGTAGTGTTAAGTGTAGTGTTAAATGTTAACTGAGTAGTGTTAAGTGTAGTGTTTAGTGTTAACTGAGTAGTGTTAACTGAGTAGCGTTAAGTGTTAACTGAGTCGTGTGAAATGCTAATACCGTAATAATATTTTTTATTTGACAAAACTCAAGGACATCTTACAGTAATGTAGCCCTTGATAGGTGAGTTAATCAACAGTGCAGGTTACAAATATGTCAAAATCAGGAGACAAATTAAACATTACACAGGAAAAGATAAAGTCCAATAGGAAAGTCCAAAGGTTGTAGGCAGTCTGGAATGGGAGTGTTCTGAGGAGTGTTCTGAGGAGTGCTGTGAGGAGTGCTGTGAGGAGTGCTGTGAGGAGTGCTGTGAGGAGTGCTGTGAGGAGTGCTGTGAGGAGTGCTGTGAGGAGTGTTCTGAGGAGTGCTGTGAGGAGTGTTCTGAGGAGTGCTGTGGGAGTGCTGTGAGGAGTGCTGTGAGGAGTGTTCTGAGGAGTGCTGTGAGGAGTGTTCTGAGGATTGCTGTGAGGAGTGCTGTGAGGAGTGCTGTGAGGAGTGTTCTGAGGAGTGCTGTGGGAGTGCTGTGAGGAGTGTTCTGAGGAGTGCTGTGAGGAGTGTTCTGAGGAGTGCTGTGAGGAGTGTTCTGAGGAGTGCTGTGGGAGTGCTGTGAGGAGTGCTGTGAGGAGTGTTCTGAGGAGTGCTGTGAGGAGTGTTCTGAGGAGTGCTGTGGGAGTGCTGTGAGGAGTGCTGTGAGGAGTGTTCTGAGGAGTGCTGTGAGGAGTGTTCTGAGGAGTGCTGTGAGGAGGCAGAGTGGGTCTGTCAAATGTGATGTGGGAGTGCATTCCAGAATATGGAGTCCCATTGGTGGAGAGGAGAAATAGGGGAGTGGGAAGAGGAGGGCCAGCAGAGGAGGAGCGTATAGAGGAGGAGGTGGATGGTTTTGAATTGCAGACAAGTTCTCCTGCAGAGTTTTTATACTCACAGACTCTGATGATTGTCAGATGTTAAGGTTTACTGAGTAAGGTTAATAATAGGTCAGGTTGACTAAATGTTCAGTGTAAAGGATTGGGTTAGATATTGATTCTGAATGGTAAAAGTGTGGATTACATCTAAGAAAGGGCAGTTGAGGTCTATTTCTGGACGAAAGATCAAGATCAATAAAAAACGTATATGTGTATTTTGTCCTGGACTAGACGTAATCTTTGTTCAGGTAACTAGCCCTTAGAACTGTATGGATCTCACTTAGTCTATAGTTTCATCTCATCGTGACTGTTTGATTTTAAATCCTAATTGCCAGAGCATACAAAGAGCACTATAACCATAAAGTATGTAGCAAATGGAACAGGCGCCTGGTAGAAATCAATAGTTCAGACCATCATGTTCTGTTCACTTTCTCAGAGCCTCACTACTTCCTTATATCCGATACTATCTGGTTCTGGGGCGTAAAATGCGCCTTGCAATAACTGGCTACCGGAAACAAATTAAACTCCACACATGAATACTGAGTTCCAATACACAGACAGAACAAATGTGGACCTTCTGGATGACAGACTTAAGATGAGTATTTTTGTAATGTGTATCCGGTAGGCGGGTGAGTGGTTTAAGTGTGAAACTGGCCTGTGCCCATCTGTCCATCACCTTGGTCAAGAGAGACTCTATGTCTGCATCCATTAATTGAGGTCACTTCCTGGGAGTGGGTCCTTTGTAGATTAATGGTTCCCTTGTACCTTTTACTCCATTGGGGGAAAGGTTCTAAAGACATTTTTAATAAAATCTGTTGGGACCCTTTGGGGGGTAAAGTTTGAGGAAAATGTTAATTACTGAGGATGAATATAAAATATATTTTATTATTTTTCTTTTCCTTGTAAAGCACATTGAATTGGAGATAGGGCAGGCTATGGCTACCGCCATGGCTACAAGCAAAGATATTTAGCACCTCTAAAAACACTTCCCAAGTAGTGTTTCGCTTCACTGGCCGTTGCATCAGCAGACCCATGATGGAGTTCCCTCACACAATGTGAGTTCATCTGTCCTTTCTTCTCATGTAACCCAGCGTGACTACATATCTGGGTGAGATTCAAAAACGTGAGAGCGTATTTTGTTCACCCATTATCTCAGCGTTACTGTGAGCTTCTACCAGCTATTTATTAAAAAGGCAGCGGGTTGGTTGACCTTGGAGGAATTACGGCAACACACATGCCAATCACTTACTGTCAGTTTGTATGTCCATTAACACACGTAGGCGGATTTCTCTTTTTAGTTTGGTTGCCACGGTCCTCGATGCTCAGAATGCTCCGAAATAAATGTTACGGGGTCAGAGAGTAGAAACGTAAAAGTATGAAACATACAGTGAATGTGATATATTATATCCAGAGATGTCCCTGGGGTGGTGGATGTGTAAGGGAAGCACAAATAAACTCTGTCAGCTGTGACTCTCATCAACGCTCGACCAGTTTTTCCCCAAGTGTCGCCGTCGTCAGATGAAGCACTGGAGCTCCAACAGTTGGAGGAGTTTGGAGAGGATAGAGCATCTAATCACATAGGCTGTAGCATCCCACTTCAACTGTCACAGCATATAAGCAACACTAAAAAAGGGTTATAATTGGTTGGACTTCTGAGCCAGATTCCTACACTGAAACAGTTAGTTACATTAAAAAATAAATCCTATATAGTGGTTCCCTGGAGAGCCTCACTGGTAGACCCAGCTGGAACCACCACGGTCCCCTGGAGAGCCTCACTGGTAGACCCAGCTGGAACCACCACGGTCCCCTGGAGAGCCTCACTGGTAGACCCAGCTGGAACCACCACGGTCCCCTGGAGAGCCTCACTGGTAGACCCAGCTGGAACCCCCACGGTCCCCTGGAGAGCCTCACTGGTAGACCCAGCTGGAACCCCCATAGTCCCCTGGAGAGCCTTACTGGTAGACCCAGCTGGAACCTCTATGGTTCCCTGGAGAGCCTCACTGGTAGACCCAGCTGGAACCCCCACGGTCCCCTGGAGAGCCTCACTGGTAGACCCAGCTGGAACCTCTATGGTTCCCTGGAGAGCCTCACTGGTAGACCCAGCTGGAACCCCCAAGGTCCCCTGGAGAGCCCTGTCCTCCCAAACTGTCGGCTCGGGGAAAACGCTACCCCAGGCTACACTGTAATGAAGTGAAGAGAACAGAACGTGTTTGATGACGATGCAAAAACGATGCATTGCTGTCAGAAAGCCAGAAAAAACGATGTAAGCTGCCGTTTTGTTCCGCAAACGACGTAGACTGAAGCAGTTTCTGACTGAAGCATGTAGGAACTACAACAGGCCAGTGTGATAATGCTGTTTCACTCGTCAGGCTACCTGGGGCATCTGTGAATGAGGGACGTTTTCAAACCATCTCAGCATCCAAAGTCCATGGAGGAGACGATGGAGGGAACACAGGTCTCCTAGATTTCTCTGGACCTGTCCCTAATTTCCCAGATGGTTCCCAGCATATTACACAGAAGCGGTGTGGGAATGTGGCGAAATGTCCGAACAATAGACGACTGGTTTACATTCTCCTGTAATTCTGTGTGTGTTGGAGTTATATGTACAGAAGATAAATCCTGGCGTGAAGATACGCTCCAAAAAGGTGTGGCTGACAAATTGGAAACGAGCAAGAGACTGATGGACCGACAGAGAGATTGACAAAATACTAAAACTGTCCAGACAGTGTGTCAGAGAGACAGACATTCAGACTGCCACCAACAGTTGGTTCTGCTTAACACACTTGTGTGACCCGATACCTCCACAGCTGCCTGCTGTTCTGTTGGTCTCTGCACCTCTGCTCGTGCATAGATGTCAAGATAGAAAAGATATAAAATCCTCTCCCAACATGTCGAACAATGGGATCTAATCTCCAGATCTCTATTACAGCGCCTAGGTCTCAAAAAGTTTTAAGAATTTGGTCGTGGTCCAATTTAGGCTTCAATCTCCATGATCAGAGCAGATAATCCTCTTTGTTTTGTTTATCCCAAAGAGATGAAATACCAGAATTATTATTGCAGCTTTCCCCAGCGCTCCGTGAACATAGACTACATCTTTGCTCTCTATGTTTGTATTCATTTTGTCATCCTGTACCTCACAACGCATCCATACATACCAACAGGGCAGAGATATTTATTTCCCATGAACTGTGTCTATATCTTACCGGTCAGGCAAACACAATGTCCTATCTCACAGAACCACATTTCTGTTTGCTGTCTGGCAGGAACACAGAACCACAGGACACTGACTGACCTGACAGTAGATTAGACGGGAACACTGCATGTGCAGTGTTGGAAGTGGAGATTGCAGTTCTTCCAACATCATCTTTTCACCAGGCTACGGCACTACCGGCTATGGTCCTGAATCAATAGTGTGTGTGTGTGTGGTGTGTGTGTTGTTTTAATGAGCGCCTTTTCTAGACACTGCATGCTATCGTGTGTCAGAGTTAATTTGTGTGCGTCTATGGGCAGTATTGCAGAAGACTGCATTTATTCTGTCCAACGTAACGGCAAACACATTACATTTCAACACAACACTCAGAGCCACATAAATTATGTAAAACAACATATATTGAAATAAACTAAATAAACAGTACATTTATTTAGGTATTCATGACCACCTCCTGTACGCTCCAGTATTACAGGACGATACCGTGTGAGGCTGTCAGTGATGTCACATTCATATTAGTTTTTCAGGCATGAAGAAAACATCATCTGTGAATAAGGAATATAATTTGTTACGGGCTGCTTTTTCGGGAAACTCCCTGCTGGCGTCGGGAGCAAAGGTTTGGCTCAGTAAATATTCCCACATTATGTAACACCCGTTAAGATTCATATTATAAGTGTTCTTCATTGAGCTGGGTAATAGAAGTATATAATAATGATTGCATTTCAGTATGTGGTTAAAAGCATGTGTTATTACAGTACGGATGGTTTCACACCCTGCTACGGAGCTTGTGAGCCTATTTCATTTTGCTAACCTCCTCTGTCCTGGGTTCATAAAGCCGAACGCAAAACAGAATCACTCAATCCAGACAAATGGAATTCAACTATAATTGAAAAATTCTGAACTCAGGAATTCAACAAAGTATGGCTATACGACCACAAGAAAATGACGAAATACTTAAATAAGTTGATGGAATCTGTTCAGCTTTGTTTATTGTGTGCTCAGGTGAAATTCTGATTTTATTCTCCCTTAATGAGGATGTGTCAACGATCTCTACTTCTAATGAGGATGTGTATATTATCTCTAATTCTAATGTGGATGTGTATATTATCTCTACTTCTAATGTGGATGTGTATATTATCTCTACTTCTAATGCAGATGTGTATCCAATCTCTACTTCTAATGCAGATGTGTATATTATCTCTAATTCTAATGTGGATGTGTATATTATCTCTACTTCTAATGAGGATGTGTATATTATCTCTAATTCTAATGTGGATGTGTATATTATCTCTACTTCTAATGTGGATGTGTATATTATCTCTACTTCTAATGCAGATGTGTATCCAATCTCTACTTCTAATGCAGATGTGTATCCAATCTCTACTTCTAATGCAGATGTGTATCCAATCTCTACTTCTAATGCAGATGTGTATCCAATCTCTACTTCTAATGCAGATGTGTATCCAATCTCTACTTCTAATGCAGATGTGTATCCAATCTCTACTTCTAATGCAGATGTGTATCCAATCTCTACTTCTAATGCAGATGTGTATCCAATCACTTGTCTGCATGTTTGCACATTTCAGCAATAGGTTTGAAACGACCAATAAAGCCTGTGCTGTTGGGACTCTTACGCAGTACTAGCTGTTCCCTCCGCCATCGATCTGAAATACCCCCTCAGGCACTTCATACTGGAGCACTGCCTGATTCATCGAGCTTTGCCTTCATCATCAATTGACAATCGACCAACCATATTCCCCCCAGTTCTCGCCTCTCCACCTGCAGCTTCAGTGAATATCAGCTCGGACTGAGGCGTCAGCTCTCCTGGGCCAAATCAGTTAGCCTGTCTTTACTGCTTCCATGCAGAGCTCATATTAGCATGTTTAACGGGATGCGCTCCCTCTCCAGGCCTCCCCTCTCCAGGCCTCCCCTCTCAGGCCTCCCCTCTCAGGCCTCCCCTCTCCAGGCCTCCCCTCTCAGGCGTCATCTTTCAGGACTCCCCTATCCAGGCCACTCCTGTCCAGGCCTCCTCTCTACGGGCCTCCTCTCTACGGGCCTCCTCTCTATGAGGCTCTTCTCTATGGGCCTCCTCTCTACGGGCCTCCTCTCTATGGGCCTCCTCTCTACGGGCCTCCTCTCTACGGGCCTCCTCTCTATGGGCCTCCTCTCTACGGGCCTCCTCTCTACGGGCCTCCTCTCTGTGGGCCTCCCCTGACTTTGCAACCTGCTGGCTGTTTGTCACCCCACCTTTGCCACCTGTTTCTGTTTTTTTTTTACTCGTTCATCATCCTGTATTCACATTGCAGTCTTATTAGTTGGCAATAAGTCGCCTTGAGTCTTTTCAATCAATCAATCAAATGTATTTTATAAAACCCTATTTACAACAAAGTTGTCACAAAGTGCTTTTATAAACAGCCAGCCTGAACCCGACAGAGCACACATCGATGAGTTGATACACAGTGATTTTGACTATTTGTGCGCCTGAACAAACAATTCACAATTATAATATACAGTTCTATTCCTGGTCAACTAAATCTGAAGTGTCTTAATGCTGGAGTTACAGCGAAAACAGAGCCACAATAGAACAAACCATGCATGATATTCCTTAGAAAGCAGCCTTTAAAGACTAGATGGTCCAGCAGTTTTAGTTGCTGACTGGTGCATATTTACCTCTAATGCAAGGGTTGGAATTCAGAAAAAACTCTCTCATCTATCTATTCCCTTTTCTCCTGTCAAATAAAGAGGTGCCCTAAATACAGAGTATATGTGCAATATACACTATCGTTCAGAAGTTTGGGGTCACTCAAAGACAACGTGCCATAATTTGAAAGTGACGGTTGTTGATAACGAGCCTCTGTAGGCAGATGTAGATGTTCCATAAACAAACGGCCGTTTCCACCTGCAAAAGTTCATTCACAACATTAACAATGTTTTCACTTTTTTTCATTTTTGATCGAAAAAAATTAGTGCTTTTCTTCTTTCTTTAATAATAAACAAGGACATATTGGAGTGACCTTCGCACATTGTAACGGTAGTGTAATATGAGATAACATAGCCAATCATCTTCTCCGACCCACAGGTCTCTGGCACAGAATCACTTTTATTATGAAAACACATGAAACAAACACTAAACAACTTCCTGTCTGACAAGTCTTTTTAAATATGTTGATGACTTGGGCTCCAGTTGATCTTCTGCTTGAAGGCGGTATCATAAAATAATATTAAATATTTATTATCATAAAACAAAATGTATATTTTAATCGCTTCACGTCTCTCCCTATCGACGGACATTCTGTCAAGTTATTTGTCTCTTTCAACTACTTGGACAGATTTTTAGAAGCTATTAAACTTTTACTGTGAATCACTGGCCACGTTTTAAAAAATGCAATGCGGCGCCTTTAATTTGCTTAGCAGACTGAAGAGCTTTGGTGTGAGCTTCAGATACTCCAAGTGGTGTACAAAAGCTTAGTGGACAGTTTGCTTTGTGTCAGTAGAACAGAGCGGAGCAGCTCTCCGCGTATTTTCCTCGTCAACACAAAAGTTTTCGATCTATTGAATTAAAGCCCGAGAAAAGGCCGTGAGAGCTCAATAACTTTAAAATGAAACAAAGAAACAAACGAGGCATGGCCGTGCAGAACAGAACTGACATGATGATTCAGCAGGTCTAGGACCAGTCCTTAGATTTTTGGTGTGAAAACAGGGAGCTTGAAAACATGGCTGATTCAGTCTTCATTAACATGTGAACATGGCCGATTCAGTCTTCATTAACATGTGAACGTGGCCGATTCAGTCTTCATTAACATGTGAACATGGCCGATTCAGTCTTCATTAACATGTGAACGTGGCCGATTCAGTCTTCATTAACATGTGAACGTGGCCGATTCAGTCTTCATTAACATGTGAACATGGCCGATTCAGTCTTCATTAACATGTGAACGTGGCCGATTCAGTCTTCATTAACATGTGAACGTGGCCGATTCAGTCTTCATTAACATGTGAACGTGGCCGATTCAGTCTTCATTAACATGTGAACGTGGCCGATTCAGTCTTCATTAACATGTGAACATGGCCGATTCAGTCTTCATTAACATGTGAACATGGCCGATTCAGTCTTCATTAACATGTGAACGTGGCCGATTCAGTCTTCATTAACATGTGAACATGGCCGATTCAGTCTTCATTAACATGTGAACGTGGCCGATTCAGTCTTCATTAACATGTGAACGTGGCCGATTCAGTCTTCATTAACATGTGAACATGGCCGATTCAGTCTTCATTAACATGTGAACGTGGCCGATTCAGTCTTCATTAACATGTGAACGTGGCGATTCAGATTCAGTCTTCATTAACATGTGAACGTGGCCGATTCAGTCTTCATTAACATGTGAACGTGGCCGATTCAGTCTTCATTAACATGTGAACGTGGCCGATTCAGTCTTCATTAACATGTGAACGTGGCCGATTCAGTCTTCATTAACATGTGAACGTGGCCGATTCAGTCTTCATTAACATGTGAACGTGGCCGATTCAGTCTTCATTAACATGTGAACATGGCCAATTCAGTCTTCATTAACATGTGAACGTGGCCGATTCAGTCTTCATTAACATGTGAACATGGCCGATTCAGTCTTCATTAACATGTGAACATGGACGATTCAGTCTTCATTAGCATGTGAACATGGCCGATTCAGTCTTCATTAACATGTGAACATGGCCGATTCAGTCTTCATTAACATGTGAACATGGCCGATTCAGTCTTCATTGACATGTGAACATGGCCGATTCAGTCTTCATTGACATGTGAAGATGGCCGATTCAGTCTTCATTAACATGTGGACATGGCTGATTCAGTCCTACCCCCCCCCCACACACACACACACACAGCCTCCACCTTTGGGACATACTTTTTAAAGAGCCAATCTGCTGCAGTTGCCTTGTTAAAAGTCATACTGATGCCTTCTGCCCGGCCGTTTTACACTTCAACAGAGAGCCAATAAACTGCATGGGAGGTTTTTTTCTACATTACTTTTGTTTTGGTGAAAAGCTTTTATCCAATCTTCCTCTTAGACATTCAGATGGGTTGTTGAGATTCCCAACAGAGGCAGCTACAATACAGACAATTACTTCATTGACCTTCATTTTTCTCATTTAGTCGGTTCTTTGCTTATTTCCGAGCGGGTACACAAACTCCCACACAAACCACTTTAGGAGCTGGTATTAAGATACTGTGACATCAGAGTGGAGCTGGTATTAACATACTGTGACATCACAGGGGAGCTGGTATTAACATACTGTGACATCACAGGGGAGCTGGTATTAACATACTGTGACATCACAGGGGAGCTGGTATTAATAGCCTGTGACATCACAGGGGAGCTGGTATTAACATACTGTGACATCACAGGGGAGCTGGTATTAACATACTGTGACATCACAGGGGAGCTGGTATTAACATACTGTGACATCACAGGGGAGCTGGTATTAACATACTGTGACATCACAGGGGAGCTGGTATTAACATACTGTGACATCACAGGGGAGCTGGTATTAACATACTGTGACATCACAGGGGAGCTGGTATTAATAGCCTGTGACATCACAGGGGAGCTGGTATTAATAGCCTGTGACATCACAGGGGAGCTGGTATTAACATACTGTGACATCACAGGGGAGCTGGTATTAACATACTGTGACATCACAGGGGAGCTGGTATTAACATACTGTGACATCACAGGGGAGCTGGTATTAACATACTGTGACATCACAGGGGAGCTGGTATTAATAGCCTGTGACATCACAGGGGAGCTGGTATTAACATACTGTGACATCACAGGGGAGCTGGTATTAATAGCCTGTGACATCACAGGGGAGCTGGTATTAACATACTGTGACATCACAGGGGAGCTGGTATTAATAGCCTGTGACATCACAGGGGAGCTGGTATTAACATACTGTGACATCACAGGGGAGCTGGTATTAATAGCCTGTGACATCACAGGGGAGCTGGTATTAACATACTGTGACATCACAGGGGAGCTGGTATTAACATACTGTGACATCACAGGGGAGCTGGTATTAATAGCCTGTGACATCACAGGGGAGCTGGTATTAATAGCCTGTGACATCACAGGGGAGCTGGTATTAATAGCCTGTGACATCACAGGGGAGCTGGTATTAACATACTGTGACATCACAGGGGAGCTGGTATTAATAGCCTGTGACATCACAGGGGAGCTGGTATTAATAGCCTGTGACATCACAGGGGAGCTGGTATTAATAGCCTGTGACATCACAGGGGAGCTGGTATTAACATACTGTGACATCACAGGGGAGCTGGTATTGAGGGAATGTGACAGGAGACCAGTAAAGTCTATTACATGATCCAAAGGTCCAGACAATCAAGAAAACATGCCTGTTTGATGAATCTAAGCTAGTAGTTCTAGTACATTTCTGAGGCCCAAAGATCTCAAACGTGCAACGGCCGCCACGATGGATGTGCGTGCCAGAATACAGATCTCCTATATTATTCATTGTGTGTTTATTTTCAGTGGTTTTTATTCTGTTTGTTAATTAACTGTTGTTTCCCGACAACCTCTTCAGTATAGTGAGCAGGAAACGAGGTAAGTTAGTCTGTTGCTATAAAGCATCAGTAGATATGAGGCGTTCTCCGCCCACACATATATCACCCATGGGTTTCTAGAACAGCGTACAGGAATGTGTTCTGTGGGATGAGGGGGTGTGGGGGTCTGACAGGGTGCTGTGTCCGTCTACCAGGTTGATTATAACACCCAATACTGACGTCAGCTGGTCTATCTACGTAGGGACACTGTAATATGGACCCAATGAAATGATCTGCTACAAAGCATGTCAGTGGCTAAAGGAATTCCTATTCAATGTTATCTGGGTTTATATAATAATACAGGTTATCTATGTTGTCAAGAAAGTGAAAGGCTATCGAGGTTATCAAATTAACATAGCTCTTTCTCTACATTGTAGATTCCATTTCGTATGAAGTTTGCCTCACTGTAGACGTGACATGCCAAAAGGTCAAAGATGCCATCTGCACCGAATGTAACCAGCCTCAGATGTTGGTCCTTTCATTGGTGACAGGCTGAAGGCCCTGATGGGACACAAAACTGACCTGATGGGACAAACAAACTGACCTGATGGGACAAACAAACTGACCTGATGGGACACAAATACATTACTGACCTGATGGGACACACAAACTGACCTGATGGGACACACAAACTGACCTGATGGGACAAACAAACTGACCTGATGGGACACACAAACTGACCTGATGGGACACACAATCTGACCTGATGGGACACACAAACTGACCTGATGGGACACACAAACTGACCTGATGGGACACACAAACTGACCTGATGGGACACACAATCTGACCTGATGGGACACACAAACTGACCTGATGGGACACACAAACTGACCTGATGGGACACAAATACATTACTGACCTGATGGGACAAACAAACTGACCTGATGGGACACACAAACTGACCTGATGGGACACAAATACATTACTGACCTGATGGGACACACAAACTGACCTGATGGGACACACAAACTGACCTGATGGGACACACAAACTGACCTGATGGGACAAACAAACTGACCTGATGGGACACAAATACATTACTGACCTGATGGGACACACAAACTGACCTGATGGGACACACAAACTGACCTGATGGGACAAACAAACTGACCTGATGGGACACAAATGCATTACTGACCTGATGGGACACACAAACTGACCTGATGGGACACACAATCTGACCTGATGGGACACACAAACTGACCTGATGGGACACACAAACTGACCTGATGGGACACAAATACATTACTTGTCACGGATGGAGCGGCGTAGTGCGGTGAAAGCCATGTGCAGAGCCAATAGATCCGTTTAACCAGGTTTATTAAAGACAACCTGAACATAAAACAAACCGAGTACGGCGAAAACACACTAAACTGTGAACTTAAATCAAAGATGCGCACATAGCGACTTACACACAAACGTTTAAGAACGACAGCTATATATATACAAACACTCACCTCTAAAACACAGTGACATGTAGTAACAAACAATGCTAAGCAAGGAGTGACTTGCTAGCGACCCCTTTTATCCCCACATAAAGTGACAGATTACTAACAGCTGTGACCACGTGAAAGAGGAAGTAATCACAGCTAGTGAACACAAAAACACGGAAGTGGATCACCGAAATGGAAGTGTAGCAACGCCACCACACCAATCGTGACAGTATCCCCCACTAAAAGGCTAGCTCCCCAGATAGCCGAACGAACCAACAAAAACCACAAGGGAGCAACAAGACAGGACCTACAGTTAAACCCAATGGGTTAGTCCATCAGGACGGGTCCAGTCCTGAATAGGCCACGGTAGCCGACCGCCATCTCGAGCGGCTGAGAGGCCGCCAGTTTGAGCGGCTCAGGGTGCGTCGTGGCGGCGGCCATCGTGGGCGACGTGGCGGAGGCCATCGTGGGCGACGTGGCATAGGCCATCGTGGGCGACGTGGCGGAGGCCATCGTGGGCGACGTGGCGGAGGCCATCGTGGGCGACGTGGCGGAGGCCATCGTGGGCGACGTGGCGGAGGCCATCGTGGGCGACGTGGCGGAGGCCATCGTGGGCGGCGTGGCGGAGGCCATCGTGGGCGGCGTGGCGGCGGCCATCGTGAGCGTGGTCGTGGCGGCGGCCATCGTGAGCGTGGTCGTGGCGGCGGCCATCGTGAGCGTGGCGTGGCGGCGGCCATCGTGAGCGTGGCGTGGCGGCGGCCATCGTGAGCGTGGTCGTGGCGGCGGCCATCGTGAGAGTGTGGTCGTGGCGGCGGCCATCGTGAGCGTGGTCGTGGCGGCGGCCATCGTGAGCGTGGTCGTGGCGGCGGCCATCGTGGCGTCGTCGTGGCGGCGGCCATCGTGAGCGTCGTCGTGGCGGCGGCCATCGTGAGCGTAGTCGTGGCGGCGGCCATCGTGAGCGTAGTCGTGGCGGCGGCCATCGTGAGCGTAGTCGTGGCGGCGGCCATCGTGAGCGTAGTCGTGGCGGCGGCCATCGTGAGCGTAGTCGTGGCGGCGGCCATCGTGAGCGTGGTCGTGGCGGCGGCCGTGGGGCGTGCGGCAGCCGTGGGCGGCGTGGCGGCAGCCATCGTGGGCGGCGTGGCGCAGCCATTGTGGGCGGCGATGCGGCAGCCATTGTGGGCGGCGATGCGGCAGCCATTGTGGGCGGCGATGCGGCAGCCATTGTGGGCGGCGATGCGGCAGCCATTGTGGGCGGCGATGCGGCAGCCATTGTGGGCGGCGATGCGGCAGCCATTGTGGGCGGCGATGCGGCAGCCATTGTGGGCGGCGATGCGGCAGCCATTGTGGGCGGCGATGCGTCAGCCATTGTGGGCGGCGATGCGGCAGCCATTGTGGGCGGTGGCGTGACGGCGGCAGCCATCTTGGGCGCGGGCGTGACGGCGGGAGCCATCGTGGACGCTGGCGAGACGGCGGCAGGCATCTTGGGCGCTGGCGTGACGACAACAGCCATCTTGGGCGCTGGCGTGACGGCGGGGACCATCGTGGACGCTGGCGAATCGGCGGCAGCCATCTTGGGCGCTGGCGTGACGGCAACAGCCATCTTGAGCGCTGGCGGGACGGCGGGAGCCATCGTGGACGCTGGCGAGACGGCGGCAGCCATCTTGGGCGCTGGCGGGACGACGGCAGCCATCTTGAGCGCTGGCGGGACGACGGCAGCCATCTTGAGCGCTGGCGTGACGGCAACAGCCATCTTGAGCGCTGGCGGGACGGCGGCAGCCATCTTGAGCGCTGGCGGGACGGCGGCAGCCATCTTGAGCGCTGGCGGGACGACAGGAGCCATCGTGGACGCTGGCGTGACGGCGGCAGCCATCTTGAGCGCTGGCGGGACGGCGGGAGCCATCGTGGACGCTGGCGTGACGGCGGGAGCCATCGTGGGCGCTGGCGTGACGGCGGGAGCCATCTTGAGCGCCGGCGGGACGACGGCAGCCATCTTGAGCGCTGGCGGGACGACGGTAGCCATCTTGGGCGCTGGCGGGACGGCAGGAACCATCGTGGGCGCTGGCGTGACGGCGGGGGCCATCGTGGACGCTGGCGTGACGGCGGCAGCCATCTTGGGCGCTGGCGGGACGGCAGGAACCATCGTGGACGCTGGCGTGACGGCGACCATCTCAGGCGCAAGCGTGGTGGCGACCATCTCAGGCGCTGGCTCCTGTAAATCCAGCCATGTCCTCCACCACGTCCTGATAATGGCCGTGGGCTGGTCATCCAACCCCTCCGGGGTTTTTCTGTCCCAGGCGGCAGAAAAGGGTCTTCCCACGGCGGGGGTAGTGGCTGTAGCTCCAGGGGTTTTCCTCCTCCTGTCTGCAGCCCCGGAACAGTGGGCGGTGTCTTCTGCCCGCCCCAGCCGACGTCCGATGTTGCGGGGACTAGTCGACTGAGGACGGGATCCCATAGCAGGGCGTCTTCCAGGAGTCCTCCTCCACTCGGACCGCCTCCTCATCATCCGAGGAGAGGGAGTCGGACCCCCAATCACCCTGCCAGGTGTAGCGCCGCTCCTGCTGCTCCGTGGGTTGACGGTGAGCTTCATACCTCGGAGCGCTATAGCTTGCCCCTCCGAGGAATCCACTCACCGTCCGGCTCTGCGGGCTTTTTGGGTGGCTTAGCATTCTGTCACGGATGGAGCGGCGTAGTGCGGTGAAAGCCATGTGCAGAGCCAATAGATCCGTTTAACCAGGTTTATTAAAGACAACCTGAACATAAAACAAACCGAGTACGGCGAAAACACACTAAACTGTGAACTTAAATCAAAGATGCGCACATAGCGACTTACACACAAACGTTTAAGAACGACAGCTATATATATACAAACACTCACCTCTAAAACACAGTGACATGTAGTAACAAACAATGCTAAGCAAGGAGTGACTTGCTAGCGACCCCTTTTATCCCCACATAAAGTGACAGATTACTAACAGCTGTGACCACGTGAAAGAGGAAGTAATCACAGCTAGTGAACACAAAAACACGGAAGTGGATCACCGAAATGGAAGTGTAGCAACGCCACCACACCAATCGTGACATTACTGACCTGATGGGACACACAAACTGACCTGATGGGACACACAAACTGACCTGATGGGACACACAATCTGACCTGATGGGACACAAATACATTACTGACCTGATGGGACACACAAACTGACCTGATGGGACACACAAACTGACCTGATGGGACACAAATACATTACTGACCTGATGGGACACACAAACTGACCTGATGGGACACACAAACTGACCTGATGGGACACACAAACTGACCTGATGGGACACAAATACATTACTGACCTGATGGGACACACAAACTGACCTGATGGGACACACAAACTGACCTGATGGGACACAAATACATTACTGACCTGATGGGACACAAATTCATTACTAGCTAAACCTAGAGGAGTGTCAGAATGTTTATGTACTTGAATATGAATCGACATCTACTGATCATTTTTGGAGATTAAAAATAGACCTCAGAAATACATTATAATATATAAAATACATTATAATAAAGAGTGCCTTGACGTTCCTGCAAAAAAACATACACCATACACCTTTGCTTCTGGCAAAAAGCTCGGCAAATAAATCTGAATTGCTCGTTATTTCTTCACACTCTTATAAGAGCATAAAGTGAGATATGGTCTAACACTTGTGCAGCTCTCTAATTAAACTGTCAGGGCTGAACTGTCACAGCCATCTCATCTGCTAATGTCTGTTCCTTATTTTCTGACAAGCTTCAATGCTGCTCTCTGAAATCAAACAATGGGAATGTGTGTACGTACGCGTTGTGTTGTCACATTCACCTCGTTAAACCAAGTCTGTTACACTAATAATGCACCTCAAGTCCTCCTTCAACGTGTGCTTAAAGATGCAGGTTGGGTCTTTTTAAAACCTCCCATTTTGGGCTGTATGTGTTATTTGTAGTTTATATGTGCATAATCTAATAGTTTATAATATTGATTGAATAAAGTAATTTATATGTGCAATGATTAATCGATCAATCAATTGTGTGAAATCGTTAACGGGTCTCATACTTTCGATAAATTCCGATCTGGACTTCCTGGAAGAGCTTTGCTTCATGTAGCCATGTAGCCATTGGAAACGTGCGGTAGCGTAGTAGCGTTAGCCTTGCTGCTAAACAGCCAGTTTCATTTAAATAATCATAGCTATTTGGGGATTGCAAAAATTAACACAATGGGGTGATGGATCCAGAATGTGATTACTACTGTTTATGACGCTCGTTTGAGTTTTAAAGAAAAACATTTGTTACAGTAAGTACTGAAGGATGTAGTTTTGTCATAGTGATTTAATTCAAACAGATCATGCTGGTCTGTTAACGTTACCTATTATTGTGTTACATCAAAGGAGTTGATAAATGTGTGTATTGCGCTATTAAATGTATGTAGTTGTGGACCTTTTTCTGCACCTGTGTATTCTGAACCATGTCATGTGTTTTTTTGTGGACCCCAGCAGCAGTAGCTGGTCCTGATGTGATTTTACCCATAATGTCACGCTGATAGCATGCAAGGTTAAGCCAACACATTGTGTAGTCTTACTGGCTTGAACTACATGTATAGGTCACTTCATTTAGCTAGGATTGTTGACGGTTTGAAATGCTGACTTGTTCGTATTTCTGAGGAAAACTTTTCTCTCTCTCTCTCCTTTACCCCTTTTTAGGTTTGCATGAAAGCTTGGACTTACAAGAAGCAAACCCAGCACTAAACCTGTGTCACGCCATTCCTTCTCCGGACACCTGAACACTTAACCGGCTGACAGCGTTGTAGCGGGAGAAAAGCGAACACACACTCTGTGAGAATCGATATCCACACACGCTGTGCTCGGCCCTACTAGGGGTCTTCAAATGCTGCTGGCGTATTGAGCGGAACATTTCCAAGGCTCAGCCAAAATCATGAAATGAAGACTTGATATTGCCTTGTTGTCCGGAACGACTGGACCGGTGGAAAAGGATTCTCCCGCTGGCTGATGCGTCTCGTGTTACACTAATAACCCACTCTCAACATTAGCAAGCTGAAGCCGAGCCGAAGCTACGCTACCTCAGGTTCGGGTCAAATTCGGCTGGTTCATTGCCATAAAATTTGAGTGTGGATTTCACTCACTGCCTGTTGAAAGTAGAGGAGACTATGGGCTCGACACTTGATTAGAAGTCAGGATCTCGGGTGTTGTGCTTTGCTCGGCTGGAGTGGAGATAAGAGCGGAGATAAAGTTTTGTGAGAGAGGATTTTGACGAGATGAGAGCAGAATACAAATCAGT
Organism: Dallia pectoralis; assembly: GCA_029465975.1. Lineage (NCBI taxonomy): Eukaryota > Metazoa > Chordata > Actinopteri > Esociformes > Umbridae > Dallia > Dallia pectoralis. Next base: position 11,537,520 of record CM055757.1, read on the forward strand.
GTCCACTGCCCTCAGACAAACTGCCGTGTCAGACGGATACAACTGTGCCTACTGAAATGCACAGTGATTCAGCATCTGTAGTAATGCCATTAGTGTTGCATTAGTACTGAACACTCTGCTATGATACTAGGTCGCAGTCGTCCCATCAACATGGAGATAAACCCGGCGTGTCTCCGGGACTGAAACAAGGCTCGTGAACATGCGTGACGACCAACTGTGACATCCTTCCACAGAGCCTCCGTTGCCATGCCGAGAAGGCCTATTGGGACGCCGCTCCTGACGGTGACGTGATGTGTTTTATCCGGGCCTGAACCGCGGAATCCTGGAACGAGGCGCGATGGATCGGGACAACAGCTCAGCGGGTCGGAACTCCACCAACAACACAGAGGCACCCTGGGACGAGTCCACTCTCCTGGCTCTCCAGGTCTCCGTGTCGGCCACCCTGGCAGTCGTCACCCTGGCGACCGTGCTGTCCAACGCCTTCGTCATTGCCACGATTTTCCTGACCCGGAAGCTGCACACGCCCGCCAACTTCCTGATCGGGTCGCTGGCTGTGACGGACCTGCTGGTGTCCATCCTGGTGATGCCCGTCAGCATTGTCTACACGGTCAGCAGGACATGGTCCCTCGGACAGATCGTCTGCGACATCTGGCTGTCGTCGGACATCACCTTCTGCACCGCCTCCATCCTGCACCTGTGCGTCATCGCCCTGGACCGCTACTGGGCCATCACCGACGCCCTGGAGTACCCCAAGCGCCGGACGATGCGCCGGGCGGCTCTGATGATTGCGGTCGTCTGGGTTATCTCCATCTCCATCTCCATGCCGCCCCTCTTCTGGAGGCAGGCCAAGGCCAGCGAGGAGGTGATGGAGTGCCTGGTGAACACGGACCAGATCTTCTACACCCTCTACTCCACCTTCGGCGCGTTCTACATTCCCACGGTGCTGCTGGTGATCCTCTACGGGCGGATATACGTGGCCGCCCGCTCGCACATCTTCAAGACGCCCGCGTCGAGCGGCAAGCGCTTCACCACCGCCCAGCTGATAAAGACGTCCGCAGCCTCCTCCCTCTGCTCCATCAACTCCTCCGGCTCCAACCTGGAGAGCCACGCGCACCTCGGAGAGGGCGGAGCGACGGTGAACGGCGGTGGAGGTAAAGGAGGCGGTGCCGGGTCGCCGCTCTTCACCAGCAGCGTAAAGGTGAGGCTGGCCGACAGCGTGCTCGAGAGGAAGCGCCTCTGCGCCGCCCGGGAGAAGAAGGCCACGAAGACGCTGGGCATCATCCTGGGAGCGTTCATCGTGTGCTGGCTGCCCTTCTTCGTGTTCACCCTGGTGATGGCCGTCTGCAAGGTGTGCTGGTTCCACACGGTGCTCTTCGACGTGTTCACCTGGCTCGGCTACCTGAACTCCCTCATCAACCCGGTCATCTACACCGTCTTCAACGACGAGTTCAAACTGGCCTTCCAGAAACTCATCAAGCTAAAGCGATGCTACTGATGAGATGTGAGGACGGTATCCTGGACCTGAATGCATCGCGGACATGTTGTCCCACTCACTAAACACTGGTGTGGGGTTATACGCTGAACCTGTAGTCATGGTGACGTTGTCCTGTGGTATGTGTTCATTATGCTCCATCTCTGTAAATGTTTCTTGTACATTGGGCATTCCTCGACCGTCTCATAAAGAGCTGTAGCTCTTTCCGGGTTTTTCCTTAATACAGATTTATGCATGCGTTTCCTGAAAAAGACAACCGATTAATGCATGCGTTTCATCAAAAAGACAGCAGAGCTCAGTGTAAATTCAGGTTTCTGTGGGAACAGAACCAACCGCCTAAGAACCGAATCGTGTGATACGTCGTACATGTTAGAAATCATACGTCATACATGTTAAAAATCATACGTCATACATGTTAAAAACCAGTAAGAAGTAAATGGAGAATGAGAACAGGATCAACTGTGGATAATGAGGTAATTGATCACTGGATGAGTTCGTCACATACATGATCTGTGGTGTAGTATAATATGTAGAGAAATATATCCAGTCCTGTCTCCCAGTACAGTCCTGTCTTCTTCTATGAGTGTGTTTGTTTATATGTGGAGGAGTGGAACACTGCTTTAGGCATGTGTGTGTGTGTGTGTGTGTGTGTGTGTGTCTCTGTGTGTGTGTCTCTGTGTGTGTGTGTGCCATTTCACTCAAATGTGGACCTATTACGTACCAGTCTGTTATCTGGTGCTTAGGCACTTAAAAAAATCAATATTACATCAAACTATTCTCTCGCATGAGATGCCACAACCCGTACGAGGGGAAAACATTCATGACAATCGTAACCGTTGCCAAACGTTGCCACGCCTTTCCGATCTCACTCCGACAGCCCGGTTTGAATTGGAGCGGGCAATACGTCCTGGCGTCTACAAACCACGCCGCCTGACTCATGCACAGACTCACTCGGCAAGGTCAGAAGTTAGAGACGAGGTGACAAAGTGGACCGTGTCGACGGGTTTATATCTCTCTGAGAGGCGGGCGTTGGCGGTTGTGTACACGCTGGGTCACACTGAGTGTTGAACTCCTGCTAGATCGCCCGGGTTCGTCGACGCTGGCGCCCGAGTCTGTGAGAGAGGAACTTTGTGCAGCCTCCTCCGTCCGCACATCCCTCTGGACGGTACTCAGCGCTCAGACAGGGCCGGTGTTATTCTGCAGCGTGTTCAGCTACTGTTTACTAGCTCCGCACCAATCAGAACTTAGTTTACTGGAGCTCGAGTAAAAGCACAAAGCAGACTAATGCACCTCTGCGGCTGACGACAATTCTTCGTGCTTTGCCGCTCTCTGAAATTCACCAGAACAACGTGCTTCGTGTGAGGTCGGAGCACGAGTGCCTGCTAGAGGTTTAATATTTAACGCCTCAGGATCAACCCAGACCCGACCACGAGTAAGGCGGGACAAGAAACAAGGTCACCACTTAATTATCATTACTAATGAATAATGGTTGTTCACCAATGGCTCTGGTTTTTCATGATGCCCTGCTATAACAGCCACGTTTAAGGGCTGATTAGACACATTTAAACCAGTCAACAGATCCACCCTGGCAATAAGCCAATTATACAATAATCAACAGACGGAAAAAAATACCTGTGCAATTATCTGACTTTGGGAGGGTCAGACTTTTTATATAGACTGAGTCGACAACTTTGATTTCTGTAAGAGCTACAGGAAGGTTGCTTTAGGGTGTAAACGTGTTTCACATGACGATAACTGAATGAAACGCAGTCACAAAATACACAGCAATAGACATTCTCCCATTAGCTGTTCAGCTATTGATTCTCTTGCTACTGGAATCACCAGGGGTCACTTGTCCCAATTTAAACGAAATGGAAGCTCAAACGGGCGATGGGCGGTATTCTGGGTAATACTACTGCTGGTCGTCACATTCTATTGGATGACGAGGGTTTCAGATTATCTGATATGAGAACAAAAGGTCCACGTACGCATCACCTTCCTAAAGGGAGGACGTTACTCTGCTGCTTGTGTTAACCCATGCAGGACTAAGAATGGTTAACCCAGGACTAAGAATGGTTAACCCAGGACTAAGAATGGTTAACCCAGGACTAAGAATGGTTAACCCAGGACTAAGAATGGTTAACCCAGGACTAAGAATGGTTAACCCAGGACTAAGACGGGTTAACCCAGGACTAAGGCGGGTTAACCCAGGACTGAGACGGGACAACTCAATGAGAAGATACACATGATCACAATATATACAGTGGGGAAAAAAACATTTTCCGTACCTTATTGACGGAGGTATCTGAACCAGTGAGTTGGAAATACATTGCAAATGCCATTAATAAAAAAGAGAAAATCTGTTCTGGGTTATGTTACTATCACTAATGGGATTATGTCCCTAAAAATGTTACGTGTGTGTCTATTTCTATGATTTCAAAACCGTTTGAATTACTTACATAGTCCACCTTTCATGAGAAACTATATATCAGCCTCTTTTCCATGGATTTGCCACTCATGTCTTTGCTAGGGAAAATAATTCACACAAATCTGACAGACAGAAATAAAAAGGTTCTTATAAAATATCATGTGGTATCATAAGGTTTATTACGTCCTGGTCCAGGAGTCATGAACCTGTCGGACTACATTAATGGGAGTGACCGCTGTCTCAAAGTGCGTGTACAAATTGCCATAGTTGTAAGGTTTTTATCGGACAGCATCGATATGTAATAAATGCTTGACGGATATTCATGAATATTTCACACTGCACACCTTGTCCAAAACCTTCCTTCAGATTTCTCCTGACACGTCTTCCCGTAAAGCAAGAAAACAGCGTCGGGCAGCCGGTGTGGAATTAGATTGTCTGCCACAAGGAACGAGTGCCAAGTACCTGGAATGAGCGGATGGGGGAATAATTTACACCAGCGCCGGGCTACCGCAGAAACAACCGATTGAATCCGCTAAACAAGAACAACAATATGATAATGCGAATGATCCACGCGTCGTTCCGTTTGTCAACGATGAACCGACAACTTCTGTTTGCAGTAAACACACCGTTTGTGCATTCATTCACAAATAACCTCCGCGGCACTTTACATGTATTGTGAAATGAGAGAGTGAGATATTAGAAGGTGTGTCGGACGCAGACATGAATAATTCATGTATTCCTGCTGGCTGGTGCTGTTCTCTAGCCAGCAGGCCCGCATTAACCTGCTGTTAGGCCCTGGGGCTGAGAGGTTTTTTAGGCCCACAATAAAAAAATTCTAATGATCACGTTTGTCTATATACAACAAAAGCAGAAATAAGTTTCTCTCGGGGAGATATAGCCTAACGAAGACAGAATTCCATAAAAAAAACACAACAGCAATGTAAATATTTTTTCAAGCATACATATTTATTTGTATAATTTAAGTATAATTAGTCATTATTAAAGCTATTAAAGAGCAGTGAATGCTTTTCTCTTTTTATTTTGTTTGATTAATATTAAGTGTACAGACGGCATTAGGTTTATTACGCACTGTCACTTTAAGACCGAGTGTGCAGATCCAATTGCACTGATGCACATCCGATATTCTCACAACTGTACGTTCTGTAAAGACACAACCGACTGTGTTTACGTGAATACTCTCCAAAACGGACATTTAGACATAATGTTGTGTGTATTTGTCCATTCAGACGCGAGAGAGAGCTCAATTCAGTCCTCGCGCGCTGTCTGACTATTGTGCAGGGCTGCACCACGCTTCGGGACCGTATCGTGAAAAAATGAAAAAATTTAGTTGACGAAGAAAATTACGAAAATTATACCGAAATTAACACTGCCCGCCTGTTTGCTGGTCCTCTCTACTGTTCATCGGTGCTCCGCTTAATGAGCTCGACTCACCTTAATTTGCAGGTTTAAAAAATCCTGTTAGCTTTGGAATCTTTTTTAACAATTCCTTCTCACTGTTTTCTTTCTGTCGCAATCATTTTCGTTTATGAGCACCTCTCAAACTTTTTCTTTCTCAACATTTTGATATCAGCCTCTGTGACTAGCATAGCTATGAATAGACTACTAGAGAAGATGAAGCAACTTCTCTACATTCTTATCATGCTTTCCACGTGGGTCACTTGTAAATTGGATCAATCAGCAGCCAAAAACATGAATATCAAGTGATTGACAGAAAATTCGACAAATTACAAAACAATGTGATTTTTTTATTGGCTCATGATAGGCCCCTTGTCTTCATAGGCCCTGGGGCTTCAGCCCCAGTAAGCCCGTGCATTAATGCGGGCCTGCTAGCCAGGCACTATGTGCTCACAGTCGGAGGTGCCCCACCGGTGCCAAACCGGCCTGTTTAATGTATAGAGCTGTGAGAAGAACATGAAGATGTTTGTTTAAAACATACATGAGCACATTTGCTTGTGCCCCAACCCAAATCACATGGGTGTGAGTGCCTCTGTGTCTATAAGTCAAGTGTTTAAAATGCAGCGTCCTGCTACGAGACTTGGTTGCCAAAGCAACATGATAAACACAGCATTTAGCTACTTTAACGTTGTGAAAAGCTGAATTCAGAGTGCAGTTTTATTAAACATCTGGCAAGTTCTGTATTACTACGTCCAATATTTACATATTGACTTGGGTATTATAACATTGTACAGCTGCCTAGCAACTATTTGACACAGAGTGCCTTTCTTGACTCCCAAGACTATCAAAAAAAATTTGAAATGTCAGTGTTTATCAATCAATCAATAAATAAATCAAATGTATTTCATAAAGACTCTTAACATCAGCAATTGTCACAGTTACGGGCTCATACTCCAAACCATCTCCGCAGTCGGTCTCTCTCATTGGCTGAGGCCCCCCCCATCAACTCAGCAGTCTGTCAAAAGTGTTATCCTTTAATTGAAGGCCTTATTACTATCAGCCAAAATGTTCTTTAGATGCCTACTTGTTGGACAAGAAAAAGGCAAAATGTCCACAAAACATAATATTATGGCAGAGTGGTAAGATAACGTTCTCCCGTTCCTCTTCATGGGTCACAGTTGAATTGGTTCCTGTCAAAATTCTCAAAGGCATTTCTAACAGCAAGCGCACCTTGATTATGCTTCACGTCCACACATGGCAGGTATTAGTGCGTTATGCATTCTGTACAACCATGTAGATTCATGAGAAAATGATATTGTCTACATTGGGACAAAAGTGACAAAAAAACCTTCCCCACTAAGACCTATGTGGCCCAAAATCACACACACAATAGAATGCAGTGTGCAGAGTCTGCTTTTCCCATTTATTGATTTTGTTTTATATCCTCCACCACATCCCATCCAGGTAATGGGTGTGCGTATGTCATATATTTTCTACTTAGCCGTTGGAAATAGACAATCTAATCTGATAACCTTGTTACTCAAAAGCTCCCATTGATTTCCCAAAGGCACCTTGTCTGAAAGTAATATTTTCAGTGACGAGACACTTTAGTTTGACAGATAGTGTAGTCTGATAGTGTAGTCTGTGAGCGAGTGGGAAAGGCATTGTTGGGTAAACTGTGATTGCGACGCGACAAAAAAAAGTTCCCTACACATGTAACGCATTTAGTCACAAAAGGCGGAGAAATAAAAAAATGACGCCAACTTTCAGTTTACAAGTGCTTACCTCAGAGTTCACCAGGGGATGTCAGCTGCTAGGAAGAAACATAACCTAAGGTTTACTAGTGTTTACCTCAGAGTTCACCAGGGGATGTCAGCTGCTAGGAAGAAACATAACCTAAGGTTTACTAGTGTTTACCTCAAAGTTCACCAGGGGATGTCAGCTGCTAGGAAGAAACATAACCTAAGGTTTACTAGTGTTTACCTCAAAGTTCACCAGGGGATGTCAGCTAATTGGAACGATCACAAGCAATATGTCTGAGGTAGGAAGGCCCTCAGGGGTAGCATTGGTTTGACGCGCTGAAGAAAACAGAACCTGAGGGGAATTTACACAAATTATTAAAATTACACTAAACGCTATTATTTCCTCTGCTGCGGGACCTTTCAAAATCCACTTCTTTGGTTCATTAGCCAGCATTCCATGAATGGCTAAAAAACGTCCTCTAAAAGCACATCTTCGTTCATCAGGTGCTCTGGTGGAATGTACACAATCTTGGGAAATGAACACTCTGTCTTTTCCTTCACAGTGAGTCTGTGATATAAGTCACTTCAGAGAATCTGTTAATTTGTTAATTAAAATGCCTGTATCCAATGTCAACAATAAAATAACTTCATTTCCATTGTGTTTTGTGCTCTGCCATTTTGAATTATGACAAGTTTTTGCAATAGGAGGGAGAAAGGGAAAAAAATAGCTGAAAAAGTATGTTGTGAGGGCACTTCATTTTCCAGAGCGTTCTCTAGGAAGAACACGCACGTTTCAGAACTCACCAATTGAAATCAAAGACCCATGAAGGAGAAAGAAGGAGTATATTGAGGTGGAGAGATAGTGATCGATAAAATCCCCAAACCCCAAGGTCTCACTGGTGAGGTCTGGCAGGATTGTCAGCCTAGCAGTCCAATAAACACCAGTCTCCTTTCCCTGAATCTCTCTCCTCTGTGATATAACAAATCACCAAAAACATCTTAGTTTATTTCATTATTAGCTGAGGCGTTTACCAGAGCCCTGGCTGGTAACTGGGCTCTGAAAAAACATCAATTCGCATGTCAGCCAAGGTGAGTTTCGGTTGTTTTTCTGCCTTAAACCTGAACAGGTTTCAGCGTATTTAAAGCACTTGGTTTAAAGTATTCATAATCATCGAGGATAAACATTTAATTTTGCCCCACTTGATGTACAGGATGTAGTCATAATATTTGTTGAGTCAGAGTTGTCCACCAGTGAATGGATTTCAGTTCTAATTGGAAACATCTGGAAAGGACTTTAATTGGCGGAATGTTGATAGACAACTGCAGGACAATAACTCACGGCTAGTATCCTACCCAACCGGCACTGATACAATCAGTGTATTTATATGAGTGGTCATAATGTTTTGGCTCATCAGTGTATTTATATGAGTGGTCATAATGTTTTGGCTTATCAGTGTGTTTATATGAGTGGTCATAATGTTTTGGCTCATCAGTGTATTTATATAAGTGGTCATAATGTTTTGGTTCATCCGTGTATTTATATGAGTGGTCATAATGTTTTGGTTCATCAGTGTATTTATATGAGTGGTCATAATGTTTTGGCTCATCAGTGTATTTATATGAGTGGTCATAATGTTTTGGCTTATCGGTGTATATCAAAGCCTTATTGCTTAACTGTTCCCCAAAGATTTTTCATTTTCTTCTTGCAAGCAAAGCACTATTGTGTTGAAAGAAATCTGCACTGTAATCTTATAATAAAAACTAACAGAAAATATTAAACCGAATGAAATAGGTAAATAAAATTATATTAGGCTGAATAAAACTTTCATAATGGGTCATGACATTTTGGAAAGCTTCTACCTGGGTCAGTCTACATTATGTACCGGTATGTATATATATATATATATATATATATATATATATATATATATATACGAGTGTTCAATATAAGTGTATATCCAATTCACCTCCAGCTCAGGTCGAGGAGACATATTATTCAACGCCTGTGGAAAAGAGAGTCGGTTTGCGACTCGTTAAAGCAGAGGATGAAGACTATGAATTATAGAAATAGGTTGAAGAGCAGGGGCTTTGGGGGAAAACGGGCCTGACTCTAAGGCTTCTGGGTAGACAGCTGTCCACCTGCCTGACCTCTGACTCCTGCGTCATCACAGTAGTACCGCCAGCCTAGAGCTAGCCCTTCGGTTCTTATAGCAATAGATGATTTGTTAAAAACACCAAACTGTGGCGCTCATTATCAAGAAGTCGGAATGATCTCCAGGACAGTTACATTCGGGCCTTGGGGACATATCAGATGGCTGTGAGGTTGTTACAGAAGGATGTGCTTTTCACGGTTGTGTTTTGCCGTATCATATTGTATTTTTATTGTATTTTCATGCAGCTACAGGAATGTGTAGTTGTGCATATTGATGCAGATTGTCATGCTAGAGATCTTGGTCTGCATATTGACTTCCTGTTAGAATAAAAGTAAAATACATATTCCCTGAAGTAAAGTTTCGACTTTTCAATCCTTTCCATGCCACCGAACAGTAAACCCCTATCAACGTTTGAAGGCTGTATTGATTGAAATACTTTGAACAACCTTCTCCAGACAGAGCCAGGCACAACAAGGCTGTTCTCCCACTGCTGTCGGCCATGTTATAGGCCAAGTTGGACTATCTCTGATTCAAAATGCATCCACGACGTTTAGGCTGGCCTTTCTTCTCTCTCCATACAGCTGTACGCCTGAGATTAGATGAGACAGCAGGTTGATGTTTTAGTCTGAACGGTCCACAGACACTAAATGGCAAATGAGAAGAGAACAGAATGAGAGAGAAAGAAATGGACGGAAGAGAAGAGAGGGAGTTGGGGAAGAAAGAAGAGTCTGAACGACTTGCTAACAGAGAGTCCAGAATGAGGTGGAGAGGAGTTGGGGAGGCGTATCATAGGAGCAGAGGAGAAGAGCACGGGAGGCGTATCAGAGGAGACACCCGACTAAGGAGCAATTAATCCAGACAGAATACATCGATCCTTCGTTCACAGGACTCGACCAGCAAATAACACGTGGCGTATCAAAGTCCCAGTGAACATGCCAGCAGAACATCCCGGTTCTCCTCTGCAAGCCACCATCATAATCTGCTTTATCATTCCCACAGTAAAAAACAACATGGTTTAGGGGAAAAATAATAAATAATAAACAAATAAACAAATAACAAACAAAAAAAGGCAAATAATAAAACAAGCCAGCTCCCCTTCACTGTACCAGATCCCCAGGTCCCTTAGAGCTGGCCAGCTCTAAGGGACACTTTTTATCCCACAAATGTGTTGTTTAGGCCCCTGTGAGTATAGCACTTATGGCTAACATTTACATATGTACTGTATACGTATTTACACACATCAGGGCCAATCAGCTGCCCACCTCCCCACATCGTGGCCTCAGACCTCCTCCAAAGGCAAAAACAAGCGTTTGCAATCTGAAACTCCTGGACTGTTTTGTGTGCTAAATGCTAATAGCTAGCCCCTACGGTTAGTGCCCAGTCGGGGGTTGCTGTGGCAACAACAGACATGCTGAAGATAATGGCTGATCATGGTCACATGACCAACTCACATATCCATATTACACACACTTACCAACAAACATCCACAGGTTGACCGTAAACCGCCATCGTTTTTAAAGACTTTGTTGCATCGTCAGAGAAGGTACATATTGCAACTGTTTCACAGGATCATAGACCTCGGTTAATTAGTTCGCAGCTTCCTTTCTTTTCTTATTGAATGACATCATCAAGTACATGTCTTTCAGCCATTTATTATCAACCTCATCAGAAGGCATCGAGCTTCTGTCTCAGCAATTGTTAATTAATTCCCCTTAATGAATTCCCCTTGAGTTATTGGAAAAGATTATGGTACCTTTCAACTGTCATTTACTTCCGGCCATTAACGGCCGACTTGAAGGGATACTTCAGGGTTTGAATTATATTTGTACTACGGGTCATGATAGAAAAATGTGGCCTGGATGTGACCTAGTATGGAGGTGACCTAGTATTGATGTGACTTAGTATGGATGTGTCACGATGAGTGAGCTGTGTTGTCACAGGGTGTTTAGGGGAGAGCACTTCTGTGTATAATGTTGATTAGGAGCACCACCGTTTTGGTTTTAGCTAAGCACCGAGCATAGGTTGGTTAATCACTGGGCTATTTAAGGTCCCTGGTTAGGTTCACTGAGTGCTTGCATCGTCAGAGAAGGTACAGGTTCCTGTTTTATCTTCAAACCCTAGTGTACTATAAGTTAACAAGTAATTATAAAAAACTAAACAAGGACAGGGCATTCTCGGATTGGCAATCTCAACACGCTCCTGGAAACACTATTTCCTTTCATCTAGAACAGATTGTGCTCAATCTTACTGGCTCGGGGGGCTATGGAATGGATTGATTCAAGTACAAGCTGTCTATTAACCAGCGTTGCAAGTGGGAATATGTCGTTTAAAAAATTAATAGGAATCACATCGTACGTTCCACATGAATTCAGTTGAAGAAATAGATGAATTTCCCATCTCTCATACACCCCCTTCATCTTGATTGTGAAGTTAATGCCCAGAAACCGATTGGTGAAGATCACAGCCAATCACAACACTATCTTTTCACATTCCTAACCGTCATACAATACGTAGTTGCAGGGTCATTGGTTGCAATTGAACAACAAAATTCCCACCTGGAACTCCATCAGGAGCGTGCTTGTAATTGAAGAAAATTGAACATTTCCGGTTTAAAGAAATTGTGCCGAGATTGCAAATCCAAGACTGGCCTATCCTTGGTTCCTCCATCTCACCTCTTCTGATTTTAATTTACAGTACATTGTAAAGCAATAAAAGTCCCATTAGCCGTCCCCCAGCCCCTCGAAAGCATACTGAAGTGTTGGAAGCTTAGTTAGGATTTCAAAATTGTGTAATAACTTAATTTAGCACCTGATTTATAACAGAACGCACAGCTAAAACGGTGGCCCAGGGATGCTAATGATTTGGCACAAACCAAACATGGGCGTTAACCCTGTTTTGTCCTCTGCTGTTTCACTCTTTTTCCTGAAGCAGGAAGCAGATGTCTTGGAAAGACCCAATCGTACCCGCTTATGGTCTGCATGCTCCTCAGAAGTGTGCAGTTGTGTCAACAAGACCGGTAAATTTGTGTTGTGAGAAAACACACTGGGAAGAGGTATTGGTTCCAGATGTGGAGCGTAGATGTGCTTAATTAGTTTTTGGACAGATTATCCGAAGACCAAGGTGGGCTGAGCTAGCGACAGGTAATCCAAGGAGAAGGCAAAGTTACATCTGCAAGCTCGGCTAACGCCAAGGGCAGAACACCAGTTGACAAAACTGTGGAATTAACAGGTTTAGTACGTTGCATAAAATCAACAAAACCTCAGCAAGAAACGCAGTGTTGAGCTGAAAAGAGAAACTTGTTACCAAAAAAATGGGATCGGAAATCAGGTAAAACCAGAGGAGACAAGAAAGACATGAGTAACCTGAGGACCAAGCAGGAATACTAGTTACTAAATCAAAGAAACAAAAGCAGAAACACAATAAAAATTAATTTGTACATATTATTTGTTCCACCTCATAATTGACAAATCCACACGGAGAATCGAGTGAACGGCGCCTAGAGTTCCAGATGTAATTTAACGTCAAGCTTTAACTAACTCCGTACGGTTCTTCTATCACCCTGTCACCTCCGGCTGATGTGTTTCTGGGGGAGAAACACGGGGCGGAATATTTCAACAACTCAGCCATGTGTTCAGTGTTATGGAGCAGAGAGAGAGAGAGACGTGCGCCTGCTGTGGTCACCCACGCTGTGTGTGTGTCTGAATGTGTGTGTGTGTGTGTCTGAATGTGTGTGTGTGTCTGAATGTGTGTGTGTTTTAATGTGTGTGTGTCTGAATGTGTTTGTGTGGTGTATGTTTGTGTGGTTTGTGTGTGTGTCTGAATGTGTGTGTGTGTGTGTGTCTGTGTGTGTGTGTTTGTGTGTGTCTGTATGTGTTTGTGTGTGTGTGTGTGTGTGTGTGTGTGTGTGTCTGAATGTGTGTGTTTGTGTGGTGTGTGTTTGTGTGGTTTGTGTGTGTGTCTGAATGTGTGTGTGGGTGTGCTTGTGTGTGTGCATGTAGGAAGGGCAAACAACCGAGCCTCAGCCCGTTTCAACCCGCTCCTAAAAGACCCGTAGGCCGGCACAGTGCCCTGCCATGTCTCTCCCTCCGCCTCCTAAACCGGTAACCATGCTTCCGTCCGGGTACCCCCCCTCTGCCAACCTGACAGCTCGCTTACTGATAGCAGCTGTTGTTATGACAACCCCCAGCGCATCATCATCTGTGTAACCCTAACCCTGCCGTGTGTAACCCTAACCCTGTCGCGTGTAACCCTAACCCTGTCGCGTGTAACCCTAACCCTGCCGTGTAGTGGAGACACGTGTCCAGCGGGAGGCGTAATGACATGTCGCTTGACTCGAGGTCGATACATGTGGGATACCGCGATCACGACGTGGGACAGCAGTCATTATGTGTGACTAGTGGGCGGGTAGGTGGTGGTGGGGGGGGGGCGTGTGTTGGCGGGGGGTCTATTTGAGGAGCTGGTTTGTCTGAGGTGTCGGACACACTGACATGACCATGTTCTTGGTTCGTATGTTCGCGGTGGCAGGAACAGGAATTACACCTTGCCTTATTGTAACCCTTCAGCTTCTGGCACTGTCCATTGCTCTATTGCATTGTGTTTGTTCAGATAAGAAATATTGCGCTCTCGTGTGCGTGTGCGCGTGTGTGCGTGTGTGCGTGTGTGTTAACTCTCTCTATCTCACAAACACACACACACACACGCACACAAACAAAGAGTGCAATATGTCTTTCAATCAGTTGTGAAATGAGATAGCTTCTGCGCCTCCACACTTTCAATAAGGTTGGCATTCTGCCTTCAAACGGCTGGGCGAACAGGATATGAATAGGGTCGTGTGAGTTGGAATAATAATGACGTGGCAGTCCACTGCAAGACATTCTGGGAAAATGGACACGTTAACCCGGGGATTACTAACATAGATGGATCCTTTATAGAACCGGTTATTTTTTAGCAAGTTTCTTGGGAAAATCTGTCTTTCAAAAGCAATGTTACTGAGTTTGTGAAAAGGATCAAATTCGTTTTTTTCACAGGAAGAAGATATTCTGTGCGTCATCTTTTATGTCGCTACTAGGTTATAGTGATTTACTAAAAACGCTTCTGTACTCAAATATCTGAATGCAGTCTATTATTTGTCCTCAAGTTTTATCATTGGTACAAATGTTCACACTAAATCCCTGTCTGCAATATGCTTCAGTTGACTGGGAGTGAGTGACATTTAGAAGGGCCAGATATTGGTTGATGTTTTAATAGAAGGCAGTCATGCAAAAGCCTCCTGACTATCTAACAGAAAACATTTGTAGGAAGAACAGCAGTTACCAAACACAGACTAGAAAGTGCTGGAGATACCACACGTCTATTCAGACTGGATAGTGCTGGAGATACCACAGGTCTATTCAGACTAGATAGTGCTGGAGATACCACAGGTCTATTCAGACTAGATAGTGCTGGAGATACCACACGTCTATTCAGACTAGATAGTGCTGGAGATACCACAGGTCTATTCAGACTGGATAGTGCTGGAGATACCACAGGTCTATTCAGACTAGATTGTGCTGGAGATACCACACGTCTATTCAGACTAGATAGTGCTGGAGATACCACATGTCTATTCAGACTAGATAGTGCTGGAGATACCACACATCTATTCAGACTGGATAGTGCTGGAGATACCACACGTCTATTAACGTGTTACATTTTGTCAAAGAATGTGACCCAAATACAATGACAAATGTACTGTTTGGTGCAATAAAATACATTTCAGACACTTACATGTCAAATACATGAAGTAGATGAAATGTATTTCTGTCCATTTCTTTTTGTCTGGATTGGATACAAGCTTTGATGAGGAAGGACCTTGATTAATACAGCATGGAGCAGAGGTGGAATATTTAACCAGCATCCCCTAGGTCACTGTTATGAATACATTAGCTGTCAAGGTGAGAAATATGTTGTGGTGCCCTTGAGCCAGACACTTAAACATCCTGTAAAATTCCTCAGGATTAAAGATGTCTGACAACATAAATATGCACATTTTAGCTACCCCATTTGCAGTAAATCATCACAGCTGGAATGGTGTGTGAACAGGACTTGAGCACATGACAGCCAACTGGGATTTCAGGCGCCGTTTTTCTCTTCCTCACAAGCTGTCATGTTAAAATACAAGCAGGCTATAGGTGTATAATTAGCAACATCTCCGTCGGGTGTACATTTTTAATGAGTATTCAATAACCTGATCAGTTAACATAATCTCCCAGATGACCAATTGAAAGCATCTCCACGGTGTGCTTACGGTGACCTGTCATTCAGAAATAATGCTTAGAGACACCGTGTTACAGAGCGTGTTTATGAGGACAGATGAAATAACAAGGTGACCTTTGGTGCAAATTATCATTAGCGCATGTTCCCAACATCTGTGCGTAAAATAGTCGATTGCATCTAAATAATTGGGACCTACAGTGTACAGTGAGTGTATTTTTAGTGTGTGTTTAATAAGGTTGAGTGAAGGGCTTTAGGATTCACACCCAAACTGTATCTGATTGTCACGACATGCTGTCACTTATGGCTGTTAAAACCAGCCCACCTCTGTCAATATCTGTGGCCATTTAAGTGCAGCCTATCAAGGGGTCTTTAAATAGATGAACTACTGCATTTGGGAAGTTCTCTGTTGCCGACTGTTCGCACAACAATGAATGGATGAAGTGGAGAAGTGGCAAGTTGTTACAATTTGTGTTAATGTGAAAAAAAATTGATAAGTGCAGTGATCTGTTTGCAACAACATTGAGCCAATAGCTCATTCGGAATTGTAAATTCAAAAAACATTTACCATGTTTCTGTTGTACAACCCAATCCTTAAGCAGGATATAGACAGGATAGCGTAAACATTTCTGTATTTAAAACAATCGTGATACTCAATATAATCCCAATTCACAGTCTAGTAATAGTGCTGATTCATCTCCAAATTTGAGTGGTCGACATACCTTGCTTGACAATGGCAAATAGTCATGGTCCTGCCAAAATATTATAAACACCGTTTCCCATGGCTGCATCACGATATGAATGACAGGCGTACTACAGTGCCATCTATAGGAAGAATACAACAATTGCAGCCTTCAGAGCAAATCTCAATTCACACATTTTAACCAAATGTAGGCTGTGTTTCCTGTAGCTCTCAAAGAGACTTATGCACTTGTTAACAGGAATTTATTACAGGCAAAAACATATGTAAATTCGCAGACAATCATTTTAAAAATAAGAAACATACAACAATAAAAAGACTGGTCAAGCTACAGTACATACCACTGGTCTATACAATCCTGAGATAAATTCTCCTTAAAGCACAATCTTTGCAAACATCAATTTTACATGTAGTTATTATCATCAATGGCAATTTCATTATATGGCTTGTAGGTCCTGTCCAATAAAAGAAAAGCTTCCCCAAGTTGTCCTTCAGCCTTCAGAAATATATGTAAACATTACCAGGGTGACATCATGTAACAACAAACCCAATTAACAGCCTTCTTGTCCTTATATGGGCGTTAACAACACAATATTGTAAGGCTGCATTTCCCAGAGTATCCAAAGTAAGACAAATATAATATACCACACAGCATTAAACCTCTTTTTGTTAAACATCAATTGTTAAACGACTTAATTCTAAAACTCCTAGTAATTGTTATTGTTTTCAAATTGGGATTCAATATTTGGCTGACTGCGGAAGGAGGTTCAAAACTTGTGCATTTGGACATTGAAGTTCAGTGCCACTCCTTTAAGATTTAAAGTCATACTACTGAGCTTAAAGTGTAAACTGCCATTTTTAATTTGAGCGCATGAACATCCACAGTCAGTAAAAAGCTAAGAAAGAACACAGAATGTTTTGTACATGTTCCTCAAAGTATTTAGACAAATGTGTATTTAGGTAGTAGTAGAATTAGTAGTAGTATTAGTAGTAGTAGTAGTAGTATTAGTAGTAGTAGTAGTAGTACTTTATCCCCTATTCAGGACAAACAATGCCTTTATCAAACGTGTTACTGTAGTTTTCCGATTATATACTGCAGTAGTCTATTACCTGTTCTGTAATAAATGGATGAACATGCATAAATTCAAACACACACATGCTGGTCAAAGAACGAACACCAATGTCCAAATCATTTCACCATCTTCGCCTTCAAACACAGACTCAACTAAACAGACTCCACATTTTCAAAGAAACAGAATTGAATAGAAAATGAACTAATTTATAACATACAATGTCAGAACTGTGCCTGTTTTTACACCCCAGAGATCAACCTTCGTAAAAGCACATTTTATAAGCATTAGACTGTGAATAGTTTAATTACATTTGAACAACTTTGCATAAGTCTCAGGGCAACGTCGCTGAACTTGTTTACTACCGGTTCATTTGGGTAAGACTCATCAAGGGAAAACAATATTCAAACCAAAGCTCAGGAGTGACCAGAGACAACATCCTAAAGAACCCTTCTGTGGTTTTTGGCATAAATGGTTATTTGGTTTTACATGCAGGTAATAGAGCAGACACTTATGCTGAGCAATATACATCTTCAACTTGGCCCCAGTGGGAATCAAACCCACTACCCTGGCTTTGCAAGCACCATGCTCCACCAACCTACATGAGACTCAAATTGTAAAACAAACGATGGCCCAGTTATGGCCGAGACTGACGCAGGTCATCCTTTCAGTTATTACCCGGGCTTAACTTCTTTCGACCCTGACCATCGTCTCAGTCTCTGCCAGCGGGGAACCAAACCCACAACATGCTGAGGCCGCCACAAAACGTCAACATTGAAGGATAGACTTGGTTCCATTTTGGATTTAACCCATGTCGTCTCACAGTATTTCTTATCTGCCAGTTGTAAACCAAATGGCTGATATGTAAAATAAAATCTTTCCCCCTATCGGCTCATGAGAGAACATACTCTCTGCCTTTGTGTTCTGTGTCTTCAGCACAAACATTGACGAACTTGCCTAACCCCAAGAACCATTGATTTATTTCTGCCGGCCAATTTCAACCCGAACAAACTTAGAACCGGAAACTCCTGAATGTTCCCATCCTGACTTAGAGACGCACACAATCCAGACGTCCAGATTTTGTACTTAAGTTATTTGGCACAAGTAATATTAGATTTCTCATGTTCCTGAAGAACATAAACATGTGGAGGGGGTTGTTATTTGTTACGAGAAAAATAAAGCATTTTTAGTTTACGGTTTGAAATGGGGAGGGGGAAGTGATTCTATATGGCCGCCTTGTCTCATCTCACTCAAATGACACCTGGTGGTAGAGTAAGGCTCAATCAAGGTAAAATCCCATGAAATCCACTCCAGGATTCCATTACAGATTTTGTCCGAGCACCATGACGTTAAGCACGAATCAGAGAACCGCATAAATTGAGAACAGCTTACAAGGTAAACATTAAACACCATAGACGTCATTAGACCATGGATGGGGCGTGCTACTGTACCCATCAAACTAATATTTACAAAACTAAAATATAGAACATCTAATCCAAGTTCTTTAAGTAAGATAAATAACCTGCTATTAAAGGGTAAGAGTTTGTCCAGAGTCTGGACTGTAAGAAACCCATTTGGTAACATTACACCCACACAAGGGAATCGCTAACCATCCTCTGGGAACTTGAATGTCGCATACACAATCAGCATCACTATCGACATGACAACACAAAGCGATCCGACCACTAGGTAAGCCACGCCCAGGAAGTCATTCTTGCCGCCCATCCAGGACACGTTGCTCAGGACAACCTTTTTTCTCCCATTGAAGATCATCGTGGGATAGTCTGAGGAAGGCGTTTGTCAAGGCCGAACAAAACATTAAACGGTTTGTCTGGATTATAAACCACCCAACAGCAACTCTGAGTGATCTTACCGACCACAAACAGTTACCCTGTAATTAAGATCTGCAAACACTTTATTTTCGATAAACACTGATTGAATTGTTATGTTGGTCAGATAAAAGTTATATTTGCATATAGGTCATTTACACCTCAGCCTGCATTTGCATTTTCCCCCCAACTCCCAAGAGCTACAGAGTAACATCGTCTGCCATTCTCTCCTGTGTAAAAAAAAACACACCCAACCTGTAAAACCAGTTGCGCGGACATGCACAGGAGAAACAACAAGACAAATTCTGTGGAAACAATCCCCCATGGAAATGGGGTACAACTCACACTTACTGGTGGAAATTAAATATATATACACACATAATGATATTTTCAAATTTAGCTTTGAAATTCAGTATAAATACTTTCGGGTGACGGGAACATGTGCAAATGGCATTAGGATTCAACATTAACTCACAGCGATGTTCATCACATTCTGTAACCTGACATTGGAACGTTTGAATCATCTGTAATGACATGTCTAATCAGAGAGCCCTGTCTCACACACCCCTTTGAATTATGAGTAATGAAGGATACTGTAGGCTATTTCAATAGTGTAGTTTCCTGGGGGTAGTCCACTAGCATAGTCAGGCCCGGTGATGCGCCGGTAAAGCTTCCTGAAGTTCGGCAGCGCAGCTCTCCTCATCCAGACCAGAAAGTCCTGGTTCACGAGGCCGTTGTTCGATGGGTCGGTGAGATCCAGCTCATAAGCCGGCTTGGGCCAACATGGTGGCTTTATAGTCCCTATGAGAGGAAATTAATTCACAGTAACGTCCACCTGTCAGGACAGTGCGTTTATGGACTAGGCACTGTGTATGAATACAATGGTGCCTGGATCGGCGTACCCACCACCACCCGGACCGGCGTACCACCCACCCTCCGGACCGGCGTACCCACCACCACCCGGAGCGGCGTACCACCCACCCTCCGGACCGGCGTACCCACCACCACCCGGACCGGCGTACCCAACCCTCCGGACCGGCGTACCCAACCCTCCGGACCGGCGTACCCACCATTGAATGCATTCTTTAGAGGAGTAGTAGTAGGGTTCCGGTATTTCACGTTGTAGTCCGACCACCAGGCTATCCCTCTGCCATCCAGGGGAACAGGCTTCGACACATTCACCAGCTGGTAGAGCTTAAAGGTGTCTAATCCGGTCCAAGGGAGAAGAAATCTGTTATTAGTGAAATAAATGATCTGAACAGTACAGCAGGTAACAAACCGGCCCGCTGCAGCGGTACCATTGACAAACACCAGGCTTGTACCGTTGAACATGCTGTTTGCAGACAACCCACAGGGTACAATAGGAATGCTGCCGTTGACAAATTGATAGGGAGCGCAGACATTCAGAGGGTTCTGCAGGAGGAGAGTGGGGAATCAGTTGGTGGCAGACACAAAACGTGGCGCGTCTCTCTTACACGACTGGTCACACGTTCCCATAGTGTCTCACCGTAAAATAATATGTGTCTCCTGAAAGCTGGTAGGCATCCACTGACACACCGAACTTGCGATGGCTCTGAAAATAGTTAGTCAGGCCGTAGTAGAAATACACTTGGCCCTGAAAAACACAAGAGGGCTCTGTTAGATGCAGCTCATGTACAGAAGAATACACACACTGGGGCTAATGTTTGTACACTGACCACAGGGGGTACTTGGCCTCTCCACAGGGGGTACTTAAACACTCTGATGACACTATAGGTGTACTAGTGAAATTAACACCAGTGGGTACTGTAGGGGGTACTCAGAGAAGTGCAACATTCTGTTCGTGGTACGGTAACTGAAAAAGGTTTGGAAACCGCGGTGGTCCTAAGGCACATTACCGGAAACGTGTCATTGAGAGTGAAGTAGAGATTGCACAGGCAGTTGGGTATCGTGCCGGCGGAGCACTTGAAGCAGTCACTGCTGGTTTCCACCCCGGTGTAATCCATCTGTGGCAATTAAATATTGATTAGCACTGGTCAAAATTCACACCATCATATGCTGTGTTACAGACACAATCAGCACCCACCTGCCAAGTGTCGGATTAAATCTTTAACCGATTAGCAAACAGACAGTAGCAGTGTTAGAGGACACGGGCAATAACTCAATAGTTACTTGCGGTGTACAATTCAATCTAGTAAACATGGCACAAACTAAAGGGATCGACAAACCTCTTAACTTAATCAACAACACACTGCCTTTTCACTGTGTAAAACTACATGGGTGACACTCACCTCCAACACCGTGATGTTTCGTGAGGTGATAAAGAGTGCGACACCAATGCCAATGAACGCCAGGCCAATGAGCACAAAGCCTGGGATGACGATGCCTGCCGAAAGCATCGGCTGCCAGGCTGGGAGTCTCTGCTGGGTGAAGGCTGTGTTGTCAGGCCGGTTGGCCGTCTCAAGCTCCTTCTTAGGCATTCCTCCCCCGGGTTCTGTTAGCCTTTAGGTGACGTTTTATCCGGGTGACTTTGGACCAACAAATGGTCCTAAGAAAGACACACATTAACAAATAAAAACGACTTCTCTGACATGGACTTGATTTGGGGCCCTGCCTTTTTTAGGTGACATAGTGGGTTTTTAAAACCGAAAATTACTAATATTTCTTTATTTAATGTGTCCAGTAGATTCTTAGAAAAAGGCTTACTTTTTGTGTAAGTTACTTTTGTGGAAGTTATTTATTAATATCTCAAATGACTAAACTTTAGTTCAAGGTTCATTAAAATAAGACAAGTAAAGGAGCCAAACTCTTCAACCACCAATACAGGCCAACAATCGCAAGTGTTAATGAATCATGTTTGTCGCAAACCAAATCTGTAAACAATGAACATGGTAATGTTACGCGAAATGACTATTATTTACTACTTTAAAATAAGTTAAACTCATTAACTTGGGCTAGATTTATAAAATGTCACAAAAAAACGTTTTTACAAAGTGACAATAGAAGCAGAATGTTTCGCCTACATTTATTGGGATACAGTAAAACCGGTTAGTATTTGGGAAACATAACCTGGCAGAACAATTCCGTGTATCTGTTCCTGACTACACGGACAAATAAAATCACACTTCACTATTAAAAGTTAGAATACAATAATTAGGACACCTACCTGTTTTCCCGAAAAATAAGAATGGTTTTTCTCTATTTCCGTCGAGGTTAGTTTAAAAGTGTTTTCACAATACCTTGTATTAGCCTATCGCTACACTGCCAGCAGGGAACACCTTTACCTGTTCTGCTCCTTCCGGTCTTCTCACCTTTTCTTTCTGCGTGACGTCATTTAAAAATTGCCACGCGAGGACGATGGTAAGTTGACGGTGTAAGACGGAGATTTCTCATTATATTTACTTCTCCTTCCTCTCCTGCCTCCTTTAAAAAAAAGCATCCATGGTAATTAAGGCTATGGACGACAGAGAAAGCGGAGATATCAGGCTGTATAATATTGTCTGACCCATGAGGGCATGAAAAACGACTTAGCAATTTAATTACTTATTCTGGCTACGCAAAAAAAATTGACAGACACTATACCCCAGGCAGTTTTATTTTGAACAAAAATATGCTAAAATAACAAGTTGTTTCCAGCAATCAAATAACATAAATATGCCTTTTGAATCTTTGTTTTTAGTCTATTGCATAAAAACTGATATGGTTTTTCAATATATACAGACACCTGGTGCTCAAGCTGCTCAATAGCCCCTTTCGTTTTGCAAAAGGACTTGAGGAGAGGGTGCACGAGTAACCGCACACCATTGAGAAGCCTCCAATTCAGAAAAAAAAGTGCTTCTAGATGATTGCCAATAGCGATAACCAATCGTTGCTGTCAGTAGCCCACAGACGTTATCATCCTCGACCAATAGCATTATAGTGAGGGGCGGGTCATATTACTCTACGAGAGAACGGGTTGCCTTTGTGTTGACAAATTGCTGAGATCGAGGTACCTAGCCACAATTTCTATTGTATTTGTGCAGTTTGTTACTAACGTCCACACGGTTGCCTGAATAGCCCATTGCAATTTTATGTGATCAGATTACGGTGGTTTTTCCTTGTTGTTTTATGTAAACTAGCAATCAGACACAATTCACCTGCTCGGTGCAGCTCATTGTTAGCCTATTAGCTAGTTAGCTAGCTAGCTGATGAATTCCCGTGTACCCGAACTAAAGGCAGTAATGAGAATAAGAATTACTCGTTATTTATCTTGCTAACTGCTGTATATATACGCGCAAATAGACGTTTTTAGATACACTATAAGCTTAATGTTTCAACATTGCCACAGAGGGTTCATAAGGTGGCTACTGCTAACATGCTATGCTTGAGTCTGCTGCAGTCAGTCTCGTCTGTCCAAACTGTCCCTGACGAAACCACAGAAAAGGCTAATTAAGCAAGACTGCTCATTTATTTACATTGCTGACCTCCTTGTTTGTTGTATTCCGTATGTTTACGTTGAGAAATCACGGAGTAACTAGCTAGCTAACTATTTAGGAATATCGATTTATTGTAATGAATAACGTTAGTTTGCCAGGTAATTCCTGCTAGCTAGCTAACAACAAGCTAGTATGTGTAAATAAGGCAGAGCATCATTAGCTCCTAGCTAACTAGTAATACTAGTATGTGTGAATAAGGCAGAGCATCATTAGCTGCTGGCTAACTAGTATTACTAGTATGTGTGAATAAGGCAATGCCATCATTAGCTGCTAACTAGGCTAGCTAGACATTTCCTAGCTGCTGTTCATGACCGTATTTCTGATTCTGTCTTTATTTCTTAGTGTTTGAATGGATATTACCAGGTGCCCGGAGAAATGGGTAAAACAAGACAAGGTTACTGAGAAGCCTTCTTACATTTGTTACATGTATCACATCATGCACATCTGTGTCAGCTAGTCAATAGTTAGTTACACTACACCCTTAATGTAGCGTGTTTATCTACGTGAGGCTCGCTACCATTATAGCGAATGGCAGGTGGATTTAAAGTCCCCACGATTAAAGTACATTTCTGTATTTCCTTAACGTTGTATGCTGTTATGGAGAACTAGTTGGAGTTTAGATAAATTAATTGTCCGTATTTATTTATTTTTTGAAATATGAGAAATTATTGAATATCGTTTTTTAGTTCACAAATATATAAAACGGGAAGTGTTATGCATACCGTGATTTTTTTGGGGGGGGAAACTTACATTTTCTCGTACCTAATTTATAATTGGGTGTATTCCTATTGATACCTAATGTTTTTAATCGCTATATTAAGTGTTATCGTTTTGCTTGGCTGTGAAATACACTGTTTTGTCTCGTCATTGAAGCTATTCATCGTCATTATCATTCTTCACACACGGATATGTCGTTAATATGCAACACTGTAACAGTTTGTTATCAACCACAACACATCCACTTCTTACAAACACATTAACACTGGCCATGCTTGAGCTCGGCTCTTCAACTCTGGCCCTCAAAGGCCAGAACTAGTATATGATATATGACCTGGTAGTTGTAGATCTCACCTGGTGTCCCAAGTTTGAAAATGTCCCCGATTTAGAAATGATGAAAAACAGAAGTTCAGTAGCGTGAGCGAAAGTATTTGCCGCCCTATTTCGTTGTTCGAAATTGTGCATATTTTCCAGATGTTGTAGCAACATGTAGAAAATAACCCCATGTTTGGTGCCTGTTTAATTTGGTATGCTAGGTAATCAAACATGCAATTAACCCCATGTTTGGTGCCTGTTTAATTTGGTATGCTAGGTAATCAAACATGCAATTAACCCCATGTTTGGTGCCTGTTTAATTTGGTATGCTAGGTAATCAAACATGCAATTTCAGGTGTGAGAAAGTATTTGCCCCCTAGTCAACCCAATGAAAGGGATTATTTGGGTCAGGTGTTTGAATACCAATCAAGCTTTATTTGGGCCCAGCCCTGTCCAATATACTTCTGAGTAAATTTGGTCCCAAGTTAACACACAGGTTCCTCAGCAACACCATGCCACGAGCAAAAGAAATACCAGAGCACCTCCGGAAAACAGTTGTCTGTGCATACCAGTCAGGAAAAGGTTACAAAGCAATTTCTAAAGCTCTGGGCCTCCACCGAACTACAGTCAGAGCCATACTGACCAAATGGAAAAGGTTTGGCACAGTAGAAAATTTTCCCAGAAGTGGCCGCCCTGCCAAAATAAGTTTGTCTAATGTTAACGACGTCACGAAGAACCCTAGAACTGCATCCAGGGTTCTAAAGGCCTCTCTTGCCCGAGCTAAGGTCAGTGTTAATTAGTAAGTCGAGATGAAGGACATTCATACGGAACACAGAAGAACGTCAATATTAGAGTTGATCTCCACTCGGCAGTGGGTCTACATATCTCCATGGGTCTGAGAGAGACTGTTCAATAACTACATGATGCTTTTTGTTACAGTAACAAATTCTGTTGTTAAGAAATCACTTGGTGACAAAATCATTTTTCTAAAGATTGATTTTGGTTTTAGTTCCGATATCATTTAGCGTCTGTAAAGTAGGCCATCAAATTTATTATTTTTCACAACCCTGTATTTTGGCCTTACAGGCTTGGAGTTGAATAGCCCTGACCTTAAGCCTCCCGGCGCAAAACCAGAGCGGTGAATGTTTTTGACACATGTTCATTGTTGTGGTTCTTCTTTCTAGGAGAGGACTCTGTCTTCCTCCATAATGCTGTCAAGTAAGAAATCAGACCCAGGCTCCTCCGCTTCTTCCGCCTCCTCGGGAGCGGGGAGTTCTGAGCGGGGCCCCGAGGCCCACGTAGCGACCCAAGCAGGGGCCCCAGCTTTATCCACAGGCCCCATGGAGATCAAGAAGAAGGAGCGGGCCTCTCCTAGTGGGGAGCCTGTGGGGCCGCTACTGTCCCACCCTCCAGGTCCCGGCGGTGTGGACCCAGACACAGCCGAGGGCCGAAGAACCAGCCGCCGCAAGCGGTCAAAAGTAAGCAACTTATAACACCTGCCTCCCCTGTTTTAGAGAGAAATGTGAAAAGTAACAGCCTTAGACTAGGAGCACATAAACCCATCAGCCCCGGGCGTCCCTATTGTGCCCCTCCCTGGCCCGTCGGCCATCACGTTAGTATAGTATGTAGTCACTGACAAGTAGAGCAGCCCAGGGAGCTTGACCTATGACCTCATCTCAGGTGAGCCGGAACATGGTTTTAATGGAGCGTTTATTGTGCCTATTGTTGCAGGTGGAGTACCGCGAGATGGACGAGAGCCTGGCCAATTTGTCGGAGGACGAGTACTACTCGGAGGAGGAGCGCAACGCCAAGGCGGAGAAGGAGCGCAAGCAGGTGATTCCGCCGCCGGCGCCCCCTGTTGAGGAGGAGGTGGACAGCGATCCAGAGGAACCTTCTGGTGAGTGTGAGTCGGACTGTACGGAAGTGTGTGCCTGAGAGTGCGAGTGTCACGTTGGACGGCGAAAGGTGCGTGCGTATGCTTTGAGACAGGCGGTGAGGATGGAGTGTGTGTGTGTGTGTGTGTGTGTGGTTTTACAGGCGTGGAGGGAGCAGCATTCCAGAGCCGCCTGCCCCACGACCGCATGACCTCCCAGGAAGCGGCCTGCTTCCCGGACATCATCAATGGACCACAGCAGACGCAGAAGGTGTTCCTGTACATCCGCAACCGCACGGTAAGGACCGGGAGAACCACCGCGGGTTTGTTCGACCGTGACGTTCATGATTGGCCGGAACTCTAGCTGTCATGGGATGAAATGCGTTCACTTGTGTTTACTGAATTGGCACTGAATTGGTCCCGTATAACCCCGCGCATTTTTCCAGCTCCAACTTTGGCTTGATAACCCGAAGATCCAGTTGACGTTCGAAGCCACGGTGCAGCAACTTGAGGCGCCGTACAACAGCGACGCGGTTCTGGTTCACCGGATACACAGTTACCTAGAGAGACATGGACTCATCAACTTTGGGATCTACAAGAGAGTCAAGCCGCTACCGAGTGAGTGCATCGACCTCACACACGCACACACACACGCACGCGTGCACACACGCACGCGCACACACACGCGTGTCAGTGGTACCTATACGTTTCGGTCTAAAGCATGACCTTTGATGTGACAAATCAACTGGTTGTTTGTTTGTGAACCGCTCTGTTTACGGCAGCCAAGAAGACCGGGAAGGTGATCATCATCGGCGGGGGCGTGTCCGGATTGGCGGCGGCACGGCAACTGCAGAGCTTCGGCATGGACGTGACGGTGCTGGAGGCTCGGGTCGGTGAACCGCCATGTTACAGGAGTTTGCCTTATATGGGGAATATATTAGCATATTGCTCATTGGACGTGTAACATATTCGTTTAATGAAGGCAGTCTGTGTGTGTGTGTGTCTGTGTGTGTGTGCGTGTGTGTGCGTACGTGCGTGCGAATGGCCTGGGAGACGTTAATGTGATCATTAATATGGGTGTCGTTCTTCTGCCTGCAGGACCGTGTCGGGGGGAGAGTGGCAACGTTTCGGAAGGGCAACTATGTGGCTGACCTGGGGGCGATGGTGGTGACCGGGCTGGGTATGGATAAACTGGGCACCTGGGGGTGATGGTGGTGACCGGGCTGGGTATGGATAAACTGGGCACCTGGGGAAGTGATGGTGGTGACCGGGCTGGGTATGGATAAACTGGGCACCTGGGGGCGATGGTGGTGACCGGGCTGGGTATGGATAAACTGGGCATCTGGGGGGGCGATGGTGGTGACCGGGCTGGGTATGGATAAACTGGGCACCTGGGGGCGATGGTGGTGACCGGGCTGGGTATGGATAAACTGGGCAATGGTGGTGACCGGGCTGGGTATGGATAAACTGGGCACCTGGGGGGTGATGGTGGTGACCGGGCTGGGTATGGATAAACTGGGCACCTGGGGGTGATGGTGGTGACCGGGCTGGGTATGGATAAACTGGGCACCTGGGGGGGCGATGGTGGTGACCGGGCTGGGTATGGATAAACTGGGCACCTGGGGGGGCGATGGTGGTGACCGGGCTGGGTATGGATAAACTGGGCACCTGGGGGCGATGGTGGTGACCGGGCTGGGTATGGATAAACTGGGCACCTGGGGGCGATGGTGGTGACCGGGCTGGGTATGGATAAACTGGGCACCTGGGGGCGATGGTGGTGACCGGGCTGGGTATGGATAAACTGGGCACCTGGGGGCGATGGTGGTGACCGGGCTGGGTATGGATAAACTGGGCACCTGGGGGCGATGGGGTGACCGGGCTGGGTATGGATAAACTGGGCACCTGGGGGCGATGGTGGTGACCGGGCTGGGTATGGATAAACTGGGCACCTGGGGGGGCGATGGTGGTGACCGGGCTGGGTATGGATAAACTGGGCACCTGGGGGGGTGATGGTGGTGACCGGGCTGGGTATGGATAAACTGGGCACCTGGGGGGTGATGGTGGTGACCGGGCTGGGTATGGATAAACTGGGCACCTGGGGGTGATGGTGGTGACCGGGCTGGGTATGGATAAACTGGGCACCTGGGGGGGCGATGGTGGTGACCGGGCTGGGTATGGATAAACTGGGCACCTGGGGGGGCGATGGTGGTGACCGGGCTGGGTATGGATAAACTGGGCACCTGGGGGGGTGATGGTGGTGACCGGGCTGGGTATAACCGTTTACCAGTGCCTTTTGTTTGTGATAAATTCTTTTCACATTCAGAAGGCAGTGACGTTCAGCTTGCAGGACATTCATACTGTGTGATCTGAGGTGATCTACTATAGCATTATTACATACATGACTTATTTCTGATATGTGTGTATTTGTCCTGATGTTGTAGGAGGGAATCCCATGGCTGTGGTCAGCAAACAGGTGAACATGGAACTGGCCAAGATCAAACAGAAGTGTCCTCTATATGAAGCCAACGGTCAAGCTGTGAGTGCTGCCCACTAAAATGCTTGTGCAGTCCCATAAAAAAGATGCATTTACATCAATCACATCTTATATTAATAATAATTCAAAGGAAATAAGCACACCGTTGTTCTGCCTGTGAACCCATTTCCTCCAAGTGAACACGCTCCATTTGTTAGTTTTCTCTTCTGTTTAGACGTTGCAATTGAAACTCTGGCCGGATTCTGTTAGCCGCTTAGCCTAGCGTGTCATCAACAGCCGCTTTGCCTTTATCTTAGAGATCGGGCTCCTCTAATGTAGTTCTGTTAAGCTGGCGGTGAATGTCTATGGTTATTTTCAGGCCAGTGTTGTGTTTGGCGATAAGGTGAATTGTTTTACATCTCCCAAAAAGCCGAAAAATAATCAAACTGGGGAGACGACGGGATATGATCTTGTGTTATTGTACACATTCTCACCTGTATCTGTTTCGTGTGTTGCCAGATAAACAGAGGTGGTAGCCAAGGGTAGAGCAGCTGCTTAATTAACTGTTCCTCTGAAGTCTGGGTAAACCTGTTTAATCTAACTTGTTCTCTCTGTTTCCTGTCCTGCCTGCCCGGTTGACTGCTGAAGGGAGAACGATGCACGAGTGTATGTATTGACTTTAATTCCACTACATCACCACTACATGATAACATTATTCACCTGCTGTTTACATTCGGTAATGTCAATCCAGTCCTGATGCCCAAATCCGTGTTTGGGTTAAAACCAGGCCGTGTGTGGGTTGAAACCAGGCCGTGTGTGGGTTAAAACCAGGCCGTGTGTGGGTTAAAACCAGGCCGTGTGTGGGTTAAAACCAGGCCGTGTGTGGGTTAAAACCAGGCCGTGTGTGGGTTAAAACCAGGCTGTGTGTGGGTTAAAACTAGGCTTTCCTTAATCCCAAAGCCTTAGTGATTGGCTCATTCTATCAACCAATCATCTCTGACCACACCGTAAAGCCATTTTGCACTGCCAGGGCTGTCGGAGATGTTTAATATGTAATCTAGGGATGAGGCTACAAATTCCATCATCCCATTGTTCATCCCAACTTGTTCGATTCGTCCAGGTGCCCAAGGAGAAGGACGAGATGGTAGAGCAGGAGTTCAACCGTCTGCTGGAAGCTACGTCGTATCTCAGCCACCAGCTGGACTTTAACTTCCTGAACAACAAGCCTGTCTCTTTGGGACAAGCCCTGGAGGTGGTCATTCAGTACGTGGAGCTTGTTTGTTTGTGCGAAGTCTGTCGCGATTGCTGTGTCTTACAGAAAATTATATCGGTCCTTAAACATGGCACATGTCATTTCTTTTTGTAAAAATAGATTGCAGGAAAAACATGTGAAAGACGAGCAGATCGAACACTGGAAGAAGATTGTCAAAACCCAAGAGGATCTAAAAGAGTTGTTGAACAAGGTGAACTTTAACAGTTTTAAGACCAGGACAGAGGTTGTGTGTGTGTGTGTGTGTGTGTGTGTTTGTGTGCCGGTTGTGCGGTCAGCTCTTAAATAAGTTGTCTTCGATCTGCCAGATGGTGTCCACCAAGGAGCGGGTGAAGGAGCTCCACCAACAGCACAAGGAGGCGAGCGAGGTCAAACCCCCCAGAGATATCACCGCCGAGTTCTTGGTGAAGAGCAAGCACCGGGACCTGACCGCGCTCTGCAAGGTAAGACCGCAAGACGACCCCACCTCGTGTTCCCGAGAAGTACAGTTGAAGCGTTGCCGTTAATTCTGAGAGATGATTAGGAGAGGTTTGGCACCGGTGTTTCTGTTGTTTCTCACCAGTGGAAAGGGATTTTAAACTCATCACCTCTCTGCCGATTTGTTCCACGCTGTTGGGTTCCAGCTGCATTTGCTAATGCCACATTACTTTTATTTGGTTTTCCTTGGCTTATTTGTTTTTCCAAAGCAAACTAATTCCATTCTGGTGCCGTCTGGCACATTCTTCAGACTGAGAAGCCTTCGCATGCAAAATCTACATTTGTAACAAACTCATGAAAGTCTCTTTCTGGTTCGAAGTAAACCAGTCTGGTACGTTTTATATTAATGATAGAAAGACATCTAATAGAAGAGATCTAGTATTGAATACTTCCTAATTATTCCAGGTATGTGCCAACTAAAACAAAATGGAAAGAAATGGCTCAATGTTATTTATGTCAAATTTATTTGTTCAATATACAAAGTCATGCAAGACCCCTGTGTCCCTGAGAAGTGTAACCAGTCACTGTTTTCTGTCACTTCCTGTTGCTGCAGTCACTGTGTTCTGTCACTTCCTGTTGCTGCAGTCACTGTGTTTTGTCACTTCCTGTTGCTGCAGTCACTGTGTTCTGTTACTTCCTCTAGCTGCAGTCACTGTGGCCTGTCACTTCCTGTCGTTGTAATCACAGTGTTTTGTCACTTCCTGTTGCTGTAGTCACTGCCGACTCAGACGTACCCCAGATTCAGCTGATGGCCAGGCAGCTTGAGCCTGTGCAGAATCTGATGCCAATACGTTGCCAGGCTTTTTCGTAGCTCTGTCAACAGAAATCCGTGTTTTCCTTTATGGAGCCAGACAATGGGACAGTGTGGTGACCTCATCATCTCAGGGTGTATTTTCGGAGCCGTTTAACGTTTTGCACGTGTCATTAAAGACTGCGTTCACCCGTGTTCAGGGACGATCCACCTCCGGCTCAGAAGTGTATTTTCGGGAGGGAAGTTTAAACACAGCTGCTTTCTAAACTCGAGTCGGTCGACTAACTTCTGGAAAGACTCTTCTGAGGTGTAACTTAGTGGCTGCTTAGTGCGTCTGGCTGGAAATACAGATTGGTTGGGGTGGAGGACGGCTTAGGTCAGGGGGTAGTAGATGGTTCCTACATTTTACTTTTGACGGTGGTGAAAAGACGGGACATTTGTCTAGAATGAGTCAGCCACACACACACACACACACACACACACACACACACACACAGACACCTCTGCTCCACCATTTGTTAACCCTTGCTGTCCCGCAGGAATACGATGAGCTGGTGGAGATGCAGGTCAAACTAGAGGAGAAGCTACAGGAACTGGAAGCCAACCCTCCCAGGTAACACCGACCCCCTCCGCCTTATAGGCCTGGTAACACCGACCCCCTCCACCTTATAGGCCTGGTAACACCGACCCACTCCACCTTATAGGCCCGGTAACACCGACCCCCTCCGCCTTATAGGCCCGGTAACACCGACCCCCTCCGCCTTATAGGCCCGGTAACACCGACCCCCTCCGCCTTATAGGCCCGGTAACACCGACCCCCTCCGCCTTATAGGCCCGGTAACACCGACCCCCTCCGCCTTATAGGCCCGTTAACACCGACCCCCTCCGCCTTATAGGCCCGGTAACACCGACCCCCTCCACCTTATTACGTTTTTTTTGTTGCTAGTCTTTCCTAATTATTGAACTTTGACCTCTCCACAGTGATGTGTACCTGTCGTCCCGGGACCGTCAGATCCTCGACTGGCACTTTGCCAACCTGGAGTTTGCCAACGCTACTCCTCTGTCCACCCTGTCGCTGAAACACTGGGACCAGGTACAGTTAAACCACTAGTGGAACCACATCCATGGCGTCAGAACCCATCTGTTACCACATAAATGGGCATTAAACCGGACCAAGCAGCAGATTATGCAGTGGCTCAAAACACACTCACTTCATTTTCCTGTAAAGCCACTTCTAAGGGTCAGTCCAGGGACGGGAACAACACATTCTGTGTGATCTTCATCTGTGTGATGTTCCCTTTCTCCTCTTAATCGGTTCCATCCTTCGTCTGGTCCAGGACGATGACTTTGAGTTCACCGGCAGCCATCTGACAGTGAGGAACGGTTACTCCTGTGTTCCTGTGGCTCTGGCCGAGGGTCTGGACATCAAACTGAACACGGCCGTACGACAGGTCCGATACACCGCCTCGGGTGAGTTCCCACGCTGTGTGTGTGTGTGTACCTCTCTCTGACTCTGGTTCCCATTCGGTCTCTCAGGCTGTGTGTGTGTGTGTGTGTGGGTGTGTGTGGTGTGTGTGTGTATGTGGTGTGTGTGTGTGAACCCCTCTCTGACTCTGGTTCCCATTCGGTCTCTCAGGCTGTGTGTGTGTGTGTGTACCCCTCTCTGACTCTGGTTCCCATTCGGTCTCTCAGGGTGTGAGGTGATCGCCGTAAACACCCGTTCCACCACACAGACGTTCATCTATAAGTGTGATGCCGTATTGTGCACTCTCCCTCTGGGAGTTATGAAACAACAACCCCCTGCCGTGCAGTTCGTCCCTCCCCTGCCAGAGTGGAAGACCTCCGCCATACAGAGGATGGGCTTCGGCAACCTCAACAAGGTACTGAACGTGTCCACCAGGAAGTTGTACCGCTGCTTCCCGTTGAGCCTTGTCAGGGTGCTACTGCCATGACGATGGGCTGTTTTCTCCATGGTCAATGTCGTGGTTGTGGTGATTTTCTGGACTGAGGTGCAGGCTGGCTGTGGGTGTCTTCTGGACCCCACCAGATGTTTCCTGGTGTCACCATGTGTATTTCAGTTATGTAGAGACACAGTCCATGTAACAAGGTTACAGCTCTTCCCAAAATAGCCTTTTCTCCTGGATTATATCAGTCCTGTGTTCCCTTCTTTCTCTCCCTCCCCTTCTCTCCTACCACCCTCTCCGCTCTTCTCTCTCTGCTCTCTTCTTTCTCTCTCCCTAGCCCCTTTCTCTGTGAAGTGTATAATTTACTTCGTGTTCTATCTCCAAATTCGAATGCTGCAGAAAATACTGCATTATTATGCAACAGGACCTGTGTGTGTGTGTGTGTGTGTGTGTGTGTGTGTGTGTGTGTGTGTGTGTGTGTGTGTGTGTGTGTGTGTGTGTGTGTGTGTGTGTGTGTGTGTGTGTGTGTGTGTGTGTGTGTGTGTGTGTGTGTGTGTGTGTGTGTGTGTGTGTGTGTGTGTGTCCTCTCACAGCCACCAGAGGGCGCTCTACCTCTGCATCCCTCCAAGGTCAAACTCCACAAGCTGCTTTAGCAAAACATTAATCTAATAAAAACACTGGGTTTGAACAGAGTACAACATGGTTCTCACACCACGTCTACCGAAACTAGACCCAGTCGGTTGGAATCGTTGAGATTCTGTGTAATCCTGTGGGTCAGAACAGAGTTGAAATGCAGTTGTCATGTAGGGTTTGGTTCCATCTTTCCCTCGGTGCCTTCTATCCTTTTATCTTTGCAGAACATTACATGTTTGGTTTTGTAGTACGTGTGTGTGTGCTGGTGTAATGTTACCCTCCTGTCACCAGGTGGTGCTGTGTTTTGACCGTGTGTTTTGGGACCCCAGTGTGAACCTGTTTGGTCATGTGGGCAGTACTACGGCCAGCAGGGGAGAACTCTTCCTTTTCTGGAACCTCTACAAAGGTGAGCAGGTTCAGAGGTCAAGGGGTTGGGGGTCAACCAATCATTTCTCTCATTTGATAGGATGACCACATGTTTTTTTCCACAACCAAAGGATCATGTCATCTACCAACAAAATTAAAACACGGTTAGGGAACAACCTCTAAATGGTTAGGTTTAGGTAACAACCTCTAAATGGGAACAACCTCTAAATGGTTAGGTTTAGGTAACAACCTCTAAATGGGAACAACCTCTAAATGGTTAGGTTTGTGGAACAACCTCTAAATGGTTAGGTTTAGGGAACAACCTCTAAATGGTGAGGTTTAGGGAACAACCTCTAAATGGTTAGGTTTAGGGAACAACCTCTAAATGGTTAGGTTTAGGGAACAACCTCTAAATGGTGAGGTTTAGGGAACAACCTCTAAATGGTTAGGTTTAGGGAACAACCTCTAAATGGTTAGGTTTAGGGAACAACCTCTAAATGGGAACAACCTCTAAATGGTGAGGTTTAGGGAACAACCTCTAAATGGTTAGGTTTAGGGAACAACTTCTAAATGGTGAGGTTTAGGGAACAACCTCTAAATGGTGAGGTTTAGGGAACAACCTCTAAATGGTGAGGTTTAGGGAACAACTTCTAAATGGTGAGGTTTAGGGAACAACCTCTAAATGGTGAGGTTTAGGGAACAACCTCTAAATGGTGAGGTTTAGGGAACAACCTCTAAATGGTTAGGTTTAGGGAACAACTTCTAAATGGTGAGGTTTAGGGAACAACCTCTAAATGGTGAGGTTTAGGGAACAACCTCTAAATGGTGAGGTTTAGGGAACAACCTCTAAATGGTTAGGTTTAGGGAACAACCTCTAAATGGTTAGGTTTAGGGAACAACCTCTAAATGGTGAGGTTTAGGGAACAACCTTCTGCCTGAATGTTTCCCCGTTCCGTTGGGCTTATTGCATTTTTAAAGCCCATTCATCTGTGGATTAGGGACACCACACTATTATTCAGTCCCAGTAACACAATCAACATTTTTGGCACGCAGCTGTTAGAGGGGGAAATTTACCAGCAACTTTATTTCTTAACAGTTTCATATGTAGGACAGTGTTTTCTAATGGAACCTGTCAAGTTTTCCTCCAATTTTCTAATTGTTTTCTGTCCCTTCAGCCCCCATTCTACTAATTCTCTAATTGGTTTCTGTCCCTTCAGCCCCCATTCTGCTAATTCTCTAATTGGTTTCTGTCCCTTCAGCCCCCATTCTGCTAATTCTCTAATTGGTTTCTGTCCCTTCAGCCCCCATTCTGCTAATTCTCTAATTGGTTTCTGTCCCTTCAGCCCCCATTCTGCTAATTCTCTAATTGGTTTCTGTCCCTTCAGCCCCCATTCTGCTAATTCTCTAATTGGTTTCTGTCCCTTCAGCCCCCATTCTGCTAATTCTCTAATTGGTTTCTGTCCCTTCAGCCCCCATTCTGCTAATTCTCTAATTGGTTTCTGTCCCTTCAGCCCCCATTCTGCTAATTCTCTAATTGGTTTCTGTCCCTTCAGCCCCCATTCTGCTAATTCTCTAATTGGTTTCTGTCCCTTCAGCCCCCATCCTACTAATTCTCTAATTGGTTTCTGTCCCTTCAGCCCCCATTCTGCTAATTCTCTAATTGGTTTCTGTCCCTTCAGCCCCCATCCTACTGGCTCTGATGGCTGGAGAGGCAGCCGGCATCATGGAGAACATCAGCGATGACGTCATTGTGGGACGCTGTCTGGCAATACTTAAAGGCATCTTCGGTGGCAGCGCCGTTCCTCAGGTACCTTTACGACAGAGACATGCCACATCACTTAATACTGGTACTACCAGCCTGTCCAACACAGAACAGGACATAATACTGGTACTACCAGCCTGTCCAACACAGAACAGGACATAATACTGGTACTACCAGCCTGTCCAACACAGAACAGGACATAATACTGGTACTACCAGCCTGTCCAACACAGAACAGGACATAATACTGGTACTACCAGCCTGTCCAACACAGAACAGGACATAATACTGGTACTACCAGCCTGTCCAACACAGAACAGGACATAATACTGGTACTACCAGCCTGTCCAACACAGAACGGGACATAATACTGGTACTACCAGCCTGTCCAACACAGAACGGGACATAATACTGATACTACCAGCCTGTCCAACACAGAACAGGACATAATACTGGTACTACCAGCCTGTCCAACACAGAACAGGACATAATACTGATACTACCAGCCTGTCCAACACAGAACAGGACATAATACTGGTACTACCAGCCTGTCCAACACAGAACAGGACATAATACTGGTACCACTGTCCAACACAGAACCAGCCTGTCCAACACAGAACAGGACATAATACTGGTACTACCAGCCTGTCCAACACAGAACAGGACATAATACTGATACTACCAGCCTGTCCAACACAGAACAGGACATAATACTGGTACTACCAGCCTGTCCAACACAGAACAGGACATAATACTGGTACTACCAGCCTGTCCAACACAGAACAGGACATAATACTGGTACTACCAGCCTGTCCAACACAGAACAGGACATAATACTGGTACTACCAGCCTGTCCAACACAGAACAGGACATAATACTGGTACTACCAGCCTGTCCAACACAGAACGGGACCTGAATCTGAATTAATATATGTGTATGTTATCGAATCCAGCTATCCTTCACATTTGTCATGAATAGCAGCGTAATTATAGGGCAGTTAATTATATGGTATTTCTATTGGTTAGCTGTGGAACAATTAAGTGTTTATCAACCATGTTTACTGGAAACTCACTGGCTGTTTGTGTTTGTTGTCACGGCAGCCCAAGGAAACCGTGGTGACGCGGTGGCGTGCTGACCCCTGGGCGAGGGGCTCGTATTCTTATGTGGCGGCCGGTTCCTCTGGCAACGACTACGACCTCATGGCCCAACCCATTACGCCTGGGCCTGCCATCCCAGGGGCCTCACAGGTAACACACCTGGACACACCTGGACGTCCAGAGCTCTTCTCTTGTCCCTCAGATCATCCAACCTTCTCCTGTTATGGAGTGTTGTATTTAAATGTTGCCTTGGGCAGATATTGTGTGAATACCGCCAACACTAACAACTGTTTGTGGATTTACGGTATTCGGAGGTTCAGCTTTTAATCTTGACCTTTAGTATTTAAGTATTTAAATATACTGTTCATGCCAACATAACCAATATGTGCTGTGGCTGTTGTATGTTTGAAACAAAACAGACCCACGCATGTCTGTGTGTACTGTTCTGGGATCCACTTCTGGTTAATACTAGTGAATAGGCCATAACCCAACGCTATCTGGGATACATGCATGGTGTCCTTATGAAAAGAATGTCTGTCATCTTAACGCCATATCTGTAAGCCAATGACAACGCTCGATATCCGCCCACGCCATATCTGTAAGCCAATGACAACGCTCGATATCCGCCCACGCCATATCTGTAAGCCAATGACAACCGTCGATATCAACTCCACCTGAACGAGGCTCTGCTTGTTTTCATAAATGTCTTGAAGCCATCAGATGTCGTGTGCTGATCTCCTCCACAGCCAACCCACACTAATTTGACCAAACCAAGTCCTCCTCCACACACTGAGGTTAACTGGCTGCGTTGATGTTGACACATTCATATTATGTGCGGGGTTAAGTTTGTTTTGACGGATGTTCTCTGTTTTCGTTCCTCGCAGCCTGTCCCGCGTCTGTTCTTTGCCGGCGAACACACCATTCGGAATTACCCGGCCACGGTTCACGGAGCGTTGCTGAGCGGCCTGCGGGAGGCGGGACGCATCGCTGACCAGTTCCTGGGTGCCATGTACACCCTACCTAGACAGGCCACACCCACCGCCGCCCCCCAGCCCTCCCCCAGTGTCTAGACCCCTCCCATTTCCACGTGACGTCTGTGACCCCTTACTAAGACTTTTGTGATGTTAAGAATGTTCCTGTGATTTTTTTTTCCCATTTCAACGCCGTCGATCTCGCCGGACGAACGAAACTCTGAACTGCCAATGTACATTCCCAAAAGACAGGAGGGCGTCGTCTGCCAAGGGGTCGGACCTCACAATCCCCTGAAAGCTAAATTCACCACCAGTCGGTTCCTCCGGTCGGGACGGATGTTGTAACGAATGACACAGCCAAATGGATCTTCTGGTGTCGTTCTGGTGCCGTTTTGGTGTCGTTCATCTGCTCTAACAATCTGTGTTAGGATGTGATAAGGACTACACTACATCAGGGCTGTGACTATTTTAGAGAACTAGTTCCTCGACGGGCCTCCACTCTCTGGTGAGGAGGAGTGGCCTATTGAGGAGGAGTGGCCTATTGAGGAGGAGTGGCCTATTGAGGAGGAGTGGCCTATTGAGGAGGAGTGGCCTATTGAGGAGGAGTGGCCTATTGAGGAGGAGTGGCCT
Organism: Dallia pectoralis; assembly: GCA_029465975.1. Taxonomy (NCBI): domain Eukaryota; kingdom Metazoa; phylum Chordata; class Actinopteri; order Esociformes; family Umbridae; genus Dallia; species Dallia pectoralis. The sequence continues at coordinate 11,576,294 of CM055757.1, forward strand.
ATTGAGGAGGAGTGGCCTATTGAGGAGGAGTGGCCTATTGAGGAGGAGTGGCCTATTGAGGAGGAGTGGCCTATTGAGGAGGAGTGGCCTATTGAGGAGGAGTGGCCTGGCGGGGAGCAGTCATAGAGGACAGCCAATCACCCGCTCTAACAATATCCTTTTAGTGCCGTTAAAGACAGTTTATATTTTTTTCTTTTTATTTGATACTGGACTCTGCGACAGTGTAAACTCCACGTGCATTCTATTGACTCCACATGCATTCTATTGACTCCACGTGCATTCTATTGACTCCACGTGCATTCTATTGACTCCACGTGCATTCTATTGACTCCACGTGCATTCTATTGACTTCCATAAGGCTAATGTCGCTAACGTTTGTTGTACATTCTTCATCTGAACCTGCTCCGGGGTTCAGTAGTAAAAAAAAGTATACAGAAATTATGAGTATTTGGATGAATGTGAATGTTTTTTTTGTTAAATTTATTATTATTACCAGCTTGTTTTGAATTCTTATTTTATTGTCATCACATGCTTTTAAAAAAAATATTTTGTCAACATTTAGTTATAAAAAAATAATAAAAATAAATGCATCTTGCCATCTTTTGTCTCGTTGAAATTAAGTTTTTATTGAACCTCTTCAGGTGATCCAGATTATTCAGGGTGTAGTTGTTTATTAGTATTGCTGCTGTCAGCTTTCCTCTTTTCACCGGATCCAAACAGGAAGCAGAACATTACCATAATATCACATGCAGTATTAAATGCGGCCAGTGAGACGGTTTACTACAGCATGACATCCAATCTATTGATGAGGTGGTCAATTTGTCCTCAACTAGAACATATATCCTTAATCTGCTGCTATGTTCTGAAACAATTGAAATTGTCATTAGCTGCTAAACCAAAAATGTATTTGCTTTCTGCTTCGCAGCTGATTTTTGCTTCATTTCTATGATCCAGGTTAATTTAAATAGATTATATACCTCCTGTATTGGTGGTGATCGACTGGAAGCCTTAATCGTATTCCAGGCATTGACTACAGTAAGAAGTTTCTTTAAGACCACTTGGACAACAGTCTGAATATTGACTGTTAAGCTACAGACCACAAAATGTTGAGGCTCTAAATGAATCAGACGGACTTGTAGTTGTATACCTGTAGTTATATTTCTGATTTCTTATGGTGGTATTTCATCATAAACCCTCATGCATCCTGGCAGAAGGACTTCGAGTGGACATTTCCTTTTAGTAGTCTTTTTTTCTACGTGCTTTAAACCACCCTATACCTCTGCATCCCTGTGCAGTTTCATGTCCAGTTAAAGTCCATGTGGTTAGGAGTGAATATAGGTCAGAATGACTCATCCTGGCCACACACAGAGTAACCTTTTTCTGGTCCCGGTCATCATTTTATTATCACATGATGCGCTGGTACGCCGAGTTCTGGGGTTAGTGTATGGTTGGCCAATACCTGCGCCTGGATGTCTAATTTATCTGTTTAATAAGGCTTTAAATGACATTAAGGTTGAGGGTGGAGATTGGTGAGAAGGAGATGCAGAGGTGAGAGTTAGATGGAGGAACTGAGTCCGGGTTCCCCAGCGAGGATCCAACCACGCACAGATCCACGGGTTCGCGACCGGAACATCAACCCGGACTGGTGTTTTTTTTAATGAAATGGTTTTCTGACTTGTGGTGAGCCCATCTCTGGCTTATTGAGGTTGTATACTGATTAAGGTAGGACCTCACAACTATTGTAGTACACGCATGACATGGCTTTATTTAACAAACCAAAATGTTCGGATTAATAAAATAGGAACTTTATGTTTCAACCTGTGTATGTTGTTCCTGGATTTGAGGCTCAGACATGTTTGAACGAATCACCAACTGCAGCCATGTGACTCACAGACCAGTCAGCACACACGCGCACGCACGCACGCACGCACGCACGCACCCGCACAGCACTCGTTGGAATTGATAGGAAGAGCCAGGGTGAAAAAGCACCCTGAATTCGGCCTGTTTAATCGCGAGTTCTTTAAAACTACGGCAATCAGCTTGGATATAAGGTATTAAAGGTAATATTATGAAACTGACAGCGATATAAGATTCATTCGGGAAAAGCGTTGTTACATTTATCACTTGACCAATAATACATCATACAGAAAAGTCTGGCTCGGTTGCAACCGAGTTATTTGTCTGTGCGTCGGAAGGGGTCGGATCGGGTATAAATAATTATAATATAGACCTAACAGCTCAAGCACTTCGTTCTGATTGGCTACTCGGACTAACAGCCTCGGTAGTTATTCCTGTCAGACGGTGTCAACCAATGAATCATAGATGCGTGCGGGTGGGCGGGGCCAATTCATATGCAGCCCTGCACTTAACAACACAGGAGAGACAGCTGTGAAAACAACATCTGGAACATTAGTCGGAAGCATTTGGTGTTTTTAAATAATAAAGACAATGTTTGCTCACGGTGCAGAAACGTGGGAAGTCGGACAGTACGGTGCTTGACTGCTGGGGGTTGAGGACCATGTTGCGGCGATAGTGGAATGTCAGCATCATCTTGTTCTTCACTGTGTCATCATCAGCTGAATATCTCATCAGATATTGCCTCCTTGCACGCAGCCTCGTTCAGGGAAGCCTCTGGAACAAATTGAGACTCTCGTCTGACTGTCGTCACCAGATGCTTCTTTCGGCTAACGATATACAACGTGGGAAAACATTTTCGCAATACGGATGACAACCATGTACATTTCAAAACACTTTCTACATCGTTGATTTGACCGAATTTTTAAGAAAAAATATTTCGTTTTGCATCTGGAGAAAGATAATGTGCAACAAACTCAATAACTGTTTGCATTTTACATGACCACAAACATTACTGTGTGCAACTTACATAGCCATTCTTAGAGTATGGGTCACTATAAGACAGGGGAAGAAGGTCACAATACATCTGGCATACATTTCATTCAGCTGTCTGGCAAGTGATGTACTGCATGAATAAAGAAGGCTTTCCTAGTCATATTCCCTGGATTTAATTTAGATTTCAAATGAATCAGAAAGCTTCACTGAAAACACAAGGTGGAGTTAAAAACAATTTGAAAGTTTCCCATTCGTCTCTGTCATGTCAGCTGCCAGCATGTTCACCATTTGCCATCTGGTTTCATCCACGAGGGACTCTGTTCGATTCTATTCCTTTATTACAAGTTCTCCAACAGGTTTCTTGGTAAGAATGGATTCCACCAACTTAAACCACAATGGCAAACAGTTCAGGAGTATTTCCGCTGCAATTCCAAGCTAACTTAATTGCTAGAGAATTAAGGTAGAACAGATTTGGAAGTGTCAGAAGAAAGCATGTGCGCCTGTTAACTCTAACTTGTTTAGCTTCTGCATATCGAGCCTGCGTTTTTTGGGTTGTTTCAACGCCAATCAAAGACAAGCAAAAAAAAAATGTAAAGACCCGTTTGAGAGCCAAAATGACTGTCTTACAGTCTGGCCCAGTCGCCTTATGCATTTGCCTAATTTCTCTGCTAGTTTGCTTATCTTGTATACGGTGTCAAAGCCAAGCCTTAATCGCAGGTGATATAAAGCAACGCGCACATCAAATGTACAGATGGACAAAAACACCAACAAGTAGCCTTTTCATTTTATTGGAATACATAGTCCGCTGTACAGTTGTCAGCTTCAAGAGGCCCACATGAGAAGCACAGTAAGGTTAAACATGCACTAATGGATACATAGAAGACAGAAAAAGCATCCTGCCCCAATAGCAGTGTGTCATGGACACAGAGAGAAGCTGAGAACAGCACATTAATAAACCCTTTTGATCTGATTCTATAACGTACATATTTATCTCTCCGTTATAACCATCAGTTGTGCACACATCTCTCTCCAGCTGTGAACACACAGCCTTATAAAAAACATGAGTTACAACTCCACTGCATGTCAAAGTACAAGTAGGTGTGTGTGTGTGTGTGTGTGTCAGAGCGTGTAAGCACGTCTACATCTCTTTCTTTGGCTGCACTTGCGAACTGCATTCACGACGAACAAACCCTGAATTTATGCGAGAAATAGCAGAGTTTAATTTTTAAAAGTAAATGGACTGATTCTGACCGGCTGATAAAACTGGCAGCCACACGGCTATTGACTTATTACCGCGTGCCTCAGCCCTGGTAAAACCAGTTAGATTAGCTCTAAACCAGGACCCCAGGACGGCTAACTCCCAGGTCGGCTAACTCCCAGGTCGGCTAACTCCCAGGTCGGCTAACTCCCAGGTCGGCTAACTCCCAGGTCGGCTAACTCCCAGGTCGGCTAACTCCCAGGTCGGCTAACTCCCAGGTCGGCTAACTCCCAGGTCGGCTAACTCCCATGATACTGGGTGGCTTAACCATGTCGTGGCATCTCACAAATTAAAACAACAAAACAGTAAACAAACAGTACTCGCCAGGAGTGCGTTAATGAGAAAGAGGCATAAGAGGCTAAATAAAAAAAAAACACTTACTCAAAAGAGGACAAGGCCCACTTTACAAAATTACAAGATTCTCTTAAATAATATCTGTCAAATACAGCTCTGAAATAAGATATTTAGTTTTACAAAACAGAACCCCTCGAATTGAAATGTTCCCTATATTTCAGTACGTAGATAGAGACAGTTACCCATCCTGTTGCTGCTTAACGGTTAAACGGCTGTAAACTGGAAATAATGTGGAATGATTTGGCACTGTGATGGAAGGCGTGGACAATAACGCGATCGAACGCCTCATGTAATTATAAAACAAAATTATAGAAAAGAACATCACTACAATAATCTGTACAGGAATTTTGACAGTCCACAAAAAAACATTTAGCACACACACACACACACACACACCTTTGATGACCATATATCCAGCAAAGAAAAATCACAAAAGCAACTTTTGCAAACCGGGGGTGCACTTATGTAGGACCTTAAGTGCTGGTTAAGTGCAGATTGCCATAACGAACGTTCAATGACACCATAAACCCTGCTATCACAAACCAGTGCTGCTCCATCGTCATCTCCTGGATCTGATGACCCCCACTGATACCTAGTTAATAAGAGTGGAAGAAACAAGCCCTCACAAAAACCAGACGCTTATACAGCAGAATGTAATGTATGATCCCGTACAATTATAAGACCTTAAAAACGGCAGAGCTTCTTCTATCGATGATCTGCTTCTCTATCCAACCTCCAGACACTTTCCATCTAATCTGAATCTCCGTGCAGCAGCAATTTTTCGTTAATGGAATGATGATCTGTGAAAGTCATTACACCAAAGGCACTCATCACGCTCTAAACACCTTTTAATTGAGGTTGGAGAGTTGAATTTGCGAAGCCCCAATGTAGTAGTGGTATGATGGACATACACACACCCCCCAAAACCAGGTGACGCTCATTTCGCTCTACCCTAAAAGAGCCAGACTAGGCCCTACAGGAGTGTGTGTGTGTGTGTGTACATACGAGGTAAGACGATTCGTGGGGGAGTTTCCCTTTAAAAACCCCTTTCTTTGAACCTGTCTCCTGGGTGACCCTCTGAGAAAAAGTGAAACCTATGACTGCTGACAGCTGCTGTCACCCCCCCCACTGTTACAAGACGGGGAAACTTTAAAAGAGGGGGGGTGGGGTGTTCTGGCTAAACCCCTTAGGTTGAATGAAATATGGTGAAGTGGGTCTGTGGGCAGAATGGTGCCTCGCTTAACTTTGACCCGACAACCTTTGAACTCTACACCTTAACGGGGTCAAACTTCACAGGCCGACTTCCACAACGTGAGAGTCTCCCCGGACGCTTTCTTATAAGCAGCACACACACGCCATTGTCATGGCACCACCGGCGTGTGGATTTTGGCTCTCACACCGGACCGGGCCATTTTCACCGGACACTCTTTCAACTGCCTTCGTTTTGGGAATAGTGACGACTTCTGCCAAATCGTATTTATAAATATTTATGGCCCCCGAAGTCCGAGAGAAAGACACGGTCAGCTCCGGCCTTGACCTCTCGGCTACCCTGGAGACGGTATATCAGTGCCTGTGAAACCGCTCGCGGGAACTAGCAATGCATATCACCGTGCTTAGGAATCAAGCCTAATTCTACGGGTGGAAGCCTTTCCCTTACCGGAGGGGAACGCGCAAGGGTGGGGGGGGTTCTGGGTACCCCTCTGTAGGAAACGAGTGGCGCGATCGGTCTGGTCAACGACAGAAGCTTCCAGAAGAGGCGTAGTGTATCCCATACATACATCAGAGACGGCTTTCTGAGCAGCGTGTGTGTGTGCGTTCAGACTAAACACATGTCATGTATGATTCTGGACCAGACCACTAATGACCAGGCGAACCATATTGTGCCTGAAACAGTCGGTTTCGGCTCCTTTGAGGGTTTTCTTTTGTAAAACCAAACCAAGAAAAAAAATGTTTCCATTCAAAATACTTTTCTTCACTTGCAACCACAAGTCTTGTATAGAATAAAAAAGTAAAAATAACATATTTACTCACAATAGCCAGCTGACAAACCCTGATAAACGGTACTATTTTAAATACATCCAACTCATACAAGGCACCAGAATATGGAGGAAAAACACAGTCGTTACTGACAGTGTAACTACATCCTGTAGATCAAACCAGAGTGTAACTACATCCTGTAGATCAAACCAGAGTGTAACTACATCCTGTAGATCAAACCAGAGTGTAACTACATCCTGTAGATCATACCAGAGTGTAACTACATCCTGTAGATCATACCAGAGTGTAACTACATCCTGTAGATCAAACCAGAGTGTAACTACATCCTGTAGATCAAACCAGAGTGTAACTACATCCTGTAGATCAAACCAGAGTGTAACTACATCCTGTAGATCAAATCAGAGTGTAACTACATCCTGTAGATCAAACCAGAGTGTAACTACATCCTGTAGATCAAACCAGAGTGTAACTACATCCTGTAGATCAAACCAGAGTGTAACTACATCCTGTAGATCAAACCAGAGTGTAACTACATCCTGTAGATCAAACCAGAGAGTATCTATATCCTGTAGACATGCTGTAGATCCAGCAGAATGATTTTATGAAGATATAGGGGTTATTTGTGGGTTAACAGGAGGGTCCATCTGTGTTCTCGGTGTGTAAAGACTTCTTTAATTTCCCATAAATCAATACACCTTAGGGACACAATGTCCCCAAAAGATGAAAAAATAAAAGCCTATGCATTTTGTAGTAATTACCGAATAAATATGATAGTGAAGGGCTGGGTGGTACTGGCCTGGTACTGGCGTGGTACTGGCCTGGTACAGGCGTGGTACTGGGGTGGTACCACTGACTGACCAGTATCAGGTCTAAACTCTTCCTATGGCTCTGTTCAACCTCACAACAGGTTCAAATTAGGCGATCTGACCAGCGACACTTCCAAAAGATCTAGCCAGCGGCGGAGGGATACAGACAACGAGCCAGCGGCGGAGGGATACAGACAACGAGCCAGTACACAACTCCCTAGTCATTGCAAGGTGAAATAATACAGCGAATCTCCACTCTGATCCGAGAGATTATGCCCTTTTTCTCCCGAAGACAGCCGAGCTAACTGATAAAGACCAATCTCAGGCTTAGCTGCCATTCCTGAAGCGATGTGAAGCCTTTCCTACTCGATTCTGGAGCCCGGAGATCACAGATTATTGCATGCATGAGTATTGTTGTGTCTGCAGAAGAAGTAGAACCTCCACGTGAGATGTAGCTCGGTGGGACAGTTGGTTTTACTACGGCACCCCCATATATAGATATATATCTGTATTTCAACCCAGGGTGACAGAGAACCCTGCCTTATACAACGATAAAAAGTCCAGTTTCTGTATAAACAACATATTACAGTTCTATAGAAAACAATATATGATTGGAGGATGAGTCATTCTCACAGCGTTTCCAGTCACGTGTTCGTCGGCTGACTGTTTCTTCGGGCCGTCCAGACCTTAAAAGCCCAAACTGTTACATTTAAATGTGTCATTTATCAGACGTTGTAAACCAGAGCCACGTGTGATTATGGTTAAGTGCCTTGCACGAGGGCATTCGACTTTCTTCCCGTCAGTTTCAGGATTTGAACCAGCTACCCGGACACTGGACCAATTCGCCTATCAAAACACTTGCTGCTGCCCAGCTTGTTCCTACGTCTGATTGGCACGGTTGTTCAAAGCCGCACTGCAGAAATGATTTATAGATCCAGGTCAGCAGTTCTAGGTCCAAGAAGACATGTGCTCTGCAAAGCATCTTGGGATTAGTTATCGAGTTCCAGTTTAAAAAAACTTTGTCCCACTGGCTTTAACAAGTGAATTCCATCATTGAGCACAGACAAGACGACAGACCAGTCTCTCCGAACATTTGAGTCTGTCCAACAATAACAGGAGTTCAGGTGGAAGAAGACGAGGAGCAACCAGAAGCGAATTACTGAAACCAAAGTTTATTCCTGGCTGTGATCTTTCTACGGGGGTATGGAGTTACGGTGAAGAGGATATTGTGTGACGCCAGGTAGGTTCTTACGTTTGTAGTTCTAGAAGCTTCCAGAAACAGAGAGCATGCTGGGACACAGGAGAGCGGCAACTCCAAAATGGTCCTCTCATACAGCACACAGGAACATGCAAATCTCCTCAAACCCTGGCTGTCATTTTTCGCCGATTGTGTAACTTTCTTATTCAATGGGAGGATGTGTTTTATGGGATAAAAAATGGCTGCGTAAATATGCATGATGTGCAAAATAAAACCACGCAAAGAGAAACGCAGCGGTCGTCAGTATGAGGCAAAAACACGGACTAAAAAACTAAAACTAGTAATTCGCTCCAGGTCACACACTGAGGGCAGTTCCCAGCAGCCCCGTCAGGTTGTTCCAAAGTGCCAAATTGGTTACTGCAATCTAGAAACGGTCGACTCCAAATCGTCCTTCCTCATCCTCTGGGTTGGCCGGTCTCCCTTGTCCAATGAATACATCAGGAAGAGACGAAGCAGAAGAGGTGGCTGTGGTTGAGCGGGCATTCAGAACCATATATGACACAACTGAATGGGGGTGGCAAATGTGGCAGGGTGTTTACATGGCGGACATCTTGTTTTAAGCATTCGGGTAAAGCACGGGACCGTGCCACACGGGGTTGGAGGGAGAGCTCTGGGAAAAGAAAAAGATGTCAGATACTCAGTGGGCTGACTGCGTTATCAGAAGTAATTAAAGAAGCACTCTCTCTCTGATTAAATTAGGACTGGCAGTCAAAGTGGTCTCTACTGGCTTTGTCTGGATTCACTGACTGCATTTAAAAACACGACAACAAAAGTCAACCATCTATATACAGTTACCCCACATTATCAACGACATCCCAAATCATTTGGCCAGACATAGTGCTGCTACCTGGATATTCTGAAGCGATGGCGTCTAGCCGTTTCAGTTGTCCGTCTGACGGCTGCTCCACGGTCGACTGCCACGCCCGGCTACTGCTTCAGCCCGACCAGCTTGACCCCGGCTGGACCACAGCTCTGGTCTGGGAGCCCTGGTCCCCGTACCTCTGCTGGCCCCGGGGTCAGGCCTGGAGCCCCTGGCTTTCTCCCTCTCGCTGGGACCCAGGTCACTTGGTGCCGGCCTCGTCCTCCATGACCCAGGGCTGGGATCGGTGCCGTCTGCAGCCTAGTAGCAGCCAAACAGAAACAACAAACACTTAACAAGAGGTCATTAACTTAACAGCTTGTGTGAGAAGTGAATTCCTGGCAAGCTGAGGCGACTGGATTTTGCCACAAACCAAGGGTGGGAACCTCAGACCAAAAACAAGATACCCCAGCAGAGGATTTATGTGACTCGACTAGCAAATAGGCTCCAGTATAAAACACGTTGGCGTACCTTCGCACAATCTCCATGATCTTGCTCTGTGAAAACGAGTGACGATGACAGAGCAGTTGCTAACCGGCTAAAAGTGAAGGCCCACGATTTCAGTTTAAATAATGTGGGACTACAATTAGTGGCATCCAATCACGCGGGCAGCTGCAGAAACACGCTAATTGTCCTTAATGGCCGCGCTCTCCGCATCACTCTGGAATGACAGGCAGGCTGACAGGAAACCGGTTATGACACAGGGCCAGGAGAATGGACAGGGCAGGCCTAACATGGAACCTTCCCGTTTCATTCCCCCCTGGGGACAGGAAATGACTGGAGCACATTCTGCATTGAACCCTAAGCATCACCAGTTAATGGTCGTGTAGTGTTTTACAACCATTTATAGGCGTTAATAAAACTGTATGAAAACGGAAACACTGTACAAGCGGTATTTATCGCAAACCGTTGTAACGTTAAACCCCAGTCTTATTTTCTTAGACATTTTCCAGCAGTGCCCAGTTCTTTGTGTACGAAGAAGATTCTGGGTTCCATTCATCTGGTTAGTAGCCTAATATGCAGAACACTTTAAAGGAACATTCTACTTGTGGTTCATATGGGTGAGGTACTAGGAACATTTATCCCATTACGAATGACAAAATGTCAAATCATCACAAACCTGTTCGGTTCACACTGCACTCAAATATGTCATGATTAGGACATGGTATTCTTAGGACAATCAAAAGCAGCATATTAAATCCCGGCCAAGTTTGTTCTGAGGGGAAATAATTCATGTAATTACTTGGGAAAGGGGAACTGTGGCTCCTCACAAATATTTAGCTAATCCTTTCCTTGTTATGGAAAGTAACATTTTGTTTTTCTTGAGTAACAACGAGAACTTTGACCAAGCCTCAGACATCCACTCCATTCTGAAAACACCCCGACAGGCCGTTGTCATGACAACATCTCGCAGAATCACAGCCAACTGTTACCATAGAAACGGTTAACCTCCAGGACAACAACTGGCGAGTACAGCAAGCATTAGGTCTTCAACATTAAATCTGTCTAATCCTGGTCAGGTTTCAAAAGTCCATGATTTATGTGGGCTGTTGAATGCAAACCGTGCTAAAGCTTGTCTCCAAGCAGAGACAGCTCATTACACCCGAGGTAAAATGTCAGACAAGACTTACAGGAATAACTCCAGCCAACATGAAATATTAGTTTGCTTACTCTGGACGCAGCCTTTATTGACCAGTCAGTTTGTGCCATCGATGGTTTGGTTTATTTTCCCAAGCACTTTCGACAACTACTTACAAATGATATATCCCACACACACGGACACACACAGTTTTAGTGGAGATGCATTAATTCAGCTCTAAGTTTCCACGACTTTCATCCATCTGAGCTATTCAGATATTGCTTGTGGCCTTATACCTTAACACGGTACTCATCAACCCGCAACAGATGACCTGTTGTTCACTCTTATCGATCGGTTTAGCGGTGCGACCACTAGCGTTACGTCATTGCATACGCGACGATATTTCACTTCAACATGCAACTGACCGACGACAACTAATACAGACCTCTGTGGAAATACCAAACGTATATACTGCTGAGCACGGCAGTCTCCACCATCTAGTAATGCTATTTGTATCTCAGTTACACCAACGGACCGATGTAACTCCTTGTAATACCGACGTTAGTGATTTGATCAATATGTTGTCGCAGCCGTTACGCGTCACCAAACGGGGATCTCACGCACTGCATTTGCTCTACCTGAGCAGACGAGACACACGCGACATTAGACCTGGCGACAGTCTAATGAGTATTCAGTGAAGTTAACAGAGAGCGTAATGTTGGACACGAGAAAGATGGATGTATGCTCATATTCCCAGCGGGACGTCGACCAAGCACGAGGAGTGATCAGAAGAAATAAAAACAAATGAGACAGTTCATCAACTGGCAGCTGGTTTTACACTTCAGCAACCAGTGGGTTGCACAGAAACAGTCCATTTTGGGTGGCACAGAAACAGTCCATTTTACCAGGGAGGCCTTGAGTAATACGATTCAGATAAGATGAATTAACCGGACATGGCTAAACTTGAACTTGATTAACGATCTCGACAAGAGTCCCTGTTTTCCTCCACTAAATCAGTGGGACTTACTTTCGTACGGATCAGAGCCGGGAGCCCTGTGTATAACAGGCAAAGCTGTGGCAAGAGAGATGACTTATTGAGACAAGAGCACAATATCTTATAAAATACGCAACGCTCACAGGGCCACTTGGGTGGTGCAGTGAGAGAAGGGGTGTTAGGTTGATTTAATTAAAGCTATTGATGGTTAACCGGGATGAGGGGGGGAACATTATAAAGTAGAAAATGACAGTAATTATACATCTGAAGGCAGTGTGCCATGTTACCATGTTATTTATTTAATGGCCACCCCGGCTGGAGATGTTAGGATTCGAGGTTTGTTGTGACCGCGATGAACAGGGCTGGTTACTTGCACGGTACCAGAGAGAACCCAACGGCAAAAACGATAACCGGCAGTGACTAAGCATACATTTGATCATTAGTCTAAAAACAGGGACAGTGACCCCTGGCTAGACGGTTCCCCAGGGGTTTACCACACCTAATCCCATCATAGTAAGCTGGACCCGTAAAAGTGGTTCAGTGACTAGCATAACAACATGAATCACACATTCGTTCTCAAAAAAGTACAAGTCGGAGTGACTCAGTTTCTGTCTGTACATGTGAACAAGCAACAACAAGTGAATGTGTGAGACAGAGAAGTGACCAAGTGTGCTTGTTAAAGCAGCCACGCTGTCAATAGATCTGCTCTCACACAGGTCCAGGCTGACTTCCATGCAAATGCTAAGACCAAGCTAAACATCCAAAATAAAATAGCGAAATGTAAAAAGACTTGTCTGCACTATAGGCTGTGGGAAATCGAGTCAACTGATGGCCGAGGACACGGAGGTGAGCCTTTGAACAATGCCCATCTTCAATTATGTCCAGAATAGCACACCAGCTTGGCACTGCGCAGTTGGTAGGCTTTGGCACGAAAAAATACAAGCAAGCTATTTTTTCCCTCTTGAGGTTTTTGTAACCTTTTTCCGCCTCTGCAGAAGTCTTTTCATTTCCATCCTTCTAGTTGCTTTGTTCCACCCTTTTCTCTTTGTGCTTACTTCGGCACTAGGAATATGGCTCAGAGAACTGCAGTGCTAAGCTTGACGTTTTAGGACCTGGTGTCAATGAAAAATAGCATTGAAGCACTGATGCAATGAAAAAAACAGCACTGTATACTGAATCGGTGCTGGCAAAGTGCAAGATAGATACTTAATACTTTGAAATATGCACCCAGATGCCAGATTGTGGGCTGTTAAGGAGCCGAACATGAGATATTTAATTACAGTTAAAAAAAATAACATCCCCTCAACTCTTTCAGAAAATAAATTACTACAAATTCTTGTCTGAAGGTTAGACCAGATCAGTCCTCTTGTCCGAGCTCCAGATATAATAGTTTAAGACAAAATGCAGACATCCAAAATGAAAATCCATAAAAAATATATGTTGAACAGTTCTGCAAAGTGATACAATTATATCAATAGAGCAAAATATCTCTGTACATTCCCTTGCCAGGAGCCAACTACCAGATCTTCAACAGACTCAAAGACTATTGGAAGCAGATGGAAGTATTAGAACACTAGCTTCTGTTGATGATTTTGACTTATTTTTGCCTGTCTTCTAAAGACTGAACATCCTTGGTAAGTATTAGCATATTTCTGAACGCTGCCAAAAAACGTTGTATACCCTGAAATTCTGAATAGAAACACTTAATGTATCATTCTGTGTGTAATCTCAACCAGGGCTCAGCAGAACCCTTTCTCCGTTTAACCCTGCAAGTGTCAAGCAGTCTGTTTGTACTTATCTGACCAACTGCATGTATACAGTACAGACGTTGTACTCACCAGGGGTTTTGTCCGCCAGGGCATATGCTCCTGAGCGATGACAGGCTTGTGGGGAATGCACCTCTCCAGACCTCCCTCGGTGAGTGCCAGGGAGCTCTTGCCCTGATGCGCTGACTCAGCGATCTCCCTGGTGGTCACCACGCTATTGTTTATCCTCCGCATGTACATCTCTGCTGGAGACGGCTTGGCTGCCCGTGATGTGGCCGCCCCGGTGACGTTTACCGTCTCCTCTGTGTCCAATACGGTGGTGGCACGGTACGCCCTCCACGTGGTGGCCGACTCCGCCTCGTCCTCAGAGCCGACTCCGTCCGTCCTGTCCCCATGGCCGGTGACCCCATGGCCGGTGTCATCCACTGACGCGGCCCCTCGGTTCCTCCAGGTGCTCCGCACGGTCACGTTTCTCATCTCTGCCAGGCCGTCATCCTGGGCTGGTCGGTAACCGTAGGGATGGTTGCTCCAGCTGGTGACAGTGGTGCTGCTGCTCTCGAGACCTGACTCTGTGTCGTTGTAGAATTCGGAGGTGGTTAACGGTGACTGGAGGCTGGAGCTGTTTTGGGAGCAAAGTGGTGTTTCCAGTCGGTCCAACCCTAGGACCCCTGGTTGATCATCCGCGGATGGCCGGAGTGTGATCTCGCTCTTGGGAATAGAAAACTCATAGGGGATGGAGATGCTCCCTCTGTGGTCACTGGTGCCAATGACAATGTTGCTGGTGGATGTGTGGCGTTCTTTGACTGGGGGCTCGCTGGATACGCTACTGCTGCGGCTGCTGGTCCTAGAAGAGCTGGGATCGTTGGGGTAAATTGTAATGCTGCTGGTCATCTTGCTGGTGACGACAGGTTTGGTGGAGATTTTGGGCTTGCCATTAGAGTGCAGGACCTCTGCTCCTCCTGACATCATGACTTCCTTCCTGTCGATCTCCATAATGGCTGGCTTGATGACGGCCTTAGACATCCGGGCCTCTCGTGGGCTGCATACTCTTTGGAGCTCCATCTCTTGTGGGATGCGAGTGGGCTCTATGGATCCGCCTTCTGCGGCCAGCAGCCGGTGCTGCTCCTGATCATTTGAGCTCTTGCAAGGGGAGTCCTCCGACTGGGAGCCCTTCAAGCGAGAATATCTGGAGTACTTGGGTGTGGCGCAGGTTCTGCTGCTCAGTGTGACCACCTCAGGCACAATCTCTGGTTCTGAGGGTCTAGATCTGGTGGATTCGGTTTCGGAGGCCGAGGAGTGTCCATCGGAACCATGATCACTGACCAGCGGGGACACATTGGACTTGTAAGCAGTGTACGACCCATTGGCTTTGGAGGTGTACGCCACTGGCATAATGTCTTCCACCAGGTCAACAGACTCTGGGTCAGAGGCAGACGTGTTCTTTTCAGGTAGGGAGGCCCTGTTGCTTTTGCACAAGTTCTCAGACATCACATCAGAATTGTTAGACTCACTGTCACTACCGACATACATTCTAGAAAACGTTTCAACTCTGCTCTTTTTGCTTTCAATTTCACTTGTTTTCTGAGATGTCTTCAATGGCCTCTGGTCATTAGCTGCTGGAGGGTAGCGACTAAGAACCGACATCTTTTTGCTTTCACTTAAAGCTGCGCCAACAGGGCTCTGGGTGGCTCCCCTTCCTACCTTCTCTTCTGGCCCTGTGCCTGTTTCTTTCACTCCATTGTCAGATGCAGTTGTGGCTCCAGTCCTGGGAGTCCTCCTGTTCTTGAGTGCAGGACTGACCGGCCTCCTGACAGACTTTAGGGAGCCTTCGTGGGAGTTGCTTAGCTCTTTGCTCCTCAGCCGTGTCTCCCTCTTGTGCTGCGGGGACAGCTCTCTGCCCTTGTACTTTGGGGTGGTTGGCTCTGCAGCTGCGCCGCTCTTATACTTGGGCTTGTCCTGCCTGAACCCGCCACGGACGTTTATCTCCTCGTTCTCAGCCTTGCCATTCTCAAGGATCTTTGCTTGACTGCTAGGCCCTCCGTTGTCATGGACACCGCTTCCGCACAGCTGCATTCTGAGCAGCTCGACTTGATCATTAAGGGCTCGGCTACGGGATCTCTCCTGATGGAATTTATCCTGAAGCTCTCTGTTCTTGGATTCAGTGTTCTGGAGATCCTCCTCCACCAGCTCCAGTTGCTTCAGCCGGTTCTTCAGCCTCTCCACTTCCTGGGTGAGTTCCTTTACTTTGTTGTCTTCTTGGCCATCAAGGCTGTTCTTCTCGTTCTCTGACTTAAACCTCAGTCCAAATTCATCACCCACTTTCTGATAGTCCAAGCTCTTCTTGCGCCCGAGCTTGCTCATCAGCCCAGGTGAGGGGTCGTCTTCAATGCGGAGGTTCGTCCGACTGGAATCGACTGGTTCAATACTATTCTGACGCTCCAACTTTGCTGTCAGGTTTAGGATCAGCTTTTCATCTTCCCTTTGCTTCTCCAGGAGCCTCTTTCTCTCATTTACAAAAGTCTGAGAAAGGCACTTGAGCTTCTCCAGCTCTCCTGTTAGCAATTGCTCAGCCTGGTCTAGCCTAGTTTCTGAGGCATCCACTTCGTTCACATGGGCCTTCAGGGCTTCCAGCTCAGAGGAAATCTTCCGGGTCAGGTTTTTCTCCTCATTGAGACTTAGATAGAGTTGGCTGCAATCTGACTTGCTCTTTCCAAACGCCTCTTCCAGCTTTTCAAGCTCAGCCATCCTCCCCTGCAGCCGCTCGATTTCGGACCTGAGGTCCTGGGTCAGGCTCTCTTCCTCCTCTAGTTTCTCCCGCACCGTGCGACAGAGGTCCTCTGCCTTGCACACCTCCTCATCCTTGCCTTCGATCTTCAGCAGGCGTTGGCGCAGCGCCTCCACGTCGCCCAGCATGGAGGAGTTGCTGCCCTCTGCCTGGATGATCTTGTCCTGCAGGTCCAGCAGCTCATCTTCCGACTTCTGGAGTTTGTTGGTGGCCTCCTCCAGCTCGTCCAACCGCCGCCCCAGGCTCTGCAACTTGTGCCGTAGGTGACGGCTTGTTATATCCCTGTTTTCCGACATTGCAGAGATTATTGACTTTGTCTTCTTGGCAAAAAGTGGAAGTTATTTTATTGTTTTTTGGGAGGTCCCCATTGGTAGGCAGCACTACTTCACGATTTAAAATGTGTCACAAGTGTGCAACGCCAGGTTCTGTCCAGCCAGGTTCTGTCCAGCCAGGTTCTGTCCAGCCAGGTTCTGTCCAGCCAGGTTCTGTCCAGCCAGGTTGTGTCCAGCCCTTTTGCTCCTTAATTTGATTGTCGGTTCAGGTTCAATTTCCCTCAGATTGATGGTCAGCATGGATGTCAATCATCTGAAAAAAGAACAATTTCCCAAAGCATTACTTTATGACCACTCTGTTGTAGAAGTGAATATTGACATTAGCAAAACTGAAATTGGCAATTCGGAAACAGGTGGGAAAAATCATTACTGCAATAAGCTTTATTTCTTTAATCTGCCACACTCAAAAGCAGACAATGCACACTGTAGGGTAACTCACTAGACTTTGCTGTGGTCTATTAAGGCCACGGTATAGAACAATAATAGAATGAGAAAAAGAGGAGAGATACAAACAGATTGAGGAGAGAGAGAAAGATGCTGGTTGGACTGAGATTGAATGCACAGCCTAACAGATCGGCACACTCAGCTAGTAAGGTCACCGTTTGCTGGATTACTGTTAACACAAGCAATGAGAAAAGCTGGTTCTAGACAAGCACACACAGCAATGCTAAAAGAAAGTAGCCATGTCATTCCAAAGACACACACACACGCTGGTATTGTCAAACGTACCCAATGGATAGAGTAAATCCAAACAAACTTGTTAGGTTAAAACATATCGGAGATTCCCCTACGGCCATTGGAGGACCCTCCCCCGCCTCGTCTCCTGCTGCTACCTCCTCCAACACCTCCAAGCTTCATTTGTCATGTCACTGCTAACAGCAGCACGTCACAATAACACAAGCCTCCTCTCAGATGGCTGTGAGCTTGGCAACAGCAGCATACAGAGGGCAGTATAACAAATATGACTGTGGCCCGGTTGCCATCTGAAAGGGTCACAAATATGCAGAACCTTTGCCCTTGACACCAAACAATGTTGTGCTGTACATTTTTGAGAATTAGTTAAAGCAGAATGCATTCATGGCTTGGTGACACAGTCTTTTTTTGGCCTCTGCACAGTTTATGCTCAGTCGTTTACTCATTGTAGCTCATTGCAGCTTATTTCACGGGTTCTTCGGGAGTACCCCGAAGCTCAGTCCTGGGCTTCACACGTCTAAATCCACATCAATTTACATCAATCGGAAACTCTCATCCATTTATATGGTTGTGAAAGTCATACTAATTTCAACATTTTATAACACTCAATCCTATTACTTAATGTAGGGGTTTCTGTCGGTCGAGATCGGCATCAGGAACCCTAACTGACACATGTCACCGATTTAACAGTTCCTCGAAGAACCTTTTTATAACTTTTGGGGTTGATTTGAGTTTCTTTTTTAAGAGAACAATTACAAGGAGTTCTTTAAAACAAACCCTGTTGGGCATTCATCCTCGAAGAACCTAGTATGGTGAAGAATTCTCTCAGAGCCTTCACTTTTAAGAGCTTACAGCGTTGCTAAGCATTTACGTCCGCAGTTGCAACCATGTCTCAGCAGGCAGTCATTGTAAATAAGTTGGTCTTCAGCCGTTTCTTGCCTAGCCAAATTAAAAAGGTAGGACATTAATATGGTTTACTACTGCACGTGTCGTGAAGTGGAAAAGACCAGCACATATTTCATATTCAGACCAGGGATACCAGCAGGGATATCAGCAGGCCTCCACGGTACGGGTTTTATGAACTCCACCTCCACCACACATCTGGGAAAACCCCAGGTAGACAACAGGCCCAGAATGGAGATCTTGGACATTGACACACGACTCAGCCTGTCAGCATGTTTCTATGGATGGAACCCCTCACGCTTTCCCCTTATAAATAATTTAGGTGCTGGTCTATAACCCGGCAATATTGAACCAGACCTACAATTTGCGCACATCATCATTTATCGGCCGAAGACAAGGCACCAACCTCACACGTCCCCACCACAGCCTCCCTGTTCAAAATTACCGGTAAAATAACCTTGAAATATGGAGCCATTTGTACAGAAAAACAGACTTGAGGGATTGAGTTAATGACTGACTAATGCTCACTTTCATCCGACAAACTAACAGTCAAAGTGGAAATCCTACATCGGTGTGTGTGTGTGTACTTCCATTGTTCTCTGAAACATCTCAATGCAGACTACAAGCTGAAACTATAAATCTTGTTTCATTTTCAGTAAACGCTCCTCAAACCCCCAGAATCCATTAAATGACGTGTTCAACATGACTCCAGGGGGAGTGCAAATATGGCAATAATTATGTAATAAAACAGCACATTTTACAATCAAAGTGTTCCGCTACAGCACTCCATTCTTCACTTACACGACATCTGGTGGGATTTCTGCAAGTCTACACATTTTGCTTTTGCATCAGAGAGAATGACCCGTGTTTTTGCTTCGGCTACAATATCTGGCTGTCCAGCGCTGTGCCAAAGCACCCTCTGAAAATGCAACCACTTTCTTCTTTCATCATGTCATTGTGTCTTGAGCACCTCTCAGTCAACGCTCTCGGGTCAAAACAGCTGAATGCAGTCTGATCTGGTTCCAGACCTGGTCCAAATGGTCCTGACTGGCCGGACTCCTGCTCTGGCAATTGCCCCCAAATAGCAGTGCCAGGCCAACACCCCCCTCCCCCTCAACCAGACACACCAACTGTGCCATCGGAAACGCTTTTAAGGACCAGCAGTGCGTGCAAAGCAACTCTGCCGAGGCAATAAACATACCTGCCCTTATCAGAGCTTAGGCTTAATTAGCCGCATTAACGCCAGCCAAACGGACGAGGCGAAGGAGCGAGTCTCTGGAAAATACCTAAATGACAAAACGGCACAAATCACACCTGGGTGCCCATGAGGTACGTGAGTAGCTACACACCCAGTCCCCTTAGGTGGACGCCCAACACACCACACGGTGCCAAATACAAACATTTCTGAACGACCGCTCGATTTAAATTTGTCTTTATTGCACAACGACTAAGGTGTGGTGCTGCTGGGACAAAACAGGTTGAGAAGGAGGTGGGGGTGAGTCGAGAGACGCTGCTGCAGAGACAAATTGAACGGCGCCAAATCATTCCAAAAGGGCACTTTGCAGTGTTTGTTAACTGTAAAAGATCTGGAGAAAGGAGTCAAACGTCCCTGTTATCGCAGTGACGGTTCTCACAAGCAGGGCTGTTCAGAACAACAATCCTTTCCTCTGAGCCTCTGACAGACGTCAGACTGACAGGAGCCCAATCGATGAATTCCCGTCAATGTATCCGCAAGCACGTCCTTCTTTCAAACATATGATCTACAAGCCCAGACCTGTGCATTGCCTTTATTGTGCTAGGCAGCGTGAATAACGCTGGGAAAAGTTGACAATGCCTGAACACCCACCATTTCCAGACATGTGAAATACTTAACCTGTCAGACGCTTTTTAACTGGAACTACTTGACAAGGACAGAAACCGGCAAGTGAAAAAAGAAAACGCCATTCCGGTTTAAATAAGATCAGAGGAAAGCAATTCCCAGGTTGACAGGGTTCAAGTCAGTGATGGAGTAGGTAGGACAGACATGAGAAAGGACACGTCTCACTTACTCGGAAGGTCGCGAGGGGCCAATATTAAAGACAACGATAGAGTCCGACAGAGTGACTGGAGGAGGAAGAGAAGAGCGAGAGAGTGACCAACCACCGGTGCTGGCGCCAACGACACCAGAGCGTTTTGGAAGTGAACGTGCTCTCTGGAGAGCCACTGGTGAGGTGAAGCGGGCCGCAGCTCTCTGCCATACCAGGCTTACAGTCATGTACCATGTTATTAGGGTCATTCGCTTCCTGCCAGCGGCTCCCGGGACATTCTGTTCCCTTCGTGAGAAAGGGAAGGAGAGAAAACGGTCCCCGGCACTTGATGCTCGGTTCAAAGACTTGTCTCTGGTTCTTAGTCCTGGTAAACATTTGCACGATCTGTTAACAACAGGCTGGATCGACGCCGACCGCCAAAGTCCATGGCTTTAACTTCATCTTCACGTTGTTTGCTTGTGTGGCTTGTGTATGTGTGTGTAACAGAAGCTAATGCACAAAAGTCTGGAATTATGGGATTTTTGGGCATCACCAGTGGTTCTGTTGGATACTGGCAGGCTAGTGGAAGCCACAAGAGGAGGACAACCTGATGCTAGCGTTGCTGGGGGGGTTCAACAAAAATAACACCCTACAATGTTCGGCTTGGGTTGATTTCTGTGCTGTCAAGTAACTTCTCTCTTGCTTTACTGTTTCTCGCTTTCTGGGAACATTTTCAAAGAAGTAAATGAAAGAAAGTTTGACATTTCAATAAAACCATGGCGCGTAGCGGTCCATAAAAGTTAAATGGCACAGAAAGTACATGTTTTTCACTTTTTCCCCTGAGACTGATAGTAGTTAACAAATATATATATATATATATATAGATGTACAAATGTGTTTTTAAAAATATATTTTTCAAATGTGGATGAACTTGGGAAAACTTACCAGTCACAAAAAAACTGGCTATGGATTAGAAAAGCGGATTGACTTATATGTCTGGTTGTACATCACGTTAAGGCCTCCCAAAAACAAGCCAGTACACGCCAACACTGAGCTGTAATGTTGCCGGGCGTTTGGGTCCCAGAAAACACAACACACCAAAATGATGTTCGCCAAATTGATCTGACAGAATAATCTGGTGGTAAAACCTGGATTTGTTTAATTGGCTGACATGGGACGAGTCCATGAACTGAGGGGTGAAACCCAACTCAATCCTGGTGGTTATATCCAAGAACTGGGTTATACTCTGCCTCAGTGTGGGTGATTATCTGTGTGTGTCTGTGTGTGTCTGTGTGTGTCTGTGTGTGTGGGTTTAGTGTGGTGTGGTGTGTGTGTCTGTGTGTGTGTGTGTGTCTGTGTGGGTTTAGTGTGGTCTGTGTGTGTGTGTGTGTGTGTCTGTGTGTGTGTGTGTGTGTGTCTGTGTGGGTTTAGTGTGGTGTGTGTGTGTGTGTCTGTGTGGGTTTAGTGTGGTGTGTGTGTGGGTTTAGTGTAGTGTGTGTGTGTGTGTGTGTGTCTGTGTGGGTTTAGTGTGGTGTGTTGTGTGTACATCAGATTCATGTCTATTTGTTTTATAATAGTTGTGAGGACCCAAAATACCACATACAGAGCATGGATCATTTGGCTGCTTCTCACAAACAGGAGAGCCAAGTACCGGCTTAAAGGAGAAGGACTATTACGGTTAGGTATTGGTGGTTAGGTTTAGGGTTCGATGTGAAGGTTACTATTAGGGTGAGGTGTTTGTGGTTAGGTTTAGGGTTCGAAGTGAAGGTTAGGTTTTCTATTTATGACAATCGATTTTTGGCAACGTGTATGTGTGTGTGTGTGTGTGTGTGTGTGTGTATTAGTAGGTGTGTATTAATAAGCGAGAGTGGGTGACATGAATTGAATAAAGTTCTGCTTTGGTATTATTGGAGTCCTTGGAATCATCAGGATGGTATACAGGATATGAGGGTATATTATTTATGGATGGTATACAGGATATGAGTGTATATTATTTATGGATGGTATACTGGATATTAGGGTATATTATTTATGGATGTAATACAGGATATGAGGGTATATTATTTATGGATGGTATACAGGATATGAGGGTATATTATTTATGGATGGTATACAGGATATGAGGGTATATTATTTATGGATGGTATACAGGATATGAGGGTATATTATTTATGGATGTAATACAGGATATGAGGGTATATTATTTATGGATGTAATACAGGATATGAGGGTATATTATTTATGGATGGTATACAGGATATGAGGGTATATTATTTATGGATGTATACAGGATATTAGGGTATATTATTTATGGATGTATACAGGATATTAGGGTATATTATTTATGGATGTATACAGGATATGAGGGTATATTATTTATGGATGGTATACAGGATATTAGGGTATATTATTTATGGATGTATACAGGATATTAGGGTATATTATTTATGGATGGTATACTGGATATGAGGGTATATTATTTATGGATGGTATACAGGATATGAGGGTATATTATTTATGGATGGTATACAGGATATGAGGGTATATTATTTATGGATGTATACAGGATATGAGGGTATATTATTTATGGATGTATACAGGATATGAGGGTATATTATTTATGGATGTATACTGGATATGAGGGTATATTATTTATGGATGTTATACAGGATATAAGGGTATATTATTTATGGATGTATACTGGATATGAGGGTATATTATTTATGGATGTATACTGGATATAAGGGTATATTATTTATGGATGGTATACAGGATATAAAGGTATATTATTTATGGATGTATACTGGATATGAGGGTATATTATTTATGGATGTATACTGGATATGATATGAGGGTATATTATTTATGGATGGTATACAGGATATGAGGGTATATTATTTATGGATGTATACTGGATATAAGGGTATATTATTTATGGATGGTATACTGGATATGAGTATATATTATTTATGGATGTATACTGGATATAAGGGTATATTATTTATGGATGGTATACAGGATATGAGGGTATATTATTTATGGATGTATACTGGATATAAGGGTATATTATTTATGGATGGTATACAGGATATGAGGGTATATTATTTATGGATGTATACTGGATATAAGGGTATATTATTTATGGATGTATACAGGATATAAGGGTATATTATTTATGGATAGTATACTGGATATAAGGGTATATTATTTATGGATGTATACTGGATATGAGGGTATATTATTTATGGATGTATACTGGATATAAGGGTATATTATTTATGGATGTATACTGGATATAAGGGTATATTATTTATGGATGTATACAGGATATGAGGGTATATTATTTATGGATGGTATACAGGATATTAGGGTATATTATTTATGGATGGTATACAGGATATTAGGGTATATTATTTATGGATGGTATACTGGATATGAGGGTATATTATTTATGGATGGTATACAGGATATGAGGGTATATTATTTATGGATGGTATACAGGATATAAGGGTATATTATTTATGGATGTATAATGGATATGAGGGTATATTATTTATGGATGGTATACAGGATATGAGGGTATATTATTTATGGATGTATACAGGATATGAGGGTATATTATTTACGGATGTATACTGGATATGAGGGTATATTATTTATGGATGTTATACAGGATATAAGGGTATATTATTTATGGATGTATACTGGATATGAGGGTATATTATTTATGGATGGTATACAGGATATGAGGGTATATTATTTATGGATGTATACTGGATATAAGGGTATATTATTTATGGATGGTATACAGGATATAAGGGTATATTATTTATGGATGTATACTGGATATGAGGGTATATTATTTATGGATGTATACTGGATATGATATGAGGGTATATTATTTATGGATGGTATACAGGATATGAGGGTATATTATTTATGGATGTATACTGGATATGAGGGTATATTATTTATGGATGGTATACTGGATATAAGGGTATATTATTTATGGATGGTATATTATTTATGGATATACAGGGTATATTATTTATGGATGGTATACAGGATATGAGGGTATATTATTTATGGATGTATACTGGATATAAGGGTATATTATTTATGGATGGTATACAGGATATGAGGGTATATTATTTATGGATGTATACTGGATATGAGGGTATATTATTTATGGATGTATACAGGATATAAGGGTATATTATTTATGGATGGTATACTTGATATAAGGGTATATTATTTATGGATGTATACTGGATATGAGGGTATATTATTTATGGATGTATACTGGATATAAGGGTATATTATTTATGGATGTATACTGGATATAAGGGTATATTATTTATGGATGGTATACAGGATATTAGGGTATATTATTTATGGATGTAATACAGGATATAAGGGTATATTATTTATGGATGTATACAGGATATGAGGGTATAATATTTATGGATGTATACAGGATATGAGGGTATAATATTTATGGATGTATACAGGATATAAGGGTATATTATTTATGGATGGTATACTGGATATGAGGGTATATTATTTATGGATGTATACTGGATATAAGGGTATATTATTTATGGATGGTATACAGGATATAAGGGTATATTATTTATGGATGGTATACAGGATATGAGGGTATATTATTTATGGATGTATACTGGATATAAGGGTATATTATTTATGGATGGTATACAGGATATGAGGGTATATTATTTATGGATGTATACTGGATATAAGGGTATATTATTTATGGATGTATACAGGATATAAGGGTATATTATTTATGGATGGTATACTGGATATAAGGGTATATTATTTATGGATGTAATACAGGATATAAGGGTATATTATTTATGGATGTATACAGGATATGAGGGTATAATATTTATGGATGTATACAGGATATGAGGGTATAATATTTATGGATGTATACAGGATATGAGGGTATATTATTTATGGATGGTATACAGGATATAAGGGTATATTATTTATGGATGTATACAGGATATGAGGGTATATAATTTATGGATGTATACAGGATATGAGGGTATATAATTTATGGATGTATACAGGATATGAGGGTATATTATTTATGGATGTATACAGGATATAAGGGTATATTATTTATGGATGGTATACAGGATATAAGGGTATATTATTTATGGATGTATACAGGATATGAGGGTATAATATTTATGGATGTATACAGGATATGAGGGTATAATATTTATGGATGTATACAGGATATGAGGGTATATTATTTATGGATGTATACAGGATATGAGGGTATATTATTTATGGATGTATACAGGATATGAGGGTATATTATTTATGGATGTATACAGGATATGAGGGTATATTATTTATGGATGTATACTGGATATGAGGGTATATTATTTATGGATGGTATACAGGATATGAGGGTATATTATTTATGGATGTATACAGGATATGAGGGTATATAATTTATGGATGTATACAGGATATGAGGGTATATAATTTATGGATGTATACAGGATATAAGGGTATATTATTTATGGATGTATACAGGATATGAGGGTATATTATTTATGGATGTATACAGGATATGAGGGTATATTATTTATGGATGGTATACAGGATATGAGGGTATATTATTTATGGATGTATACAGGATATGAGGGTATATTATTTATGGATGGTATACAGGATATTAGGGTATATTATTTGTGGATGGTATACTGGATATGAGGGTATATTATTTATGGATGGTATGCAGGATATGAGGGTATATTATTTATGGATGTAATACAGGATATTAGGGTATATTATTTATGGATGGTATACAGGATATAAGGGTATATTATTTATGGATGGTATACTGGATATGAGGGTATATTATTTATGGATGTATACTGGATATTAGGGTATATTATTTATGGATGGTATACTGGATATGAGGGTATATTATTTATGGATGTATACTGGATATGAGTGTATATTATTTATGGATGTAATACAGGATATTAGGGTATATTATTTATGGATGGTATGCAGGATATGAGGGTATATTATTTATGAATGTATACAGGATATAAGGGTATATTATTTATGGATGTATACAGGATATGAGGGTATATTATTTATGGATGTATACAGGATATTAGGGTATATTATTTATGGATGGTATACAGGATATGAGGGTATATTATTTATGGATGTATACAGGATATGAGGGTATATTATTTATGGATGGTATACAGGATATTAGGGTATATTATTTATGGATGTATACTGGATATTAGGGTATATTATTTATGGATGTATACTGGATATTAGGGTATATTATTTATGGATGGTATACAGGATATAAGGGTATATTATTTATGGATGGTATACTGGATATGAGGGTATATTATTTATGGATGGTATGCAGGATATGAGGGTATATTATTTATGGATGTAATACAGGATATTAGGGTATATTATTTATGGATGGTATACAGGATATAAGGGTATATTATTTATGGATGATATACTGGATATGAGGGTATATTATTTATGGATGTATACTGGATATTAGGGTATATTATTTATGGATGGTATACTGGATATGAGGGTATATTATTTATGGATGTATACTGGATATGAGTGTATATTATTTATGGATGTAATACAGGATATTAGGGTATATTATTTATGGATGGTATGCAGGATATGAGGGTATATTATTTATGGATGTATACAGGATATAAGGGTATATTATTTATGGATGGTATACAGGATATAAGGGTATATTATTTATGGATGGTATACAGGATATGAGGGTATATTATTTATGGATGTATACTGGATATGAGGGTATATTATTTATGGATGTATACTGGATATGAGGGTATATTATTTATGGATGGTATACAGGATATAAGGGTATATTATTTATGGATGGTATACAGGATATGAGGGTATATTATTTATGGATGGTATGCAGGATATGAGGGTATATTATTTATGGATGGTATACAGGATATAAGGGTATATTATTTATGGATGTAATACAGGATATTAGGGTATATTATTTATGGATGGTATACAGGATATAAGGGTATATTATTTATGGATGTATACTGGATATGAGGGTATATTATTTATGGATGGTATACTGGATATTAGGGTATATTATTTATGGATGGTATACAGGATATAAGGGTATATTATTTATGGATGGTATACAGGATATGAGGGTATATTATTTATGGATGGTATACTGGATATGAGGGTATATTATTTATGGATGGTATGCAGGATATGAGGGTATATTATTTATGGATGTAATACAGGATATTAGGGTATATTATTTATGGATGGTATACAGGATATAAGGGTATATTATTTATGGATGGTATACTGGATATGAGGGTATATTATTTATGGATGTATACTGGATATTAGGGTATATTATTTATGGATGGTATACTGGATATGAGGGTATATTATTTATGGATGGTATACTGGATATGAGGGTATATTATTTATGGATGTATACTGGATATGAGTGTATATTATTTATGGATGTAATACAGGATATTAGGGTATATTATTTATGGATGGTATGCAGGATATGAGGGTATATTATTTATGGATGTAATACAGGATATTAGGGTATATTATTTATGGATGGTATACAGGATATAAGGGTATATTATTTATGGATGGTATACAGGATATGAGGGTATATTATTTATGGATGTATACTGGATATTAGGGTATATTATTTATGGATGTATACTGGATATTAGGGTATATTATTTATGGATGGTATACAGGATATAAGGGTATATTATTTATGGATGGTATACAGGATATGAGGGTATATTATTTATGGATGGTATACTGGATATAAGGGTATATTATTTATGGATGGTATACAGGATATAAGGGTATATTATTTATGGATGTAATACAGGATATTAGGGTATATTATTTATGGATGGTATACAGGATATAAGGGTATATTATTTATGGATGTATACTGGATATGAGGGTATATTATTTATGGATGGTATACTGGATATTAGGGTATATTATTTATGGATCTATACAGGATATTAGGGT
This sequence comes from Dallia pectoralis, assembly GCA_029465975.1. Classification (NCBI taxonomy): domain Eukaryota; kingdom Metazoa; phylum Chordata; class Actinopteri; order Esociformes; family Umbridae; genus Dallia; species Dallia pectoralis. Next base: position 11,604,853 of record CM055757.1, read on the forward strand.
ATATTATTTATGGATGGTATACAGGATATAAGGGTATATTATTTATGGATGGTATACAGGATATGAGGGTATATTATTTATGGATGGTATACTGGATATAAGGGTCTATTATTTATGGATGGTATACAGGATATAAGGGTATATTATTTATGGATGTAATACAGGATATTAGGGTATATTATTTATGGATGGTATACAGGATATAAGGGTATATTATTTATGGATGTATACTGGATATGAGGGTATATTATTAATGGATGGTATACTGGATATTAGGGTATATTATTTATGGATGGTATACTGGATATTAGGGTATATTATTTATGGATGGTATACTGGATATGAGGGTATATTATTTATGGATGTATACTGGATATGAGGGTATATTATTTAGTGCCCAGTATCTCCAGATGTCCTAAAAATACTGAATATGAGTGAGAAGAAAACGAGTGCAAGAACAGAAATGACAAAACGAGAGAAGGGGCCTCCGTCAAAACACCAAAACACCACTCTGTTGCTAGCTAGTCTCCTGGAAACAGTAGCCCACAGTGACAGATATATGGAGGTCTGGTGAAGCTCAAAGACAAACAACTTTATCGAGTGGCGACAGGGGGACTGAGAGGGGACGGGGGGGACTGAGGGGGGACGGGGGGGACGGGGACCACCGACGCAAAACGTCGAGAAGCACTGTCACCACCACCCACACCAACTTCTGGCAGCAGATGGAGAACAGGCAAGGCTGCCTGCGATCTAACGTAGCTGTGAAGTCTGCAGACGTTGGACGTTATGGGTTTACAGCACAGCAACGACTGCCGCCGCTCGGACCACATACTGGGTGTCCTGTGTGTGTGTGCGCATCATGACAACAGTGGGTACCGCGGTAACGCTCCCAACTCTATGCACATATTCCACTACCGTTCCGAAGCCGGGGTTCAAAACCCAACTCCAACTAAGCAAGTACAAATTGCCTATATTTGTCACTCAAGGTTGTTGGATCTGTTGACACCTGCAAGCACAGGAAGTGTTTCAGACCCTCCTACACTTCTGTCATGTCACCATCAGCAGCAGTTGGTGAGGTGAGAAAACAGAGCTCAAACAGCCCACTGCCTTCGATTGAGAGAGACTCATTTTAATTCCCAATTCTATGGATTTCCTGTTCATCAGCGGAAGACCAAACCAAGTGCACCCTGGAGACCAAACCAAGTGCACACGGGAGACCAAACCAAGTGCACACTGGAGACCAAACCAAGTGCACACTGGAGACCAAACCAAGTGCACACTGGTGACCAAACCAAGTGCACACTGGTGACCAAACCAAGTGCACACTGGTGACCAAACCAAGTGCACACTGGTGACCAAACCAAGAGCACACTGGTGACCAAACCAAGAGCACACTGGTGACCAAACCAAGAGCACACTGGTGACCAAACCAAGTGCACACTGGAGACCAAACCAAGTGCACACTGTGCATGTCTACACGCACTACAGGTCAAATCTACCAAACACACACACACACACACACACACACACACACACACACACCACCTCTCACCTCATGATGGTACATAATTCTCCAACTGATCTCTGGCAGCCTGGCCAAGTAAAAAAACCCATAAAAGCAGGGGGGTTTTTCGGCTGTGGAGATCAGCAGGTACGTGTTCATTAGGCACCAAACGGACCGTAGAGGGGATAAACTCCCTGGACCCGGTCCAATCAGAAACACTCATGTCAAACAGACCAAATAGGTTTGCTCCATGGCCATCCCAGTAAGGTGAGAGGCTCTCCTGTTGTGATCTATTAGAAAGCAGTTGTCGCAGCGACGGCCTCAGATGGACAAGTCACTCTCCGTGAGTGGTGGAGGTCTTACCAGACTCTAGTGACTCCTAGTGGTGGGTTCGGCTCCTGCACGCTCACTCACTGGTTGTAGGTCCCGAGAACATGCCCTGCTCCGTGTCAGAAAGCGTTTCCTAGTTGAGCAATATGAAGTGGTCCTTGTAAGGACCCATCTCAATGGGCGACACACAAATATGCTATAAAGATGTTGTGATGAGGTTAGGCTCTATTTTTTTTTTATATTGGACATGACAAAATTCAGAATGAAGACAAATTCTGCAAAAAAAGAAAAGAAAAGTTTGCAAAAATCTTTGTGGTCCCCAGAAGGACATTAGATGGCAGTGTGTGTTAGTGAGGGACAAAGAGAGAGAAAGAAACCCTATTTGCCAACTGGCAGCATACTGAATAACTTTGGCAAACAGATGGTTTACAGAGGAAGGGACATTAGGAGAACTTCCTCTTTCTTCAATACTACGGCTCAGTGCTAACCTCCCACAGACGGACAAACATTAACAGACAAACTGGCATCCCAACAAATTGGGAAAATGTCAACTCTGACATAATATGAGACTAGAACCTCACACCTCCTGAACATTCCCCTGACGCGATGAAGTGTGATGAGATTATTACGAAACAGCTACACAAGCATTTCCACATAACACATTCGATGGCAACTCAGTAATCAACTGGCATGACAACAGTGACACACACCATCTCTATTACCATGAAATATACGACCCCCCAACCTCCTGTAGTCTATAACATATACGACCCCCCAACCTCCTCTAGTCTATGAAATATACGACACCCCAACCTCCTCTAGTCTATAACATATACGACCCCCAACCTCCTCTAGTCTATAACATATACGACACCCCAACCTCCTCTAGTCTATAACATATACGACACCCCAACCTCCTGCAGTCTATAACATATACGACACCCCAACCTCCTCTAGTCTATAACATATACGACACCCCAACCTCCTGCAGTCTATAACATATACGACCCCCCAACCTCCTGTAGTCTATAACATATACGACCCCCCAACCTCCTCTAGTCTATAACATATACGACCCCCAACCTCCTCTAGTCTATAACATATACGACACCCCAACCTCCTCTAGTCTATAACATATACGACACCCCAACCTCCTGCAGTCTATAACATATACGACACCCCAACCTCCTGTAGTCTATAACATATACGACACCCCAACCTCCTCTAGTCTATAACATATACGACACCCCAACCTCCTCTAGTCTATAACATATACGACACCCCAACCTCCTGCAGTCTATAACATATACGACCCCCCAACCTCCTGTAGTCTATAACATATACGACCCCCAAACCTCCTGTAGTCTATAACATATACGACACCCCAACCTCCTGCAGTCTATAACATATACGACCCCCAACCTCCTGTAGTCTATAACATATACGACCCCCCAACCTCCTGTAGTCTATAACATATACGACACCCCAACCTCCTCTAGTCTATAACATATACGACACCCCAACCTCCTGCAGTCTATAACATATACGACCCCCAACCTCCTGTAGTCTATAACATATACGACCCCCAAACCTCCTGTAGTCTATAACATATACGACACCCCAACCTCCTGCAGTCTATAACATATACGACCCCCCAACCTCCTGTAGTCTATAACATATACGACCCCCAAACCTCCTGTAGTCTATAACATATACGACACCCCAACCTCCTCTAGTCTATAACATATACGACACCCCAACCTCCTCTAGTCTATAACATATACGACACCCAAACCTCCTCTAATCTATGAATAGGTCTCCTGGTACTGTCAACATCCACCTATCAGGAATGTATTTGCCTTAGTGGCGTAAAAGAGAGAGGTGGAGAAGGACAGAGAGAAGTGGAGGAAGGGGGGTGGAGGGGGAAGCGATTAAATGTCTTCACTCATGAGTCAGGTTTGAGGTACATGTTCCCGTCATCCATTGGGTAACACCCGCCCCCAGCCAATCACACGCAATTAATGAACTTCTGCTTCATGTCTGCAGAGGAGTATTTATTCTTATTGTACCAAATACA